>JAECWJ010000690.1:1680000-2880000 GCA_018150375.1 Drosophila sturtevanti
TTATATAACCATACAGTTTTACATATCTACATACATATACTTATATGTATATAGAAGAAATTTTCATTCTTCATTTCCTTTTTAACAAGGACTCTCGTACATAATCGTAAAAAAGTTTGCCAAAGTATTTGGAGAATTTTTTTTCGAAATGTTTTAAGTAAGATATACTAGTCTTTCGTTTATATGTCAGTTTAGCAAATTTGTTTCATATTCAGTTATTTCACATCATTCACAAGCAGCATTTCAGTTTATATTAAATTTGCAAGTTTGCGTTTAATCATAGTGTATTTTAGAGTGTATTTAAATTGTTTTAAGTAATCATTAATGGAGGGTGAGCAATAATATATGTATATTTAAGTTTAACATCTTTTTTATAAGTGATTGAAGATCAAAGAGTTAGTGTAATGGCTTTTTAATCAAAATAACACAATTTAATTTGAAAATTTATTTATTAAATAAGTTAATTGATTAATTTATTAATTTTAAGCTGTTACTCTTACACTTTTGTCACTAAAAAACAACACAAATAAATTATTCAAATTAATTGATTAAATAATTTAATAAATATAATCAATTGCGTAGCCTTGTTATTTTTGAATAAGAAATTAATCCATTAAAATATTTAATTTATTATTTGAATTGTGGTATTTTGATTAACTAGCTGTTACACTAACATTTTCGTCATTAACAAAATATTACAATTAAATTAATAAATTAATTAATTTAATAATTTAAGAAATATTTAAAAAATTTTCATAACTTTTTTTTTAAATTTTCCATGAATAATTTTAATTTTTTAGCTTTCAATCATCTCAAAGATATTATGTATATTATAAAGAAATAAATAATTTATGTCTTTTTTATTTCATATATCTTATAAAAACAATACAAAGTTGAGATAAATTGTTTGAAGTTTATTTAGTCATGGGCACTAAATTGCTATATGTGCTATATATATGTTTTTGGAGAATGATCCTGTAAGATCTTTATGATAGGGTTTCATCTCTCAAATATGAGGGGGAAACTCTATAATCAACTTTAAACTAAATAGCATACTAAGAATTATTTATTTAAATAAACAGACCGACGACACTATGAACAAAAAGACTAACTTTTAATATTTTATGATGATCAGATATATATGAATAGCTTAATTTATGTATATTATACAGTTCAGATATATATTTTTACTAAGCCATGGTGAAGTTGATGAAATTTCTTAGAAATATTCTATAATATAGTTAAATATATTTACATATTTTCATCCAGAAATATACCTCAAATGGTTTTCTAAAAATAAAAGCCAAAAAATAATTACGCACTCTGCCTACTATCGAATTTTCGTTTTATGTACCTTCGATCGAATCGAACTTCCTTTATTTAATTGAACGCAACCCACCTGTCCACCTGCTATTAGAAATCAGTAACAAATCACTTTAGATTCCATGATTTGCGTGTACCTGAATAAAATAACGTAAAAGGGAAACCAAAAAATTATCCCAACTGGGTCAAAGTTCTGGCAGTAAAATGTTATATGCGTCTGAACAATGAGGAAAATAGAGAAAAATATATAGAGAGAAAAATGGGGGAGAATGAAACTCTGTCTAGACATGTGCCAACAGAAATAAAACATAGTAAATGTATTCCGCGGCAAACCGTTGACGGTTTATCATATTGATTTTGTATCTGACAAAACTCTCTGGGCGATGATTATTGATAGGAATCCAAACCTTGCGGGTTAGATGAGGTAAGAAGTGGGGATGGCTCTTAGGTGTATAGTTAGGTAGAAAACTTCAATATGCGTGTCTACATGCGTGGCCTATTGGGGGAGGGGGGGGTGGACTACTGTTACAATTGTGCTGCCGCCTGTCACGAATCGGCAGCCTGCCTGCCAATTTTTTGTACCCCCAACTCGACCTCGACTTTTAGTCTTACTTCGACTCTGACTTCCAATGCGTGCGCGCAAACTGAACGCTCAGGAACGTGAGCAACTACGTCGCCAACGGTCTGAGACGCGTCTGATCATAGCAGAATGCAAAGAACGAGGTTTCCACTTTAAAGATTTTAAACTGATCTGTTATATGAAATTTATTATTGTTTTTATAGGTTTCGAGTATGTGGTCAATCCACCAGAAATACCAAAAGTTGCCTTCGGCACTACCATGGACAGAGAGGTAATGCCAACGAGTGGTCCATTTATGGATAGCAACATGAGACGTAATCAACCCGAAGTGCGTGAAAGACCGGGTCCTTTTGAGTATGATTACGCTACTCCCATTGGGTTCAAGGTGAGTTATGCCTTAAATAATTAATTTATTATATTAAAAATTGATTACGATTACATCTTATTGCAGTATCCTTCCAAAGCTGGCTTTTCATCTTTAGTTAGTAAGGTGAGTCGTCCACCGATCTGGATGGATTTGGGAATACCACCATTAGGCACATATGATACCGAAATTTGGCATCCCAAACATGCCTATACTTTTGCCAAAACACCTCTTAGCAAGGATCCTAAATGGGTGACGCCGGGGTATGTATTCAATTTGAATTTAATGTCCAGTCATAATTGTATGTATTGTTCCTTGATCCCGATAGACCGTCAACCTATTCATATCATGTCAACTATCCCAAATGGGATGTGGAAATGAGTTTTGGTTCAAATCATATTATTTGGCCAGCGGTGGCTGTTTTTTGCAGTGCCACTAATTCAACCAAATGCAATGTCTGTCATCATATACCAACTGGTGATTATTTCCATAACTTTAGCAACGATAAGGATATGTGCAGGACATGTATGCATGCACTAATGAACGTCATTCGTCGCTGTGATCTTCAAGTTGTGGAAAGATATCGGAAACGTCGGGAAATAAAACAATTTGTTCCCGCTCGTTACTGTGGTTTCTTTCACGAGCACAGTGGTACGACAGCAGCCATCGAAAAAATCTCACGCAAGCAACTTCGAGACAAAATACGTGTCGAGAACTATTTGTATCGCTTTGTCAGCAAATTGGAGAAATAGTGTCCAGTGGTATATATACATACATCATATATACTTTAGCTTAAATCCAAAGGATGTTGAACCATTGATGCGTGTTGCATTGAGAGTTTTGTGGTTTTTCACTTTACAAAATTGTAATCGCATTTCCGGCATTTAGCTTCCCTTTCCTTTCCTTTACTTTTCATTTGCTTTGCGTGGCCACTTCCGTTCGATGACAAGAACAATGGCCACATGCCACTGCCATGCATTGTGGCATTCGAGCCGCCATTCTCATAGTCTCCTATATATGTGATGGCGCATTCAACGCATGTCATTTTGCAGCTTACTTGTTTTTCCATTTGCCAGACAACAAAAAAAAGCTCGCCTTCCATATACATACATACATGTACGTACATGCATAGAAAGCCTGCATTCAACATGCCACACACATGTTGCACATTTTTCATGCTCTTCTGCATCTGCATTATAGTAGGTAAACCGATTGGCCAGCAGGCGGGCTAATTTTACCTATTCCCGCAAGGATTCAGTGTCATGTAAAATGTGTTCATATATATAGAGTATAAGTAAGTAGAATTAGGATACTCTATAATTTGTCAGCTAAATGTCAGCTAACTTCCAGTTTCTATATAAAAAGATTGGGCACATTAATAAATTATTTTAATATCCCATTGCTCAAGAATAAGTAAGCAATTGCATACTTTAGGGAACTACAAAATTTTATAAGTCAAATTTGCTGCACTTAGATGACATGTTAATAAAATGTTTTTTAAAAATCATAAAATATCTCAGTTTTAAGACTTTTTATTATACATATATGAACTATGTGACGATGTTTAATCATTCAAAAAGGTAAAGTTGTGACACCTAAAATCTGATTACTCCCGGGTAGAATCAATTAAAGTAAAAGGCTATTAACTCCTAGCTCTACACGTCAATGTAATATATTTTTACGAAATTAATTCATTCATCCAATGTTAGACTAATACATAAATATATATATATATCTTGGCTTCCTTGACCCTCATACTTTAATTGGCAATAAAATCTGGAAAATAAATTTTTGATCCGCTTTTTCCCTATTTTCAACGAATCAGAAAAAATCGAAATTAAAATTTTCTCTAAGGGTAGATTTTACCCATGTAAATTGTCACTGAAGTTAATGTAAGCTTCTTTGAAATTTTCTAAAAGATTTACCGACTTAGAACCTGAAGATGAATAAGTATCATTTGATAAAAAAAAAGATTAGACAAGTCGAGATTTCACATAGTTTCAATTCCATCATAATTTTAAAGTTTCTTTCGGAATTGTATTTTAAGAATTTTTTTTAACCTTTAACTAATTATTTGTTTTGCTTAGTCAGTTTTGCAGAAATTTCAATTTTTGGCTTTCATTGCGGAATCTCTTTTTTACAGACTGAACAGATAAAAAATTGATTGATCAGGCGCAAAAAAACTACAAATCAGATTTCGTTTATTTATATTTTATTTGTATAAATTAATAAATAAATATGTAATATTGATATAAAGATTTGAAGACCTTTCGAATATATCCACTCGAAATAGCTGGCAGAATCTGCGAATTGTATAAAAATTCAAAATACAAATATATAGATAAATATTACCTGTAGATAGTGTACTTTATCATAATTTTCAAATGTTGATCGATTGTCAAATAAAAAAGAACAGCCACTGTGATATATGGTAATTCAATTGCAAAATGCATACTACATCAACAGCAACCGTTCCCTTCCTTTTAAACAATTTTCAAAATGTTGAACAAATTTTAAATAATTTAAACACAAATTGTTGAAAATGATCGTACAACCAAAAAGAACAGCCACTGTGATATAGAAATCGAATTGTAAATAATATATATAAATATATATCAGCAGCGACAGTTCCCTGAGGTTAAACAAAACACTTATCGCTTTAGAGCACTTATCGAAGAGCCACTGTCTGTAAGTTAAAGATGTGCTGTGGGGCACTTTAGGCACAAAAAGAACAGCCACTGTGATATGGAATTAAAAGGCCATACAACACAGCAACTCTTCTCTCTACTTTAAAGGCTGTAATAAACACTTGATATATAGTTGCACTACTGATTGATTGATTGTTGATATATTGGACAAAAATCACGCGCTATAAAGGAAAATCACTGTGATATGTAACGGATGGTTTTAACGCATATCACAACGATCGTTCCTTTTAGCGAATGGCCCGACAAATGGATGGAAAGGAGAACTTTTCATTTTGATATATTTTTTTTTATAGCTGCCAATGCCACAACGAACTTCAATGGTTGTCTAGCTTTATGATCCAAGAAATCACCTAAGGCTAAACGACCAAAGAAACTAATTGCAACCTGCCATATAATATTTATATATATAGCTGATATTTAACTGTTTGTAAACTTTTAGTTTTTTTTTTTTTTTTGGTATCATGTTGAACATTTTAAAATTATAGCACGAGTGTTCGGTCTAGTCACTTTATTTTATTTTTGTTTTGAATTTCGTTTGAAAAAGAGACCATACCGACATTCGCCATTCAATTTTAAAAAATAAGTTCCTCAGTTTATTTAACACACAAACACACTTTGAATAACGGTTGATTTGCTTACCAAAATTATGAGACACACTTTGCCCAGTGATGAGAAATTTCAGATAAGACATGACTGTACAAAATGCATCCCATAATCAAGGATTTGAGATTTTAACACACAATTTTTTCTTTTTTTATATTGAGCACTTTTACTTAAGCGTAGTTTATCGATTATAAGACAAACTTCACCCAGTGATGCTAAATAGTTTATTTTTTGTTCGCAAAACTGAACAAAGTTTATCATATAATATAATGAAAATAAATTTGCTTTTGCTTACGAGAAGACGAATCGAACACTTGAACGATCTGTTTGTAACTGATGATCTATGAGTCAGCAAAAGGATCTTTTATACGAAATGGAAAGGTGTCCCGACCTTAGAAGATCTACCTACCTGTGGGCGGTGGATTAGCGATTCAGGTAAGATTTCCCTTTTCCGCGAACACGCAGCCATGTCAACCCCTCGCATTTGGAATCTTTGTGAAAATTTTGCAACTTAATCCCGTGGCCATAAACGGATTAATGCTACTCGTTTTCAGGGAAAAACGCGCAGCTGGGTCGCGCATAAATTCGCAGAAGCCGAAGCACAATTAGGCTAGGCTCAAAGGATCGCCGCTTGGTTAATTGGCTTGTTACCGCGAAATGTTCGGTCAACATATACAGTTTTCCATATTCAAGCAATTTGTTTGTATTGGTTGTTTTCTTTTTCTATTTCTATTTATTTTTTTGTTTTGCAGTGACTGTACCCCCACAATAAAAGGTGCTCCTATTTATTCATAAACCCCGAAACTGGGCAACTGGGAAAGTTGTATCAATATGCCTTTCCAAGTACAGTTTGGTTTTTTTTTGATATTTTCAGTACGAACTTGAAAATGGCAATTATCATTGGATAATGCATCGTTTTACCCTTAGGTATATTACATATGTACTATATATGTATATGTATGTATATATATATATATATCTTGAACAGAAGTTTAGGTTTCAATGAATTTATTTGGATTGGTTTATTATAAGTATCTTGAGAAATCACACCTTTCTATTTCATTCAACGATCATAAATTAATATAGATTCTGAAATTTAGATCGAATTAATGTTAGAAATCAGCTAAAGGACAAAAGATACAAAAAGCTATATGTGTTTATATACATAGATATATTAATTATTTATTATTTTAGGTTTCTTTAGTGAATAATTCTGATGAAAGGACAAAAGATACAAAAAGCTATATGTGTTTATATAGATAGATATATTAATTATTTATTATTTTAGCTTTCTTTAGTGAATATCTCTGATGATAAGTTTCTATTAATGACATCTATTATAAAAAAAATGTCCTGCGGAACCGAACTTTTGTTTATTACCACATAGAATTACTTATCATTATAGAAGGATATATAATATATAGAAAGACATATAACTGTGATTTGAAAATCTATTAAAAATTTGCTTAAAAATCGATTCACTATAATCTATAAAATAAATTGGATGTATTGTAAAAAGATTATAAGTTAAATTTAAATTTTAAATTAAAGCCATGTATATTATTTTGAAGGAAAGAAACGCCGTTTACTATGTATTAAATAAATTAATTAAATTGGATATATCATAAAAAGATTTTAAATTAAACTTAAATTTCAAACTAAATCGATGAATAATGCTTAGAAGAATAAAATAATAATAAGTCAAAAGGTATATAAAGTTATTGATCTTTGTTATTAAGGGTAAAATATGCCTTGGCCTTGAATTATTTTTAAAATAAGTAGAAACGATTTGATGTTTCATCGGAAGTCCACAAAAGATCATTTGTTCAACTTTTGAAACTAACTTTAGCAGATCTATATTAGAATTGTGAATGTATTAAAAAGTTAGTTCAAGTTGGAAACAATTAATATAGTAAAAATGCATAGTACATTGGTTTATAACCATTATGGAAAATAAAAAGCAATCTTATATCAAACCTTTGTTAATGTTGAGTTAATACAATAAATATGCATTTAAGTCAAAATACAAATATATACCATGCAAAAATACACAAAAAAAAAGGGAAAAGATATATATAATAGAAAATGTCGTAATGTTATTTAACGATCTTTGGTAACTTTGGTGAATTTGGAAAATGTTGTGGTCCTCTTTGTTCTGTTTAGTAATGTATGTGTGAACTTTTTGTTCACTTTTTGAATAATCTATATAAATTGCATTTCATAGGTTTCTTGAGTCCAACAATTATTATTATTATTACGAATTGCACCATTTTTATCTAAGACCACAAGGAAAACCACTGAGATACAAAACTCTAAGACCACAATGTCTCATTCTGTGCACAATGTTAGTCATTTTACTTGAAAAACCATACAGAAAGTCGGAAAGAAATACTAAATTATTTCCGGGTGGCCTTAAATTGATTTCTGTGACAACGATGGACTTATCAAATGATAAAACTGTAGAAAAAGACAATGCGATTCGTAAGAGTCAAATTAAAATTAATGATTTAAGACTCGATAATAGAATGATTGGAAAAAAAGATACTCCTGCACCTACTGAGTTGACCATATCGATACCAATGTCTACATGAGTCGATTTGGTGTATGGAATGATAATCTTTTTGTATTACTCCCCAGTACAGTCTGCAGGAAGAGGAACATCAACTATATATAATGATGTCAAAGTAGAACTTTTAGTTCCCAACCCATGTGTTCACCATGAAGTTTGTTCGTCAACCGCTTTACATGGCATTACGACGTCAAGTTTGTCGATTCGGAGGAATGCCATAAACCTGAATATACAGATTGGAAGAATTATCAGGAATAGCATTGCTTCGTAATCAACGCATGGAATTTTTTTTTCCACAATATCCACTGCATCATTCCGTGAAAAACGGGCGTACCAAACATTAGTTGAATTAAAAATTTCGATTTATTTTTATAATCTTCAGTTTACGTACTCTTAGAGTAAGTGATCGATCTCATGAATTATAGAGTGAAAAGTTACCGACAGCAAAGGTAAAAAAAAAACGTTAAAAAGAGTCTTTCAACTAAGATGGACTTTGCGAAATTTCTGGTGGTTCACATTTAATTATTATATTTCTATTTACATATTTAATTTGAGAAGCATGGCAAAGTTGACTAATCAAAACAAAATGTATATAGGAAGAATACCCTTTATCTCATCTATCACTATTTTATAATATTGAATTTATATGGTCAGTTAACCTATATACCATTTATAAAATGTTTCTAGTTTCTTTGCAAAAGTTAGAAAAAAAAAACGTTCCAAAAGGGGAAAAGCTTGACTAAGAGTATGACTATTTGGCTATCAAAAATCATGTCACTCCTTTGAATTAGCCTAATGTCAATGACTGAATGGAGACCTACTCTAATTAGCAATTGTCATTGCCAGTTTTCGATCTCAATGTGTTGACATTCTGACGTAGTGACATATTCCTTAGTGAAACAATGCTTAAAAGGGAAAAGTCCTTTTACTGAACACAAGTGAAGGTCAACTATCGAATGCCTAATGAAAATCGCTAGTCTTTGGCCGATTTTTTTCTACAAATATACAGTTAAATTCCGATACTTCGAATTTCAAGGGAAGAATAATCTTAAGAATTTTAGATTTTATTTATCGAAAATTAATTAAGTTAAAAGTTCTTTATTAACATCAACTCACTCAGCTGGGATAGTGCTATATATGTACTTAGATTTACCTATATATTATTTTATAGAAAAATTAAAATTTTGTTTTTTATTTTTTTAAAAATAAATTAACTGAATTTTAATAATATTCATATAAGTTTTCTGTTATTGTGAAAAAGCAAACTAGGA
Organism: Drosophila sturtevanti; assembly: GCA_018150375.1. Lineage (NCBI taxonomy): Eukaryota > Metazoa > Arthropoda > Insecta > Diptera > Drosophilidae > Drosophila > Drosophila sturtevanti. The sequence continues at coordinate 1,689,419 of JAECWJ010000690.1, forward strand.
TACATTATGAAATCTCAAAAACACAAAGAACATATATTTAGATATTAGAAGTCTGCATGAATATATTTTAAATTTGCTTTCAAATATAATCCAACATACGCGAATATTATAAATATGCACATATGTATCTAATAAACAAGGCTAAAGTTAAAAAGAATTCGTATTCATATGATATGAATAAGAAAATAATTCGCTGACTAGACCGATACTAATCACGGAAAACGATTTCAGTCAAATATTTCTCCCAAAAAATTGTGAGAATATAATTTATCTCTTTTGTCTTCCAATTAAGTACATAAGTTTATAAATTATAAAATCAAAAAGTGTATCACTCATTATTTACTGGAGTATAAAATAAAAATATGAAAGAAATAAATAACTGCCTATTATGTTGCATTGACATTTTCCTTCATTTGTAAGAATGTTGTACATATAATTAAATACTATTAGTGTACAATTATAATTCAAATACTTTTTATTCATATTCATGTACATTAAATTTATTAAATTCTTATTTAACAGTTAGAAAGTATTCACTTCTCAGTTCTCAAATTAAATATATTCATTTTTCAGTTTGAGTATATTTTTGACGACCTCTATTCTATTATTTAATATATGTACATATGTGTATTGCTTTTGATGAATCAGTTCCAACTAATGAGTCACTTGTGGTGTGATTTTTACATTCTATTAGCCACGTATGCTTTCAATAACTTGGAAACATTAGTTCAACAATCGAGTTAGATCTGCATCCAAAGATCTAGAACCAAAGAATTTGTGTATCCATTGAACTTCCAGATGCATTAAAATAGCTCTACGAAATATTCGAATCAAGTTTGCATTATGGCTAATTGGTCAAAGTGTGGTACTTTGGGTTACACTGAGTTGTTACAGTCCCACGATCCATATTGTGTACAGTTGAATCCTTTACTCTATGATTAGCAGTCTAAACGAGGTCGCCAGCAAGCCAATATGGTTCCTCGACCACTTACTACGTAGTATAAGTTCATGATAAAAACTCCAATCGGAAATGCCCCACAAAATACTGGACCATTTCTTGTCCAAAGAATTATAGAATATTATCTTTTCCTTTGATCCCAATTGAAATAATTAACACAATGGTTTTTAGCTGTCTGGCCACATAGTTTTTTTTTTTTATTTTTTCTTGTTTATTTGGTAAAATTATATCAATATCTTCATTTCAATTGTATATTCTTTTTTTTTTTTTGTTTGTTTGTTTGTTGTTATTACCTTTTTTCAGATATCATTTCTTAGAAAAACGAACATAATTGTTTCAAATTTTCAGCGTTGTATAACTAGAAGAAGAAGAAAACAAATAAGTGTATAGAAAAACAAGAAGATGGAAATTAAAAAGCAATTTCTAAATCAAAATAGTTGTTTCTCTCTCGTAAGTAATGTTGCTGTTGATGCAGTTCTTGGTTGCATTAGCAATTATGGCATTTGCTCTATGCCACAGAAGTCGCCTCCTTCGTCTGTCTGTCTGTCTGTCACAATCCACTCCATTTTATTTCACTTCACTCACTCTTCCATTTTTCTTCTTTCTTTTTTTTTAAACTCAATCTCTCTTCTACGCACTCCTCATACCAGCTGTGGGGAAGTAAAAAAGATGTACAACAGTATTATTAAGACATTATTTTAGCGAAATGCTTTTTGTGGCGCTCAAAAAGTTGATTAAGTCTTCTTCATCTTGTTTCATTCAAGTTCTTGTTGTTGATGTTGTTGTTATTGTTGTTGTTGATGTTGCTATCTCATCCGTGTTGCAATTGTTTTACCGATGAGTTACCATGTTGTATGTTTTTAAAAGAAAAATGTTAAACATAATGTTGTGTGCTAATAATGGAAACCTAATTAGATAAAAAAAATCAAATTAGTAAATTGTTTTGCATTATCATAATTTGATTGCCACTTGCTACTTACCGCTTTGAATCAAATATTTGGGCTTCCATCTTTGTTTGGGGCATTAAAGCCAAGAAAATTAATGGGAGAAGAATAACTATGATAACTAATCCTTAATTCATATAAGTTATAGCTTTTTACACTGCAATGAGATAAGAAAAATGAGAAGAAAGGTGATCAATGAGCAATATACACATAATATATAATTTTAGAAATTCTTATTTAGAATAGTCAGCTAAATAAGGTAAACTTACAAAACAGGATACTAGAATTAGAATTATCTATTTAGAAAGTTCAGCGGGATATTAACAACTAAATCATTCTGGTTCGGACTTGGTTAACTATTTTTTTTTTCTGTAAATTACATATTTATTTATATTTAACTATTTTTTTTCTCTAAATTATATATTTATTTATATTTAAATTCAATTATATAGCTATGTCTACTAACAATGTTATTTATTTGTTGCATAAAGCATTTGCAATTATTAGTTTGTCATAATAATAACAGAATTCGCAGGTAATTATTGTAATATTTAATTATAAAGTTCATCTTGAATGTCATATCATATCAGCATGACAAGTGTATCTTAAAAATGTTTTAAATGAGGACATTTTTTAAACAATTATTATAATATTTATTAATCAACTTTCCAGGAAATTCAAAAAGAGATCAGTGTTTGATGCCTATTTGTTGCTTATCTCCAAGTACTTAGAATAATTTTTATTTCTATGCTTTGGTATAAAGTATTATCACCAACAACACAAAGTATATTTAGTTTTCAGTCCCTTAGTTGGCATATCCATTATCGGAAGAATGAATAAACCTAAAATACAAATCAATTGAGAGATTGAAACTTATTCCTTTCCAAAGATCGATATAAAAATATTCAAAGGCAAAATATTGACTTTTTATATTTAAGATCAATGAAATAGGAAAGGCTTCTTATACTCATAATTTAACTTGCTTTCCTGAATAACATAATAATCAATTATATTATTGAATATAATTAAATAATATCCCTATATTTTATTTGATGAGTAGTTTTTCTGCTGCAATAATGACAGTTCAAAATACTAAAATAAACATAGGAAATATTTTTTTTAAATATATATATATTTTTTTTCATTTTATTTATTTCTAAATAGCATTAAATTAAAAGTTTATTTAAATTTGTTTCCATTTAGACAATTTGAAATCATGTCTTTTTATGAGCTAAATTTGTCTTTTTAAACTAGAAATCGGTTTAGAGATGGGGTGTGTCTTAATTCCACAATTCTAATTGAGTAATTTGGTAAAGATCATTCAGATAAATGATATAGAATCATATCAGATATACATAGCTGTACGCAATCACATATTCTAAGCTTATCGTATAAATATTTTTTTTATTTTAAAAGAAATTTTTAGGAAATGAAAAAAAAAAACACAAAAGTTTGATTTTATATAGTTTTCTTATAGTTTTTGTTCTTTTAAGAATTTATTTTATTGTAAAGTTTTCTTAGCGTGTTTTTCTATGAACTACTACTATATTTTGATACGTATCTAAATGTTAATAATTATAAGAGTTAAGTAATAGTAAGTAACAGTCTCACATCACAATGGAAAAGAGGCGTAAGTACGTATACACATACACACGCACACCAACACACACAGAGGCGGTAAGACAGACACAAAAATGAACGAATCGAAATTCAAAAAGGAATATATGTATGTAAATAGAAATGTAAGCAACTTACAAGAAATTGTCGTTGCCGTGGGAGTGGCAGATGATGTTGCCGAAGCGGCTGATGCAGTTGCTACTGTTGTTGTTGTTGCTGCTGCTGCTGCTGCTGTTGGCATTGATCTAGCAGCAACTGGCAATTGTTGTTGTTGTTGTGTAGGTGGCTGCTGTTGTGATTGTTGATTGTTGACATCATCATCATCATCATCATCAATGTAATAGCAAAAATTACCATTATCATTGTTGCTTGTATTGCTACTATTGTTGTTATTGTTGTTAATAGTTGTTGTTGTGATTGTTGCTGCTGCTGCTGTTGTTGTTGTTGCCGTTGCTGTTGCTGTAGGTGTTTGGTGCTGATGGTGATGGTGTTGATGCTGCTGCTGCTGCTGTTTTCGCTTGTGTCCCGTTATGCTTAAAGCAGCCGTTAGACTCGAAGCCGCATGCAGAATTGAACGTTGATTGAAAATGCTATTTGATGCCGCCGCTGCAGCCGCATTATTATTCTTTCTAAATTTCTGATGATGATGATGATGATGGGCAGTAGGTGGCAACGGCGGTGGCGGTGGCGGCGGCGGATTTTGTTGTATTTGCTGTAACGTTGGCGGTTGTCACGAGCAGGCCACCTCCGTCGTATTATTACCACTGCTATTGCCATTATTATGAGACTTTTGCGGCTGCGGCTGCGACTGTTCTTGTTCTGAACTAGCATCCACCTCTGAACCATTTTTACCACCTGTTGCCTTAAAATTTGGTGCTTGCATTTGTGATGCTGTCGGCGTGGTGGGCGTTACAGCACTTAAATCGCTAGATGTGTTCGATGTCTCTTCGGTTAACTAAACAATAGATAATAAATTAAATTTAATTGTAAATTATTTGATTATTTTTCTCCTTACGGATTCACTTAATCTATGAATCTTTGCTGGATTCTCCCGTCCACGATTACCACCACCAGCTGCCGATTGCTGTTGGCCTGGCAGCGGATCCTGAGATTGTGATAGTTCTGTGGAGAGGCGTTTGCGATTGGCAAGTAATGTGTTGTTAAAATTATTATGATTCTCCATCGACTTGCGTTCACGCTTGAGAAAGTCAGCATCCAGATAGAGGGAGAGCTGCTTACGCTTAACATGACGGGCATCAATAGCCATTCCCTCCTTCAGCATCTTAATGTTAACCTGAAATAAAAGAAATAATAATTATATTAGGCATCGTTTATAAGGAAACAATTTTTATATTACTTACCCCATGCATAATGACGTGCTCGGTAAAATTCTGAATGCTCTCAGTGAGGTCAATGTTGAGGTTGTCGGAACGCTCAAATTCCAGTCCAATGAACCACATTGAACAGAAGGGTGACGAGGTTACTGTGGTGGCTTGATTATTAGTTTGCTGGGATTGCTTAAGGTCATCTTCATTGCCGCTGTTACTCTGTGAGCTATTGGCACTCTGACCCTTCTTAAATTCAAAGCACTTGGGATTGACATGCGCCAGAGCAATGTGAGCATTACGCTCTAGATTTCCAATAAGCAGACGCACTTTAGATTCAACCAGGCCACACCATTCCAAATGATCATCTGCTGTTTGAGAATTCACCAACAGAACAATAAAATGGCGATACCTGTAAAAGAAACTGGGTGCCTCAAAGAGACGCTCCCATGGTACACGGCCGAGCATGATTTCATCCGTAATGTTCATGCCACGATTGAATTCGGTCAATATGACCTTCTTAGTCGACTCGGACACATTAAATGTGGAATTCTGTTGTGGATATGCGGGTGTTATAATGGGCATCAGATGATAACGATCAGAGGCATTTACTCGCGGATCCCAGACCTATTGGGAAAAATGTAAAATAAATAAGAATTAATTAATATGCAATGGGATCAAAAGATAATTATACTTACTGGAAATCTAAGATTCACATTATCTGGATGTTTGAGCAACACTGGATTTGGCCACTTCCAGCGAGAAAAGACCAAAAAGAACTTATGCACCAATGTAGCAGCTGCTGCATTTGGATATAACTGACAAGTGCGTGCCACCAGCATTGCCCAGGTGACACCACCAAAATAACCAAGCGAATTTGAATATATGCCATGCTCTAAAAGAAAGATAGATTAAGATTAGGATTAGTTTCACACTGGATTTACATAAAATGCTCTACAATACTCACTCTTGGCCCACAGCTTAATTGTACGCAAGGCTAGGCGAAAGTTCTCAATGTTGGGCACTAGGGCCAATATTTCATCTGTTACCCGACAGCCGTTAAGACTGCGCACCGAACGTGGATCCAGATTCTTAAGCAAATTATCATCGCGTAAATCAAAATCATCGGGAATCTCTTTGAGCGAGAGACGAGCGAATAGTAAATCAATTTCAATGCCATCGAAATTCATTTTAATGACTGGCACAAATGCCTCTTCAACCGATCGGCATTCGGTGACCTCTGGCTGTTTCTTGAGAACATCAAAAAAGCTTTGAAAGTAATCGGTACGTTCTATGTTGCGAGGTGCCACACACAGAGCATCAATATCCGCACCCTTGTGATGGACACCCAAACGATATGAGCCAAAGGTATAGATTTTGCCACCAAGCTTCTCTGCTGCCGATTCTGGCATATTCTTGCTGACAGATATCTCTTTAACCCATTGCTTAACCAGGGTATTCAGTTTGGCCAAAATTTCCATGCGATGATTTAGCTCGTCCTGGCTCTCGAAAACATTATATGGCTCCAATGAGCCGCGCAGCTCATCTGTACGCTGCAGATCCTCTGGCCTGGGTTCTGCCAAACTAATGGCCGAAGTCATGCCCAATTGTTTGGCGGGTTGACCACCGTTGCCGCCACCCGAGGTAGAGTTGCCATTGTGTTGCTGTTGATGATGATGATGTTGGCGATGTGTTGCTGTTGTTGTTGTTGCTGTTGGTTCGGAATTCCACATGTTTGTTTGTCTGTTTAAGCTTATGGTTAAATACTAAAAAATAGGGATAAAGAATTTTATGAGAATGATATTTGTATACATATTTAAAGATTTTTTGTTTTGGTGTTTTAAACTTACCTAGGCTAGACTTAAAGTTTATAATTCTATGTATTATAATTAAGTTTTCTCTTGGAATTACATATGTTGCCGCTTCTATTTCACTTTTGCCGTGCTCTTAGATGCGCTAGATAAAAAATGCTGCAATTGTTTGTATACACAATTAATAAATCATTTCGTTTTAAACAATTTCCAAACAACAAAATGGAAATTGTAATTGGGCGATAAGAAATTCGCCTTCTCTTTCACACTCACTCAATCTCTCTCTGTGTGTTTCTTCTCTCTGCTCACACTGTCAAACAACAGTCACCGTTATTTACAAACTGACAACAATAAAAAGCTATGCTTGATTTGGTCACACTCGAACTTCTGCGTTTCTATGTATGTATGTATGTAAGGTTCTTTCCACGAAGAAAAATAAATGCGTAAATTCTGTTTGATGTCTTGCGTGTTGCAAAGAAAATTGCAGACTAATTGTTGATATGAAAACCGCACTTATTAAATATGTTTTGCGAAGTGTATGCAGGTAAACATACACACACACTGTGGCACGCACCAACCACGCATAAACACATACACACACGCGGGTACACAGGGACACACGCATACAGGCAAAAATTGTATCTTTTGTTTTTACTTACCTGCGCTAAACTCTTATTTTTGCCTTTCCTTTCCCTTTGGGGTCCTCCCGTTTAGTTTAGTACCTTCTGTTGCTGTCCCTCTCTCTTTTTCTTGCCCTTTTTTAACTGGCCTTAACAATTTACGGCTTACGCTTTCAGTTCAAACAAATTCAAATTTCGTTATATCGTGCATATGTGTGGCGTGTGTATACATGTATGTATGTATAAGTATGTATGTATATACATGTGTGTGGCAGCATACAGTCCCATTCATTTGTTCCGGCTCTCTGGAAAAGCAATTTTCAACCCATTTGTTTATTTCTTGCGCATATATTTTACTTGTGACACGTTTTGATGCCAATTAAAAACCGATGCACCGCTCACTCTAATTAATATAAAAAATAAAACACTTTTCGTCTTAACTATTATTACTCTTTTCTTTGGCCGCCCCCTATAAAAATGGTTTAACGCCAATTCACGAATTGCATTTTTCGGTATTTTTCCTTAAGCAATGAAGCCACATTACTTTTAATACCATTTCTCGGTCAAGATAGCGTCGATTTGAAATAAATTGAAATTGCACATTTTTTGAAACCGTGTATATTTTTAACCAGATTAAAGAGGATAAGTTAATCCAACCAAGTCTACCTGACCATCTGTCGCAGATGGCTTAACCAGCCGTCATTTAGGTAAAACGGTTAAATTAAGATCGCCAAAATACAGGTAATAGGCAGATGTTAATATTTATAACCTTTAAAGCATTTGCCCTTTTTGACTAGGATCGCGTTGACTTAGATGGGTCAATAAAAGTCTTGGAAACTCCATTAGCCATAAGCCAGCAGATGTTACTTGCACAATATACTTGTTTATTTTAAAGGTAATAAGTTGCTTACTGAATTTTGGCGGGAAGAAATTTCTATGTAGTCACACGAACAAATTCTTTCTTCAACGTTATGTAAATACTTTATTTTTGTTATAATTAAGAAATAACAAAAAATAAAATTACTTTTTTTTTGTCGAAAAACTGTTTTTAATTCAATAAGAATTTTTCAAATACGACAAATTTATTCCATAAGCTAGCTTTTCTATATATTTATAAAGAAAAACTCGTGTTAAACAGATGTAAGAATGTAAAATTTATGCTTTATTTAAAGGTTAAATAATGAAATACACCTTTTAAAATTGCAAACTTGCAATAAGACAATGTCAATATGGTAACAATTGTTTAATAAGAAAATGACAAAATAACCGAAGGCAGACCGATTATTGTTTAGCTTACAAACGGAAATTTTGAACAGCTGAAGATTTCTCTCTCTACATATGCATGCTTTCTGATTTCAGCCCGATAATCTTAACCCTTCTGAAGAACATATTCCCAAAAGATAAACATCCTCAGATATAAACACTTGTACTCCCTCAGATATACATATACACGTGTACTTGTTAAATATGCTATTTGAAATCCTCGGAGCCATTCGTTTCAACATTTTTTGGAATATGCTTAAAGTCTTCCAACGGTTTTCCCAGTGAATAAAAATCGTTCACAAAGTTGGAAAAAATCTATGATTTAAGCTTTGGCATCTTTGGGCAATTTATTCATGATTAGTAATTTGGTTAATTCGTAATTAGAATCATTATTGGTTGCCAATTCCGATCAAACATTTTGCCAGGATAAAAACTCTAGTTGTTGTTTCTAACATTTAGAAAAAGAAATCATAAAATGCAGATAGCCTTCAATAAACTTAACATAGAAAATATATATTCTGAAGCATTCTGCAATCCAATTAAAAAATTTGATTTTTTTTCGAAGCCGCATTAAATTTGTTTAAAAGTCGGTTTTTAAGCTTTGTATTTTTTAATTCTTGGTAAAAATACCAAAATAAGAAATAGTGGGCATACCAGTATATCTGCTATTCAGTGTTGGCTAATTTTCTTACACATACTTTACTGGCATTTGAAAGTCTGACGTAACGCTATTCATATTGTCACGTTATACAACAAATCACTGTTGATTAACAGTGCTAAAACGTCACTGTTAAGATTCACATTAAATTGTGAAAAAGAGATAGATATATCGGTACATTAAAGTGAAAACAAACAACAACAAGAAAGTAAAAGAAAATAAACTAAACGAAGTTTCAAGGATAAATTTATTGAACAATCAGCAATTAGCAACATCTTAAATTAAAAATGGTTTATTACAGTTTAATGAGTACGTACTTGCCATGAACCTACTCCGTGGTTATAGGTGAACATAGGGATGGGATACCAAAGAGTAGAATGCAAATTTTACTAAAAATGGCAAGGACTAGCACTTAATGGCATTAAAACATCATGATACCCTGGATGCGCGAGAAGTTCAACGAGAAACGAGCCAAATGGTTGGCGCGTAGTAAACGGGAACGTTCTGGTAGCACCAGTCAAAATAATACCCATAATACGGCCAGCAGTACCAGCGATGTGGAAAGCATTAGCAATGGCTCTTCCACTCAGCTGCAGGCTCAATCTCTGCCCACAGTCCAGACACCGACACATACACCTGCAGCAACAGCAGAGACAGAGACACAAACAGATGTGGTTGTCATTGGAGGCGGGAGCTGTGTTGTACGGACACCTTCGCCGGCACGAAGGCGTCGCATCCAATTGGAAATGCAGATGCGAAATGGAACAACTGCCTCGACACATTCACAGACGCGTACGGTGGCAGAGACAACGGGGACGGGGCAGGCGAATGCGTAAGTTGCTAGCTCCGATAAATAAAATTTTGCTGACTATTTTTTTTTCGTCCGATTTTTCCCATATACAAATATATATATATATATTTTCGAAATTCTCCGTTGGATTCAACCCTCACACACACACACAAATATATATATAATATATTCCCGCAACAAACTATGCAAAAATTGCGCAGTTTGTTCCTCAGGTAAGTAAGGAAATGTGAGGAATCCTTGTCCAAATTGGAATTCGGTTGGAACTAAATCTGCTTTTTTTTTTCTATTATAGAAAAACATGCCATTCCAGCAGACTCGCCTCAGCATCAACGGCCAGTGGTGTGGAGAGTGAACAACTGGAAAAGTCAGGAGAGTCCATCACTGTGCGTGTCATTTGTCCAAGTTCTCGTGTCCTCATCTTTAAGACAGATGTGAATAAGCGTTTAAATGATCTGAAAAGTGAAGTTATATTGGAACTAAGTGATGATCCTGATTCCATACAATTATTCGCTCCCGATGTGCGTCACTTGAATCCACGTTATCGTCTCTATCGGGCAGAATACTTTGGCAGTGAACTGAATGAGACCGAGACATTGGCCCAGCTAAAGGTACTTCATAATGAAACGTTCATTCTAGCACCCAGAAGAAATACCCTACCCCAGACAATATCACGCACAAGAGAAGTTCCCGGTCCCAATGAGCAACTGGTGGAGAGTGCAACACGCTATTGTGTGAGCAATACCACTGCTCTACCCACCATCGATATTAACGAAATTTTTCAACAATCAAATGTAAGTACTTAAATCAATATCACTTGAATTTTTTAACTAATTTTGAGATGTATCCATGCAGATTCAATATGATGTACGCAAGGTGCTCATTTCATTGGCCCAAGCCTCGGCAGCCATTATTGGAGCTGGACCGTATGCCCCGCGTCTTATTGCCATGCTTAAGCAGCGTCTGATAAATCGTAGAAATCATCAGGCCGATACCCTTCAGTGTCTGGTCGATATGGGGTTTCAAAGGGAGCTGGCCGCCTATGCCCTAAAAACTAATGATGGCATCTACTCAACCACTCTGGAGTGGTTAATACAGAATCAGAATGAAGATGCCTGTCAAGAGCCGCCCGCCATGAATATGCAACAAAGTGTCTCATCCATTTCACCATCGGCCATTGTAACCAATAATGTAACTATAATACACAATTATTAATTTCCCATTATCTTCCAATGATTTTAAATTGGATATCCTTTACACAGGATACATTGGAGAATACAGCCGCTCTTATGGAAATTGTACGCATTTATAGCCATCGGGATACACCGCCCAGTGAGGAAATTGTGGAATCACTCACAGAAATGGGTTTTGAGGAAACAGCCGTACTCATGGCACTAAAAAAGACGGGCAATAACAAGGCCTCGGCCTGTGAGTGGCTTTGCGATAATCGAACTGGAAGCGTCATCGAATTGCGGGAAGGACTCGCTGCCGATTCGCCCATATTGAAAGTTATTCTCGAAATGCCACAAGTTCAAATGACACTAAGCAATCCAAAGACTTTTTTGGGTGAGTTATTTCTTCTCATGCCAAAGATTAAATAGAATCATTATAGTTATTTTTGATCGTTAAGCTTGTACTAGATTATTAATATTGGCAACTGTATTTTAAGGGCATTTCTTTTCATTTAATTAAGATTTTATTAAAATAGTTTTTAAACTTAATCTAAATTTAACAAAAATCTATGTTCGAATACTTAACAACCAGTAAATATATCTGGACCATTATATTAATTATATTAGTATAGCCACGCTGGGGAAAAAAAGGAATTTCCGATCTCCTGAATAATCTTGATCTTCTTGATCAGCATTAAAAATTGAGTCAATAATATTGACTCAATATACATCTCCATCTGTCTGTTTATAGGCAAAAGAAAACTGACTCATATTTTTCAAGTTATTTGGATGAAACTCGATGTATACATAAATCTTATTTTACATATACATATAGCTACTTGTTTAGCATTAATTGCTAATGATAGACTACAGTGTAGTATGACATTCACATTTGCAATTAAATTAAGATAAATTAAAAATTTTAATCAATATGTTGTAGTAGAAAACACAATGAGATAAAGAAATCATAGAAATATTTTTTATAGTTATTTTTAGAATTGTGTTCAGAAATCACAAAGATTCGGCAAAAAATGTTAGATTAGGAGTGTAATTTTCTTAAAATCTTTTTATTAAAAATGATTCTATTACAATTGACAGGTATGACAGGATTTAATTTTTAAAAATTTTGAATAATAGATTGATTTTCAAGTTTTTAGATTTATTAATAACATTTCTTCACTTTATTATTTAATAGCCTTTCTGGGGATTCTGGAGAACGAGCATGCCATACGCGTGTGGCGTGGCGATAACGATACCACCTCGGTAATCACACATATCCTGCAAAAGTACCATGAGGAGAAGCATGTACTGGGCATTAATCAGTTCTATACGAATCGCTGGTAAATTCTTATCAGTTAAAACGCTTCAAGTGGCTTTATGATCGGATAAACCGAATGATATTAATATAGCTATATATATATACATACATGCATACTTACATATTATGAGAAACATACATACATTCATACATATATATATATATATATATATATATATATACACAGAAAGAAAAAACGCATACATTCACACAGAGTGCATAGTTACAATTGATTGATTGAGTCCAGTTTGGATACTCTGCAAATATGTTTAAAAACTATTTTTGTAGCCAAAAGATAAACAAACAAAAAAAAAAAATTAAAAAAAATTGCACCAAGCCAAAAGATGCAAATTAATGATTCGCCTAAAGCACGCGGTTGCACTCTACAAACGCTTACCGATCAGTACGAAAGTAAAAAGCAAAGTTGATATTCTAAAGTAAAGTGTCTAGTTCTAGTCAAGACATCGAGAAAAATACTTACAATTATTTGTAGTAGGGCTTCACTCCATACTAGTCTACTCGAATTACTATTTATACACACACATATATATATATACATCTATTTCACTCAAAACGAATCTCGCACAAAAGTATATATATACCAGATATATATACATCTAATAGAGATTTTCTAACTCTCTTTCTCTCTCTTTACTGAAAAAAATAAACAAACAAAAGTTTTAGTGATTTTTCGTGCAATGCGGCAATGTTGCAATGTTGCAAAGTTGTTCTTCAAATTGTGAAAAATGAAACTGAGCAGAAGCAAGCGCTTTTTAGAAGCATGAACTAAAAATAAAGTATTATTTTGTAAACCAAATATTGTTTTAACAATAAGCGAATAAATTAGTTTTCTACAAAAATTAACAAATATTGTGAAGATTGTTTTGTTGTATTCTATAATTAAGATTGTTCAGTGGTACAGGATGTTAACTTTCAAGCGGCGACATATATTGCAAAAGATTTACATCATCATCAAGATTGAAAATTCAACTACTTTTTAGAATTTAAACAGTGGGAATCGCCAATAAAAAATAAGTGTAAAATCATTGGGAAATTTGCGAAAAATTAATTAAAAATAGTTTTCTAGCTTTTGATAATTTTTCTAAGTTGGTCCTTTTCCTGCCCAAAAGTATTTGGGCTGAATGTTTGTTGAAATACTTTTGCAATGTTTTTTACAGCAAATCCATTCAATCCTTCAAATTTTTGTTAAAATAATTTTGTAAAAGTTTTTTGACAGCATTCATTTTTGTCGCAATACTTTAGCAAAAGTATGTTGAAGTCAACCACTTTAATTATTTTCTAAATATGTTTTAATTTGCTAAGAATACATCCTTAAAATATCTAGTCTAGTCAAATTTTTAATTAAATTAGCATTTATTTTCACTTTAAATTTAATATGATTTATAATTGTAAACTGAACATTTTGTATTAGGAGTTCAAGCGCCAAATGGTTTTTTCTACTTAGATCTTTTAAATATTTATGATAATTTGTGATAATTTACATTAATTCTTAAACCTTAAACGCTTTTTCGAAAATGTATTCTTAAAGACTCGAAAAACAACGGAATTGATCTTTTTCAAACATAGACTATAAGCGATTTATTGAGATTGTGCATTTGAAAACTATAACCATTTTACGAGAAACGTTAGGCGGCATATAACACTAGTCAGATCTATATTTAATGTCAATGGATTGGAAAAAACGATTTGCATACAATTACTTGGTCCGATTGTTTCAAGCTGTAGGATATAGTCGAGCGATTATTACTATTAACCAGTGTTATTACTGTCAAACCTTATTCATAACCGATCTTGACTATCGGAGCTATATGATATAGTCATCTGATTGGCATAAATCCGAGTAATACAATGCAAAAAGAAGACTACGTGCAAAGTTCTGTAGCTTTAAGGGTCTCGGAGGAGAAGCTGTTGAACTAGACAGGCAGACAGACGGACGGCCAAGGCTATATCAATTCAGCTCGTCTTGTTGATCGAGAATATTCATATACTTTATATAGTCAGATGGTGCAAACTATTGTCCAAGGCAATAGTTTGATTTGAAGTCTCGAAACTTGTCCAACTTTTTGCCTTGACATAACCTACTTTAGTTTTGTTACTATCTTGTATTTAGCGTTTAACAATTTGAAAAAGGGTTTCTTGTTTTCTATAAAGTTAGAAATTAAATAAAATAGATTTGAGCTTTTGGTTAAACCAAATCCCTTCATCATCCATTAATTCATTGCCACTATTTCCCCCCTGCCCCCTGGTCTGGTAATTGTTAGTGCTTTGTACACATCAATGGCAATATTGTTGAATAGAATTGTTTTATTTTCTATTTTTATGTACAAATGCACTTTTAATGCATTACAATTAATTTTTCCATGCGGCCGCACATTTTTCATTTCATTATTTGTTGAAACAAGTTGAAAATGTTCTCGATTCTATGATATGTACATACATACATACATACATATGTATGTATGTATGTATGTAGTTTTGCATTGTTGTTAGCCACTTGGATGCCCTTGTTGAAAATATTGCAAAAACGCATTTTAATTTATGTTAAGCGCGTTTATTTAGTGGTTGTTTAAACCATACATTTTCCTAATGGTGGTGGCAAGGGGAGAGAATGGAGGGGGAGTGACTTTTAATTAATATTTCTATGGCAAATTTGTTAAATTGTTTAGGAAATGAAAAATGGGCAAAGAGCAAATTATTTTTATGGTTAGCTTGAGGTTAGTATTTATGTTCATTTTTTTTTCTTGCTCTTGTTGTTGTTGTTGTTGTTGTCTCTTTTTAATATTTATATACGAGTATGTATTAAATGTTTGTGGTTTGATTTGCTGCAGCATCTGCAAAGCTTTTGTTGCTTAATGGTCCTTGACGATGGTCATGCAAATGTATCACTAAAAATTGATGACGCATGCAACGTGGTCCAGGGTGGATGACACTCTTTGCCAAGGATAATAAATCATCTGATGTTACACCAGAAAACGGGCAAGGCAAATGAGTTTTTGATATTATCTAAAGACGAAATGCATTGACAAGAACATGGAGCGATGAACATCATCCAAACTAATCCCTCCCACCGTTTCTTCTTCTACTTCTTCTTCTTTTAGCCAGCACACGCCCAATTTCAATCTCAATCTAACATCTTCTTTTCCTATGAAAAATACAAGCAGAGGGGTTGAAGTCGTGTGGCTTTGCCAATTTCCGTTGCATATTTGCAGGAGTCGCAAATTTATGAAACCATATTATCGGAAAGCGAAACAATACAACGAATACGAATAGGAATCCAAATACGATGGGAATGGGGGTAATAGGGGGATAAAGCTTCATCCAAATTCCCATTCAATTTGTATGAAAATGAAAATGTTTTGTCATTTCACATCGAAATGATTTAAAATTCTTGTCGCATGCGAATTTTTTGGCCAACTTTTTCATGTTTATTTTTTGCCGTAAAATGAGCGACAAAAATGCCACCAAGTCAAATAACTTAATAAAACGTTGCTCTTAAAAATTGCATTAAGTATGCATTAATATGGCCAGTATCGGATTCAACAAAGATGGCCAAACGTTGACTGACAGGATCGAAGCCATATCAAAGTTGTATAATAAAATATTAAAATCAAGAAATGCCAAATACGTGCTCATTGTCTGATAGCCTGCGGCAAATTTGCTGTTGAAGGGGTCCCTTCCAGACCTAATGATAACACGAATATATACAAATTAATGCATGAAATAGGCAAACGAACGGATAGGAAAGAATATGATTGAAGTTTTTAGGGAATGCTGATATACACATATGTATTCCCTCTGATTACTATTGATCATATCTGATTATCTATTATTCAGTATATCTGTATGTTAGCTAATTTTTCGGAATAGTTTTATTATAGCGCTCACAGATTCTTTTAATAAAAGTCGAAATTCTTATGAGAAAAGTTTGTAAGTTATTTTTGTATTGGCATATTTGAGATCAGTCATAGTGTTAAGTTCTTGTTTTTAAAAAGAATTAATAAATTTGGCAATGTGATATTTTTTTTTTAGCTTTGGTCTATGAATTCTTAGTGCCGGAAATATAACTATATTTTTTTAGGATGAAGAACATTTCGTTTATATAGTAATATTTTCTATGCTTATCGAGAAAAATAATTTCTGCTACAATATGTCCAAATGATAGAAAAGCTTTGTGAAACTAAGAAATTTTACTTGTCCACAGAAATTTGATCCTTCAAGCTTCAGGGACTTCGTTACCTTTCACAAATTCATTTTGGTAAGTCATAAAAAATAAATATAAATGGAAGACAAAATTTTGGCATTTTAAAGCTTTCACAATGCAGTAAAGGCTGCAATGTTACTTTGTGTGAATACGATCTTAAATGTGGGTTTCTAGGTAATAACTAAGTCGATCAGTTTTAGTTTACATATTGAGGGTAAACATTTGAACAGCAGAAGTTTGATTTTAAGACTGAAATAAAATTATAAATAGTTCTGAAGTTAATTGTACGCCAAATCGCTATCCCAAAATGTATATATATTCTTGATCAGCATCAAGAGCCGAGTCGATTCAGACATTTCCTTCTGCCCGTCTGCATGAACACCTAGATCTCGGATACTGTAAGAGCTAGAGCATATAAATTTGGTGTCACTATCCGTTTAGTGTCTATGCAGATCATCTACTTCCGCCTCCCAAAATAGAAAATTTAAATAAGAATAGTTGTATTGAAAATATCGTATTGGTACAATCAATTATATAGCTAATAGGTAACAGTTGATCAAATTTCATTATAATCGGACAAGAAATATCGAAGATATACGAATAAATGTTTTATACTGCGATAGCAACGATGCTTTGTTTTGCAAGCAGAGTAGGTTTCTACAAGCAGTATAAGTTTTTGTAAGCAGTTTACGTCTTGCAAGCAGTTGAAGTTACGGTCATGCAATTGCTGTTGCACCGTATTAAGTAAATTTCACTGTAAATTTTTCACTAAATTGATGACGATTTCTAGGGGAATTTGATTTTTAAAGCATCGCTACTTGGTACAGGATATACCCAAAGACGGCAGGGAGGACTTGCTTGCTTTTTATATATATCTTTCTTTCGTATGCACATTGGTATTCTGTATAATTAATTTATTGCTCGAATATTCTTGGATGCTCGGGGTACTCATAGGGTGGCCTTTTTCATCCACACATCCATAAAATTCGTTCCGCTCGGTTTCCAAAAATACTCTCTGAAATCTCAGTCCAATTAAGCATTTAAAACCGAATCGAACCCCTTCATTAGCAAACATTGCCCAACTTTGGCCACCACCCTGCTCTAATGGCAAATATTTCATTTATATGCCATAAATACTTGTATGAAACTTTCAACGCGACATGAAAATTAAACGAAATGCGCCTCGATCCAATCCTCCCACTGAACTCTACCCACTACCCAATACCCACTCCCTCCATTACTCCATGTTACTTCACAGTCGTCTTAATGTTGTCGTTTGTCTGTGCGGGTAGCAAATAAAAATTCTGCTTTAACGCATGAAATCACACAAAGATACTAAAAATTTGAACACGCAAGTTTATGTATGTATGGAGTCTGCGTCTGTAACATGGCTAGAGTGTCCTTACACATGGTCAGACACAGGACACATGCATACAAAGCAGTAGCTGTTGGTCTAGTAAAAACGCTACAGTTTATGACGCAGTAGGCCAACAATGTCCCCAGCCTCATAAATATAAAAATTAGTTGTTGGTCAGTTAGCAAAGTGGGTAAAGTGGGCGGGTCTTGGTATTGGACTTACTCTTCGTTTCGGTTTCGGTCTCTCGGTCTCGGTCTCAACTGGAAGGCCACGCTGGCTGCCCACAATTAATTAATTAGTTCAGTTGACAAAAATTGCTGGGGACTGTTCTGGGTCAGTGGGTGGAGTAGAAAGAGTATAGTGTTTTGCTCCCTTGCATAGTCTGGTGTATGTTTATGATTGGACTTCACATACACAAATATATAAACATACATACATACACACATACACGTACCTACATATGTAACTGTGAGAGTGTTTGTTCCTTTTTAACTGAAACTAGCAGGATTAGCCCTGTTTATGCCGTTGAAATGTTGTGATATGCTTTTGATTTATTGTTCGTGATTTCTAATTCCAAAATTACAATTCGTACTCAAAAATGATTAAACTCCTAGAAAATAAAGGTTTCTGTTCAAAATCGACAGATGGTTATCTTAACTTTTATATAGTGGAATTTCGATCTCCATCTATCCGCTCTTACAAGAAAAACTTCAGATATAGGATTCACTGATCTTAGATTTAGTTTAGTTAGAAAATGTTATAATACAATATTCAACATTTTCTTTTTAAATCGCTAATACTTCACCATAAAGTCGTTATTAAAATAGCTTTTTGTATTTATTTGGATGAATATAAGATTTTTCCGAGTTTATTTTAGTATAAAAAAATATAGTATAGTTCATTTATAAAACAAATTTTTCCCAAGTGATACATGTATGTACATATATATGTATATATGTATATATGTATAAACAAGCACATACTTTTAATGCATCAGTAGCTATCATACCTTTTAGATTAATTATATTAAAGTGTAACTAAAATTTAATATCTTTTGATTCAACTTTTTAGATATTAACTAATTAAATATAAACAATCATCATTTTTAAATTACAACTTGGAAATTTATGTAGAAACTATGGAAATTCAAAAGTTATAATTTTTTTTTTTGCAATTTTTGCAATTTTCGTAAATTTCTATTGCATAAACTAGATATTGCATTTGTGTGTGTGTTTGTTGTGTGAAAAACTGTTTTGGACCCCTCCGTCACACATTTAGTGTGTCATTTTAGTCAAGGGTCATGTGGCAGGCCATGTTGTTGGCCAACTGTTTTCATAAGCGTAGCAAATATTTTCACAAGGCCAATTAGTGGGCTAACCAGCTGACCACAAAAGCCAGCAGCTAACTTGGCCAGGCCAAGTATACCACTCGTATTCAGTATATGAGCCACGTGTGGCTTTCGCATTCCCTTTGCCCATTCCTATTGCCCATTGCCCATTGCCCATTCCCTTGAACTCTGTGTTCCCATGCCTTGCATCTTCTATCCGCACACACAGTTCTCAAAATTAATAAAAAGCACAAAACTTTCCTGTTCTCGACTTTTTTCCGACATCTCCTTCAGTTTACTCCGATCTAGTTCAGCATTTCTTTTTTCTTTTCTTCTTTTTTTTCTTTTTTTGCCTTCCCTCAATTTTTTGTCAACGGCTCCAACTAGTGTGTAGTGTTAGTGTGGAAAAGGTTGGTGGAAGGAGAGAGGGAGAGCGGGGTAGAGAGATAGAGATAGAGAGAGAGAGAGAGGGGTGAAGGTATCCAACATACTCTACTTACTTGCGAACAAAAGTGAAAAAGGCAAAAGCAATAAAGTTTTCAATTGTTTCTTTCGCACTCTATGCAATAGTTTTTCTTTTTAGCTTTTCTTGTTGCAATGCAAAAGTTTTTAACTGGCGCTGACTTTAAGTGCAATTCAGTGCCGAGGCTATGCGAAAAAATGAAAAAAAAATAAGCAAAAGAAGGAGAAGAAACTTTTCACCAACTTCCCTCCGCCATTTTCCACAAACTTGTCGTTGGCTTTTTTTTGTTATTTTTTTTACCATGTTGCTATTCCCCCTCTCTCATCTCGTTTATGTTGGTCTCTTTTTCTTCTGTTTTGTGGCTGCCACATTTCGTTTTGTTTTCTTCAGTTTAAAAACGCATTGCCAAATGTGTCAAACAATAGTTGGTGTTGTTGTTGTTGTTGTTGGTGGTGTTTTTTTGTTGCTGGTATTTTCACTGACACAATACGAGGAACCCAGCTTACATTGCTCAATGGCCAAGGGAACAGTGGGAAAGAAGAGAAGAGAAAACGAAAGAGAGAGAGAGAGAGGGGAAAGTCAGTGCAAAAAGGGATACTTTAGTTAGAGAGGGGTAGGAGTATATAGAGAGGGGGGGGGGGGGTCATGTGGTCTCTTTGTCTTATGCACATTGCACATTTTGCACTTGACATAAAACAAAAGCCATCGTCACATGGCACCTAGGGAGAGAAGCCCCTCCTTCCCCATAAGCCCCTCAACCATCATATAGAGTCGAACGGCACTTAGCAGGTCAGCGTTCAGTTCCCAGGTGGAAATGTGATGCCACAAAAGAACAAAAACAACAACAACAGCAATAACAACAACATAAAAAAAAAAGAAAAACGAAAAGAAAACAACATTTGAATAGAAAAACTGGGTTGAGCATTTTAATGTGTGGCAAAATGGTGGCATTCATGTCTTTTTCTCTTTTTCAATTTCTTCTTTTCAACAATATTCTTGAAAAACATATTGAATGAACAGATAGAAACAAAGAGAGAGAGAGATAGAGAAAGAGAGAGAGTGAAAGAGATAAAGCTTTAGGTTTTTACACAATTCTACAGGTTAATTGCTAATGACTTAATCTGGCATTCATTACATAGAATTGCTTAAAAAGGATTTCTTACAAACAAAAACCCATTCCTTTTTTTTCTTGTCAGTGTAACTATTGACAAATGTCTTTATATCTACGCATTTGATGCAGGATTTAAAAGCCATATTGTATTAAAGTAAATTGATGATTGATATAGCTAATATGTACCTATATATAAATTAAATATCAAGAAAAGTTTAATTTAAAACTCTGGAGCTATAATTGGATGCTTAACTATATTAGGCTATTATACTTGGTTTTAGTATTCGGTTCAATCTTTATCTTTTTGTTTTTTTTCTTATTTCTGATGATTTTTGGAGAAACCAAGTTCTGTTCATTATCCTTTAATATTTGTAGTATTGCATAATTTTATTAAAATATATTAAAAATGTATCAGACAAATAAAAACAAAGTAATAAATAATAAATAATATATTGTATAATGAATAAAACAATCGATGAAACCGCAGCAAATAGTTGTCAGCAATTTGGCGAATAATTAAAGGATATATATAATAATTCATTGATCTGACTTTGAGTTTCTTCACTTAAAATGCAAATTGTTAATTCTGCATTCTTAACATAATTATTAAGGGGTGAAGATAAATGATTTTAAATCGGTTTCCAGTCAACAACCACTCATCATTTTCCGATAATAAGCAATGTAATTTGTGTGTTATTGGATCAAATACTTTAAAATGTAAGTCATGTGCAACTATGATCATATTAAAATAATATCCATCTTCGTGTTTCCAAGTATTTACCAAGACTCTGGATGACAATTTCATCTTGTTGTGGCGTTAAATCTGCATTTATATATTTCAGATGGTCCTGTGGGGAATAACTCAATTAATGTCAACTATTTCTTATTAACAAACATTGAAGGATTAACTAAACAGCTAACAGGTGTAGAGAATAGAACATATCAAATCGGAAGTGTTGGAAAAAAAAATATCACATATTAAAAGCTCTTCTGGATGTCAAGAAAGTGTATGAGAGAGAGGGGAAAGGAGAAATGTTATTTATATAATAAGTTTCCAATTTTGATTGGAAACTCGAAGTTCGTAATTTCGCGCATCATTAAAAATAATAGGATATGGTGGAAAGTTGAATTAAAGTTAAATCACAGAATCGGTCATCCAGTCGCCGTGATATTAGAGTTATCAATTAGGTGGATAATGTTGTTTGCCTTTAATAAGATACCAAAATTAGTTATCTAGAATTTAATTGACATACTGTTTATTCTTACAATATGTTTTGTTTTTAACAATATTCAGGATCTGCGATTTGTAAACGAATTTGTTTCAGTTTTTAAAGCCAATCTGACACTAATAAGCTGCATTTGGACAGCGATAGCTTAAACATTGTCTTATTAAAAACCTATCCCATGACGGATTAATTTTTAATGATGTTGTTGGCCAAAAGTTAATGAGCCAAACTGCCGACTAAACCACCCACCGAGTTATCTATACCTATGGAAAGAATGGAAGCATCCCCACGTGCGTGGCAAATAAATCATCATTGCCAAAAAGTCCAACAAATACAAATACATATGTACATATATATATAACATACAATTGCAATTGCTTGGGTCACTTCTTAGTCTTAGTGGTGGCCTTCTCACAAAATCCTGACAAATGAGCGAAATTTTCTAGCTCAGAGGATATTAACGTGTATTAGCACAAAAGAGCCCAAAGGCGAATGCATTAAGTCAACTTATGAACACACATACACACACTCACACACACACTATATATATATGTGTATATATATATGGATGGAAATAAACAACAATCCAAATACAAACCATGGAGCAGCGCTCACGTTGCTGCAACAGCAGCAGAAACAGTAGCAACATCAAATTTGCTGCCTCATTTATAAGGATTACGAAGCTGGAACCGGAGTAAGTGGAAAGGGAAGGGAAACAGTGCCAAAACAGTAAAAACTCATAACAAAATTACTTGCAAGAAATGCAACAAGCTCAAATGTATCAGCCATTTCCACCACCAAAACAATCTAAAGGGTCTCATACAAAACAAGAGAGGTACAAACAAAGAGGGGAGATTTCCTTTTGCCGGGTGGGTGACTGACTAACTTGCTGGGTAACTAACTAGATGGGTAAATGGATGGATGGATGGCGGTTGGAGGTGGTTATGGTTATGGGTGGACTTGTTATCCTCAGCATTGGTTACACGAAAGATGCATTAGTTTTAACTTGTACCGCATGATTAGATGTTTTCTTTCCCTATTTTTTTCCACTTTTATATATTTTGAGGGCTGAACTGCATTTTCATTGAATCTAAGTAGCTTAAGAGGCCGATCAATGAAATTCCAAACAAGTCAACGATTTTACCATCCATCAATGTGCCACTTTCTTTTATTTTCAATTAACTTTTACTTTTGTTTAATTCAAAACTAGAGAAATTAATCATTAAAAATGATTTTTATTAGGGGAAACGTTGCTTAATCTGAACATACTTCTGTCAGGTGTTAAGGTTTTTGTAATTTGAAAAGTCTTAAATCATTCTTTTTGGTGATATTAGTGTATCAGTTGTGTTGATACTATTTCTCGATTGCATTTCGCATATGGAAGGGTGGGTCAATCTATATAATAAGATAAGGAGCAGCTAAATAAGAGCTATCAAAGACTGGTTTTATAAAAATTCTAGATATTTTAGAATTATATGAAAATGAATTTTTAGAAAATTATTAATAATCACTAATTTGATAAAAAAAAATTTATAAACCATGAAATTTAGCTAGATTTCAATTTGAAAAATTCTATATTAAATAATAGTTCAGTTCATATCTGATCTGTTGGCAAAGAGTAGGATAGTATTGGGAAATTGCAAATCAATGTCCTGGTTTTCAAAGACTTGGTTGTTATTTGGATTATACTTTTTGTCCCATGTTCTTTGGTTTGGGCATTTTACCATCAATATTTCTCATTATATCTGACTTTCAACTTTTAATCAGATTTGTTTTATTTTTCAATCTATTTTTAATCATGGTTTTCCCTTAGGCTTTGGAATACAACTTTAAGTGTATTTTCATTGCCTGATCTTGACAGTAATCACAGTATTATAATGCTCTGCATAGCATTCTATATCATTTCTGTATCCTTTCAATATGGCAACTTGTGCTTACAAGTCAAGTTACTTAGTTTATTTATTATTTATGGTATTAACTTTATTGAACATAACATTTACTCAAAAAAAACCTCCTGGTTTTTCGATTTTTAACAAGTAAAATTTGAAACAGCAATGGGTAATAACAGATAAATCCATTTTTCTAATATAAATGTAAAAATTAAATTACATTTTAATAATGGAAATATATGCAATTATATGGTTTATGTTGGTTAGCGATAATATTTGTGAATTAAAGTATGCTATGATTATATGTATATTAAACATATGTATTAGTATTAAATTGGCGACACTCTTCTCTACTTTTCACTTCCACCGACTTTTCCCTCTAGATAACGCCACTCCAGAGCGAGAAGGGCCAGACTAAATCACCATATTACCATATTCTACATAAATAAAACCTTCCATCCGAAAACTCTAAATATCAAAGAATGTTACAGGTCCATAATAAAGTAATGTAGAACAATTGAATATAAATATTAGTCGAAAATAGATTCATACATATTCACATAAGTAATTATCATTTTAATTCATATGCTAAATATATTGAATATTTCTAGTTTATCACTTTAAAACTTTTTATTTAAGAATTATTGATTTATTTATAAATTTATTGAAAGAACTCCTCATATAATTCTTTTTACTAAGTAAATCATTCAGAAATTACTAAAAACTTTGCAAATGAGATTTTTCAATTCATGTTTCTTACCCCTATCTACTTCATCCGAAATAATGGACAAGTTGAATATGTATTTAGCTACTTTCTCAGAAAGTACATCTTTCTGCGGTTAAGCCATTAAAGCCATTAAGCCAGGAAGTTAACAAGTCTCGAGTATTATAAGCATGATTAAAGTCATGAACGTGGGGCTAAAGGGTTTAGAAAAAATAATTAATAGGACTTTTCTCTAAAAGATCTCAATGCCAATGAAGGATTTACCTCTCATTCTATTCAATTTTTAAATTTATTTACAGAAACTCAACAGCATTCATTCCCATTTCCATACAATCTAGATTGATCTAAAATATCTGATACTATATAGTTCTTTTCGCCCACCTTAGTCGGATAGACTACGCCCATGATTAAAGTCATGTTTTGTTCAACTTTAATGATAACTGAGATACTTTTTATTCAGTTTTATGATTCCTACTTTCCTTTGCTTGGAGTTTTCTGAAATGCTATTTGTAATTTTCTGCGTTGTCTTTGCCGGTTATTGTTGCTTTTACTTGTTGTGGTAAGACAGCGACAGTATAACCCAGTTGTAGGACTAGGACTCAGACCGAGAACCAGAATTATACCCGAAAGAAGGACGAGAACTTAAAGGAGGTACAACACCAACAGCTTGGCTAACAACGGAAACGGCAACGAGATACAACAACTGTGTGCTATATGCCTTTTTAACTTGATTTAATGAGTGCAGGGGAAAAACATCAACAAGAAAAATGAAATAACTGTCATTGAAGACATGAAAAAGGGAGCTCCCAATGGTAGGAGGGAAGGTGGGGGGCTAAGGAAAATAAAGACAGGGAGCTTGTTGTTCGGTTGTGTGTATGTATGTATGAGCTGATGGAGTGCGAGGCTGTGCTACTTAACTGGAACACGAAGGGTCCTGTGTCTCTCTTTCTCTGTTACGGGTGTGCCAGGGCGCAATTATGCAGCAAATTAACGCTTTATATTTATTAAAAGGAAGTACAACACACACACACACACACACCAAAAAAAAAATCAAGAAGGGAAATGGGTGTGGCCAACTTTTGGGGATGAATGTCTCAAGAATGACAACCAACAATAACAGCAACAAGAAATATCTAAGATACATACTACAAAAATAAATTTTGTTTGACAGTTGTCAGAAATATGGACCTTGGCAAGGGCTCTGGCTGAAAGCCCATCTATTACCAACTGCCTGATGAGGTAGGAAATTAGAATCTATTGTTATTAATATTTATGTATATTTTTCTTCCATTCATTTATCTATAATGAATCTTTCTTATAGATTTTCATATTTAATTTACATATCATTTTGTTGGCAACATTTCTAGTAGTATTTGCACCACTGTGCTTACGTCCATTTTTCTTTCCAAATTCAAAACATTTACACAAATTTCCGTAATCAGTTCAGCTCATTGATCAAATTCCCCCTGGCCTTAGATAAAATTAAATAAAAAAACATAGTTCAACCTTTATGTATGAATCGCAGGCAAATTGAAAGGCACTCTCATTCGATATTTTCATACGAAAAGCATTGCCTCGCAGTTAGCAATAAGTTAGTTAGTCACTTAGTCATTAGTCCGAAAGAAGAAGGAACAAATCATGTACAATCCAGGCTATCAAGTGGATGTTATTGATCCCTACTATCCGCCACCTGTTGAGGTTATTGAATATATGCCAGGACCACCACCGCCCGCTGTTGAAGTCATAATGCCACCTCCAAGCTATGGTCAACCAACAGTAGTGATTGAACAACCCTACGGACAGCCCCCACCACCTCAAGGACCAACACAGGGAGAAATGGAGTGCTGTCTCATGTTGGGGGCATGTTGTGTAATGGAGGAATGTGGCCTTTGTGTCATCTCGTAAAGTGTCCAAAAGATAAATGTGTAAATAGTTAAGCAAATAAATTCCTATAATACAAAAAATACATACGTGTAATATAGACTAGAAGTGAAAATATATTTGGAATGTCGAAATTTTGAAAGTGTTTAATGCATAAAAGAAAAAGATCTTTAAATGGTAGTTCCAAAATTTGTTTATAAAGCAAAATATATATTCATATACACCTGATTATAATATAGTAATCTTCACTCGGATTGCATATGTTTCTATAATTTATTTTTTTTATGTTAACCCCGGTTAACTGTGATGGCCAAAGATCAGTGTATTGGGTTTTGTTTGCAAGGTTTTAAATTGTTAGCTTCGATTAACCGTGATTACCTCTATTATCCGTGATGGCAGAATTTTTATTTTACTTCAACTTCATACATACAATACAATAAACATGAAAATGGGGAATTCCCTTGGGTCACGACTTTTTTTTTAAGAAGTTGTAAGCTTTTTTGCCTCATATTTTCAGTAGAAAACTTAATGTATAGGTACATACTTAATTAATTAAAAAATGTGTGTAAACTTCATAAATTAATGTTTACTTGAAAAATAATAAGAATATTAAAACAGCTAATAATCAAAATTGTTATTCGATTAACCGTGAAAATTGATTTTCCGTAATGCTTCTGGTCCCGACCATTATATACACATATATAGATATATGTATAAATATATTTAGTAAGGCAGTTACAATACTCTTTTCACTGGCCTTTTATTGTTGCCTTAAGGTAAGACTGCATTGATCGGTCTCAGTTTTAGAAAACGGATTTGATGTAATTTAACATGAATTTCTCATTAACAAGACTTTTCACTCAATATTCAATTAAAGCCAGGATTATAAACAATATATAAGGTAGTACAAAATATTAAATTTAAAATCAAGTCTATCCAATTAGATAAATAAGAAGACAACTAAGTATCTTGAGTTTATTGGAATCGAAGGCAAAAACAAATCTAAACTTTTTGTATTCCATATCTTTATTGACTTGAGCAAATATATATAGTAATTTTAACAAATACATAGTAACAATCAAATAGATAGAGACTTGCTTGTGCTTCAAAACTTTAAAGACAGATTAAAATCAAACAAAAATTTTCATGCATTTGTCCAAGTAGAAAAACTAATAAAACCCACAAAATACAAAAATTCCAATCCAAAGAAATATTTTAACAAAATTGTAAATTTTAAACAAATAATTTTACTTATTTACAATTATATGAAACCACAGTTGAATCGATTGCGGTTACACTAGGCGTATGAGTAATATTTCATAGTAGGGAGGGCTTTAGATAAAGAACTTTTGTACAAAATAAATCGAAACTTTAGAAATGATGAGTAAGTGTGGGTGATACTGCCACCCAATACTCTCTCCTTCTTTATCTTTCTCCCTCTCTCGCTCGCATTCTCTCATTTACCCTTTTCAAAATTGTTTGGCAACAACTTTTGAGGCAAGAAAATTCCAAAAAGCCAAAAGTCATAAAATGTTTTATCAAATGAGAGCAGCCGGCTTTTGGCATACAATTTGGCCACAATTTTTTGACACATTTTCAGTTTTTATTGGCAAATTGAGAAACATATAAATAATAACTTGGAATGCGAACTAACTTGAAAATTATATGGTGAGCCGAAAAAGGGTTCCTCCCATTTTTTTTTGCCATAAAACTACAACAAAAAAAAAGAAGAATGAAGCGCAAAAAAAGTTTTTGTGGCATGTTATTAAATTTGGCTTTTTTTTTTATTTTATTAGATGGCCCGGCATTGAGATTTATGTAAGACAATATGTTCACGCCGCAAAATAAGTGCCATAAGAGGGGGCTAGGGGGTAATAGAGTGACCGAGGGGGGGAGAGAAAGAGAGAGAGAGGGAAAGTGAACCGAGCACACAAAACATTATTTATAAGAAATCGTAAAATTTTATTGTACAGAAAACTGTGTATGAGTTGTATGACCCAAAACTACCACAGCCACAGAAAGTTAATTTAACGTAAGGCATTAAAGGATTTGCCATCCATTGTTTGAAATTTTTCCAGGACACTCTTGCACTCTCTCCCTTTCACATTCGTTTAATGTCCTTCCTTGCCATTTCTATTTCTTAGAGAAGATAGATGAGGAGAGGTGGTTGATGGGGGCGTCTTCTACATGATGGTACAGCAACAACAACAATCACCGCAGCCGCAGCAACATGGACAACAAGGGCAGCAGCAACAACCTTTATCCTTGGGTGGTGGCGGTGGTGGTGGCGGCTGTACGATAACTGTTGTTGCCGGTTGTGGTGCAGGGGCAACTTGAACGACCTCCACAACACGTGTACGATGATCCATATTTGTAAAATATATTTATTTATTTATTTTTTTCCTCTCTAACTATCAACTTGTTGCACCGTCCACGTATCGTTTTACACTGCTCTCGGATTGCCCTGTTATATGCACAGTCCGACGAATCTCGGACTGTGTATGCTAAAGCCTTATCATCAATAGATAAAAACCTATTCGTGGGGTTCCTTATCTGAGCCACAAAAAAAAGTACTAAATTCACTTGTATTCATTGTAATTTTGTTTGTCACATGGCCAAAACATTTATAATTATAAAAGTTATAAATAAATAAATATATGAGATCAAATCAATCATTTAAAATATGTTAACAGTTTAAGACTTGATCGTTTCTTTAGAAAATGTCTATTTAAATAGATTATAGAAATAAAGTTATCTAAATTTAGTAGAAATAAATAAGTCTCTCATATCAGTTAAAGCCTATTACAGAACCGATTATTTGTGTTATTAATGACATATTGATAAGTAACTTACATAATAATATTTCACAAACACGATTCAAAGTCAGGCAGAAGTTTTAAGAAGAAAAGGGAAGGGAATGTTGAAGAAGTTTTATTGACTAGATTGAAGATAAATAAGTATCTATAAAAATATAGTATATATTATTGCAGAATGCATAATGCCTTCTTTACCTCATTTTTACAGGGTATGGCAATCGCTATATGTATCTTTTGAGATAGTGTTGATTATCTTTGTATATTATCTCTTAAGTTGACTTTATTCTCTTCACTTGCTTATATACTTTTTCTATATACATATTTACATATACATACATACGTGAATTGCAAAACTTTTCTTTGTGCTATCATTAAAAAAACGATAAGCCTATATATCTAAAAAATATAGATTCTATTTCGTATTATTTACATAAAACAGTTGTTTGTGTTGCAATTGGAATTTTTATTTTAAATTAGATTTATGCATTCTTGATGCTTTTTATACCCTTGCAGAGGGTATATTAATTTTGGTCAGAAGTTTGCAACGCACAGAAGGAAGCATCTCCGACTATATAAAGTATATATATTCTTGATCAGCATGAATAGCCGAGTCGATATGACCATGTCCGTCTGTCCGTCTGTCCGTCTGTCCGTCTGTCCGTCTGTCCGTCTGTCCGTCTGTCTGGATCAACAGCTTCTCCTCCGAGACCATAAGAGCTACAGAGCTGAGATTTTCAGCATAGGCTCCTTTTTGCTGCAGGCATTGTATATCTCGGAATCATCCCGATCGGACGACTATATCATATAGCTCCCATAGGAACGATCGGTCAGGAATAAGCTTTATCCTCAATAACTCTGTTGTTTTTTAACCGAATGCCACGAAATTTGATATTTATGAGTTTAATATGCTTCTTGATACTTTAACCAAGTTTGATCAGAATCGGACGACTATATCATATAGCTCCCATAGGAACGATCGGTCATAAATAAGGATTATCCTCAATAACTGTTGTTTTTCAACCGAATGCCACGAAATTTGATATTTATGAGTTTAATATGCTTCTTGATACTTCAACCAAGTTTGATCAGAATCGGACGACTATATCATATAGCTCCCATAGGAACGATCGGTCATGAATAAGGCTTATCCTCAATAACTCTGCTGTTTTTCAACCGAATGCCACGAAATTTGATATTTATGAGTTTAATATGCTTCTTGATACTTCAACCAAGTTTGATCTGAATCGGACGACTATATCATATAGCTCCCATAGGACCGATCGGTCATGAATAAGGCTTATCCTCAATAACTCTGTTGTTTTTCAACCGAATGCCACGAAATTTGATATTTATGAGTTTAATATGCTTTTTGATACTTCAACCAAGTCTGATCAGAATCGGTTGGCTATATCATATAGCTGCTATAGGAACAATCGGTACAAAAAAAAATTTTGTATGAAAAATTTTTTTCCTCAAGCTCAAAATATTGAATTTGTAAATTTGGTATGTTTAATTTACAATAACGTTTCTGATGAATTATATAGAGAAAATCTGCAAGGGTATACGAACTTCGGCACGGCCGAAGTTAGTCCATCTTTCTAGTTCTTAACAGTTTTTAGTACACTTTGATAAGATTTTACATACATAGATTGATAAGATTTTCATCGTTTTCTTTACCTCTCGTATATTTCAAATCAAAACAATATGAGTCATAATTGAATAACATTTAAATTCAATAAAATCTAATCACAACAAAGCAAAAAAGCTGTAAACAACTTCAACAACTAATTCAGCTTGTAAAAGATAATTCATAATTAAATATAGTTCTTAGAGATTATAAATCTATTATACTATATGCAACAGTGATTGTTATAAGCTTAATATTTGAATACTTAGAATGAAAACAATTTAAGGATGTGATAATATAAATTTTCTCCATAACTCATTTTAATCTTCTCCAACAAAGTCCTTATAAAAATTATGTATGTTTCAACCTATGTACATATGTATATATATTGAACTGAGTATATTTATTGTTTAAAAACATATTAAATTCTTAAGATAAATATTCTTTATTTTCATTATTTTGATCTTTATTTTATTCTTTATATTTACACTTACACTTTTACAAGATCGATCCAAAGAAATTTGTAAATATGAGTTGTCCTTAAGTTACCTTCTTATCTGATAAACAATTGAAGAAAACAATCGACTTATTATATTCAAGAAATAACAATTTGGTTTCTATAAGCATAAGTGGTTTCCAATCAAGGTTTTCCTTAGAGACACAGCTATTTTAATATTGAAAGCGGTGTCTTTTATTTAACAAAATTGATAACAATTATAAATCAAATGTACAATTGTGTGATAATTTTCAAGTAGTTACTCTACAATTTATTGTGAGCTCATTTACCAATAAATGTTATTCAAGTACATTTGTTAAAAATAGATAAATAAACTCAATGCCATGACTCACATTATATCAGTGAAAAGTTAAGTATCGTTAATGTTATATATAGTTCAATATCAAATGGAGCAACTAATTTTATATATCTCTATAATCTAATCTGAATCACACAACAAACATTGAAAACTATTTTGACGATGTCTTTTGCATTCAAAGCTATCGTAATGAGGGAAACTCAATTAAAAATTTTATCCAACCAAAAGGGGGTGGGGGAAACGAAAAGGAGGAAAAGGAAGGAGGAAAGGAAGGAAGAAATGAAGGAAAATGGGCGTTACCTTTACTAAAATTAATAAAAATATACATTTTTGAGCGCCCTTCATGAAATGGTGATGATAATTAGTGTACGTGATTCTATTTACTTTGGTTGGCCCCAAACCCCCTCACAGTCAAAAAATACTCTCAAAACCCATTCCGGAAAGGGGTCCTTTAAGCCATCATTGTGAGTAAGTGTGTATATGTGTGTGTGTGTGTAATATGATATGCGCGTAAAAAATATAGTACGTGTATGCGTGACAATGGCAACAACGTGCGAGAAAGGAGATGGAAGATGGAAGCCAGAAGACGGGATGGGATGGGATGGAAATGGTTCTATACATGAATGGATAGATGGAGGTGGGTCTATCTGTCTGTCTGTCTGTCAGTCGGTTTGGTGTCAAAAATGAAACTACGCCTGCTCGGAATTTTAAAATAAGCAAATGAGTTTGCTCTTGATGAAAGGCAAACGCAACTAGAGAACCAACAACCGACCCCATAAATATTTATAAACTTTTGCCATGTCATATAAATATAGGGTCATTAGTTGGCTTGCACACCTTTCACCAGTTCAACGGCTCTTCGAGACCAAAGACAATAAAATCCAACTAGGCGACTATTTAAATTTTTATACTCTATAACTAAGGAAAGTCCTAATGGACTTCTGGGAACATTGGTTTCCCTTTTTGAATCAAAGTAATCACAGATTCAAACTTATTACAATTTGTTTTCATTTTTATTAAGGTAAACCCTCTTAATTGGAATTTTGTTAATAGTCTTGCCATACGATATAAGGGGATCTATAAAATGTATACCAAATCATTTGTTATACCTTATGGTTCATATTTTTATCTCTTCTCCAAATGGGTATCCTCAAACTAGAATCGTGTTTTAATGGAAAGGAGAAGAATATCTATTATATTATTTTGATTAATTAATTAAATATTTGTAATGACTTCTCAAAGATATTCTTTAAAATTAAATTGTCTTTGAATGGCCCTTAAGTCATGAATCGAGTTAAAATAAATCTATTTTTTTATGTACCTACCCAAAACTAAGTTGAAGTATCTTTAAACCCATATATGGTCTAAACTTTTCCCTATTTTATGTATTTCCATACCTTAATTTAGTATAAACTTTTTCTCAATTAGGAATAAATCTATCTATCTATTTGAAGGAAATATTTAATATTTTTTATGACATCTCATTTATTAGTTAAAACTTTTAAATGCTCAAATAGTAACTCAACATTTAATAACGAAAAAATAACTGCAGTACTCAACATTTCATAAATTTACTTCCTAACGATAATGTTGACACGATCATCTGATACTTTAACTATTTCAGAATTACAATAGATTGACTGAAACAAAAAATGTAATTTTGAGAGGCCTGAACATTGCTTCCACTGAAAGGAATTAAATACTTGTTAAATTTACTTCCTTAATTGACAATGTTGATATGTAAATATGCCAGTTAGAAACATCCTAAGGATATCCTAGTCATAGATATTTAGTTTAGACTTATCTACCTACCAACTGGTTGAATTAAGCAACTTTGTGGATCCTGTTTCATAGAGTATGTCACGAGGTTGATATTATGCCGACTATATCGTTCTTTATTTATTATTTTGAGCCTAGGACCTTGGTCCACACCCATATATATAAATACACACACATATATATATATATATATATATACATATAAAAATGATAAAGCAAAATGGCGAAAAGTGGCAGTAAAAAATAAAATGCGCTGCCGCAAAAGTGCCATTTGTGGCATAAACACATGCGCGCCAAAAAGTTTGATAACACAAAAGACGATGGGGGCACCACACCACACCACACCAGGTGGCAAGTGTTAGGACACAGGCTGGCAGGCCGCAAAACTTTGCCAAGTGTGGCAAGAACAGAGTCAACACCAACACCAACACCAAATCCATCCAACAGCAACAGCATGGTGGTGGCAAAGCGGCAAAAGGTGGAAATGTCGCTAGAATGAACTTCGCCGTTGTCGTCACCGCAGTGTGCCACTAAATGCTGCCACTAAATGTGTGCCAAGTATTATTGCAGCCCAACACAAAAGCACAGGTGCCTATCTATGCGTGTGTGTGTCTGCCCCCATCTCCCTACCTGACTTCCTCCCTCGCTCACATTCACGCCTTGTATCCGTGTGTGTGTGTGTGTGTGCGTATTTTGCCAAAATTGCCCAAGGAGCTGCTCCTTGAGGCGACTCGCTCCTCGCCTCGCATAAAATTAGCACAATAAAAACACATAAATGCGACCCAAAAACATGAAAATCCACTTGTTATAATTTAATCGAGTTGATAGAATTTTTACGACACATTTTCGCAGGTAAATTTATATATATTTATATATATCTTTGTTTGTGTGCGTGTTTCTTGTGTCTGTGTGAATAGAGCAATTTTTAAATTGTAGTATGAAATAAAGGTTTTAATCACAAGTTCCCATTTTATGGTTCTGACCCTGTAGATTGCACTATTTACTATATTATACAAGAAATTTTAGTATACAAAACTAAAACTAAAAAAAACCACTTAGCTTTTATCTAGTTGACTTAGTCGCACTTGAAGTTTAAATGACAAAATTAACATATATAGTACCTACTCAAGGAGTTTTGGAAAGGATTTCATAGTTATTTAAAAGTAACTCTAGACGGTCGGAGCGGCACATTAGTAAGCCATTAGTAACTAAATGTATCTCAGAATTTAGTCTATCTAATCAAAAGAAATAATTGCAATTGCAAAAAGTATCTATTTGTATCCTTTGCACCTGTAACTAACTTGTTGAAATTAAAAAACAATCTAAAAATTAGACGGCTTCAGGTGGGGTACGAGCCAAATCTTTGGAAAATATATCTTATATTTGTAAATTGAATATATATATTTTATACAAAATACAATTGCGTTAATTAAAATTGGTAAATCAATTATAATCATTTTAAAATTTGTAGGTACATAAAATAGAAAACTATCACATTAAAAATCGTGAAGAAATAGTTAAATTTTACTCATTAAAATATATATATATATAATATTTAAATATGCCAACATAAATTTATGTAATTTACGTATAAAATATTTCAATATTAATATGTCGAATTCGAATATAATACATATATTAATATTAATAACAGTAATGTAAAATTTCTAAATATGAATACAAATAGTTTATATATAAAACATAAATATCGATATATGTCATATTCGAATATAACAAATATGTATATAGCATTTAAAAAGTTTAATAGATATAATGTAAAATATATAAAATGTATCAATATGAATATGTATACTTTTAATACATATTAAATGCATTTCAAGTTATGTTATAATAAAGACTAAAATTATTTCAGATTACGTCAAAGTTTTGATTAAACTTCAATTCAGAATGTAATCGCACAAAGATCAGTACCTTAATCTATATACATATATACATGTATGTATCTAAAAAGTAGCTTATACTATTTGATGTCTTTTCAACTCATTGTAAAAAAATTAATGGCACATGTAGTTAATGACATCCGAAAACTTAAGTTTATCGTTGAAACTCAGCTTCCCAATTGTCACAAATAACCCTGAATAATAGTTGAAAACAATTAAATGCTATAAAATCATACTGGCACGTTTTCACATTAAGCGTTTTAAATTGTTTGCTTATACATATATATATCTTGACGTCCAACAAATATTTAAATGTGTATTTTAAATATATGATTGGTGGAATAATTTGTAGGTCAATATCCACTTAAAGTTCAATCAGTTCTGGTCATTTACCTTGTACTTATTACTGAGAGCAGTAATTGGAACATTTTCAATGCAATTGTTTCTGTTATACTTATACATACATATTAGTATATATATATATATATAACACATATATATACATATAATAAAATTAAATCACTGGAAAATATTAATTGTTGTTTGAAGTTTGGCTAAATTTTATTTTATTCATAAATCAAAATTATGAAAATAATTTTCCATACCTTATAGTACAATTTTTGATTTTAATAAAAGATTTAGAAAACAAAATATACTTTCCAATGATCAAAGGCATATTTCTAATTGAGAAAAATGTGACTCTGACTTTCCGAAAAAAATTATAATTTTTTAGATTATATTAAAACAATGCAAAAATCTCAATATTTTCAAAAAAAATTACATACGTTTAATACGAGAATACATACAGTTTATACAAAATTTATGTACAATTTGTTTAAACGCTAAATTTTATTTCAATAGCCAGTAGAAAACGCGAAATTTATCCAAAATTTGGCAAATTGAAAACCCGGAAAGCTAATTAAGCAATTGGTGTAAAAATGATGACTAAAAGAGTTTTATCTCTTTTTTAAAAAAAATATATTATCTATCATCGGTAAGATATTTCTACTCTACTCTACAATGAAGTATGAGGCGATCTTTATTAAACTTAATAAAGTTTAATAAAGTTTCTGTCACTCAAGTAGAAATCTAATAAGAATATGAAGTATTAGTAATAGTTACTACTGACACGGTTTTCAGAACTGAAATCCGATTGCTTGCTATCACGTCGGCTATGGACACTTCCTTTAACAAGGACTGTTTCTTCGTTACAGAACATGCATGTTTCTACAAAAAGAACTAGTTCCGGCGATTGAAGATCTCGTGCAACGGGCAGCGCCTCCTCCAACGCTTCTCGTGTACGCTCTACTTTATGCAGTAAAGCATTCGTTTTAATTATTTGTATTAAATTTAAAAATTTCCATATATGGCTATTGCAGTTACGGCTCTCTAAAAAATATGAATAAAAGATTTGTTAAATTAGTTAATACATTTTTTTTATGTTTTATTTTGCTAACCTTTTATGCCCTTTCGGGCACTAAATGCACATTCATCATGATGATCTTGCTGTAGATGGGTTTGGGCAAGCAGATAATGTAGATAGCACTTTTCGATCGAATACTTGGCAAACATCATTCGTTTCTCTAGACGTGCAATTAGTTTTCTAGAAAGATACATATTTAACACATTTTATAGAAAATTCACTCTTTCGTTTAGTGTCATGGAGACGGAATATTAAAAATATTTTTCAAAAAGATTCTAGCAAATATATTATATACATACATATCCGATAGGTTTACTCCTTAAAAAACTGACTGCTACTTATATCTTTTTTTATATACTTATAGCGAATGGAGTAAAATCTGTATTAAGTAATGGCTTCTTTCCATATCAGATTACTATGTTTAAATATTAGGTAACTTTGCTAAAATAATTTCTTTAATTGCTCAATATTTAAAATGACTGGTTCCTTCTAAATAGGATAATCCATACATAATTTTCCTTGAATGATATCGATTATTTATTTATTTATGGATTCCCACTCAAGTCTTGCTAGCTACTATTTCATTTTTTTGATATATTATGTATTAATTCAATAATTTGGAGAACATTTACTTGGAAAAATTAAAAATGGTTTTAATGTTATGAGGAAAATGTTACCTTTTCATTTAAATACTAAATAAAGTGAGAAACTATTTTCCAATAGCACATTCTAAGAAGAAATATTTTCTTTTAATTTTAACATTCCAACTTTCCAGGTAATACCTCTAACTTTATTGTTACTTAATATATTGATATAAACTGTTTAAATATATTAAGTTCTGTCTCTCAATCAGAAGCAAATAATTTGTGTTAACATGAAAAAAATAGTAAAAAGTGCTATCAACACAAAGAAAGATATCGAATAGCAATACACTATACAACAAAAGAAAACTTGATCAAGTTAATAAGTGTCACTAAGTTTACCTGGCGTTAACAGTGGCAGGATCTTGTAAATCAGGCTCTTGGTGTGTGGAACGATCTCCAAATACAAATGAAACGAAATCCTTCAATTTGTCCGTTGGCATACGTAGAAGTTTGAGCATAGTATTTGGATCAGAGGGATTAAAGGATTTTGGTACCACAAATTGTTCAACCAAAGCCAGTGCCAGAGTATTATAAACTTCGTTAATAAATTCAAATTTCCAGCACATAACACGATGGGTTTTGATGACTACATAATCCCCCATTAATCCCTCAACGTATTTCGTAAGTTGCTAATGAGAAGAGTAATGATCAATTATATAGAAAAAAAAAGATTTATGCTCAGATCTTACTTGAACTTTCCTGTCTATGCGTAGTTGACGGATGGTCCTTAGAGCTGCAATCATATTACGACGAGTTTGATACTGAACACGGTATAAATATGCCTCTCTATTGCTCTCCAAAAGTTTCTTATTCCGATATTTTACATAATTAACATAATATAATGGACTTCGGGATTGTAACATTTTCTATTGAATGAAAAATCGTTGAAATCATTTTATTAAATTTTATTTAAACTTTTAACTTACCATAAACTTTCGCACAATATCATATTGTTTCGATGAAAGTGATGCCAGAAAGCCAAAGGAATTCTTACATTGTGGCAAATATAAACTTGGATTTTTGCGTAAATCTTTCATAAATAAGACATCAATCCATGAATCATTTATATATGTTTGATGGAAGACATTAAAAGCACGTCGACGTCGTGCTATTTCCAATGGCGATAAAAGTTGTTCTTCAATATCTGGTATACTGACTACATCACATTTTTGCTGCTCTCTAAGTATTTTCCACATCGGGCGATTATCCGTTATATTTTTCGATTTACTTATCTCATTGACACGTCCAACAATTTTGTAGTTTTTTGAAAAGAAATCGGTTAAAGCATCGCCGGTAACATCATTAATTACTTCATCAACCTAGAAAATTAATGATATTAACTTATTAACATGAATTTCTCTAATTTTCTCTAATTATCTATATATATTTCAGATTCTTACCACTATCAAACGTTGTTCGAAACTTTTGGTCTTGTTGCCTTTAAATTGACGAATATTATCATGCATATTTACTTTACTTTTTTCAAACTTATTCAATTCATATAGTACATCACATATTTCTAAATTAATGGAAGCATCCTGACCACGCACCCTTTCGGCAATATCTAGATTAATTGATCAATCAATTGTAAAATATATATATTAATATTATAATAGATTCATTTATTTACTGGACGCCTCCATGCTGTCCTGCAGTGCTCCTTCAATCTGTGCTGCTTTTCTTTTACTCTGACAGCGTCTATATAATGTCATATGATCCTTGGGATCCAAATTAAGCGCCTTATCATAATAATGCATGGCAAAATTCTCTCTGCGACGCCGGGAATAATATGTGCCCCAATCTCTAAATATATCATGCTGAACTTCTGGTGGCCAGTCCATTTTATGCCATATCGGTACTGGCTCACCTAGGGTAACTTTTGGTACTTCAACAATTGATGCCATTTCTTGGTTCTATTATATCGGAAATGATTCTGTGTTTCGTTTGTTACCCCTGTGATTGAATGGTTAAGTATGAATATATTAATATGTATTCCAAATTTTGAAAAGTGAATTGAAAAACATAAGAAAAATATACTATGACACTTTATTCTAAGTTACTAAGTAAGTCATTTCTTTCTTTTAAAGATATCCTTAAGGATTTTTTAAGTGTTACTTATATGCATATATATGCATATAAAGGTATATTCTTATTTTTCATAGGAATATATTCGGGTTACGATTTCAATAGTTGAAATCTCTTAGAACTTCTAAGTTAGAAGTGTTATTTTCAAAGCTTTCTTTTCAACATTTCAAAATTTAATAAAAATTCATTTTTTTAAAGACTTGCATTAGCTCATGAAAATTAAAAAAGTTTTTTTGTGAATAAATATCTCATGTTTTCTCTTTATTTCGGGCAAATTATCCACTTCAACTATGTTCATCTAATGTATGTTTATATAATTATTTATATTCAAGATTAAATGAGTTAATGGCTAGAGATATAAGAGATTCAATCTTAGTGATTGAATGCAAAACCTTTTTTTTATCAATATCAATTTATTAGAGATCAATAATAATAATAACAATTATTGGAAGAATAACTTTTTTAACGTACTTTTCATTACAATTTCTTTTTTTAAATATTTCTTATAAAACGTTTTAATTCTGATTTGTATTATTTTACTAAGCAATAATAAGATTAATTTCTTGCCTTTGGAAAATTAAGTTAATATTTTAAAAGATTTCATGTTGGCCCCAAACAGAAGGTCATTAATTGGTGTAGGTCGCAAGGCACCAAGACAAGATCTTATCTAAAATGTATCTAAATAATAATTTAAACATAAAAATAAAAAAAATTTTGTCAACTTGTTCTTAGATTAAGCTTAAATAGCCTTTTACCCTGTAACCGCGCAGAACATAAATATAAATAAATAAATAAAGATTAATATTTAGGTTTATTAAAAAATTTAAAACAAGTGCTAAGTCTTTGTGGATTGTTTTCAAAGATATGTATATTATAAAGGCATTTCAAATAACTAAATTTTGTGACATTTTATACGTGAAGATCATATTTATACCCTTGCAGAGGGTATATTAATTTTGGTCAGAAGATTGCAACGCACAGAAGGAAGCATCTTCGACTATATAAAGTATATATATTCTCGATCAGCATGAAAAGCCGAGTCGATATGACCATGTCCGTCTGTCCGTCTGTCCGTCTGTCTGGATCAACAGCTTCTCCTCCGAGACCATAAGAGCTACAGAGCTGAAATTTTCAACATAGACTTCTTTTTGCTGCAGGCATTGTATATCTCGGAATCATCCCGATCACGAAATTTGATATTTATGAGTTTAATATACTTCTTAATACTTTAATCAAGTTTGATCAGAATCGGTTGGCTATATTATATAGCTGCTATAGGAACAATCGGTACAATTTCTCAAGCTCAAAATTTTGAATTTGTAAATTTGGTATGCTTAATTTACAATAACGCTTCTGGTGAATTATATAGAGAAAATCTGCAAGGGTATACGAACTTCGGCACGGCCGAAGTTAATCCATCTTTCCCCTTCAATATTGTAACGTCATAGTTCGTCGCTTTTCTTAAATAAAGTTACCAGAATTATTGAAAATCACCTTCTACCACGTTTTGTAAAATAACTAGAAAGATGGACTAACTTCGGCCGTGCCGAAGTTCGTATACCCTTGCAGATTTTCTCTATATAATTCATCAGAAACGTTATTGTAAATTAAACATACCAAATTTACAAATTCAATATTTTGAGCTTGAGGAAAAAAATTTTTCATACAAAATTTTTTTTTGTACCGATTGTTCCTATAGCAGCTATATGATATAGCCAACCGATTCTGATCAGACTTGGTTGAAGTATCAAAAAGCATATTAAACTCATAAATATCAAATTTCGTGGCATTCGGTTGAAAAACAACAGAGTTATTGAGGATAAGCCTTATTCATGACCGATCGGTCCTATGGGAGCTATATGATATAGTCGTCCGATTCAGATCAAACTTGGTTGAAGTATCAAGAAGCATATTAAACTCATAAATATCAAATTTCGTGGCATTCGGTTGAAAAACAGCAGAGTTATTGAGGATAAGCCTTATTCATGACCGATCGTTCCTATGGGAGCTATATGATATAGTCGTCCGATTCTGATCAAACTTGGTTGAAGTATCAAGAAGCATATTAAACTCATAAATATCAAATTTCGTGGCATTCGGTTGAAAAACAACAGTTATTGAGGATAATCCTTATTTATGACCGATCGTTCCTATGGGAGCTATATGATATAGTCGTCCGATTCTGATCAAACTTGGTTAAAGTATCAAGAAGCATATTAAACTCATAAATATCAAATTTCGTGGCATTCGGTTAAAAAACAACAGAGTTATTGAGGATAAAGCTTATTCCTGACCGATCGTTCCTATGGGAGCTATATGATATAGTCGTCCGATCGGGATGATTCCGAGATATACAATGCCTGCAGCAAAAAGGAGCCTATGCTGAAAATCTCAGCTCTGTAGCTCTTATGGTCTCGGAGGAGAAGCTGTTGATCCAGACAGACGGACAGACGGACAGACGGACAGACGGACAGACGGACAGACGGACAGACGGACATGGTCATATCGACTCGGCTATTCATGCTGATCAAGAATATATATACTTTATATAGTCGGAGATGCTTCCTTCTGTGCGTTGCAAACTTCTGACCAAAATTAATATACCCTCTGCAAGGGTATAAAAAGAAATGTTGAGCCATCCGCCACAGAACTCTTCCCCAATCTTTATCATCCAAAGCAACGTCTTGGCCACGGGTGACCCAACCTATGATTCCAGTCCATAGGATATGATTAGATAGTATACTTATATGTAAGCCTAATTAAAACATGATCTTATATGTAGAACTTACTATTCATCCACTCATGCTTAAAAAATCTTTCCATTTTTGGTAATTTATGAAATGTCAGACAAGAAAATGACCGAAAAATGGTTATTAAACAAAGTCTCAAATAGGTCCCATAACTCAATATATATTTCATTTTATAGCATAAAATAATAAAATACTTTTTAGTTAAACCAATATTTTAGCAAAAAACACAAAAATAATAAACTCCGCATATTATAATTGCTGTAAAAATGAAACTTTGAACGTTCGTGCTATTATCGGACAGGCGTATACCTATGTTTCCGGTTCAACTTGGAATTCTGTCACACTTCTAATAACCACTTGGAATACAGTTAAAAGCCACGCAAGAGACCCAGAAAACATGTGATTAAAAAATCTAACCACAACTCAAGTGACAGAAGTGGCACACACACACGAAGGTCCACCAACTAGAACCACATGCTCAAAATTCCCTCCAGTTCCACCTTATGGTCTTCTATAGAGAAGTCTCAATAATTGTGCATGCCCAGTGGCAGCCGAGTGAAAGAAATCACTTAAAAATAAAAATAAAAAAAAAAAAAAAAAAAAACAAGCAAGAAAGTAAATACACACATGGTAACTAAGGTCCTGGTTATATGGCTCGAGCAGGACATATAAATTATATTTCACACCCAGTTCAAATAGAAATTATAATAATGAAATTAAAGTCAGATCCAGGAGGAAAGGAAAGGAAAAGAAGGAGACGCTGACGACCACAAAAAGGCAATGATAAGTGTTAAGAGTGTTGTGGGCGTTGTTAGTATATTGGGTGGGGGGGTTGTAAGAATGTCGAGAGGGGGGGCAACTCAACGCTCTCATAAATCTAATGTGTAATAAATTTAAACAGCAAAATCATGCAAAAAAAAGAAAAGAAAGCAAGTCGAGTGGTTTTGTGAATGTGAAGGGAGCCTAGCCCCTAGCCCGACTGGGTCTATGGTGTGTATTGCCGACTCAC
The DNA here is from genome assembly GCA_018150375.1 of Drosophila sturtevanti. Classification (NCBI taxonomy): domain Eukaryota; kingdom Metazoa; phylum Arthropoda; class Insecta; order Diptera; family Drosophilidae; genus Drosophila; species Drosophila sturtevanti. The sequence goes on from JAECWJ010000690.1 coordinate 1,732,962, forward strand.
GCATAGCTCGAAAAAAGAGCTTAAGGAATAGGAGGAGGACGAGGACGAGAAGGAGGACCACGACCAGGACGAAGTCGACAATGACTACACTTTAGCGGGAAATTTGTGCGCATTGTCGCTGTATTATTTGCTATTATTTATGCCTTTTCCACTATTTACTTCCTTTCTTAGCGCTCCCACACGCCATTTCCATACGCTGAGTATGCAAAAGTGGCCACTCCTTTTGAATTGGACAGAGGACACACATATACACACACACTCGCACACACTCACACACACACATTTTCAATGGCGTGCTAAGCATTTGCGCTTGAAAGCCTCGCGTGGATTTTAAACATTTTCACACAACATTTTCATATTTAGACGTCGCACATCAGTCGACAGTCAACGCTATGCCCAGTTACCGTTTCAGCTCCCCTTTCCGATCCCGATACCCCTCCCCACCCCATACTCTATACTATTTACCATTCTTGGGCGATAATGTAAGCTTCCATAAGCCAAAATAAAGGAAGCCCCAAAAAGCGGACGCGAATGCGACCGCACCAACAACATGCAACACGCGACCCAAAAAAAAAAAAAAAAGGAAAGGAAAGGAAAATGAAAATCTGTGAAATGTAATTGTTACCATGAAAGCACAGCCCAAGCTCCAGAAAATGCGCCTCCCCCCCAAACTTCTCACTTCTCCTCAACATTGCCCCCGTTCCAGTTAAGGGCATTTTAAGTAAGTTAGCTCTTTCTCACTCTCACTCTCTCTTTCTCTCCCTCTTTCTCTGTGTGTGTGTGTGTGTGTGTGTGTATATGCCATATTCGCATTTTGATAATCGCCGACCCCCAATCTCTATAACTTCAACCCTCCTCCTGCTCCTGCTTATGGCCACTGTTGCTGCTGGCTTCCATTCGCTGATATACAAATTGGCTTTTGCAATGACTTTATATATTTTACGAGCTGCGGCCCTTTTTTTTTTTTTTTTTTTTTTTTTTTTTTTGGAGGGAAAGGCCTTTCCTTTCGTTTCCCTTTACTTTCCTTTTTTCCCTTTGCAAAACATGTGAGTTGGCTGGCGCACTCTCTGATGCGATTATAAAGGAAAATTGATGCAGATAAAATTAATTGAATTCAAAAAGTAAAATCCGTTTGGAATTTTATGCTATTTTTATCTTGGTAAAAACCACCAGCACTTAACAAGTGGGTTGCATTTGACTAGGACGGGCTTTAAATAGTTTCGTTTGGATTTAGTTTTATTATTTTTTTTTTTTTTTGTTTTGAGGTCATTCGATAAGAAAATAACATTAGTTAGTCATTGCAATGACTTTGGCCATATCCTATTCCAAAAAAAAAGGAAATCGATTTGGGAATTGTAATGAAATTAGCAAATGTCAAAAAAGAACTTTTATTGAATTTTATTTTTAAAATTTCTACTTAAATTAAGTCGTTGATTAGTTTTTAGAATGTGTTGCAGTGAGAATATTATTTTAAAAATGATTTATTTTAATAAAAATTTCTAGTTTTTGGATTAATCCCATGAACTACATATAATTAAAGTTGCTAATGGAGGAACTCCTATGTAATTAAGAATTTGGAAATATATTGCAAGGGTTTTAGTAATTCTTAATCATTATGGATAAAATATATCCGATTTATATTTTATTTTAAATAATTATTATAAAAATTTAAATCTTTTAACTTTTCAATAACCAAGCTTCTATTATAAATACTTAATTTAGCAAATTAATTTACTGGTATCTTAACTTTAAAATAAACAAAGTTACATAGATTATCTAATTTGTGTAAAATTTATAAGTATTTAAATGAAATAATAAAATAAATTTTTCTACTGGTTTGGAATTTTTCCTATAAGGAAACTTTATAATGTTTTTACAGCCTTTTTCTAGGGAAGTCTGCAAATCGATTATTAAATCTGTAATATCTTTGAATATTTAAATTCTAAGATTTAGTATTGCTCAAAAATATAGGTACTAAATTGCTTAGGCGTTATGGCTTTATCCTGCTACAGTTATGTGATAGTAACAAAGTAAAAAATAAAATAAAATATAACAAAAAAAAAATAATGAAAACTTTAAATAAAACAAAATTCTGAATATGTATATATTTAGAGTTAAAAAGGTTTGCTTCTAGCTCTTCAAGGTTTCTTCATGCCGTGCAACGCATTAGCTACAGGATACATTTATATGATACTTAATATGTGATTAATAAAGAGGAAATTTTAAGTATATAAAAAAAAAGAACAAGAATATATAAAACAGTGTAAGAACGTATTAAAATGTTTTATAAGAATCATAAAATTTATAAAATAATGAGGAATTTAAATTCAATTGAACCTAAGTATATACTTGATCTTAAGGATCCTAAGGATCTTGGCTGTAAATTAGTAAATAAAAAAATTTAGAAAATGTTTTGCCCATTTTAGGAAGAGAAGGACATAAAAATGTATTCATTTTTAATGTTTGGAGTTCACTTTGAGTTGGATTCAAAATATTCATGTTCTACATTTTCATATAGATCTATATAATTTGACAACTCTCCCTATCTACATTATTCTATCGACTAGAGACTGTTTACTTTAGAGATCAGCTGCGGATATCCTTATGGCCCATTGAGAAGATTGCGTATCCCCTCCATAATCTATTTACAAGGACCATATAGAAAATATCGACACAATCATCTTCATCTCCTCATCTTCATCTAGTCCGTTTACCTCTCTTTCTCTCTTTGCATAAGACTTCTATGGTACACGGCAGAAAGGATAGCTCTTCGATGCACACCTCTCTAAGGCTTCTTCCTGGCCGTTCCTGTTGCCAGGATCACTCATATTTAATTATAAGCGGTTACTCAACAGGTTACGGTATTTTAACCGTATTCCCTTTCGTTCAAAATTATTCAAGTGTTTAAATTTCCAATGTATTTATATTAGATAGTTAAATTTAGAAGTTTTTTACAACGAAATCATTTATTTTAATTAATAATAAGATAATATCTTAAGCTTAAAACCAATGCTAAAACTAAAAATTTATAATTGCAGTGAGTAACTCATAGACTAAAAAATTTCCTTACCATTTAAAACTTTCAAATTAGTTAAGACTTTAGCTTTATATTTTCTGAATAAAAATGTTAACTTTTCGGTATTTTCAATAGCAATCCATTTCATAGAAATCAGTATGTACTTAACTACTCTTGGCCAAGCCAAAAATATTCCCCGAATTGTTCAAATATTTATATAGTTAACAAGAATTCACGATATATACATATGTAGATACATATATATGGTGATTATTATCAATAATTTCAAACATTTACCACACAATCTTATCTTTAGTTTGCCATACGTGAACTTTAAATGTTAATCTCCTTGAAATAGTTTATTATATATCATATTATTATATGAGTATCAGATTTCATTATCTCTAGTGACTTCATTTAAGGAATCCATGTAGGGGCTTTCCTTTAGAATTAATTTCTGAATGACTAATTTGGTTTGTTGAGTTTTATTTGATTTTAGTCATCATGGGTCATAATACATACATTACATAGTTTGCACAATCAAAAAAATAATTGTTTTAACATAAACCGTACGGGTTATCTTAGTGAACAAGATTAGATATGACTTATCTTTTGTGTGTTGAGTTCTGAGAGTCAATATAAGCCACTATGATAAGATTTCTGGTGTCAATTGCCATTTAGTTAGCTAAAACAAGTCGATCATTACGCACGTCTAATTATTAATAATGCCACCACCACACGGAGGACCCGGAGGACACGGACATGGTCATGGTGGACCACCACATCATGGCGGACCACATCATGGTGGACCGCATCATGGTGGTCCCCCACATCATGGACATGGGCCACCACACCATGGACATCATCATCATGGACCGCGTTGTTTCTGTTGTACAATTCTGTAAACAAAAAGCAACTTTAATGAATTTACTTATAAAATTAAGAAACTAGTTTAAATGCTTAATACTTAAACGAATAAATTTTTGCTATCGTCTCCCGCACTCTTTAAAAAAGTTTTCCGTGTGCTTAGTTAAGTTTCAATGTGAACAAGTTGTCTAATTAGTTTAATCGAGTGTTCCCCCCCCCTCCCAATCTGTTTTAAGCCGCTATGACCGTGCTTCAAGTGCAACAGCAATTAATGGCTGGCTAATCATAATGTTGCCACCACCTCAAAAACGCTTCTTTGGAAACCTCAAAAGCCGCCATCGACATCGGCGGTTAATTTCGCATGTATATACATAAGTGAATACATACATACATATATACATATATATATATATATACATTTATATGTACATATATATTTATATAATTGTATTGTAAGGCATTGCGTGTGGTAAGGTTTTACGTTTTCATGTAGAAGGAGTAGATGGTAAGTAGAGAAAGAGAGAGAGAGAGAGAGATGGTAAGAGGGCAAGAGGGCGTGGGATAGGCATACATATTTACACTTACATATATAGAAAGTTAACAAACACTAGTTAAAGGTCGATCCGCTGTTGGACTACTCTACTCTAATTTATAGCAGTCAAGTTGAAGCCAATGTAGACCAGAAAGACATACAAGTGCCATAAATTCTGGCAAAGGAACACATTATTTATACTGTCAACCGGTCTATATTTCGCAAAATAAAAGGAAATACGCTCCACCTAACTCTCTCCCTCTCTCTCTCTCTCTCTCTCTCTCTGTCTCACTCACTTCATTTCATTCCCTTTGGTTCTCTAACTATAAATAAGTGCAATGGTAACCAGAAAATTGCTACATTTCTGTCTGATATAAGTCTTCATTAGTGGTTAAAGAGTCTGACCTATAATACGAGTATTAGCTATATAGTAAGTATAGCTTCAAAATGCTGACAATTCGTTTGCCAATGGGTTTTTCATGCGCATTGAACAGACGTCGCGAGAGACAGTGTTAAAATAGGAAATGCCCAAAAAAAAAAAAAAAAAAAAAAAAGAACTAACAAAAAACAAGAAAAACCCAGTATCAAAAACAACAATAACAACACCAACAATAACGACGGCTGTGGCTGTGGCAGTGGCAGTAGCAATGGCAATGGCAAGCGGCAATGGCGGTGGCAAAAAGGAAAATGCTTAAAGTTCAAATTAAGCACAACAGCTGGCGAAAAATTGAATTGAAAGCAGCAGTAGCAGCAGAAGAACAGCAACAGCAACAGCAACAACTACAAAGCGTATGATGCCTTCAATCTACCGCCTTTCCCCCTCTCCTCTCACCCCACACTTGTTCCCCAAAACTTCACCCCTCGCTCAATCGCTTTCCCAAAAAAAAAAAAAAAACCCAAGGCATTTTCACGACAACACAGCGACTAGCAAAGAGTCAAGGAAAATCCAAAAAAAAAAAAAAAAACACGAAAAGAAAAAATAAATAAAATATAACGAAAAGAAGGAAAAGCAAAAAAAAACGAAGTCTACTTTCAGGCGACAACACATACGACATCCTTCGTGTCAACAGCTGGCCCAAGAGAAGAGAAGAGAAAGTGACTGCTAACTCAAAAAGAGAATCCTTTCTCCCTTCCCAGTGGCGCCACTTGGCCACATGGCGTATAATTTCTTTATTATTTAACGCATGCGTCATTATATTGAGTGAAAGGAGCAGAGAAATCGAGAGAGAAAAGTAAAGAGAAAGTGGGAGTTTCACAACAATTGTTAAATTTCGAGTTAGTACTTCATAGAATGCTCAAGGGTTTGGGTCTTCATAACTAACAAATTTCATTCGCTTAGCCATATTCCAGGCAGGTTAACTAGTCATTGGGAAAACCCAAAAAAATAAACCTTATCAGCAAACATTTTATGGTTACCCTTCAAATGGCTATCAAATATTGCAGTTAACTTATTATTGCTAAGTCAACCGAGTTATGTGTTGATATGATTATTTTGATGAAGCAAGTCAAATTATTGATTTGGATTTTGTGACATAAATGATTTTTTTGTTGTTTCAAATTTGACATTAAATAATCTTATTCTTGAATTATTATCTATTATTATTTTAAATTTTTATTTGTTTTTATTTTTATTTTTCTGTTAACTAAATTATTTATTTGGAATGCAAAACTATTTCATTTCGGCCTACTTTACCATTTTACTGGAACAAATGCTTCAAATGGTTTTTTACAGGCAATGACACTTCACAATTGAAGTAGGTTGGTCTTTAATTAAATATTTCATTTATCTTTATGGAATTCAGGTTTTTACCATTAATTAAAATATGTTTGTTGGCCTTAGGCCATTCGGTATTTAAATTCCAACTTTGATTTGTTGAGCTAAAATGTCGGCTATAAAGACTTTTGTGGTCTAGTTGGTTTTACAGGCAGTTAAATCATGCCAGGAATTCAAACATTTTGTCATACGGATTTTCTATATACTGGTTACCTATTAAGTAATTCTGCTGCTCGGTTATGGACTTTATATTTATTTATTATACAAACAATATAATGTTAATAACATTTTAGCTCTATTTTACTATATTTCACTCGCTTTTGTGAGTTCCCTTTAATTATGTGGAAAATAAGTAAAACTTTTTTTAACATTCATATGTTTAAGTTCATTTATTTACTGAAGTCAAGAAGTTGTTAGTTATTTATACTCAGATATAAATATTTATCTCAAAAAGTAATTTACTTTCCAATCCGAATAATTTTGCATTTTTTTTTTGTCCCACTTCATGTCAACATTTCACTTTTTGCAATGAAATCAAAAAGTTTTTAATATATCTTTTACACCCATACATTCACCTGCTCTATCAGCTATTTTACCATTGGCTAAGAAAAATTATATTTAATTAACGACTGATTGAAATTCATTCACTAATGTCCTGTATTTATCTGTAAATTGGCATTTACATTAAACATTACCAATGCTTCTTACATTTGATATCAGTCAAGTACATTATCCTTTTGGAATGAATTTAAACAACAGTATTAAAAATTCCATTGATGAAAAAGTAAGTGATATGAAAGGAATAGTTTTTTTGGAATCAAAAGTCTTAATTCCGATTGGCAAAAAATTTATGGGAATCAGAAATGAGAACAGACCCGACTATATGAAAATCTTAAGTATAACTATTAGTATAGAGTTCTTTATCGATGAAACTATGATCAAATATTATTAAAATATATAGAATAATTTGTTTTTCCTATATGTTGGTTATTGAATTTTCACTTACCTTTAAATGGAAATCCCCTACATTATTTTTTCTTGTTTGGATAGTAATTTGAAATTTAAGTAAATTTATACAATTTATGATATTTTCTTGTTTCTGAAAAATATTCTTTGTATAAAAATTTCAAATATTTGTTGTTGTGTGTTACATAGTTCTTTAGAGTGCACTTTTAAGATATATTTTGAATATTTATGAGCTTTTCAGGGATATAAATCTACAGATTAATTTTTGTTCAAGTCAGAAAAATATGAAAATTTGAAAATTAGTTTCAAACTAATTACAGGGATTGAAGCTGAACAATTGAAAACATTAAATAGAGAAAAAGTCACGAAGATTTATATATATATATATACATATAAATTATCTAAATCATAAGCATACAACAGGGGTTGTAATATAAATAATAATAATAATATAATAATCTGAACAATATGTAAATATGAATATAGAAATGGTAACTGTTCCCAATTTCTCATCTAAAGAAAACTGCTTACTTAAGTATCCACCTCGATCCTGTAAAAACTTAATGAGAGCTTTAAAGAATTTTTAACATTTCTACATTTCACACAATAACCTAGTTATTGTATGTACATGTATCTAATTTTAATTTACTTACCTATTCGGTTTTAGAACAATATTTAATTACAATAGGTTTAACTAGCTTTTCCCCTTTTCGTTTTTCCATTTTCTTTTCAATTTCATTTGTTTTGTTGCTGCATTTCCGGTGCTGGCCATTCACAATGTGAGAAAGAATGGCTGGCATTAATGGTTGAGCATGTAATTACATATGGTAGTTTAAGGATGCCACGCCCACTACTTAAAGATCACAAGATGGCGTAAGTGTAGTTTTCCTGTAGTTGCAATTGCAGTGCATAAATTATGTTAGGCCAAAGTGCAAGCAAGTTATTTTGCAACATAAACCTTTCCGCAAAAAGTGCACATACATACAGTGAGTCACACACACAGACGCACACACACATATGTACAGACGTACACACTCATATTGCCAAGTTACAGCCGACGGACTTGGTTTGTTAGAAAGATTAACGCCTTCATTTTGTTTTTTTTTATGTCACATGAAGAGTGACACACACACACACACATACAGGGACGCGCACACACACTCAGTTGTTTATATGCACATGCTTATGCCACTAAGCCGTCTGTGAATGGCATGAAAAACAAACTGCAACGGAAGCTGCACCTCATCTTACTCATTATACTCTTTCCCCCTTTACCCATCCCTCTGTGACCCCATGACTTTCGGGCTAAAGAACTGTCTCATGGAGGCCACTTTAGTACCAACTACAGCGACAATAATAACAGCCACAACAGAGCAACCATCAACAGGAGGGTCAGAGAGGATGTGGATGTGAATAAGGATGAGGATGTGGATGGGCATGAGGATGAAGATGTGCATAAGGATAAAGATGAGGATGGAGGTGCGAATGCAAACCGTGGCCTGATGTCTGTTAATGATAATGATGACAGTCTGTTGGTGGCTTTGCTTCACTTGCTCTTTATGCTGACGCTGTAGGACACTCGGCGCGCTAGTTAAAGTTTTAATTTGGCATATTATAGTGAGTGAAGTAGCCCGGCATGTGGTGGTGGTGTTCTGCTCGTTAAATATGCCCATGGAACTATATGTACATATATGGCATTAGTGGTGAAACACAAGTCACATTCACAGTGACAGAAGATCTACAGAAACATAAACTCAAATCATGTCGAGTGCCATGGCATTGAACTTACACCGGAATAATGTGCAATGTATATGGAAAATGATGACAGGACAAGTGTGTCTATATCGACATTCCCAAGTGGTAGAAAATGAACATTTTCAATGAGATAAGATGGCATACGAAGGGAGTAAGAGAGAGACAGGCAGAGAGAGAGAGAGAGACCTGCACGGAAAACTCAAGTGGAATTTGGTGGTATTATATAGACAATTAACTTGCTCCACTTATTTTTCAAGGTAACTAATGAAAGCGTTTAGTTTGAATTTAGTCTTTGGATTTAAAAGTAATTCATAAATATTAATGTTAAATATTGTATAATGAATGTATTCCAAGTCTAATTTTATTTACTTTCTGATAAATAATCAATATTTCTTTTCTTTAAGAAGTTTTTTGCAGTTGCAAAACTAACAACTTACGAACAAAATTTAAAAAGAAATAGACTTTAGATGATTGTTTTAACTAAATACATATAAGCACATTTGTATATATATATATTTTTTTTTTTGCAATCTAACCGAAAGCAAATTATGTAAATTGTGAACATAACATAAGAATATACAATGAATTTTCAATTGTTGATAAAAAAAAGTTACATGGAGTACAGTAACTTAAGAGATCACAAAGGTTACAATTGATATTCGCATCTGCAAGAGAAGGTTAAACCTCAATTTTGTGGCGGCTGCATCGATGGAGAGGACGTACATCCTTCACTGTTGAATCATCAGTCCAGGTCTATGTTAAAGGGCAGTGGATGACATCTTTTGAGACGTCTGACGTCCAGAAGGTAGAGGGCTAGAATGTTGTCATTATATATCAGCCTAGAGCAGTGCCGAATGCCGTACTTTCGGATCTTGCTCTCAATCGATGGAACAGCGAGGTCTCTGTGAATGATTGAGTTGCGCACGCCAATCAGTCTGTGGAGAACTTTGTTCTGGAATCGTTGCAGATCCCTAGAGCTTAATGCCATACATCCATATAGGCTCTATAAGGTAGAGCAGCAATTTGTTGCTGGTGCTGAGGTCACATCATTTGATGGGTGCTTGTCAAGGGTAAGGCCCAGATATTTCTCCCTGTCCACACTCGGAAAAAGTGTCCCATGATGACTGACTAGGAGCCAGTTGAGCCTTCGAGTGGCAAAAGTCATGTGTGGCGATATTTTAACTAAATATGTAGAAAGAAATTTAAAAGTTGAATTGCTAATGATTCATTATTTTAACTAAAATTTTAAATGGTTAAGATTTTTTATACCCTGTACCCATAGGGTACAAGGTATATTAAAGTCGCTAAAATGTATGTAACAGGCAGAAGGAAAATTTTCCGACCCCATAAAGTATATATATTCTTGATCAGCATCAACAGCCGAGTCGATATAGCCATGTCCGTCTGTCCGTCTGTCTGTCTGTCCGTCTGTCTGTCCGTCCGTATGAAAATCGAGATCTCAGAGACTATAAGAGCTAGAGCAACCAAATTTGGTGTCAACATCCGTCTAGTGTCTACGCAGATCAAGTTTGTTTTAAATTTTTGCCACGCCCACTTCCGCCCCCGCAAATTAGAAAAAACTATAACTAGAGTTCTATTAAAGCTACAGTATTTATTTTTAGTAGACTCAATTATATAGCTAATATGTACCATCTGACCGAATTTGACCGAAATTGGACAATAAATATCGGAGATATACATATATATGTTTTGTACTGAAATTCTATGGGCAGCGGCAGCTGAAATGTGTGAGCGAGATAGCATGCGCACGTTGCGTTCATTTGTACCGAATGACGCATTAGTTTCGTTCACTGAGATGAGTGAGCGAGAAAGCATGAATTTGGTGTTTCGGCTTGCTAGGAGAATTTTGTAAAATAATTTATATTCAATTAATGGGGATTTGGAAGGAGTTTGAGTTTATGAAATATCTCTTATTGGTACAGGGTATACTCCAAGTCGGCAGGGACGACTTGCTTACTTCATTTTAATTGCCAATAATGAATTTCGGGTCACAACAATTTGGAAAATATTTCACCCATTTATGTAGATTCGTATGGTGCATCAATATCTACCATATCCATCTATATCCATATATGTTGGCTTATCTTTTATGAGTGTTCCTGATGTTTTGTTTTTTTTTTTAACTGTATTACAAAATAGCGAAAGCACTGACAGAAAATTGATTAATATTTGAAAGGAATTCATTTATATATTCATGTATATATTATGAATAAATCATCGTCTTTTTAGCATTATGAAACAATCAGTGTAAGTAAAAGCAATGTGCATATCAAATGATTGAAAAATAGTAATATTTAGAGAGTCTTGGCACAAAGAGAGGCTAGAAAGTCTAGACGTTCATAATATAAATAGCAATGTCTTCTATTTTGTGTATTACATACAATCTCACACCATAATATACCCCTTTTCTCAATGACTATAGGGTGTAAAAGTATACTAGAACATAATGCTTTCTACGATTCAATGTGTATTATGTAAAATTTGTAGTCTTATTCTTATTCAATTCAATCCATTTAGATACACAGACTCGTACTTTAAGCCATTTAGCAAATTATGTGCGACTTGCCTTAACCCTTGAAAATAAAACAGACCGAGATGAAGATGAAGATGAAGACTAAAAAAAAATAAAAGAAAATATATGTATAAGTATGAGTAAGAGACCAGGGGCAGAGACAGAGCCAGGAGCAGGGGCAGGGGAAGAGGCACAAGAGAGACAGTCATCCAAAGGCAAAGGATATTTTTTGGCAAAGCATTTTCAATTCAATCAAACGCCCACACACACACATACACAACACAGTGCCACACCCCAAACCATATCCACAGAAACACACAATGTTACACATGTCGGCATTTAAATAAAAATAAACATGGCAAATGGCAAAGAAATACTTTGAAACACTTTTAAGCATCATTACATTAGCAAATTTTTTACATATCTGAAAATGCAAAAAAAAAAAAAACAAGAAAAGGAAACCCACGTGCCACTCCCCCTACCTTACTTCCTTTCTTTGCTTTGCTTTGCTATACTTTGCTTTGCTTTACTTTGCTTTCCTCTACTCATGTGGGCGTGGCACCCTTTTTTATGTATAATGGAATAAGAAGTTTGATTTGATTTTTCTCTTCTCTCTCAATTTTAAATTTAAACCAAATTGAATGAATGTTATTAATATTGGTAGAAAACAAAAAAAAAACTACATCGAATAGAACTGAAACTGGCCAAAGTCAACATATAAGTGTAATTGTCGTTATAATAAATAACATCAACTGTCCAAACACTTGACACTTGACATCAACTGCAACGGAAACGGCACCGTCACCCGCCGAATCCAGGACCCAGGACCGAGGACCCAGAAACCAGAACCCCGAGCCCACAGCCAGGAAAATCCTCAACTTGCAACTCGACGCTGGGCGCATGCAAAGTGCCAGAAAAACATTTGCCATTGCCGCATATTTCAAATGCGGACACATGTAAAAATGTTGAAGCGCTGATAAGGACATTAACAATTGCACATATACCCACCGACACCCGCCCCTCGCACACCAAAAAACTTGATTTCCGTATGCGAAACATCAAACAAAGTGAAGCAAAAAAAAATGAAGGGGGATAAAAAAAAGAAAGGAGGAAACTTCACCTCGTCGCTTTTGACACGCAAATTTATAACGGCAGCAGCGGCAACAAAAACTTGTTGTGGCCAAAAACTCCGCCACTACCAAAAGAGCTAGACAAAAAAAATAAGTAAGAAGCAAATTAAGGAATAAACATGTATATATGGATTAAAAAAATAATACCGATTTATCTATATACTAACTATTTATTTTAGAACACTTAAGAGACTAATTCGGTAATAAAAATGAAATTACTGACTCAAATCTATTTGATTTAATAATATAATTATAATAATATCATATATATACTATTTAATCAATATTAAGATTTATTTTTATTTTTAAAATTTCTACATTAGGTTTATAATTACAAAATAAGGATAAAGATTATACAAAAGCAAAAAAAAAAAATTTATTCTATTAACTTTTTGTAGATTTCATATACAAATTTGAAATGAAAATATATTCATATATATTCACAAAGATAATTAAGATAATTAAATTATCTTTGTGAATATTCACATTTCTGTTAAGCATATTTTATTTATAATAAACTAATATAAAGAAGATCTGTGTTCTTTAAATTTGAGAATATTATTAAATATTAACTAATATTTTCTATAGAAAAATAGGTTATAATAAATAAATAGATTATAATAATTTTTCTATAGAAAATAGTTAGATAATCTAATATTAATGGAAACATTGGAAACGTCAGTTAATTATTTTATTTATAATAGGAATATTCGCTATTCAAAGATTTCTGAAATTAATTTACACTGTCAGTAAAAATTTGTTTAAAGATTTCACAATTTTGGAGATATCAGATGATTCAATATATCTTCTCAAATGGAATTTCATTTCTCAGAGCATATATCTAGCTTTATTTTCGAGATATTTATTAGATTTCTTTTTAATCGTCTACTTTTGCTGAGATTGATATTGATATGCTACTCGAGATAACTTCTAGAAACTTTAAAAATGAAAACTGGATGATCTACACAATTATTTTTCAGGAATTCATCTTTAATGATAATATCATTTTTACGTTATTTATCATTAATTTGTATATACTTAATGCTTAGTTTTTGCTTCTGATGATAATTTTATTAAGATTCATAGAATATAACTAATTTATAGTTGATTCGTAGTCATTTTTAAAAGTCAAAGGAATCAATAAAAATACTGTTCAGTCTAGAAACTAAAAACCGATTTTGATTTTATCTGACATACATATTTCTTAAAGAGATCGTTGCTTAGTCTACTCTATTCAGAATATCCTTATATGTATTAATTTTTCCATAACTACATTTCAAAAACAGAAAACTTTACTGTTACCATTTGAATTATTATAACATTTTAAATAATTCGAGCTCTTCATTGCCCCCTTCTTTCTTAAATTAATGTTGACTTTTAACATTTTGAGTTAAAGTGTATAAAAAGGCAACGTAACTCAACAAATTTTTAACGCATACAAAATGCAATTTAAATTTACTTACATACTTAGAACCCTTGGGAATTTCAAATTATTTGCCTTTACACGCAAATTTAGCGACCATTTTTCTAAAAAACCAAAAAAAAAAAAAGAAAAGAAAAATAACGAAGAAAACCTTCAGACAGGTGGCCCATAGGATTTTTTTTCTTTGAGTCTCTCATAGTTGGGGGTAGACAGGCATTCGCCCTCATCCCTCTGATGTCCCTTCTTCAACAGACATGTGCAGGGTACTGAAATTTAAGCGCAAGTTTTTTATTTTATTTCTACAGAGTTATATATATATTTTTTTTTGTTTGGGGGTGATTAGAAAATGTTGTTTTTCTTTTTCTTTTCTCTACTTTTTTTCTTCTCCTCTTTTGCAAGCGTAAAAAGTAACCCAAAAAGGCTCTGACAAATGTTTTCTAGCTAGCATTTTGTTGGCTTTGTTGTTGTTGCTTCTTTGGTGATTAATGACGCCCAAATACTGACAAAAACTGGGTGAGAAGAAGGTGCAAGAAGAAGCTGAGTAAGGGGGGTGTTGGAGGGTATGGAGGGGGTGGCTGCTTTGGCAGCTTAATTTAAAATGAAAATTGTACTTAATTTCTAGTTGGAAAAACCCCAGAAGCCCCTCAGCTCACTTTATGCCTTGGGTATTCGGTGGCTGGAGCAGAGTTTATGGAAAAGTCATCAAGCCATATTGTTGGATTATTATTCCATGTTTTTACATCATATTAAAAAGAAAAAAAATGTAAATTGTTGCTGCTTTTACTGAGCACTAAATAATGTTACTACTAGCATCCAATTAAAAGCGATTCTAGAGTTTATTACCATGGCATCAATTTCGTATTTTCTTCTTGCTTCAGACAATGAATAGTTTGTGGCTTATTATTGGTTTTCTGGTTATTCTTTTAAATAGATAACGAACATACAGAAACTGGGTTACTTCATTATAAGCCAAATAAATCTACTTTTTTTAGGTTTTCTGTCGGATTGAATGTAACCAATATTGCTTTAAGGGCATCTAAAGTCTAAAATGATTCAAATCGATTGTTTATCTTTGTTTGTTTTGGTTCATTTAAATTAAATGTTAGGGTTAGTCTAGACAAGTTTGAAAAAGTTTCAATTTTACTTGTTGAAACACCCTTTTGGAACGCAACACTCGCCATTAAATCCTTAAGTCCTTTATAATAACCTTTGTATGTAATATAAAAAATATGAAAAATAAATAGTTTTTTGAGACAATCCAAAGCATGCACAATGCTATAAAATAACTTTAAAATTTATTTTGATTAAAGGTAATATTCCCAATTTTACCAATCAAAACCAACTTATATACATATTATATATTATTATAGTATATAATTATTATTATTCTGACAAAAATGCTTCAAATGCAGTGAAATATGTAGTCCAAATATTATGTTCCCAAAACAAAAGATATGGAGATACTTTTTTATGAAACATTTCTTATGTGTAATGAAATTGGCAAATAAAAATTTGCTTGGTAATTGTTCACGCCAATGTAAGCAGTGCAGAGAGAAATAAGAGAATCGAGAACGGGCACACTGGAAGCTAGCTAGAACCTGACAGCCCTTCCACCTTCTGTGCCTCTGACATTACTTGTTGAATCTTTTCAAATACTTTGCGTGCCTTATACGAATAAGAACAACATCAACCTTATTCCTGAAGGAAACAAATCGCAATTCTGAATGACCGATTCTTGATTGGTGGTGGTGGGGCTTAATATTAAGAATTCATCCACAGTTTAGAATTTCTGCACTGCCACAAACAGAAAAGAAGTCAAAAGTTTCAAGATTATACATATGTAGTACATATTATAATAAGATCATTTGTTGGCTTATCTTTAGTATGAAAATCTATTTGTTTGTTTAGTTTTGCATTCGTAAATTTTATATGAAACAGTTGAGCAATTTATTGAACTTTTCCAAATATTTCAGTATTGATCATAATTGCCAAGCTAGTTATAAGAAATATTCTGATATAAGATTTGACTACTAGTTAACATTAATCCATTCTGTTAGACTATAATGTAAATATTAATGAATCACATTAATGACAATAATTCTGAACCCTGTGAATAATATTTTAATTCAATTCAATTACCTTTAATAGTCTCCAAATTTGTATAACGTGAAAATTTTCCATTCAAGGGCTAATCAAAGCAAATACGAATAATGCAAATCAATTACTTTAATTAATTAAGCCACAACAAATTTGCTTAAAATGTTTTCAAGACGAGTGTTTTATTTTTAGATTTATTCGATGAGAAAGTTTCAAAAACATGTCTGAATTACAACTTTTAACGTGAGTGTCCCACAACCGCAGTCAAAATTGAATTAAGATTACCACATAAGGATTTCAAAGAATTTACTGAAGAAGTCAAACAGGCTTTAGTTTATTATTATTATTGCGTCAGGGACAAACTTTCAACCGCACGTCGGGACCAAAAAAAATGGAGAGAGAGAGAGAGAAAGACAGAGACAGAGACAGACAGAGAGAGAGAGAGAGTGAGATAGATATGGAGAGGAGGAGAAGGTGGTAAAAATTTTTCAATCGCAATCTTTTGGTTTATTTCTTTTGCGCTAAAGCTACTTTATTTTGACAGCAGACAAACAAATGTCAGAACTGAAATTAAAAGGGAAGCAGCAGCAGCAACAGCAGCAGTCAGTGGAAAACTTGTGAAAAACACGCCGAGCTCAAAGTGGCAGCCATCGTTCCCCTCTCCCATATACCATTCCCTCATCCAATTCACCATCATTCACCCACTCCATCTTCATCACAATTCCATCACCCACACGCACTGCTTGGCTGACTTTCTTGCATTCCCGTATTCGCTTTGGTTTGCTTTCTCGATTCCTTTGGTTATTTTCCTCGTTTACTTTACTTTTTTTCCTGTTTTTTTTTTCTTGATTTTCTTTTCTTTATTTTTTTTCTTTTTTTTTGTACATTTCACACAGCGTGAAATTTTCTAAATGTCATTTTGCTGTCATCTCGTGGATAATAAGATTACAACTACGTTGAAATAATAGGATTCAAATGAAAAAACTTTGCCGTCGCCTGTCTCCTTTTGCGCTTCTCAACTTTCAATACGATATACAAACATACAGATATATATATATACATACATCTTACCCTGTTTTGAATTGCAAGATATATATCTGATTGTCGAGTCGAGTTCGGGTTTTTGGTCTTTGAATTGGGATTGAGTTTTGGGGGCAAACTTTTCATTTTCCCCTGTTGATAGAGTGCACCCGATAATGGCCAAGTAGCTAGCTACAAAAGTAACTTCAGTGATGAAAATCAAAACCATATCCCCCCGCCCCGTCTGCTCTGTCCAGCGCCCATTAAATTATTTGTAGTTTGGCTAGGCAAAAACTTAAGTACATGATCATCATCACAAAAGCTCTTGAAAAGTCTGAGTTTGAATTTTGTCGGTCTGTTGGTTTGTCGGTCTCCCTGTCTGTCTGTCTGTCCATCCATCTAGACATTTCTATGTGCAAAATGGATTTGATCGTCTGTCATAAGTTTAATATTTTTTTCTCTTTTTTTTCGTTTTTTTGCAAATTCAGTTTAATGAACCACGCTTTCAAAGATAGATTGAGAGAAAGAGCCAGCCCAGACTCAGACCAAAGATTAAATAGCCGTCGGCAAAATGTTGACGAAAGTACTTGCCCAGTTGGAATATTACACGAAAATAAAAACAAAATCAAAAAAGACCACAAAAATAAAAAAGAATATATATAACAAAACAAAACAAATCAAATAAAAAATAAAACAAAAAAAAAAACACTGTGGAATAACAAAAGCCGGCAAATAGGTCTTACAAGCAGCGAGCTCTCAGATAGATCATAGCCTAAGGCTATTAAAACAGAAACCGGCTTTCATTAGCCCAATATCGGGGTATATAAGGAGCGTCCCAAGCTTCAATCGACATCAGAACTTCCTCAACGTTCTTGCAAGTCAGTCTGAAGTAATCAGTGAAAAAAAAAAATAAATAAGAAAAATGAATTCAATTTTTGTGATCACTTTGAGTGCTGTGATTTTGGCTCTGGCTGTGGCCTCGGTAAGCAAAATATTCCATTGGAATATTCCATTGATAATATTCTACATATTATATTATCGAATTAACCATATTTATTATATAGCCAGTTGAACTGACTGAAGAGCAAAAGGCTTTGGCTAAACAACATGGTGAACAGTGCTCCAAGGAACTCAACTTGACTGAAGAGGAGATTGCCAAAGTTAAGGCCAAGGACTTTAAGAATCCTACTGAGAATATCAAATGTTTTGCCAATTGTTTCTTCGAAAAGGTTGGCACACTGAAGGATGGTGAATTGCAGGAAGATGTTGTCTTGGAAAAATTGGGCGGACTCATTGGTGAAGAGAAGACAAAGGCGGCTCTGGCCAAATGTGGCTCCATCAAGGGTGAAAACAAATGTGATACAGCGGCTAAGCTGCACGAGTGCTTCGAGGACTTCAAGCCAAAGGCTGAGGTTAAGGCTTAAAGCGAAACTCAAAAACAAAAAAAAAACGTAAAAAAAAGAAAATCGAAACGTGACAAATTGTAATTGAATTTCCAGAAAGCCGTAAAAAAATGTTTCTCATTTCGCATACAAATCAACAAAAGTGATGCATTTAAATATATGGATTATGATTTTGTCAACAAACATTATATTTGAGTTTTGGCGGCATTGCCCATTTTATATATGTTTATACATACATTCCCATACATAAAAGTACATATTAAGCAGGAGCGAATTCACAAGTGGCGGGTCTACTACTTATGTGAATTTTTGGTAGATGGTTTTATGCATTTGCAGTACAAGGAGTCCAACGAATTTGCTTAGGATATCAATCAGAAATTTAACCCTCTAAGTCATTTTCATAAAAAAAATAATCAAATTAATACAAATTGCGGCATCTCATCTAAAATTTGTACTCAGAAAGTGTGAAGAAGCTTTCGTTTACCTGCAAGGTATGAAAACATGAACAGGTAACTGGAGGCACAATAACTATATTCTTTGTCAGATATGGCACATAAATCTAATTAAAGAAACCTATATTTCTTTTATTATTTCTACTTGATCCATTAAACAACCATAATCTGAAGTCCGCTGCAGATGCTATAGGTATCTAAAAGCAATAAATTGTGCGAATATATGTATAAAAAAAGTGTTATTAAGATAGCAATTAATGTACACACATAAGAACATATGTGTATAAGCAAACGTATATTAATTACCAACTCCCATCTTCTAGCCCCTCTTTTCTATATACATTTATATAAAAAAAACAGTTTAGAACACGTTTATAACACGCCCTGTTAAGTCTAGTAATTAAAAGAAAAAATCATCACAAACTTTCCACTACAATTAAAAATTTTCATTTTGAAACTGTTGAATTATATCAACTCAAAGTACATTAATAGTTAAAGGTTTCTATTGCAATGCAACTTTTATTAATTAAAGTGATTTAACTAATAGCTTAACCATATATTTCGAACCTAGAAGTAAGATATGATTCACGAAGCTCAAAATAATGTCATTCAATTTTATTTATTGAACATTGAGGTGTCAAAGAAAATAAGACTCTGATTGAAGTGGAAAGATTCGATATGCAGAGAGAGATTTAGTTAAAATTGAAATTATTGATATTACGAATAACATCATAAAATTACAATAGGTCACTGCTATTAAACTGTTATTGTTGGTAACTGCTGAATGGCTTTCCAATAACTAAGTTCAATTTATTTGAACTTGGTTAAACCCTTACAGAGGGTATAATAATAGGAAGAAAGCTTTACCGAACGCATAACGTACTTATACTTTTAATCAGCTTCAATAGACATGTCGAATCAGCCATGTCAGTTAGTCCGTCTGTTTCTTCGCAACTTTGAGACCTTACATGTTGACCTTTTTAAATGAAATTCATATGGTTGTGCTCCTTGTTAAATTATCCTCGGCAAGTTTACAAATTGGTCGGATAGGATAACTAAAATGTAGAGATAAGCAGAGTAAATCAGTTATCTTTTTTTCGGTACAATTTTCGTAAATTGTAATTAAATTCAACTGCAATGGTATACAATCTTCGGCACGGCCGAAGTTAGCTTGTTTGATATTTTTCTAATATTTTTCACAGCAACTTTCTTTATTATAATTATAATATGGTAAATAAAATGTTTAAATATTAATTTTGAATCATTACCTAAAAAGTATTTTCTTATGTTCTATTTCGCTTTATACATAGAAATCTGTCATATACAATGATTAAAAAATAAAAACTATTTGAGCAAACTTGTTTCTTATCCACTAAGAGAAGCAACTTTTTTTTGATAAAATTTAAATTGGATAGTGCAAATTTAAAAAAAAAAAACATTAATTCTATAGCTAATTGTTCACATAAGTGAACAAAAAGGATATTGAATAAAGAGAAAACTAAATTAAATATTAGTGTTTATTTCTCGAAGCCCCACTCTGGCAGCGGCTTCTATGTCTCATTATATAGGCGGGACTTTTCAAAATATATAAGCGTATATACAGTAATGGTAGATGTATATATACATATATATATATGTGTGTGTGTATATCTGCATAATGGTGTTCATTTTTTTAAGTTTGTTATATGAATAAAAAAAAGTCAAACATTCGGCTGGTAAAAGCTTAATGCGGTTCGGTCTCACAAATTGTAATTAATTTGTGTTTGCATTGAAAAACAATAATAATAACGGTAATTCATAATAAGTGAAGTAGAAGGGGGAATGGCCTGAAAGGTCTACATATATATCTCTATCTCTCTTTCTCGCTCTTTTTCACACACACATACACACCCTCCTGCTGATGTATGATAATGATGTCAGCGTCACAGTTTGTCACAGCTTAATTGGAGCTTTCAAGCCCTCATACCCCCTAACCATGACTTTATTTAGGAGGGGCTCAAGCCCCTGCTTAAACAGCTTAAACTGCATATTCATATGCATCATGCATATATGTATATGTATCCTTGTGTGTGTGTGTTTTTGTTTGTGTGCATGTGGCCATTTGCCGTTTTCAATTTGCATAATTAAATGCACAATGACCGCCTGCCAACCATACCCGCTAACGCCACTCCTACCCTCCCCTCCCCCACCAAGCCCGATTCACACGATTATGGATAAAATTGTGTTAATATTGTAAAATAACTTTATTATTGAATGGATTTTCTTTACCAAATTATTGGTGTGATGTAGCTTATATACGTTTCCTTAGCCTTTAAGTCCTTTTACCATGCATGTCTCAAAGTTATAGGCATAATCGCAGGCACTGCCCGATTGGGCAGCTCCACAGGTGACCAACATGGTCTTAACCTTATCCAATTGAACTTTGGGGAATCGAGTTTGGATAATCTTCAGAATGTTATCGGAATTGGCCTTGCCATCGGCATTTATCATTCCCATTTTCTTATAGAGACAATTGTGATAGCATTTGTATGGCTCAGTTGGATTTGCCACCGGCTTATCCGCTATAATAAGTGCCGCCTCCGATGCTTCAATATTCAACTCCTTGATGCAAGCATCTTGCATTTGCTTAAAGGCTGCTATATCAGCTGCACTTTGGGACTATGATTTACACATATATATAAATATGTTAGTATTAAAATTAATTTAGTTATCCTTTAGCCTTACCATGACTTGCTCGTATAATCCCATTACAACCAATATAAATACAATTCCGTTGAGTTTCATCTTGCACAAGTTCTTTGTAATATCTGACATATTTTTGGCAATTCTGTTTTGTTTATATAGCAAATCATCATAGAAATTAAGAAATATTTCATGTACTATAAAGTTATTATAATTCAATTATTCAATTTTCCCAATTAGATTAATTTCAATTAATTCTTTTTAAATTGTATAATTGTATAACTTCCCCAAAAAAAAAAACCAAAAATAAAAACATAATTAAATGACGAGAAATTTTTATGTTTGTTGAACCAAAAATGTTATTACGGGTATTTTCCAGTTGAACTGTATTTATTTATCTATATATATATAATAATATAATATTATATAGCTGATATCATTATGGGTATTAGATAAAACCAAATATATATACATACATTGAAAGCAATATTTCTTACTAAAAGATGATTTGCAATTCAAATTTTATCCAAATTTTTGATGTAGTACGGCTTTATTATATTGTTTAGATATAAACAATTTGGATTTAAGAAACTACTATAGTGCAAATCTAATCGGTTTAACTGATTTCCTTAATATATTTTTTGACTAAAAATAAACGCCGAACGATCAGATTCTAATGTTAATATGGAAAGGAAATCTTTCGCTTTATTTTCAAATACCTTTATTTTAGTGTTGAGTTTAACTTTTTTAAAGCATATTCATGTCTCATACTAAATTTGTTCACTTTGTAGATGTCAATATCAATAACTTCTTGGTAAAGTTTAAGTCCTGATTTTTAAATGCAGTTTGTTTTCAGTAATAATAAAAATAATAATTTTATTACTTTACTTTTTGTTAGATTATTGCCAATTTGCACCAGTTGACCGAATTTTGATAAAATCGAACAATAAAGATCAGATATTACGTATAAACGTTTTGTACTGAAATGCCAAGTGCAGATAGGATTCGTATGCTGCTTTGTTCTGCAAGCAGTGCTCGTGTAAGTTTCGCCAAGCAGAATAATTCCGTGCAAGCAGTAAACGTTTCGGTCATGTATTTGTTGTTGCGGCATGTTAAGAGAATTTTATTTTAAATTTTTTATTATATTGATGGCGGTTTCAAGGGAATTTGAATTCTGAAGTACTACTTGGAACTTGGTACAAAATATTCTCAATGTCGGCAGGCACGACTAACTAGCTTCATTTGCATTAGTTATGTAAACTGCAGTCCATCTTTTTATCCATATTTACATGGTACAAAAATATGCATCTTTATTACATTGTTTACAATTTTATTTGTTTTCAACAAATTCCCTTTTTTTTGCAACTTTTACCTTTCTTTCGATTTGTGGTAGCTGAGCCGAAAACTGTGCTACGCTTTTCCATATTTCAATTAATACATAAAACAATTGCGGCCAAAAAGAGCACTATAACCATTAACAAGTAAACAATTTTAGATTTTAGTACATTTTTTAGACATAAAAAGTGTTTTGATGGGACTTATCAGTGTCCCAATTGAAATATATTCATTTAAATGTGACCAATACACCGATTATTAATTACACCATAGATATAATTTTTATATATATGAACTTAGATAGACTTCAGAACATATTCCACTCCATAATTTTACTGTTTTGTTTCAGTGGAATGTTGAATACCGTCGATAATGTCCCCTTCCTTATCATTATCACCCTCATCATTAGCCATATCATTGTCGGCTTCACTACGTTCCAGCACTTCCCTGATCCGCTGTTCGGCTTCTAGAGTCTTTAAATGATTGTAACATAGATGCAATTTGTAGGCGGCTTCGCAACGGTTTTTGCTCTGGAGATCCATGCACTCCTTAACCTCGGGTTTCTCGCGTTGTATTATGTTCTGGACTTGCTTCTTGAAGGCATCTTCCAGCAATACATCATACTTAACCAAACCCAAGCGCTCATAAAGACAGCGTACAAAACACTGTAGCGGTTCATTATGTTTTAGATCTAGATAAGGCATCTGATTGCTCGAATAGTCCATATCACTTATACTGTTGCCATTACCAGATTCACCACCCGATCCTGTTGACACTTCATTTTCATTAGTATAATCATTTGAAAGTAGACTGAGGCGAAATAGCTTTAGCTGGGACATGGATATTTCGGTTTCTCTCATGCATGTGTGTAGCATATCCTGGCTGATTTTCGAAGCTGTAGCATTGCGTTGATCTCCAAGCTCGGATCGGGTGAGTGACATATTTAATGAAACGGATAACGAACGACTCTGCAATTGGAGGCAACATCGATTTAACCATTAAAGAGAATTCCATCACAATATTACCCATGCCAATGGTAGATGATTACTGAGACTCAGGCACAGCAAGGATAAGACTATAACTCCAGAATGCATTAAAAGATCCGCTCAATGCAAAAAAGTGCTGCTTACAAAATTTACTTTTTTAAAAATGGACTAAAGCCTGGCCCACAAACAGGTCACTTTTATACGGCATTGCGATGATATAATTATAGATTTTAATTGCAATTTAATTGACGCTGAAATAATTGGCAACTGGCCATTTTAATGCTTGAATAGCTTCAAATCTTAAATGGATCAAGAACTTATCCGCTGACCTCATCCTAGGTGATTCTATACGATTGGCCATTACGTGGATGCCAACAACCCCTGAAATGCCTAAGTATTAATGTAAAAAAAAAAACAACATCACATACTCCATGCCACGCCTCAATGCATCGACAAAGTCATTTGCATGTGATTATTATTAACATCCAACTTACGCATTTGTGATCTATAATGACCAAAAAAACAACCAAATTTTTTTGACGAACAAAATTTCAAGCGCAATTTACCAGATAAATCAACAAAAAAAAATATATATATATATATTTAAGTACAATCCATAAAATTACCTACAAAATTTTGCTAAATGTTCACCTTTCGATAAAAAGAGATAGCAAAAAAAAAGCATAAACAAAATTATAATATGTAGAGTTTAAAGTAAACAGTAAATTTTATTCCAAATTGTTGGCAATTTGAATAACAAAAGGGAACAACAACAGCAACAATAACAAAAAAAAAACGAGAGCAAACAATTTAAATATATGTCAATCAAATCAATTATTAATAATTTTAGCTGAGAAGGTAAATTGTAAAATGAAATAAAATATAAAATAATTAGTAGACAGCCTCAAGGTAAGAAGAATGTAAAGAATGTTATATAGTTGAAGGTTAAAAGGGTTGAATAATCTGAAGGATATTATATATAAATATAGTTAGTTCCCGAATAGTTAATGATATTGAAGAACAATAGAAAAATTCTTTTGTTTTAATAATATATAACAGTAGGAACAAACGACTTTCAATTTTATTCAGACAATTCTAGCCGAATAAAAAAAATATTTCAGGTAGATGTAAGAAATATAGAAAATAGCGATAACAAAGTCAAAGGAGCGCAAATCTATTATGATCTTATTTTTAGTCTTATTTTCGATCTTAATTATTAGTTACTTATTTTTCGTCGTATTTTTGATCTTAAGTATTAAGGCTTCTATTTTCTTAGTATAAGCTTTTTATCTTAATTTTATATATAAACCATTAACTATAATTTTTAAAAATTTGTTTCAGTAAAACAAAGAAAATATTTAAGACTTCTAGGTAGAAGAACAACACCTCAAATCCAATTTCGACATGTTAAAAAGAAATCAATATACTATCAACTTTTAAAATATGTACTTTTAATATGTAACATAATTACAGTAAATATTTTTCGTTTCTAACAGAAATTAATTGTCCAGCCATTGACCCATATTAATGGTCACCTAATGCCAATAATAATGCTTCTAATTTCTGACTATACGTAGGTTGATCCATCAATATAATGAAATCTAAAACAGAATGTATTTCAGATGGGTAAAAAACTATTTAAAACTAGTAAAATACTTAAGAAATTTCCATTTCAATGGGCAACGACTAATAAAAATGATGAAAAATAACAATCTGGAAAATAAATGTATTATAAAGATCTGTTAAAGAAAAAACAAATAAATATAAAAATTTAATTATATAAATTATATTAATTAATTAATTATTACAAATATAAAATATTGCGGTAAAATAAGTTTATACATATAAATTACATATTATTTAAAGTTTTGATTAGTTGACGTTTAAATTTTATATTACGTAGAGTTTTTATAATTGCTTATAACCACAAGTCAAAAATATTATGATGACACCTTTTGTATTCCTTTCCCTTTTTTTTCTGAAATTTCTGTGTAAAATAATATTTTTTAATATTCGTATAAGTGGATGTGAAATAAACTTGAAACTGTCTAATTACCTGTCCATCCGTCTGTATAAGCTTGAACTTTAAAAAACAACAAAAACATATCGAAATAAATATGATTGTATCTTTAATAAATACGTTCCACATCTTATTTTGCCCCTGGCAAAACTATTTCACGCCAATTGTAACCGACATCCATTAATCCACTAAAAGATTGAAAAGAAACCCACAAATAAAAAGAATTATATGATTGATGGACATCAGTTAACAATTTGTAAAGATTTGTCACAATGTTTAAAGGTTTTTCAATTCAATTATTATATTTAGAGTATTTACGGATAACTTGCCAAATTCTTACCCCCAAGCGGTTGAGAGACAATCTTTAATTAATGAACTCAATAACAGAATTGCGTTGATAATCAGAAATCAGGAGCAGGACACGTATGTCTTTAAGATCAAAGCGAAAAACCGAGTACTGACAATGTCAATAGAGAGAATAAAAACCAACCACTACCAGCATTTCCCTCCCCCCCACGGCGTTGTTTTTATAAAATTAAATAACATTAATGTGTAGAACCGCAGGCAAACCGCCCCCGAGCCCTCTCCGCTTGGCCAGATATCACCCACTCTACTGTTTCACAAACTCAATCCTTGGTACGGTGCCATCAATGGAAGCCAACTAACGAAGAACAAGGACAAGAACAAGAACAAGAAAACAAGACAAGCCAAGACAAGGAAAATGCGTAGAAGAAGAAGGCTAAGACAAGACAAAGACCAAGTCAAGCATCAATGTGTTTGTCCCTTTGGCAGCGTCCACGGATCACAGACCACAGACCACAGACCATCGACCATATCACGCGTGTTGGTTTCTTTGACAGGACAGAAACCACGAGCTGTCTACTTAAATGCATTAGCTGGATGGCAGAAGGCAGTTGAATGGAGTAGAGTGGAGTGATGGTGAGTGGGGAATGGGATCTAAAATATGTGAGAGGGGGTGTGATGCCTCAGAGAATGGTTAGATGGATGAAGGTTGATTGGGTTGCTGCTGGGCTGAGCTGAGCTGAACTGAACTGGGCTGCCTTTTTAATAGACATTAGTAAACGCATCAGTGATTATGCCAAGGCTTTTGTGCAGACAACTGCAACTGAAACGGATGCTAAATGGAAGTGACATGACAGACCGCCAGGAAGTGACAAAATGAATTATATACGCCCATTCCAGTTATCCTCAGTCAGCTAGGAGTTAAAGCTAATGGCGGTTTCTTCTTCTGCTCCAAAATTCCCCAAAGCAATTGTCCCTTACGTGTGTACGTACGTAAATTCGACCAACCCCCAACAAAAAAAAAAAAATGACTCACCTATTTATTCTCAACTGAACCCGAACTGGCAATTGCAATTGCGACACGTGCTCAATGAATGTTTAATGATTTGTTAATTGGATTTGGGGGCTTTAAAAAAAAAAGGAGGCAGAGAGAGAGAGAGAGAGAGAAAGAAAACGAAGGCAACCCAACTTTGAGCCGACTCTGTGTCCAATTCATTTGTTCAGACACATTCACATCCTTTTGTGGGAAAGTTTAATTATTTTTGAGGGGAAAAAGTTGTACGGTTTTTTTTGTCAAACCGTTGCTCATCAATATTTATGCAATATATAAATGTGCAAATACCTTTGGGTATATGCGCCAAGGACTTTAAGCCCCTGACAACGGTACGACAACTGGGAAGGCCATCTAATGATGCCCAACTGTTATGCAAATTTTAATAATAGCCCAAAAGGTTATACACACACACAAACACACACACACACACACAAAGAAAAACTTGAATGATAAATAAAATATATATACTTAAGCGATTAATTTATCGAAAAACATTTGATGATATTACAAACGTTTTGTTTATGTGAATGATTTGTGTACACTTTGAAGAGTAAGTTAAACTCGTAAAATGGAAAATGTGTACTCGGATTTATTTACTCAATAAACATAAATGTGTACCCAGCATTACTTCATAAACTTACAAAGTCGGCTATCAAATGGGTATGCATCGACACTATATTTCCGATGAATACTTTCTTCAAATTTAAAGTTTTGAGTGTTGTTGTTATACCCTTGCAGAGGGTATATTAATTTTGGTCAGAAGTTTGCAACGCACAGAAGGAAGCATCTCCGACTATATAAAGTATATATATTCTTGATCAGCATGAATAGCCGAGTCGATATGACCATGTCCGTCTGTCCGTCTGTCTGGATCAACAGCTTCTCCTCCGAGACCATAAGAGCTACAGAGCTGAAATTTTCAGCATAGGATCCTTTTTGCTGCAGGCATTGTATATCTCGGAATCATCCCGATCGGACGACTATATCATATAGCTCCCATAGGAACGATCGGTCATGAATAAGCTTTATCCTCAATAACTCTGTTGTTTTTTAACCGAATGCCACGAAATTTGATATCAATGAGTTCAATATGCTTCTTGATACTTCAACCAAGTTTGATCTGAATCGGACGACTATATCATATAGCTCCCATAGGACCGATCGGTCATGAATAAGGCTTATCCTCAATAACTCTGTTGTTTTTCAACCGAATGCCACGAAATTTGATATTTATGAGTTTATCATATAGCTCCCATAGGACCGATGAATAAGGTTTATCCTCAATATCTCTGTTGTTTTTCAACCGAATGCCACGAAATTTGATATTTGTGAGTTTAATAAACTTCTTAATACTTCAATCAAGTTTTATCAGAATCGGTTGGCTATATCATATAGCTGCTATAGGAACAATCGGTACAAAAAAAAATTTTGTATGAAAAATTTTTTTCCTCAAGCTCAAAATTTTGAATTTGTAAAATTGGTATGTTTAATTTACAATAATGCTTCTGGTGAATTATATAGAGAAAATCTGCAAGGGTATACGAACTTCGGCACGGCCGAAGTTAGTCCATCTTTCTAGTTTATATTCATAAGTAAACAGATCATAATTTAATAAATGAGAATCCTATAGGATAAATGAATCTTGTCCTAAAAAGAGAATTTGCCATTCATAATTCTCTTGGACTTATTTTTGCTTATGGACTTATTTTACGACTTAGATCCGTTTGGACTCTTAAGCAAAGAAAATACTCAAATTTTTGACGAAATAGATAAATATTAAAATAAAAAAACTATTTTAATAATCTAAGAAATTTATAGTTTTTTTCTTGACCTTTTTCCAAATGTATTTTCTATGATAAAAAAAATCATATTACAAATCAAAGACCAATAAAAATTACAATTTTGAAAATTTTCCACGAAATAATTATCAACATTACAATTAAAGAGAACTGTTATAATTAATGTTTCTTATTTTTAATATTTAATTCATAAATAGCATTTATTTATGTCTTATTTCAGGACTCGTGCCATAAGAACATTATTAAATCTTTTAATTATAGAATTGTTTAATGACAATGTGTTTAACGCTTATCGTTTGACCTCATATGATGTAAGATGATGTCTGAGTTTTAACGAACCTATAAAATGACCCATAAATTCTCTAAAATGAGTTCAAAAAAATAATTAAATTAATTATTTATTTTTGAGTACATGAATATTAGTCATAATTGAATAATTGAATTTACCTGTTAGAAAACGTATATCTATAATGATCTAGTCAAATTTAAAAATATTTTTATATTTAATGTTTTACCTGCTAATTTCGTGTATGAAAATGTATCCAACTTACTTTCATTAGAACAATTTTAATTTTTAATTTCAAGCTCCAGCTGATTTGCATTTCAATAATTTGCAAACATTATTTTATAGAAATTCTATATACATATATCATTAAACCCACTTTATGAAATTGATATCCAAAAAAAATCAACATGATATGTCTATTATAATCTTTAATATCTTCCCTTTTTGTTAACAATCCACATGACTTTCATTGAGCGTTTTAACAGAATTCATTAAAATTTTATTATCCAGACAATTAGTTAACAATTCACAGACACAATAGTTAATACTTTTAAATGGAAACTAAATTCCCAGGTATTTAAATGTGGGCACTATTCTTGTAGTAACACTCATATAATTTAAAGGCGGTGTCGCACTTATCGGCACCCTTTAGAGAATCACATTTGGCCTGAACGGCTTTCACCTTATCAACGCCGGCAAGGGGACCCAATGTGGACAATACAACATCGGCTTTAAGCTGACCATCGGCAATAAAGCCACTCTTCTCCAGGAAACAATTGGCAAAACATTTCACCTTGGGATCAGGATCATCAAATTTGCCACCACGAAGTGCTACGGCCTGCTCCTTGGTAATACCTTCCTGTTGGACACACAGAGCACCATTGGCATGAGCCTGAGCCTTTTGCTCATCCGACAACGGAAGTTCCTATCAATTGGTTAAATAATATAATTGGGAGTCATTTTTATATGTACATACAAAGTCTATATATATATTTGACTTACAGAAGCAATAGTCAAAGCCACCAGGGCCAAGGATACAATCAGGAATTTCATTTTGGATATGATAAAGATGTTGTCAAGAACTTTTTCAAATAGAAACTGTTTGTTCGATGTGGCAAACGATGGGCTTTTATATGATTTGAGCTACTGTGAATTTTTGTTTTTTGCTTGTTTGCGTTTTATTTTGTTTTGTTTATGAAGCTTTTTGTATTCGCTTTACTTCACTGATCACATATAACAAACATACATATATATATATATATATATATATATGTATATATATATAAATGCAAGTATATAACCATATATATATATAGTTTATTTAAATCACAATTTTTAATGATTCTTTGTACCAGTTTTTACTGTTTTTTTTGTTGGCCCTGTTTCCTTACCTTTACTTCAATTAAGATTTATCATTGCCGATAAGCGATTACTCACTTTTTGTTTTATTGTTGGTTTTAGTCTGGTTTAAAGTCCACTAGATATACAAAACGAAGCTGCAAAAATTCAACTACAATTAGTCCAGTAAATTATTCAAGCTTTTGGTTATTGTTTTTTTTTTTGGTTTTTTGTATTGCTTATAATTTGCAATCTGCTGTTAATTGATAATTATGGTAATTAGCTTAACACCCGTCTTCCCCTGAATATCATTATAAATGTGCGGCAACAAATCTGCCAACAAATAGGCAAAGTTAAGATATATTTGATTTCTTTTCACATAATCAACTTATCGACTATATCTTTCCCATATAATAATATACAAAACATCAAATGCTTACAGTATAGAGTGAATTAGAAGTCTTGGGATCCAAATTTCTATGGCTCAATCTGCACTATAATCATGATTCGACAAATAATGAACTGGGAGATGTGTTAAAGTTGGTTCTTCCCACTATTGAATAGCTAAATTAAACTGAAAATTAAAGTTGAACAAAGATTTTGACAAAATAAGTGACGTCACAGTAATTTTAACTAACTTATTTGTAGTTATCCATTATTTAAATAAGGTAATAATAGGGCAAAGGTAAAGGTGTTCAAATAGCTTTAATTTGTTAACAAATCTTTCTATGTAATCACTGATCAATTTAGTTCAATGATTATAATTTTTAATTGATTAATTTATCATAGTTGACAGGTTAAATAATTATCTTAAATAAAAATATACAACGTTAATTTTTATTACTCAAATTACAATTACAATAAGCAAATATGGAAATAGTCATAGTCATAATGGGTTACTTTATGGATCTTTTATGGATCGAAAATCTTCATAAATAACACGAAGCAAATGTATTTCAAGTTCATTAGTAATAAAATAATTCATTAGATTCAACCAAGTTTTTCATTAAATCAGTAAATTAATGCATTTCTAAAGTTTATTTGTCAAGGGAATTACAAATTCAATGAATATGAAACTAAACGAAGTTTAACACGAGATCAGATATTGAACTTATATGATCCATATTATTAACTTAATAAAAGATTGATTTATGTAGTTATAAATAGGATAATTAAATAAAGAAATCTATCTAAAAACTGACTAAACAGTTGAATTAGAACTATGAACAAATCTTTCATCAAAATTAGTGCAAGGGATTCCAAAAGTCTTTAAATTTTATCAATTAATAAATTAAACATTTCCTTAAATATACATTTCCGGAGATAATGGATTTTAGTATTGGGATAAATAATTAAAGCAGGATAAATCTTTCTATAAGTGGCTTTGCAGCCAAATTAACAAGGTTATTAAATTATTTGATTTCAAATAAAATAGGAAAATGCTTTTGCTAAATTAAATTTTGTAAAAAGTTTGTATATATTTTAATATTGACCAAGAAAGATTTGTAAAACAAAGAGTATACAGAATTAATTTTATTCTTTATTTTAAAATTTATTCCTACAATTCAAATCTGTTTACATTGAGACAGAAATTAAATTTGACTAACCAATATCTTTGTCCAAAAACAACATTGAAAAGTTATATCGTTATTTGAATGACCATGACTGTGACTTGACTAGGAAAATTACAATGATATGATATTTATATGTTTGTAAATTTCCATTTGACTCTGATTTCATCTCGATAATGGGGTCCAATGGTTGGACCCCACCCCGCCGCCTAACTCAATTGTTTCCATATTGTCATAATCAAACCAAAAACCAATTTTAAATCAATTTTAAATCAAATGATATACCAAATGGGTTTACAATTCCACTTGACTATCGTATATTTCCATTTATGCAAAATACTTTTGTGTGACAATTATTTAACTCAAATGAAACAAAAAGATAAACGATAATAAAAAAAGGGCGTAAAATGGGTTTATTATTCTAGGCTTGATTAATCAATCTATAGGGCAATGTTTAAACGACTCATTTGAATATGCAAAAACTTTCCACGGGCCTAAAAATGTCTTTAGAATTTAAAAAGAGTTAGAAAGCAAATATATTTTAACATCTAGGTAAACTATGATAAGAATAAACCAAAGTTCATTAGCAAACACAACTAAAATTTGAATTCGAAAATATATAAAAATGTCTTTCAAATTTTAATCAAGTTCCATGGCTTGTAAACCAAATTTTTCAAGTTAAAGTATTTTCAATTATTTCTAGACCTTTACACTTGGCACATTGCCACAGTGACTACACCATATAATTTGTATATAATATTTAGTTGAAGATTCAATCTTTTTCAATCATTTATACCGGTTTGCTATCTACTCTTTTTTTTTTTTTTGTATTTTTTGTTTGTCATTATTGAACTCAATGTGGACCAAAAAGTTTTATTATTGGTGGCAAAGTCCAAAGAGCAAAGAGTTTCAACCAGAGAGACTTGTCTACAAAATATAATAATAACAAACTGGTTTTGCAATTCCACCAAAGATAATAATAAAAAAAACTGAAGTCTTTTGATTGATAATGCTTATTTTGCTCATGCATTTAGAATGAATGAATAACTGTCGGTTAAACTATTTAAATGAATGTATTTAATGGAAAGTTTCTGTGTATTTTGTCTATTATTTGGTTAACTTTCTTTCATACAACAACTAAAAGTTAAATCATATATATTACAAATATTTACTGTTGACAGCATCGATAATTCATGACCTACTCAAACTAGTAGCAACTGTCTATATCTCAACCTCTAACTTCACCTGTATCTTTACCTTTAACCCATCCCCTCCCCCCTCCCCCCTCATCCTCTTATAGTTTTCAAAACAAAACTTACCCAGACAAAACTCGTAAATAGTTACGCACGCTAACCAAAATAAAATGTCATAGAGCTCTCCAATCGTCGCCTGCCAGGGCCATAACAAAAATAAAATATTTAAATTGTAATAAATTCATAATGTCAGCGTAGTTTGTTGTAGTAGCAGACTTGGCCTGGCCCCTCACCCATAGATTTATGTATGGACAGTAATAATAACAGCAAACACGAACCGACTTTTGCCAACAGAAAACCTATGGCTTATCAAAACTTTATCATGCCGAAAATTTAATACTCTTTAAGTAGTTCCTTGACAATTTTCAGGAGGAGGTGAAGAAGTTTAGATTTTTCCCTTCGTTTTTTCCTTTGTGTATCTCCTTTTTTCTTAAGGCAACTTTTTCCCCTTTCATAAAACGCATGTTTTCTACTAAAAGGAAATTTTCTTTAATTAATAAAAATAAATAATTAAATTAATAATATTAATAATAATAAATTAAATTTAAATTACGATGACTTTCTTTGGCAAAGTATTCTTCAATACTTTTTATTATTATGTTTTGATTAATATTATGTTTTGATTAATATTATGTTTTGAGCTCGAATGATTATTACTATCAGACACTTTTGACTTATTTTATAGGAATAAAGCTTCAGATATATGTATCTGCTTACTAGAGGAAATTAAAAATGCATTACTTAATTATTAAACTTATTCCATCATATTCCAATATGATATATGATGTTAAATTCAATTTAAATAATCTTTTTTATGATCTTTTTTCTTTAATATATTTATATACAATATATAATATATTAAAACATGAACAAATATAGATATATTTTCATATTAAGCTTTTTGTTGTTGTTTAGTTTGCAATTTTTGCAGTAGGCTGCCCAAGTTAATCTAGATTCTCTTAATAATGATTTCTTTCAAGGAATGATTTTTGACAAATCTTTTAATGGAAACACAAAAGATTTGACAGGACTTTTAACTTACCAAGGACAACTGAAAGGCCTTATAAATTTAAAAATAAAATAATTTTGCCAATTTTATTTTTAATTTCAATTACAAGAACTTCACTCAAAATAAAATTAAATAACCTTCATTTTCTTTAGCAAGACAAAAACATGATTACAGAATGAAATTGGTTTATAATAATCGAAATATAAATTCAAATAATTAGGCACAAAGAAATGTACATGAACACTTTTCGATATACCGTAAAGTTAGTTTTAAATAAACGTAAAAAAAATTTAAATATTTATGCACATGTAAGTTATTCTCAATGGAAAATACATTTCTTCTTATAATATTTAACTTGTATTATAATCTATTCAGATCGCAAATAAAGATTTACATTTACAAAACAAAAATCATTTTTTAATTCCGAAAATAAAATAAATAATAATATCGAATCAAGAATTGATGCGAAAGAAGTGAACAATTGGGGCAATTATTAAAATGCTATTTGAGATTAGTTTTCAATTTGCCAAACACGTATAAAAAACTAAAATACCCGAAAGCGAGGTCATAATGTAACTAAAACTGAATCCAAAACAGAAACAGAAAGAGAAACTCTAACTGAAGTTGGAACTGAAAATGGTTATGGGACTGAAAGTTAAGTAGTTTGATTTGTTGGCAAAAATTGAGACAAAGACATTGGGAAAGGAGGGGGTGGGGTGAAAAGTTGCCTGTGGAAAATGCTATAACTTCATATAAGAAAATAATAAAACAGTTTTATGGGAGACATGACAATAGAAGAAGGTTCCTGGGGCAAAATGAGAAAGCGTTAATAGCGTCATGTAACTTAAATATATTTATATAAACTTGTTTATATACATACATATGTATGTATGTATGTATATGTATATATATATATTTATATATATTATTATATTGTATATATATGTATATTAAATACTATATGGCATGACATAAAAATATAAACAGCACATAAAACGACAATGAAAAACAATGGCACACGTTCTTAACCATGGCCATACGGGAAGAAAGCGTTGTAGGGAAAGAGGAGGAGGAAGGTAGAATAGGAGAACCCCTAATGAAACCCTCTACTACTCCACCAATACTGGACCGGGTAGATTCAGGTGAGGGGTGGCATTGGCGATGAAATGCAAATGTCACGCGAAAAACTATTTGACGACAAACATTACGTTGACATTATTATAAAGGAAAGAAGAAGAAAAAAAACAACATAACATTCCAACAAACAAAAGAGACTTTACCAAGTGAATATGTATTATAATGAATAGTATTCACAATCATATGCAAATTTTATGACTCTTTCATGACGAGTCGTTAAAGTCAATGTTCATATTAACTATGGAAAATTTTCAAAAGAAACCCGAAACCAATTATAAAGAATAAAGCGTGATTTTCATAAAACATAAATCTGCTTTATATAAATGATATAGATTATAAATCTATATATAACATTAATATCTCACAATAATAGTTACATAAAAGAAAAAAAACTCGAAAACCTTGAACAGAAACTGCAACTAACTGAAATCGATTATTCTTGTAATGACAATATTGATCTGTATAGTCTGTTGTCCTGTTTATATCGATTGTTGCCCATCAGAACGTGTCGATAGATCTAATAATGTAACACTGCATGATTAAGCTTCTCCCTCCCTGGTAAAACTATCGAAGCGCATGGACGCTCAAAGAAAATTTCTTTTTACAAATCTGCAAAATATAACCGATTTTTAATAAATGTTTTGGTATTAAATCGATTTATTAGCCAAAAGTTTTATAGTTCCTTTCTAGAATTCCATTAAGACAAATAACTAAAAATTCGGTCTTTTGCCCCAGACTGAATCCTATAAACTATCTAAATAATAAATATGTATGTATGTATGTATGTACATATGTACATATATTTTATTGTAACATACATACATATGTACATATGTACATATGTATGTAAGTCAGCATTTTTGTGTTAATTTTGACAAACAAAGATAATAAATCCAACGACGAATAATTAAATAAAATGTAGAAATGGTTAATTACCCGTTTCACTAATTGTTTCAAAACATTAATAATTATATTGGATTAAATATAATCAAACAAAGGATCTTTTATATCTTATTTAACAAGAATAAAATAAAATATTCTTTTTCTATATTTTTTCCCATTAATTAACCAGTTGGACAATTTTTTGCCATTTCCTTTTTAAAACTATGGGATATGTTCGTATTTAATTATTTTTATGATGAAAAATCAATCATTTTGAAAACTATGTATGGTAACCCAATTTAATATAATTAATTTGCTATTGAGCAGCTTTAATCTCAGTTATTAAACTTATTATATTTATAGAATTGAACCAGACAATTCATTCGCTTTCCACTCTGATGTCCAAAAGCTATAGACTTGTAACCCAACCTGGCTGGCAAAATCATGGCAAAAACAAAAAAAAAACCTACAGAAATTCAATTAGGCTTATCCCATGCAATAACAACAAAAACAGCAGCCAAAACAGCTGCAACACCTGCGCAATTAATTAGTGTTTGCCGCATTAATTTCACAAAAGAGGAAAAAAAGGGAAAGGTAAGGGTAGGGGTAAGGGTAAGGGTAAGGGTAAGGGTGAGGGTTAGGGTAAGTGTAAGGGTGAGGGTAAGGGCAAAGCCAAAGGCAAAGAAGGCAAAGCAAAGCATGAAACGGGACACGGGAACGAGTTAGGGTCAAATGGTCCGACACCAGGACCAGCCTTTCACCGGCTCCGGCCCATGGGCTAATAAATTCAAAATGGCCTCGACTTCTTCGTCAGTGGCATCATCTCGTTGGCCAAAGCGATGGGCTTATCTCTCTCTGTCTGACCGACCAGCACAATTAGAGCAAATATAGGTAACCAAAAAATTTTTGCAATGGGGCAGAAAAACCACTAAAACAACACTAAAACCGGGTAAATAAAATAAAGCAAATTCAGTTAATTTAAATTATAATTAGGCCAGTGAAATGGAACGATGAAAACGTGTGGATAACTTCTCTTAGTTTATTTAATGAAAAGGTAAAAAGAAAGGATTCTGTTTGAAGTGGCCAACTAAGCAGTAAACTTAATTCGACCAACATCTACAAATAATAATAAATGGGTTTATATAAACTTACTATCTGTAAAATTGTAGCATATAAATTTGGTTAAATTTATGCCAAAGGTAACATGTAAAGTAGATTTTTTTATTATTTCGAGCTTAAGAGTGTAAGCCAGAGATCTTAGTTATTGGACAAAATTGATTTGGATTAAAAGTGAATGAAAAATAGTATCTAGTGTAAATATTTCTACTACTATAAATTGATACACTAAGCCTGACTTTCCCTTTACAAAATACAAAATTTGAATAAGGCTCTTTTTGCGAGGGTATAGTAGGAATTTTTCATTTTAAACAATTAACATTAAAACTCTTTTTTTGTTATTCTATTTATGCAATTTTGTCGCTGTTTTTTACTCAATTTTAATGTGACTTCCATAGATTCAAGAGAGACGAACTAAATCTCGATAAACCAAAGCCCAAAAGACCAAACAAAGTAGTCTTAAATGTAGCCTTAAACTAGAGGATTGATTGATGCCAATATCATATGACCCTCTGCCAAAATATGTAAGAGTAGGTACCACCAAATATCTTGCTCGGCCAGAATCCAAGAAGAGAATTCAGTGTGAATGTCTGATATTGTTCTCGTATATAGTAGGTGCTATATAAACTGCTATATGGTCATAATGAAGAATATGGCCATCAATTTATCAATATCCCGACTTGTGTTCGGCAAATTAAAGAGTGTTTAGTTTTATAAGATCTTTTATATATTTACATTTGAAATTCTTCCTTTCAACAACCTTCACACTAACATAAGATTAGTTTTACTTTTTCTGTTTTTAATCATTGTGAATGTTAAATATTGGTGACTTCAGTGGATGTCGATTAAAACGATTTTCAAGAGATCAACAATATTGTGTAGTAATAATCGATGTTCGTAGTAACCAAATACTATAAACGTTATTCGATTTTATGAAAACTAATAAAATTTTAATAATAACAGATATGGTTGTATCCGGCATCAACTGCACATTTGAGTAATTGACTTACACATATTAAAAAAAAACTTTTTGTTTTTGTTATAGTATTCGATGGACCCAAAAATGTTAATGCTTCTCTCAGATTTCAACCATGAAAACCTTCTTCAATTATTATAACATTACATAGTGTTATAACCGGTATTGCTCTATGTAATATCAGATTACAATAATACTTAAATCATACTTAAAAGAGTGTAAGGTCAGGATATACTGACTTAGGCTCAGTGTTGGTTGTAGTGTAATAATGGAAATTATTCAAGGTAAGCTTAATCAGGCTGAAAATATATATGTATATATATATATATATATATGTATATAGATATACTTGTTATGCAGATAAATTGAAACCTTTCATGTGATTAAAGCACTGGCTGCTAAGACTTTCGGCTAAAAATAAAGAAACAAAATTTATTATTCTAATACTTAACATATGTGTATATAATAATACTCTAACTTACTAGTTAGCAGTTATTATATAAGTTTTGCAATATAAATGTCACCTTCTTCTAAGGCTTACTCCTAATTTGTCAATATATATATTAGTCTACATACTAATACAATTTTTATGACACTTTTATATGATCTCATAGTTTACCTTAGATAATTGTTATCTGTCAATCTTTTACCCAGGACAAACATAAAATACGCTAAAATTTTCACCAAAGAGACACACACACAAAGGAAATAGGCAGTGAGTTAGAGTTATAATAATTTCCACTTGAATAATTTGTTTATGATTATAACCGCATGCAAAATAAAACGCATTTAAGTAATTAAGTCATAAAAAGACAAAAAAAAAAGTGGCGTGCCTTCATAAAAACCATTCCGGACTGCAATAAAATGCCAGAAAGAGAGAAGGAGAGAAAGAGAGAGGGAGAGAGTAACAAAAAGCAAACAAAACAATTAGGCAATTAAATGTGACTCTTATTACCAAAAATTTTCGCTTTGGTAACAAAATGCGCAATAAAATAGGCCAAAATGCCACACAAACCGTTGGGACACTAAAATTCCGCTTATAAAAATAGCAAACAAAATGAGGCCAAAAGATGAAAATTGTGAAAATGTTGCTTCAATTTCGTAAAAAGTCCAAGACGAGTGTTTTAGTAATATTTATTGAATTCCAGTTAACAAATAGCACCAGGGCTAGTACCAGTAAAAGGCAATGAATGGAGTCCGGGATACGATAGAGTATGTAGAGAGAGGGGGTGAGTGGGTGGAGTGGTGAGAGAGAGGGGGGGAAGCATTTCTGATACAAAGCTTTTTGAACGCATATTTTCCCAACTGCTGGCAAATTCCGAACGCAGCAAAATGAATTCTTTTGTGACAAGTTCAGTTCTGAGGTTCCAACTCCACATGCCGCCCTTTGACCCTCCATTGCCCCCCACAAGCGTTCACTATAGAAGGACTTTATATGAACTTGCTGTGCGTGTGTGTCTGTGTGTGTGTGCGAGTGTTCCTTCCTTGACTGTTATTTTATTTTCTCGTTTCGTTTAGTCGTTGCTTCTTTCTTTCTTTCAATTTCTTAACATTTCTTTTCTTTTCATTCTATTTTCTGTCTTCCTCCCTCACTGTCTCACGCTCTCTCCCTCTCTCTCTCTCTCAGTTTTCATATAACGCATCAAAGACAGTCAGGTGAAGGAATGCAGTCAACCCCCTATGTTTTGTAAGAAATTGAAAAATCCAACAGTGTGAAGAGTTGGTGGAAAATCAGCAGCAAATTCGCTGCTTTAGTTCACATTATTGTCCTCACATTGTATGTGCGTGTGTATGTATGTGTGTGTGTGTGTATGGAATGGAATTTTTTAATAAACGTTTAAGTTTATAACATTCTCTCTTTCTCTCTCACACTCTTACTCTCTCTCGGTTAGGTAATACACATATCGACATGGCCAAAGATCTTAAATGGAAACATTGGATAAGAGATTGAGGAGTTAAGTGTAAGTAAAAAGGTAAGCCAATGGCATAAAGAGCCTCACATAAAACCAACTAATTAGGCAAAGCATCTAATTAGACACAAATACACTCACACATATACACACACACAAACACATACATAGGAGCAATGGCAAGGATATGCGTCCTTTGGTGCCGGCTCGTAAAAGTCAAAGCCCCCAAATGACAACGTCGCTAAAAATTCTTATCGCCCCGGCACCAAAATTAAGCCCCTTCACCAAACAAAAACCCAAGTCAAAAAAAAAAAAGCGGAGAAGGACGAAAAAAAAAACAACAGAAAGAATTTATTGTAGCAAAGGTTAAAGATGCGCCATGTTAAATGTGGAAATTGTTTAATCCACTTGAATCCTGCTCAGCAATTACAAGGCACACAACACAGCATCCTCATCCTCATCCTCATACTTATCCGCATCCTCATCCGCATCCGTGGTCAGCTGCATGAAATTGGAACTGACGTGAAACGGAGAAAACTGGAGAAAAAAAAAATAAGAATAAAAGTAAAATTGTGAGAAAAAAAAAAGGAAAGGAAAACCTATTTGCATTTTATTTTCTTTGTAATTTGATGCTCGATTGCTTTTTTAGTGTGTAATGAGGTGGGCAGTAAATGCGTTTTATATTTTAGTATCAGCCGAGGCAACAAAAGGACAAACTGAGACCAAAACTCACAATGTTCTTATACACACTGGATAATCCCTTTTGAACACAAAAGGTTGAAATCTAAAGTTTCATTCGATTTAAGTACGAGAAAATGTTTTCTTTTTTCATTATTTGTTAGTATAAGGTATCAGGTAAATCACAAAAAATGTATTTAAATACAAATTTATGTTGAATAGAAAATTAACTTGAATTCAATTGAATATAATTAAAATTCTGTTTTCAGATTTGTGGCATTCAAAATGTTGGCTAATTCTAACCTATAACTAATTCTAATCTGAAATTGAATACTGCTGGCATTTTAATAAAATATATGAATAAATTGCTTGAATAATTAAAAAAAAATTTGGGATAGTGAAGCGGATTTCTATATAAGAACCAAGTCAACCGAGCTTTTTAATATTATTCCAATTTGTTTATGTACATATCTTCTATATCTTATTATCATATATATATTTTCAAGTTTTTAATAATTATTGAGAGTAAAAATTCGTAATTTATCGAACAACTAAAAGAGATTGTAATTTTTGCTTATATAAAGCGAAAACCCAGATATGTTTGCAACTTTCGATTCCTTCGATATTAAAAGAAGGATCAGTTAATTCGTGATATTGATAATCAGTAAGTTTTTCACTAAATTCAGTATTTCACTTTATTAAATTCATTAACATAGAATGATTTATCAACACTATATACATACATACGTCATACAAAAAATTGTATGTTCATTATTGCTTAAGTCTTGTTAAAAGATAATTTTTTGAATATTGGAAAAATGCAGAAATATTATGGTATTCTTTATGTTTGCCTTTAAGTTTCCTGTGTGGAAATGGCCTGCTTTGAGTCCGGAGGTCAATCCCATCGAGAATCTTTGAGGCATTCTGTCGGCTCGTGTTTTCAAACAGTTTGAGACGGTTCGTTACCTTAAATTGGCAATAGAACTCGAATGGGCTAATATTGACGCAGTTATTCAACAATCGATTGTTGATTTAGTTTTAAATAATAAAGGAAAAGTTATACATAAAAATATATAGTGGATACATAAATATACCAATGTTAATTAGTTTTATGGGACCACAGTCAAAGAATGCACATAGTATAATTATGTATTTACTATGAATATAACTTTACGTGTTACTTTTTCTTTTTAG
Source organism: Drosophila sturtevanti (assembly GCA_018150375.1). NCBI lineage: Eukaryota > Metazoa > Arthropoda > Insecta > Diptera > Drosophilidae > Drosophila > Drosophila sturtevanti. The sequence goes on from JAECWJ010000690.1 coordinate 1,775,459, forward strand.
TTGAAATAAAGTTTGAAATTTTTTTTTTCTTATCTTAAATCATGCTACAAACCTCATTATTAGAAAGAAATTAAAAATTCTGTTTGAGGTTTAATTTGGAAAAAGTATAATGCACATATAATTATTTGTATGACATAATAACTAACTATTTTTTGCATACTCTTTCTATTAATTGTTATACATTTCCATTCACTCGGAAAACTGTCAGACTTAGACTTGGATTAATATATAGAGGCTAAATTTATCTTCATCTGAAAGTGGATGATTTATATTTTTACAATTACAAAATCCTTAAAATTATGATACATTTAACTAAATATTGTATTGTAATAAATAAAAATATTTTCTTCTACTCTTCTAACACCCGAATTCGGTATGGCATCTAGGAATTCTTTCCTTATCATTTACAGGACACGCACGAACGCATCAGAAAGACAAAAGAAAAAAGGGAAATATTTAGGCACTTCGCATTGCGAATTGCAAATTGATGAAAATAAATTGCATAAAATATTCTATTTACGTTCTCACACCGACAAGGGAAGTGCCTCAAATTGTTGCTCTTGTTGTTGTTGTTACTGTTGTTGTTGTTGTGAGTAACTAATGCAATCAAAAAAGTGTTGCAACGCCACAGGCTATGAAAATGCCTTCAGTTGAAGAAAACACAATGCGCATTTTGGCCTTAATTTGCCTTTTCACTTGCTGAAGGAAAATTTTTTTTTTCTTTTTCTTGCGTTATGTCTGGAATTTTTGATAAGCTCTGCCAAAGACAAGAAAAGCGAAAGAAAATCTACAGATAGTTAAGACAAATTTCGGCAATTTGTAATTTATATTAAATTTATGTTGAAACAAAAAAAAAAAAAGAAGAAATATATACAGAAATTTAATAATACTTTTCAATTGCATTCAGAAAAAAAAAAATGGAAAAACTCTTTTATTTGATTTTCTTTTCTTTTCTGAGAAGTGCTAAAAATATACACAGACAAAAGTTTATCGTGCTCGCATTTTAATTTGTATAAAAGCTGAAAGAGAGAGACAGAGAAAAAAAACAATAACATTTGAATATTTGTCATTAAATTAATTAAAACGAAGCTCTACCTGCAAAATGACTTTGCTTAAAACTTTTCATAACTGTCGTTGCAAGGTGTCAGTCAGTCAGTCCCATTAACATTTGTCATTTGGGGGGGAAGTACCTCAACCTCAAGTACTATATAGCCATATCAAGCATCTAGTACGTGACATAATATTGCGGTTAAAATAATGCGAGTTAAACAATTAAATCGAAAGTTAATTCTACATTAATTTTACATTAATTTCTCAGCGAGATCAAAAGTTCAGATTGTCTTTATGTAAGATATCAACAGGCTACAAAATGACTAATAATTGATACAGAAAATAGTTATAGATTTTTTGTTTGCATATATTAACTGGACTTAAAAACAAAACAACAGACAATTGAGAACTAAATAAAGCAAGTACAAATTCTACTATATATTAAATTAATTTAAAAACAAAACAACAAACAATTGAGAACCAAAACAAGTTCAAATTCTACTTTAGTATACATTAACTTAATTTGAAATGCGGATCAACAAATTAACACATTCTTTAATGTCGCAATGCACGACAATTTAATCTACTTCTATTATATGCTAATATATATTTAGTACGTTTTGTCATGCTAACGGTTCACTTTAGATCTGAATAGTTTTCAAAACTGTAACACGATATTGCAATCATTAAATAAACATTCTAAGAGATAGATATATTTCAAATCTAAAAAAAAAGTTTAAAAACTGGTGCACTCCAAAAATATTTTAGTTAAATTTTAAAATTTATCGTTAAGTATTTGAACTAAGTTAAGTTATATGCATATTTTGATTTTTGTTTTTTATTCTAAACGAAAAGTAAACCTATCTCATCAAAAAACTAATATACTTTTGTTATCTTGATTACAAATATTACGTATACGACCCTACTAAGTACTATACTAAATTATAGAATAAAATCACAAATACAGAGGGGGACAAACCACTCCGTACAACCTTTTTTTAACTTAAAGTAATTAAAAGAAAATTAAAGAGGCAATATTGTTTTAAAAATATTAAGATAATACAAAAAAAAAATTATAAATAATATAAACAAATATTTACAGAATTATTATAATACAAAAACTCAAATGAAAGGCGCTGACATTAAACATAATTTAACTTTTTTGAGTTACGGTTAAATTAAAAAATTGGGCGGTACGGAGAATTTTGTCCTTCACTGTACATTCAGATCAAAAATCTTTTTTATATAGTGCTTAATAAAAAGAAGGGAAAATAAAATGCACAAAATGTTGGGGGTTATCTAGCAAAATAACTTATTGATTTTACCTGAAATATGTTATAAAGTTGCGTTTTAATATCCCTCGATATTATAGTAATTAATGATGTTATTATAGAAAATTTTTATTCAATGTTTATTACATATGTACTTACTTTGCACAATAAGGTCTATAAATACTTTTAAACTTTTTACTTGATAAATCAAAATAAGAAAGAGGGACAACTTTAAGAAAAGTATAATAATATTGCGGAGAGATATGATGTCATTTGATCAACGATATATAAGCATGAGATATAAGTCAGATTTGGCTATAGTTGAAACACAATTGATCAGATGAACTTATGATATTGCCCTGAACTCGAACTGAACTTTGGTATGTGGCAGAATTGCAAGGCAGAACGAAATACTTATAATAATCCCAGATTGTTACTTTGTTTTTGATTTAATACAAGGTTTATTTTAAACAAGAAGCAAGTATATGTACTAAAATTTACTATCGATGCATTAGAATTCTAAGCAGAACATGTATCTAAATCTAAAATGATCTTTCCAAATTAAATATTTAGTTGAAATTTCGCATTAAATTTATTTTAAGAAGAATCGAAGTCATTATTATCGACTATGGGTTGACTTATTTAAACATTTCCGATTAATTATTACTAATACGGAATCTTGCTGAAAGTTTTCATTTTAAGATAAAACTCATAGAATTATATTAGGAATTGAGTCCCATGCTTGGAAGTTCTTGTTTATAGTGACTCTTCCTCCCTTCAAGATAAAAGATCAACAATTTGATTTCGCATTTCTTTGGTAAACCATTAGACATTTTGTATATAGTATGTTAATTACAGAATCGTTTGATTTAAATGAAATTAAAGATATGTGCAACCATTAGATATAAAAGCAAAAGTTTTACTCATAGAAAAGTTAATCTAAACACACTGATTATGCGTACATCTTGGGGGTAGTAAGAAAAACTTCCCTCCACCGCGAATGAGAGCAACCCCCACCCACACAATTTTTGATAGTTTTCTTCGTTTTTGTTTCTTTTTCGTTCTCGCGATTCTTTCATTTTCCCCCAGCCCCCAAAAAAGGGAAACCTTTAGGAAATGTTGGCAAGAGTTCAACAACCTTGGCCCCATAAGCAAAGTCTTGCCCCAAAGGAATATAGTCGGTGAACGGTGGCTGATGAAATTGTCTTCCTGTGGGGGGCACATATGAGTTAAGGGGGAAGGACATAATAAACCTAGGCATAAGATTTACTAATAACAATGATAAAAGACATTTGCGCAAATGAGTATATAATAAAGCTAATGGAAAATTATGGACGTTAGCAGACCCCCCCCCCCCCCCAATGCCTGGAGTGAAAGCCAAAATGATTGGGGAAAAGTGACGTAATCGAGAAATATAACTTCAATATATATATTTACGATAGAGACCAACTAAATAATTCATTTATTGCATCAATTTGTTTATTGACTTTTCAGAATTCTTAATGACCACACAAAATATATGTATGTATATATGGATGGGTGGGTATATATCAATCCGACAATTTGATTAAATTTATTTTGTACCATTTTCATAAGATTTAATGGGGGTAGAACATCATTTAATGTTATCATTTGAAATGGAATTCTCAATTCTTAATGTTTATTACCTGTAGATATTATGCAACTAAAAACCTTTCTGGCCAAAAACTTAATGGCCTATTAAGGTGTGACCGGAAATGTGTTTTACTTGCGATTTAAATTCAATTAAATTGAAATGTTCGCTTGGTTTATGGGGTTTCTAGGGGGAGGCTACCAAAAAGGGCTGCTACTCTAGGGTTAAAGTTCAATTAAAATAAATGAAATTGCCTTCTGAAACAAAAAAAAAAACATTAAATGATAAAAAAAACCCGTCTCATTGTGAGGTAAAGAGCCGAATTTTAAATACCCTCTAACCTGCAAAGCAATTTCGTAGTGCGTATTTGTATGGAGAAAACTTAGCAGCTAGGGTTTCTATAAGCTTATAAGGGAAAGCCTTTTGTAATAGAAAACATTTTTTTTTAATATCTTAAAAGGATTTTCTTCTTATCCTTTATATTTTCATAGGTTCTTCAGGTTTCCTACGTAACAAAAATCGAGTTCCTTTCACCTCTTTAGCCAATAATGACGGGAACAAATTTGTTATTTAAGTTTTAGATTATGATTAATTAACCCCAAGAAATGACATTTCTATATATAATCTGCCTATTGCATACTAATATCTGTATACCCCTTTAACCATATATGTACATAAGTAAAGGGCATTAAAGCCATGTCGTAAAATTGCAAAACACCTTCAACTCTCGAATGCAATCTTTCCATTTAATTAATGACTCACACTCTGTTGGTTTATTTATCAACAATAATCGTTTTTAGTGTATATAATTTATTTCTAGGACCATCAAGAAAACACAATGCCATATTGTACAACCGTCCACATGATTTTAGCGGTTTTCCGCACCACAAACAAAAATAACACCACAAAAAAGAAAACACAGCAATAAAAAAAAAAAAAAAAAAAATTGAGAAACAAAATGTCAACTTTTTGCCAACCAAAAATTGTCAAATGCACTGAATTTTATGCGCCATACATTTATGTATGTTGATGTGGTTGAAAAAGTTTTTTAATTACATTTGCAGGAGAAACATAAACCCACACTAGGTCCCTTTTTGGATTTTATCCTGGCACACACACCCTAACACACACACACACACACACACACTCAGACACCCACACGTAACCCAACATCATCCACACATTCACGTGAGTGATATTCAAAATATTTTACGCTTTATGAATTGTCTATGGCAGCGAACAGTTTCAGAACTCATTTAATTTGAAACAAATTAGATATAATAATAATAATAATAATAGAGAAAACTAAATTTAACTTGATGTACCCCAGAGAGAAACAGACAAATGCAATATGTATGTATGTATGTATTATGGTCGCAAAATGAAAGGTTTTGTAATAGGTGAAAACAATGAGATATTTAATGGAAACTAACTAACTATGTACATATTTGCTGGACTTGAGGTAAGAAATTGCTTCAACTAATGTAGTCAAACAGTTTTTGAATGTTTAATAAAAGAAAATTAGCTATTTTTTATATAATAAATGTTTTTCTTTCATTTCAATATATCCATGTGGATCTTAATGTTTTAAGTACTTATAAAGAAAGATACATATTATTAACAAGATACTCAACAAATTCTAAAAAAGGTTTATTTGCTCAAGTAAAGTTTCATACTTAAGATTTTTAAGTTTAAGTTTTAAGATTTAAAAGTGTTTATTTTAATTCTATATCTACATACATATGTACATACATACATACATATGTATGTAAACATACATATATGTTTGTGTGTAGTTTAAAAATAATTTAATATAAATTTAATGTTGTTTAGATAAGAACAAGTGTGGTCTTAAATGGGTAAAATGCAACTTCAACTTAACTCAACTTCAACTTAGGAAAACTTTAAGCAGTGCAACTAGCGACAACTGACTCGATCGACATACATACATACATACATATGTACAATATATGCATATATGTATGTATATGTACATATGTTGTATCTACTACAATTCAACTGCCTTTTCCCAATTGGAAGTTCACCGCTGCAAGGGGTTGCCACATCAGTGCTGTCACCAGGTTGCCACATTACATATATGCTATAATTGCATATTTAATTTAATTATGTTTTCCTATTATAGTAATTTGCTGAAATAAAGAAATTCAGAAAGTTCCAGAAAAACAACAGAGAGAGAGAGAGGGAGAGAAAAAGAGATTTGCAATGGTCATCAATACAATTTATTTTCCCTTCCTTAAAAGTGACCAAAATTTCCTAAAATGAATCACACTACCCTTTATTAATTACAAGTTTATTATTTATTATTTTTAGTTTATTTTTATAGAAGAGACAATCTTATCTTATATGGATTTAATATATTCTATATTATAATATATTCTAATAGATTCTAAAACTTTTTGTCTAACCAAACTTAATCATACCATTCAAAACGGTTTTTCCTGTAAATTTTTTATATTGAAAGCAAATATATTATATTCTGTATTCCACATGATAATTAATTCTTGGAGCTTTATATATGCATTTCAGCTTTCACAAAACTTGAATTACAATTTATTGATCGTTAAATGAACAAAAATTTGTTTAGTTTTTAGACTTTGAACTAGTTCTAATAGTATCCATGAAAACTTCTAGCCTCATACATAATTCTTCAAATATATTTTATTTGAAATTTATAATTACATTCACAGAATTAGAATGACAACAACTGGATCTGTGACGTTGAAATTTGTTTGAATTGCTTTGTTTGATCGTAAATGAGAAAAGAAACCTGTTTTGTGGATATAAATATAATGTATTAGATATATACATAGATGTGTATCTAATATATTCAAATGATAGATTGTGGTACCTTTCTAATGATTAAACGTGACTGGTCAATTTTGCTAATGACTTGCAATCATTTTCTTAACATTTTCATTAGGCACAATTCCCATTAAATTTCTATAAAAAGTGCTTAGAATAAAAATTATTTGCTTAGTTACTTATCAGTTAGTTAATATGAGACCATCTACCCCTCGACTTGTCATTCATTCATCCATCACATCTCAACTCTTTGCCACTAATCTCTATCCATTCAATGGATGCAAAAAAAAATAAAAAAAAAACTAATTGCTAAAACGCCTTGATGGCCGTTGGTTTCGTTATGTAAGCATGAAGGATTATGTAAAACCAAAACCGAATCCTATCTCTAACCCTGACTCGTAAAAATTGTTGTTTAGACAGGCAAGCAAAAAAAGAAAAAAAAACATAAAGAAATGAAAAACTAAAACAGAAGGCTCATCATTCATCCCAAAGTAAACATGTGCCCAGGCAGAAACCGAGTGAAAGCTATCATCTAAATGTTATCACTGGCCAAAGATCTAATGTGACCCAAATGTGTTGGCTAGCCCCTCTCTCTCTCTCTCTCTCTCTCTCTATGTAGTCCCACCCTCTGACACTAGCCAAAGGGGTAAACTACTTTGCATATTTTTCCAACTAATAGTTACTTAAATTAAGTACACTATATAAGAGAAAACTTTAAACTTAAGATATAAAATTGACAAGTCATCATTATTCAAGCAGTTTAGTTTCTTCTTTTTTTTGTAGTTATTATTAATTGAATCAGTTGTGAGATGAAACGAAATTCTGCTAATATGTAAACCAATAGTACAAAGTTCAAATTTGAAATCATATAAAAGTTCATCGATTGCCAGAATAGTCAACCAGTTTCTGTTCCAAACAGTTCTTGACAACATCTCCTCCAAACCAATTTCACTGAAAGAAAAAATTCAATCAAAATGAAATTTTTAATTGTTTTTGTTGCCTTTGTCGCTGTGGCTGCAGCCAATGTAAGTGGAAAAAAAATTATATACATACATATATACCATATACTCGTTTATTTTGCAGGTACTCCAATTGACCGATGAGCAGAAGGCTGCTGCTGTTAGCCGGGCTAAGGAGTGTGGCAAACAGGAGGGCATTACCAAAGAGCAGGGCCTGGCCCTACGTGCTGGTAATTTCGAGGATACCGATCCCAAGGTGAAATGCTTTGCCAACTGTTTCCTAGAGAAGAGTGGTTTTATTGTCGATGGCCAGGTTAAGCCCGATGTGGTCTTGTCCAAATTGGGTCCTCTTGCTGGCGCTGATAAGGTTAAGGAAATCCAGGGTAAATGCGATTCCATCAAGGGTGCCGATAAATGCGAAACTGGCTATGAACTCTATAAATGCTACTACAAGAACCACGCTCAACTCTAAAATGGACAAGGACAACCACAGCCATGAGAAGTTTTTAACTGAAATGTGTAAACAGAAGAAAAGGAAATATTTCAAATAAATTACAATAAATAACGCTTAATAATGGAATGGAATTTCTAATAATTTAAACCAATTGAAGTACAATTCTAGCTCCTCCACAAATAGTTTTTTAAAAGATCTTAAGTGACGATTCTATAATTCAATTAAATCCTACTTCGGATCTTGAAATCAAAAGTTTTAAATACATTTAAGACATGCATATAAAATTTAGGATTCAGAATCTAAACCTAAGTAGGAAACAATTGAATCACCTCTTTACTCATCATTGGTATACCCTCGAAGACAGTATAATAGTTCCTCAATGTCCTTTTTAACTCACTTCTTTCTTTTAAAGAATAGGAATGGATTTTTACAATGATTGATGAATAAAACTAAAGACTGCAAGCCTGAAAAATATAACCAGCCTCAAAGATCGTAACATCTTCAAAGACGATCGTATGTAGAACATTCTATATTCTAGTTTACTCCAATTTGATACTGTATAAACATTTGAAAAATGACAATTAATTAGATTATGTACTTTTTTAACCATAGTTCAAGAGTTTAAGTCCTTTAATGATAAGCTGAGTTTGTCTTGATAAGTGATCCAGTTCAGTTATTTGTTTTCAATTTGATGCATTAAATTAAACATTAGACATTTATATAAATCCAACTGTATGTAATGCTCAGTGCGCATTATTGAAATTCAAATTGATCTGCTCTCTTTTTTATTTAAAGAAGAAATTAACTAATTAGAACGAACGAATATGAAAAAACTTGACAAACTAATTAGACCATAATAAAACTATATAAAAGAAATTAAAAGACAATTTGAATATAGGAAATACTCAAATACTTATATACAATATACATATATAAATATGTACATATGTACAAATGTATGTATGTATGTAAATATGTATGTATGTATGTCAGAAATTGAGCTTTGTTTATTATTATTACTTAAATGCGATTATAAGGGCATGATTAATGGGGATCAACAAAGCTAAATATGGGCGACATCTACGGAATCTCGACGAGTGGGGACTGTATGACAACAGCCAACGATATGACTACTAGCAACTAGACGACTTTTGGCTACTGGACGACATTAACTCCACTTCTTAGACTGGATAACTTTTCCCTCGTTGACAACTACTCAATTTTTCATTACTTTAACCACTACATCTCCTGTTCACTCTCGATGTTGCCGTAACCTTGCTTTTTCACCCAATTAGGGTTGCCACCTCGACAGCATTTTAATGTGACCCTCATTACATTTATATATTATATATGAATGTTCGATATGCAATATTTTCTTTAACTTAGCTATCTATGAAATCTTAGTTATTACGACAGAGTAAAAAGCTCACAAAATTTTCAGTTTCATTTTTAGATTTGGGTCATTTAAACATTTAAAATTTCATCCCGTAAATTTTATTATATAAACTATAATGGAAGCTCTAGCTATGATTGGTAAACTTTCAAGACGCTTGACCATTGGATTGATGCGACGCGGATTTGCCACTCCAAGTGCCACGCGCGCCATTTTCGATGTGGAGACAACTAAAGACTTCGAAAGGAATGTGGTCCAGAGTGATAAACCAGTGGTCGTTGATTTCCATGCCAGGTAAAATTGATTGATTTTGATTCGATTTTATTTTTTTATATACATATATGTATGCATATTTATCTATTTCAATTTTTAGCTGGTGCACTCCATGCAAGGCGCTGGCGCCTCGATTAGAGAACATTGTGTCGGAGCAACATGGTAAAGTGCGTCTGGCTCGCGTTGATGTGGACGAGCATTGCGAATTGGCATTGAACTATAATGTCGGATCGGTACCTTCTCTTTTGGTGATGCACAATGGAAAGGTTCTTAATCGCATGGTTGGCTTACAGACAACCGAATACATACGCGATTGGCTTAAAAATGTGATGACATCCACTACATCACAAAAATAGCGTAAAAGTTCATGGGATTAAAATTTCATTAAAAAAAATGTTCATTCATCATCATCATCATCACCATCAAACATCATCATTGGCAACACGTTTTTAATTAATTTTCCATTTAACAAGTTGTCGTCTGGCGATTTGCAATGCGTTGCCATTACCTTTGTGCAAATATGTAGCTCACACTGATTCAGATACAGATTTTCCCTCAACCTTCCCTCCACCCTCCACCCTCTATCCTCCTCCCTTCTGCATCATTCTCAGTTGCGGCAATTCAAAATGCAAACAAAGTCTCGTCTCGAGCTCAAACAATTTGTAAATCAGCGTTGAGAGTACAGCAACCAAATACAATATATGATGTATCTCAATTGTTTGCTTTTGTTTATTTGTTTGCCGAAAACAACAAAGTTACCAAACTCCCCTCTTACCTACCACCCCATCGTCATCATCATCACCTCAATATACTAAATCTGTGTTATATACCCTGTTCTGAGAGTTTTGTGTGTGTGTTGTCTAGTCTAGAGGAACGCTTGGGGAAAACTCCTAATTGATTTTGGTAATGTTGCTTTTTAATGAAGTGTCAAATGTGTGACTTGGTGGTTAGCTAAGGGATTCGAGTCAAGGATTTAATGTTGTCGAGATGACAGCAGAAAAGAAACTCGAAACAGCAATTGCTACTGGAATAGCTGCAGAACACATGAATGCAATCCCAAAAGGGCTAAAAGAATGCGTCTAATTCGAGAGCTAAACAAATTGTACTTTATAGAAATGGTGTAGAATATTTGAACTGTTTGTATTTCTGTATTTTATATTAGAAAAAATACAATTAAAAATGTTATTAAAACAAAATAAAAATGCAATTTTTATAAATATAGTACAATAAACAACAACATTATATGATTGCAAGCTGTTATGTACGTCCCGTATATGGACTAATAAAATATATTTACAATACGAGTGCCATGAAAAAACTTGTATTACATAAAATGTGTACTAAAATATATTTAAAATACCAAAAAAGAAAGTGACCGACTATCTGATCATACAAAGAACCTCACCATGAATCTGCTAGATAATAATCCCGCCAAAAGAAGACTAAACCGGATACATAACTTGAATCTAGCCATTTATTCATAAGGACATTAATTATTTCCACTCTCTACTTAATAAAAATTAATTAAAGCAGAAATTTTGGTTATTCGTACTGTAATTGCCATAAAATTTAATGGTTGTATCTACGACAGATTTTAAATAACGAAGGAAAAGAAAATAAAGTTGGTTGGAACTATCATTGGATAGATGACAGATTAATATACTTAATAGGAATAGTTTGACTAAAAAAATTATACTTTATATAAACCCTAAATTTCCTTTTAAAGTAACAAATAGAAATTTTCATTATTTATAAATAATGAAATAAATACAAAAAAAATTACAGACACAACTCTTTTCAGTTGTGTTAACACTTCATAGCAGAGCAAGGTTTCGATCCTCGGACCTCTGGGTTATGGGCCCAGCACGCTTCCACTGCGCCACTCTGCTTGTTGATTTCCTGTTGACAAAAGGCTTACGAAAGCCACATGTCATACTACCCCTAATGTAAACCATTTTTGTACCCTGTACATTTTGTTTATTTATTTATTTATTTTTTTTTGACGTGATACACAATTTGTCTACTATTGCATCATTTTATTTGCTTTGTTGGTGCCATCACGTAGAAGCAAGCGAATAGGGTGAACCTTATGTTTTAAAATACAAATGTATAAAATATAATTGTTTTATATAAATAAAAATAACTAAATAATAAAAAAAAAACTTTAGACGGAATTAAAAATACATACCAAAGTTTAAGTGACTTTCGAAAGTTGATCACGTCTTAAGTGACTCTGAAATATTATGAATCCTATTTTTCTATACCTTATAGTTGTCCGATCCGACCAATCTTTAAACTTGATTTAGGTACATGATCAATTAACAGAATGATATGACTTTTATTCAGCTTGCTGAAAACTAAGTTTGCTTTAGTACGAAGAAACAAACAGACGGACATGGTCATATCGACTCGGCTATTTATGCTGATCAAGAATATATATACTTTATGGGGTCGGAAATGAAATCTTAACTATTTCCCATTTCTACAAATCCTACTCAATTCATAATTTAATTTCGAGCAATAGGAAACTTATTCTATAATATATTATAATCCCTATAAAACAGAAAAGTCAATTGTCTTGAAAATGTCCCGCCTTCTAAAAAATTTAACCCATTTATGAAATATCCCACATTTGCCGTTACTTTTAGGTAAAGGTATAAATAATTTATCAAGAAGATATTTAAATGCTACGTAGTACCTTCTAGTCGATACATTTTTTTTAAAGAAGTAACCCATCTATCAGTCCCCAACCAATTTGTGTATATGTATGTATTTCATATATATAGTTAAAATTATTCATTTCAGAATGTGAAGAATCTGTCTGTCACAAATTCTATTTTCCTTTTGGTCTCCATGCCATGACCAATCGGCAAAGTGAAATTACTTTCCATAAACAAAATTGAAATTATAAAGTAAAAGTGTGGAGGACAATGAGTAACGGACATTTGAACAATTGCCAAATGTAACTCGAAGTGAAGTTTATTTGCGCTGGGCCCACAAAATAGATTTGCCGCAATGTAATTGAGTATTTGTATTCAATTAAGACTTATTTCAATATTTGCATAAAATGTTCCAGCTACTGTTACTCTATGCCATAGTATAGAGAGTCCACTCCAATCCAGTTCCATCCAATTCAGTTGGGTTCAGTTCCATACGTGTACGTACATAAATCCCTTCCCATATGTTCCGGGCATAATTTGGTGAAACGTAACTTGTACAAACAAATGGACGGACAAGACAGAGCTATAGGAGCTAGGAGTTGGAGTTGAGGAGTGCAATGTCCATACTGGAGTACTGAGCAATCACATTCATGTGAACAGCACATACATACATACATACACAAAACCAAATCTCTGGACCAACCGACCATCCATGTCTCCAATGGGGTTTCGGAATGCATGTGTGCAAACTGTCTGATTTTGACAGCCCGCATAAAGCGGCGACCAAAGGACGCCGACTACAACTACATACGATGGTAAGGACAACGATGATGATGATGTTGGCGATGGCGATGGCGATGATGATGATGATGATGATGAAGAGAATGATGTTGGTGCTGGCTAGGTAAACACTGAGAGGAAGGGCTAGCTAAATGCATTCCCGATTTCTCATATGTACATATAACCCTTTTACCATGCGTGGCAATGGCCACACAAAAACTGCAACAAATATTAATTTTTATTATGCAAACATTGCTTTAATTACATTATTTTTGCGTACAGGCAACAAACAAACTTGATATGTATGGCGAACACTCGACCACCTCCATTACCATGTCCACCCTCACCTTTATACCTCCTCCTCCTCCTCTCTCTCACCCTCTCTCTCTCTCTCTCTCTCTCTCTCTCTTTCTCATTCCCTCCCTCTCTGTGCGTCTGATCAATCACCGGAAAATTGGATTTTCATATGGGCATCGTTGTTGGTATGGCGTTTATGCAATTTCCGTTACTCCCACCTCCCCCCACTCCCATGGTCCGTCTACCGTCCGCCTTTGCCTTGTGGCGATAAAAATCATCGGTTTGGTGATTCCCCCTACCTCTCTCCATTACCTCAACACTCCACGCCTGGCTATCAATCGTTTGACAAGGACAAACACAAACTTAATCAGTAGCCAGGAATTGGTCAATAATTTTTAAATACAAATCAAGTGTTAACTGCCAGGCAAAAAGAAAAAAAAAAGAAAATTATAAAAAAAAGCCCAAAAAAAAAAGGTTTCAAAATATATTGAAAAAAATTTGTTTGTTTTATTTTTTAATAGATAGATACAGATATCGTCAAAAGAGTGTGAATAAGTCCATAAAAAAGGGGGAAACCTTTGAAGTGTTTACTACTATAGCTCTGAAAAAGTTTCTGTAAACTGGCAAATTTTATTTTTAATTAATTAAACTGCATTTAATAACATTTACGTAGTAGAACCGATTTTATCTTTAAGTTTAGAAAGTCTAAAAAATGATAATATTATTAATTTAAGTAAATATATTGTTTTTCTAAATTAAATAACTTTACAATCAAGATTTTTTCTCTGTTAAATAAATTAAATTTAACATTCAATGTAGTCTAAATTTGGTATTTGTTATATCGTCTAATTTAAAACTTTGCTTATACAAAATTTTCACATAAAAATACAATTGTTTTAAATTTATCTAGAAAGTTTAACCACATAAATCGTTTTACTTATCTATACCTTTTCGTTTTTACCACTTTTGATGTCATAAAAATCTTTAAGCTGAGGCTTTTACATAAATATTGAAAATTTTCCCACAAACATAGTTTTATTTTTTACTTTTAATATTGATATAAGTATAGACCTTTTTGTTTTTGCTACTTTTCAAAAAAACATTTGATACCATTCACAAATAATACAAATTTCAGTAGAAAAATAATTTTACTCTTTATTTTAAATATGTATTACTATCTTAAATTTTCGAGATTTTAAACTGCATATATTTATGTATTTGTTATATAGCACAGATATTGGTTTTCCTTTTTAAGATATTCTGAAATCATATGAATCCAATACATTGATTGATTTTCCTTATGATTCTTTTTAAAAATGCGATTTAAATTTAAATAGAAAGGCATTGTCATGTCCTATAAAGATCCAAAGATTTAAGCAAATAAATTTATTGTCTTTCTCTATATCTTAAAATATGCTGTAAGAAAACAACGCTAATGCTTTAAAAAAGAAAATGTTGGAAATAACTATTTGGGGCAATAGCTTAAAAGTAATGTAACTAGTGTAGTACATAGTTTCATTTTGTGTATATCTTTACTCTAATACTATGTATTTCTACTTGTAATAGATAGTTTATTGTATTTATTTATTTATTCTGTCATCTTCTATTATCTTTTCAGTTTTTATGCCATCTCGATTTAATCGCTTATGTTAATTGAGTTATGTTACGCCCTGTTCTGTTAGATCTTCGCTCTGTTAATTTCTAGTGTTAGTAAACAGTTTCCTTACGATCGCTACTGTTTAAGGTAATCATCCTGCCACACTTAGTAACCGGTAAGTTAAATGCTCAGTAATTAGTTTTTTTGAATGGTTCAGGAAATTTGTTTAACAAATATTAATCCCTTAGATACATATATTTATTTGTAAAAGAGATAAAACAATTTTACATTTATTGATCTTTATAACTTTTCAAAAAGAATTTTCTCTCAACAATGTCCCATCCCCATTTTGATGCCAAATTCCAAAGACAATCCATCTCATTATGTCAATTTACCATTTTCGTATGTTTCAAATTTCTATAATCCACAACATACGAGTGAGACTTTAAAGCTCAGTTGAAATTACAACCTTCAAAAATAAAATACAAAATTTAGAAATTACAAATCATGAAGTCAAACAGTTTCGAAACCACAGTTCCATTTATAAAATTTTTCCAAATGTTATTAACTAATGGCAAGTTGCTTTTACTCCTTGGGAAATTGTATTTCATTTCATTTTGTTCTGGACAAATCGTAACCAAAAAAAAAAATAAAGAAAAAAAGCCGCAAATGTCCTCTAACACTGACACTATGGGGGATTTTAACACTCGCCAGCTGACTGCGTCAAACTGAATTCAGGCGGAACCCTTTGGTGTCTCAACCATGTGGCAATCAATATAAACACACACACACACACCCATATAGATACTGCTCACATGGACACAGATGGCAGATTCCTCCATCTGTATGGATAGAAGAGAAAGAGATATGTCCAACTTTGTTGGTCTTTTTTTTTCTTGGTCTTTTTTGGTCGTTTTTTTCATCTGTGGCATGTCGGCTGGACGGAAATTCGATTTATTTTCATCAATATTCAATGTCATTGCAACATCTTCGTGGGCATAGCCCAAAAGCGTACATCAAGCATGTCACAACGATACAACTACAACAATAACAACAGCACAGGACATAGAAGAAGAAAGTCCTTGCTTCTAGCACTATGGTAAAGGACTTTGTGGCTTGAAACTTTTTGGGGTTTGCCATTAAAATTTGATGCGAATGTACGGTCGTTGTTGCTGTTGTTGTTGCTATGGAAGGGCCACCCCTCACCCCACCCCATTCCATTTGCCAGGCCACACTCATGAACCTTTACGGTTACAGTACCGCAACCTGGCGCAGTTTTCATCCAAATCCGTATCGTATCGACTCATTCATTCATTTGCCTCCACACTTGATGCACTCTCTCTCTCTCTCTCTCTCTCACTCTCTCACACTACCTTTGCATATTTAAACAAATTTATTTGCAATTTAGTGTTTGTGGTTTGTTCACGTTTCAACTCACATTGCATTGCCCCTTCCATACCTAACATTCTCCTCTCTTCCACTGTATCTCCCTCTCTCTCTCTCTCTCTCTCTCTCTCTCTCTCTCTCTCTCTCTCTCTCTCTCTCGTGTGATGGAGATTCACAGCTTTTGCTTTTTGTGTAGTGCACTTTTAAGTGGCGCGAAAATTAATTAAAATTTTGAAATTTATTGACAAATATGTCAATTTCATTGATGGACGCTGCACAACTTTTTCTGTTTGACTTTTTATTTTTTTTGTGAATTTTTGCAACAAAAATGTTTGCCACAGTTGAACCAATTTAGTATATAACTCGATAACCGTGAAACCGAGGTGTAACTATATGATGGGTTTGCTCTATATATGTACATATCTATGTATGTAGATATGGATGACAAATTTTTGAAAAAGGAAAATCCATTGAACTGAAAAATTTGATTCAAAAACTAATTTATAGAAAAGGCGAATGGCGGTTATAAAATAATAACTTTTTGGAATATTTTTGTTAATAGAGGTCTGGGACATAAATTGTAGCTAAGTCATGTTATATTTTTCACTATTTCTAATATATATCAAACTGATCTGAGTTGTATATTCTTTGTTAATTCAAATTCATTTCACATGGTTAGAAACAGACCTGCGAATCATATAATGTGAATCCTTTAATCATAAATTAGTTCACAGAACCTGTTTGCATTTGGTATACCTTATATAAAAGAAGAATTGTATCAATAATATAATTCTAAAGTTATATGATGTATTATATGAGATGTATTAATACAATACAAATATAATTGCAACTAAATTGGACCAAACAGCAGATCTGATTCCTATTTTAAAAACGCTATAGGAAGGATAAGAAAATGAAAAAATTATTAGGAATCTTCATATAAAATTTATCTGTCATAGATCTATATTATTAGTTATAGACATGTTTATTACACGTAAATGAAGCAAGGAATTCGTCCTTGTCGACTTGGAATATACCCTGTACCAAGTGGAGATGCTTTATTAAGTCAAACTCCCTCAATCTACCTACCATATGGGTACAGGGTATTAAAATACTGCCCCTCCAAATTGAAAAATTAGATATACATAAATTAATATTATCGATAAGTACAACGAGATAGTTAAATCATTTTTATAACAACCAATTACAGTTTTGGTCATAAGAAATCTTGGGAATTTACTCTGGATAGAGTTTTCGTATGACTGTTGTACATTTAAGATTCTCGTTACTTTATTTTATTCTTATATATTAAATAGTAGCAAATCTTCAGATATCATTATACTTACATTTACTTACAACTCACATCTTAAGATAAAGCTTAAGTTTTAGAGAAATTCACTATACATCTGCTACCTCTAATATGTATACACTTTGAGATGGAATATGAATATTGAATATTAATATAATTATTTATTTAATTGGGGTCGGTCTTTTTTTATTATTGGGGAGTGGGACTTGGGCGTGCTTCTGCACACATATATGTATGTATATGATACAGTCCATATGGAAGGTCCATGGTGTGGATTCTTTTTAAGCCTTTTTGGCAATAATTTTGTTTATCAAAAATCCCCCATTGTAACTACAATTCAACTAATTACTAAATATGCCTATAATCCATTCGATTCGAATCGAGAATCTCATTTTACATATTCAAAGAGATGTTTCAAATAAAGTAACAAATATTTTAGCAACAACATGAAGAAAGAATATATAGATTGATAAATGTTTTCATTCCATTTTTAATAACAATATCGTTACCCCTGTTACCATAGTTTAAAGCCAATTTCCTTGGCCAAGTTTAAAGAAATGACCAGAACACCCTTTTGTATGCAATTTGCAGCAATGCAAACAGATACGAACGTAACCAACAACAGAATCCAACATGAAAAAGCACTTGGTATGGGTTATTAAAGCCATATTTGTGCCAATGGGCAACTGGGCAAAGAAAAAAAAAAAACAAAAAAAAAAGTATACCACGTTCGGACTATGAAAACAAACGTAGAAATATGCGAGAAAGTGCTGAACTGAAAGTCCGTGAACGGCGGCAACGGCGGCATGCAACACGGCGATAAGAGTTGGCGCGGCAGCCACAGCAAAAATACATAATCCACGTGAGTTGGCCAAAAGTGCGGCCAACACAGTTTCCGATTGTGATGCGGTGGCGTACACTGGGTCAGGTTAATGCCAGAGTGACGATGCGGAGGTGGTCCCAAAATATTCTTCAGTGGGTTTTCAATTATTTACATTTAATTATAAAATTTCAATGGAATATTTATTGTAATTCTGCAATTCTTTTTGAAATAAATATTTAGCATTTTATTCTTATTTAAATTGTAGAAAATAAAAAGATGGTAAAAATAAATGGAATAGATAAATATAAAAACAATAACCATCTTATCTTTAAAAACCTTTCCATTGAAGGATGCAGGGGAAGGGATTAAACAATTTCTGAAAATGTTAAGCAATTTTAAGCATGAATTTTATGTTATATGTATATATGTACTATAAAATGATTAAACAAAATTTCAGTCTATAGCTTTCAATATATTCATAAAGGAGCTATTTAAACCCTTTTTGTTGCCAAATATAGAAACCATTTCGATATCTCTAGAAATTAATTATTCAAGATGATTTCGGTGGCAATCAAATTATATTATACATTATTCCAATTGCAAAGCATTTGCAATATTCCGAGATTCCCAACGTGGTTTTAAGCAACTTTAACTTGTATGTATTTAAGTCACACTCAAATAAATAAGAATTTCGTTAGTTATATTTTGGATAATTGCAGAAGCAATTGCACATACACATTTTGCACTCAGTTACTCTTGAGCCAAAAAATATATTAACAATTGGCATAATCAAAGCAAATATTATAGAAAAAATTGATTTATCAACTGTAAAAGAAAATTGAGGTGGAAAAATGCGAAAAAAAAGAATCCTTCAAATACAAACGGATTCCCTTACCGCTTAGCAGAGCAAGGTTCGAAACCTTAAACTGTTAAACAAAAAAGTATTATTAATTTACATAATTAAAGCAAATATTACAAATAATAAAATATTTATTAAATGTAAAAGAAAATTAAGTAGGAAATGTGAAGAAAAAAAAGAATCCTACACTGATTGGGATTCTCCTACCACTTCATAGCAGAGCAAGGTTTCGATCCTCGGACCTCTGGGTTATGGGCCCAGCACGCTTCCACTGCGCCACTCTGCTTGTTGGTTCTTTCCTGTCAAAAGTTCTATATACAGTAAGCCCTTTTTAGACACAGGTTTTTGCAAACATAGCAAAATAAAAATTTCACTTAAACACAACACAACACAACACCTCATAGCAGAGCAAGGTTTCGATCCTCGGACCTCTGGGTTATGGGCCCAGCACGCTTCCACTGCGCCACTCTGCTGGTTGATTACTTGGTGTCAAAAGCTTTATATACAGGAAGCCCTTTTTTAGACACAGCTTTTTGTGAACATTGCAAAAAAAAAATTTCAATTAAACACAACACATCACTTCATAGCAGAGCAAGGTTTCGATCCTCGGACCTCTGGGTTATGGGCCCAGCACGCTTCCACTGCGCCACTCTGCTTCTTGGTTTCTGGCTGTCAAAAGCTCCATATACAGTACGCCCTTTTTAGAGACAGTTATATCTAACATTTTTGTAAATATTGAAAAAAAAAATGTAAAATAGAAAATCAACATGTTTAAATGTTACGTACATATTTAAATAAAAATATTATATATAAATAATGATATTATATATAAATAATTATATTATACATATATAATTATATTATTTATAAATAATTATATTATATATAAATAAACATATTATAAGTATGTGTATAACTTAATAAGGTAAACATATTCAGTCTGCACTTTAACCATATTAAAATAAAAATATTATATATAAATAATGATATTATATATAAATAATGATATTATATATAAATAATGATATTATATATACATAATTATATTATACATAAATAATTATATTATCTATAAATAATTATATTATATATATATATATAATAAACATATTATAAGTAAGTGTGTAACTTAATAAGGAAAACAAATTCAGTCTGCACTTTAAGCATATTAAGTTTTTAGAAAATAAATAAAAACATAACGATTTAAACACATAATATAATTATGAAATGAAGTCAGTCTCTTTGAACATAACGGAAAAAAAGCAAAAAATGTACTTCCCATACCGGGAATCGAACCCGGGCCTTCTGGGTGAAAGCCAGATATCCTAGCCACTAGACCATATGGGATATGTTTGGCAGCATACCAAAAACCAAATTTCTTAGCAATATTATATCTCGACCAGCCAATGAACAAGTTCAATACGTACATGTATTATTACAAAGAAAACGAAAAACAAAGTTGTAGGCTGCGAACCAACAAAAGTGAAATGAAATATAATAATACTTAAATGGAATTTTTCATCGATAACAAGCAAAAATTCAATATAAAACACACGTGTTCAATTTAGGCAATTTCTACTTATATGTGACTTAATCCACTGATCTTCCGATTAGCTACTCAATAAGTAATTTAATAATTAGTTAAACTTTATTTAAATTTAAAAAAAAATATATATGTAAATATTATAATTTTCAAGCTATCATGACCATATTTCTAATTAACTCAATTAAAAAAGCAAAAAATGCGTGCAAAAAGAAATTCTCCTTTCGGTTTCCCATACCGGGAATTGAACCCGGGCCTCCCGGGTGAGAGCCGGGTATCCTAACCACTAGACAATATGGGAGATGTGAGACTGATGGTCAAAAGACGGTTTTGTTCTTCTCGTAATTCGCACTCATACCATATACAATATAAATAAGCCAAGCAATTACATATCAGAATTCTTAAACATTTAAAAATACACTAAGCATAAGTCTTAATTGTTAAATGTAAATCTTAATTGAGCGATCGTGGAAATAATTCTTTTGACTTTTCTAGAGCATATCCCATATTGTCTAGTGGTTAGGATACCCGGCTCTCACCCGGGAGGCCCGGGTTCAATTCCCGGTATGGGAAATGGGGATGGAAAATCCTTCCTTGTTTCTAAATTTTTTTTCTTTTTTGCTGGCATTTTTCTTATATGTTGAGTTTTGCGAGTAGTCTTATATTATAGTGTTATGATGCATGCGTACGTGCTTAATATTTTTCTTGCATAAACAACAACATCATGTTAATTTTGAACAGACTTCCGGTTTGACTGAAGAAAAGATAGATTTCCTATTTCCATTTAAGATTCATTAATAATATGGGAGTTATATAACTTTATTTTCAATTTAAATGATAAAGATCTGCGCCGTCAGATTAGACTATATGTTGATAATTTTGTCAAATTAACACTGGGTGGGATATAAAACATACTCTGACCACTGCCAATTCCACTGTTCTTTTTACTTCCGCTTGTCTGTTACTTCCACTGTCCAATATTTTGGTACTACTGGCTGCTGCTTCTATATTTATCCATAACGAGTCAGAAAATTAATAACATTGATTAATATTTGCTTAAACATCTTAGCTATCAAACTGGCAATTTGGACAGCAGCCACACATATCCCATATGGTCTAGTGGCTAGGATATCTGGCTTTCACCCAGAAGGCCCGGGTTCGATTCCCGGTATGGGAAGTAATCTTTTTGCTTTTATTTCAGTTGGATATCTGTCGAATTGATGGAAAAAAATGTTTCTTATTTTTATTTGCTTAGCTGCAAAAAATACTTAAATAGTAAAAACCAATATGAGATAATATTATTTTACATATAATTTATTATATTTTAAAATATACACATATTTAATAAATGTAACGGGCAACAAGCTTAGCAATTTATTTATCAAAAATAACAAAAAAAAAAATCATTTGTATTGCCGAAACCCGGGATTGAACCGGGGACCTTTAGATCTTCAGTCTAACGCTCTCCCAACTGAGCTATTTCGGCACATGTCCGGTTGCTGACTAATGAACGTTTTCTGACTTTTAATTGATTTGGAACAAAATTAAACAATTTTAAGTTAAGATTTTTAACTGTAAAGCGGTAAAATATCGAATCATTTAGTTGCTATTAAAAGACAAAGTTCCTTTATTTTTAATATGTTGAAAAATATTTGAAAAAATATTTTATATGTAGTAACAAAAATAAAAACCCAATTTATGAAAAATTAGAACGGAAAAGTTTCCCATACCGGGAATTGAACCCGGGCCTTCCGGGTGAGAGCCGGATATCCTAACCACTAGACAATATGGGACTTGCGGGGCCGTTGTCAGATAACAAACTTTACCTTGGCACCCTCTCGCTTGTGATTATATTTAATTGTATTGGAAGTTGGAACACCGAATATGTATACAGTCATAATAATAAAATTATAACTATTTAATTGTAAAAGTAATGAATGGTTATATCGTCTTTTACTAGTAATCAAAAAGATGTAGCTTAATTGATGAGTTCAACTAAATTCCACCTCGATCAAAAACTTGTTAAATTCAGAAAAATTGTTTTTCAATTGCATTAAGAAGCAAATCTCTGAACTTAGATACTTTTCTTTATTTAATATTGTTAGAGTCTTATTTTCTTCTTATAACTTTGAAGGTATGTTACATTTGTTTATATCAAAGCATTTTTGAAAAGCCTCATTTGTATGGGTCGAAGACAATGCAGTTTTCAAACACCTTGAAGGTGACAACTGTAATACTTTATAAACATCTTAAGCATAATTCATTTATAAAATGGACTTCTCTTTAAATATTATTCGACATTTATTTTATTATGGATGCATAACTTTGTTATATTAAAGACGCTTTTCGAACACATGAATGTACATCCAAAATTGTATGTATGTATAAATGTACACATTTGATTTGTATTTTAGACTTAACGTCAATTTAAAGCATTCCCATTCCAACCACCAAAACCGCTTTATACCACTGGCATTTCATATCCCATATGGTCTAGTGGCTAGGATATCTGGCTTTCACCCAGAAGGCCCGGGTTCGATTCCCGGTATGGGAAGTAATCTTTTTGCTTTTATTTTAATGATTTTTAATTAGGCATATTAAAAAAAGTTTTTTTATTTCCGCCTGCAATAAAAATTAAAACATTTTTATTTCCGCCTGCTAAAAAAAATTAAAACAATTTTTATGAATTTTTTTATTTATTTAATAAAGAAAGAAACCAATTTTTATTTATTTAATAAATAAAGAAACCAAAAAAAACTATTCGAGATGCCGAAACCCGGGATTGAACCGGGGACCTTTAGATCTTCAGTCTAACGCTCTCCCAACTGAGCTATTTCGGCACATGTGTATTGCTTGCCATATAACCACTCTATGTTTCTTGAATATAACGATTCGATTCCACATACAAATGAGTGTGATATCCAACAATCTTTCACTTTTTTTTAATCTGCTTATACTTAGATTTATTTTAATATTTTTTAAATATTTTTCTTTGACTTCTTCATTCTTTAATTCTTGATACTTAATTTATAAAATTGTTTAATTAATTTTATTTTTCACATTTTCTATTGGTTTGATTTTCTACAACTTGCTCTCTTTGCCACTGTATTTTCCTTTGTCGTTCTTCATCTTGCATTTTCTAATTTCTGTTTTTATGTATAATATGTATATACAAATGTATATGTGTATATGTATGTACATATATACATATATGTATATATATGTATGTGTATACATATATACATATACATATGTACATAAGTTAACACGAGCAGCAGCATCAGCAGCAGCGGCAACAGCACCACCGGCAGCAGCTGCAACAGCAGCAGCGGCAGCAGTAGCGGCAGAAGCAGCAGCGGGCAGAACGAACTGGGAGGCCGAGGTCTGGAGGTGTTGGGTGGTGAACACCCGAGTGAGATTGGATGACAAGATAGAATAAACTATTATAAAGTAAGATCGAACCAATGTCTTTGATAACTGGTGTATGTGTGTACCGTTTGGTGACGGCTATCAAATCCTTGCTTTTGCAAGGTGACCTCCTCGAATAAGAGGAAGATAACTGGCGCCCGAGCAGGAACCGCCTTCCGTCGCGTCCTTCGTTTATAATTTTTTTTTCTTTTTCACCTTGCCCAAAAGTGCCTTAAGTGAATGTATTCCCAAAATGAAGTGAATAAAAAAAAAAATTAAATGAAATTAATGAATATGCCCACTGAAAAATTAAAGTGGATGGTTACACAAAAAATATATTGGAATTGCTACTAAGAATTGATGTATTGGATGATGAAGCATTTCTTGGAATCTCGACAAATACAATTATTTCAAGTACTCTGCGTGTGCCAAAATTCCTTAGAACTTTGGCATATTCTACTTAATATATTTTTCTGTTATAATATTTTTACAATAATTTTCTTAAGGGATATAAAAGAGAAATTAGTTTTTAATTTGCTAAACTGGTAAACTGAGATTCATACAAATAATCTACATAATTCAATTAGCAGAACTATAAAATTTTGCCTTTGAAATTCCAAAATGAAATTTGGTGCCTGCTAGGACATACATATTTTTGGATTGTTTGGATAGATTTATCTGAATATAGTGTTACTTATGTAGGTACGACTCAAATATGAGAAGACTTTTTCTCCAATATTCTCCATTTTTTTCTTACAAGACAACTTACATCGAAACTATTTTGAATACACACACCCAAATAAGTACCTACATACATTTCATTTTTATCGATTTTTTCAAACTTCATCATCATTCAATATACAGTCGAACTTCCCTAACTCGAACTTCTCTAACTCGAAGTTTCTCTAACTCGAACCAAAATGACTGGCAATAGAATCTCACTTCTCTAACTCGAACTTCCATAACTTGAAGTTCTCCCTAACTCGAACAAAATATTGGGCACATGGATCATAAGTCGAATTTTTCGGAGGAAGTTCCAAAAAATTTTATAGAATTAAGCCAACGCAGCCGCTCAGACCTATCAATATTGTTGACTCTATCACTCCAAAGCTAGTTCTGTTAATCAGTTAAAGTGTTGCCATTTGAAGCTTCAATATTTTATTAATTTTTTCGGTTGCTCGAGAAACTGGAAAAATGAAAAACTTATCTCAAAACACAAATTACCAACTATTTTCATTAAAATAAAATGGAAATGATTAATTCAATAATTTTGTGATGTTTCATTGTATTCCTTAGTGTTACAATATATTTCTCCGTAACTCGAAATTTTTGGCTGGATAATGCCACTTCGAGTTAGGGAAGTTCGACTGTATATTTATATTATAAGTACATGTACAGTGAGCCCAAAAAGAATTGGCACACTTAGAATGTTGAACTTTCAGCCCATACAACTTTTGTTTTATTTGTCAGGCCACAAAAAAAAATGCAATTGGATAGAATACGGCTTAAATTATCTAATTAACAAAAAATAAATTCAATTTCACATATTTCCCATGAACAAAAAAAAAGGCACAAATTCACGCCAAAATAGTATTGGCACATTTTATAAGAACTAAATAAAAATATACAAAAAGTTACATACATATGTCTTTCACAACGGACGGATTTGAATCCTAGGATTTAACGATCTATAATTTGGATCTATTATGCACTCTGTGACTCGCCGAAAAGTTTTCATTTATAATTCAGGGCCTTAGCAGAAGGCGCTTTAATCATTAGGGTGGTTTAATTCTTATTAAATCTATTTGTGTTATAAATAAATAAATAACTGAACTTAAAAATAACTTTGATCTCCTTCAAAATCGGAATATTATTCTGACCTGCGTCGGACACATCCCATATTGTCTAGTGGTTAGGATATCCGGCTCTCACCCGGAAGGCCCGGGTTCAATTCCCGGTATGGGAATGAGTGAAGCATTGTTTTTTATCTACTTTTCGGTTCATTTTTTTAGCCTAACCTAACCTGTATTATTAACTTTTATCTTGTCTATTGGAACCATATTTGAAGGGGTTATTATAGGTAAATAATGTTTTACATACAGAAATATAAAAAAAACATTAGTTATGTGCAATATTCAATAAAAACATTATTATTAATTTTGATTTTTGAAATTATTTCAGAAGAATGAATCTTAATAAAAAGCAATAAACATTTTGTTAATCTAATATTTAAAAATCTAACGTGGTATAAATGATAAGCCCACAGTATTGTAGTATTTACAATATGCATATACTATGTGAAGTGGTCATATGCCCAACTCGAAGGCTAGCAAACATCGCGATACTCTTTTGCTTTATTGCACATAAGAATAACTTTATGTATTTTAGGCTAAGAAATGATTTTAAATAAAGTAAGAGAACATTCTCATTTTGAATACCAAATAAAGGGAGCAACCCTTTAAACAAAAATCAAATCTTTTTTCTTTACACTAAAAACAGAACATGTTTTAGTTAACAAATCTCACTGCAAAACAATTTTAACAATTCGCGGAAACTCATTTTTAAAAGTCTAAGCACATTTTCAACTTTATTGGATTTATTATAAATTATAATTTCTTGCGGCTACAAAAAGCTTTGAATGAAAAATTTTAAATGCTTGCAAACTACATACATTTAAATGTATTCGGTAACAACAGAAAAAGCAAAAAGCTTCTTGCATTCGATGCACTAAATGAGCTATTAATATGCAGTGACTTAGTAGTTAATGTATGTGTGTACACCAACACACACAAGAGTTCTTTCGACATTCTACATGAGAACAATTATAGAGGGAATATATATTGATTATATGACACAAGAATAACAAGTGCCGAAATAGCTCAGTTGGGAGAGCGTTAGACTGAAGATCTAAAGGTCCCCGGTTCAATCCCGGGTTTCGGCAATACAAATGATTCTTTTTTTTGTTATTTTTGATAAATAAATTGCTAAGCTTGTTGCCCGTTACATTTATTAAATATGTGTATATTTTAAAATATAATAAATTATATGTAAAATAATATTATCTCATATTGGTTTTTACTATTTAAGTATTTTTTGCAGCTAAGCAAATAAAAATAAGAAACATTTTTTTCCATCAATTCGACAGATATCCAACTGAAATAAAAGCAAAAAGATTACTTCCCATACCGGGAATCGAACCCGGGCCTTCTGGGTGAAAGCCAGATATCCTAGCCACTAGACCATATGGGATATGTGTGGCTGCTGTCCAAATTGCCAGTTTGATAGCTAAGATGTTTAAGCAAATATTAATCAATGTTATTAATTTTCTGACTCGTTATGGATAAATATAGAAGCAGCAGCCAGTAGTACCAAAATATTGGACAGTGGAAGTAACAGACAAGCGGAAGTAAAAAGAACAGTGGAATTGGCAGTGGTCAGAGTATGTTTTATATCCCACCCAGTGTTAATTTGACAAAATTATCAACATATAGTCTAATCTGACGGCGCAGATCTTTATCATTTAAATTGAAAATAAAGTTATATAACTCCCATATTATTAATGAATCTTAAATGGAAATAGGAAATCTATCTTTTCTTCAGTCAAACCGGAAGTCTGTTCAAAATTAACATGATATTGTTGTTTATGCAAGAAAAATATTAAGCACGTACGCATGCATCATAACACTATAATATAAGACTACTCGCAAAACTCAACATATAAGAAAAATGCCAGCAAAAAAGAAAAAAAATTTAGAAACAAGGAAGGATTTTCCATCCCCATATTTCCCATACCGGGAATTGAACCCGGGCCTCCCGGGTGAGAGCCGGGTATCCTAACCACTAGACAATATGGGATATGCTCTAGAAAAGTCAAAAGAATTATTTCCACGATCGCTCAATTAAGATTTACATTTAACAATTAAGACTTATGCTTAGTGTATTTTTAAATGTTTAAGAATTCTGATATGTAATTGCTTGGCTTATTTATATTGTATATGGTATGAGTGCGAATTACGAGAAGAACAAAACCGTCTTTTGACCATCAGTCTCACATCTCCCATATTGTCTAGTGGTTAGGATACCCGGCTCTCACCCGGGAGGCCCGGGTTCAATTCCCGGTATGGGAAACCGAAAGGAGAATTTCTTTTTGCACGCATTTTTTGCTTTTTTAATTGAGTTAATTAGAAATATGGTCATGATAGCTTGAAAATTATAATATTTACATATATATTTTTTTTTTAAATTTAAATAAAGTTTAACTAATTATTAAATTACTTATTGAGTAGCTAATCGGAAGATCAGTGGATTAAGTCACATATAAGTAGAAATTGCCTAAATTGAACACGTGTGTTTTATATTGAATTTTTGCTTGTTATCGATGAAAAATTCCATTTAAGTATTATTATATTTCATTTCACTTTTGTTGGTTCGCAGCCTACAACTTTGTTTTTCGTTTTCTTTGTAATAATACATGTACGTATTGAACTTGTTCATTGGCTGGTCGAGATAAAATATTGCTAAGAAATTTGGTTTTTGGTATGCTGCCAAACATATCCCATATGGTCTAGTGGCTAGGATATCTGGCTTTCACCCAGAAGGCCCGGGTTCGATTCCCGGTATGGGAAGTATTTTTTTTTTGCTTTTTTTCCCTTTAAAGAACCTACTTCATTTCATAATACATAATATGTATTACATATGTGTAAAAACATTATTGGTAATTCGCTGAAATCATTTTTTTTTTATTAATTTTCTAAAATCTTAATATAGTTAAAGTGCGCACTTAATTTGTTTTCCTTATTGAGTTACCCACATAATTATAATATAATTATTTATATATAATATAACTATTTATATATGGACATAACATGTAAATATGTAATTTTTTTTTGTTTGGTATATTCACAAAAATGCTAGCTAAAGCTGTCTCTAAAAAGGCTTATTGTATATGGAACTTTTGACAGCACAGTACCAACAAGCAGAGTGGCGCAGTGGAAGCGTGCTGGGCCCATAACCCAGAGGTCCGAGGATCGAAACCTTGCTCTGCTATGGAGTGGTAGGAGAATCCCAATCGGTGTAGGATTCTTTTTTTTCTTCACATTTCCTACTTAATTTTCTTTTACATTTAATAAATATTTTATTATTTATAATGTTTGCTTAGATTATGTAAATTAATAATAGTTTTTTGTTTGACAGTTTTGAGAATTCGTGCGCTTACACACACAATGCATTTATATACCAACTTTGACGCGTAGTATAAATTTTTATAAATTTTCTTTACAATTCCCAACCAGTTCTGGAATTGTGGTGTAGGAGAGAGGGTCGCTTGGTCTAGAACGATTGTCATTAGTAGAGGTAGACTGACGTTCTACCCAATACTAAAAGGCCAATTGATGTTAAAAAATTATGACGCTTGTGTGATTATAATTTGAATACCACGATTCTGACGGGGTTGCTCCTGCCTAGAGTTGTCGGTTGAACTGATGGTCTTTCAAAAACTAATGGCGAGTTTTTTCAAATTAATCAATTGAATATCTTATTGTTTTTATGCTTATTATAGTTATTGGAAATGTGATGTGGTTTGGGTGTTGAGTATGTCAGTAGCACTTTCCTCACTCATTCGAACATCCTTTCGTACATATGTGCCACTTGCGCGAATACGATTCCATATCCTTTTTGCCTTTTTTTTGCTGCCTGGTAGATAGGAACGAACGCATGATGTGTCTAGGATGGTCTCTCTTTCAGTGTGTAGAACAAAGAGGAGGATGGAGGTAGGTTGATGGGGCGCGCTAGGCTGTGTTCACATTTGATGTGCCGCCGTAGTGCGCTGTCCTATCCGTGACCGTGGCAACGAAATCATCAAAAACTGTCTGTCTGTGTTCACAGTTAAGTTTCGGTTTTCCTTTTTTTTTTTTGTTTTTTTGGCAAAAATTTACATAAAAATCGCATTACACTTAACATCCACTTTGCTAAACGAAGCGCATGAAAGCGGGCGCCGTCGTCGTGGTTTGGGCCCTTCGACTGTGCTTTTGTAAGCCGTGGTCTCGTGTGAGTATATTGAGTGGATGGATGGATATGGGTTTGGGATTGGATGGTTTGGTTGGATTTTGTCGGTGGGTGGGTGGTTGGTTGATGTGTGTTCTTTTAGTTATGATGTGTGTGTGAGTTGAGGTCCGTTGCAAGCGGTTTGGAGTGCAGGCAGCCTACAAAAAAATTAAATTAAAACTCGGTTGCCAAAAAAATAGGAACCAATCTGGAAAAAGAGTGTTTTAAAAATTGTACTCTTTAACGTGGGTTTTGCACAATCGAGATAGTACTATGCCTTTTACCATCAAATTGAATTATTGTACAAAATTTCGAACTCTTGCCACGAATTGATATATACCTATCTCTGTCTATATCACATGCAGCAAATATTCCAGATTCTCTCAAACGCGATTCGTATTTTTATTTTGGCTTTAATTTTTAAGAAAATAGAAGTTTTAGACAAATTAGTTTATAGCTTTCCCCTTAAATGAAGAATAATAACAATCTTTTTTACTTTAAAATAAAACTCTTTCGTTTTTGGAAAGGTTTTTTGTAGTTCATTTTGTAATGCTCCTTAAGTATCTAGAAAAACAAAACCATTAGACTAAAAAAATTTCATGGAGTAGAATTGACTGACAATTAAAAATTGAAATGAAAGTTTTAATCTTGATTATCAAATAAGGTAGGTATATTTTTGTATATAAAGTCCAAAAATTGAACTTTTTCCCAGTGTGTAAACTGTTTCTTGACAGATTGCAATTTGTGGTTTTTGACTATTTTACAAAGAGAATTTGGTAATGAGCGATGGATGTCTAGGCAATTATTGGGGGAAAAGTATATCAAGCTTTGTCAGAGATTTTGTATGATCTTGCCGAGAAATAACTATAAATATTTTAACCCCAAAAACTTAAAACATTGGCGACCTAAATCAAAAGGATATGCAATTGTGAGGTGGTTGAATTGATGGCGGCTGGATATATTTGTCATAAGTAATGCCCAGGAATACAGTCAAAGTTATGTAAATTTGATTCTTCGTTATTCGAAATATTTCCCTAGTCCTTAAATGCGTCTCCAGGTTTGTTTATACGTTTCGTGGCATGGTATAAAACTTTAGTTTCAGGCATTGCAGAATGCGGAATGTTCAAAGGACATGTGTCACTTTCTCTATGAATTTCCCTCTATCTACATGGTATTGATGACTTATATTTTCATTGCCTCCATTGCTGAACGTATCAATAAATCTTAATACTTCTTCTATATTTAATAAGCAGTCATTTTTTTTTGTAGTTTCGGAGCTTCCTTTAGCCTAGTGCCATGGGAGCCACGTTTGTTGTAATTCTATTCTCCATATTATGCTCCTGCAGTCGCATTGTCAAATCTTTTCTTAGAATGGAGTGGGATGCTTCACTTGCGCTCCGTTCCACTAAAAATTAAATTCAGTCTCCGAAGAGAATGAGGGAATGTTTTGTCTAGAGAAGGACATGGTCCGTGCCCATAAAGGAAGCCCATATACAGCTGTTACAGTTACATTCTGTTAACTGCTCGGTCTATAATTGTGACAATAAAATAATACCCTAACTAATCAAGTCAAATCTCATTGATGTTAGACTACCTAGAGGCTCTCTTCGGCACTAGAGGGTTAACCCTCATCATTGGACAGGCAATGAAACTTATTGACTGGGTTTGGTTTTCGCAGAATATTATTCTAATAATTTTAAATTCATAATCTGCATATTCTCTAACTTAACTTAAGAAATGACAAATTCAGGAATAAATTGTGTAAGCCCCATAAAGCTAAAGCTTTATAATTCTAATATATGGTATAAAACTTTTGTTGAAAAGTTGGCAAAAATTTCAAACATTTACCCAGTAGATATATCAAGGATATTTATTAGTATAAAAAAATGCATTGCAACTATTTCTGCATTAGACATACCAATGTCAATGGAAAGTGCATAAATCAGGCATTCCAATTCCTGACACAGGACTATTGTAGATTTCTATTTCTATTTCTATTATTTCGTGTTTTATTGTTGTTGTTTCTCGGAAAAAAAAGGGTTGCTGAAACTATGGTCTCTAATATGACCCTGCTGTTGGCCTCCATCTCCCTTGGCTAAATATTTAACTGGGTACGTGTCTACTTTCAAAGAGTTTGTTTTAACACACGCTCAACCTCTCCCACCCTTACCCGAAGATGGCATGCGAGGGCGTGGATATACACTCATGGGGATGGGGATGGGGACGTGGATGGGGTTTGAGTAAGAAGGGTTGGGGGGGGTCAGTTGACGCTGTTGTTTTCATAAGTTGCCTCTGTTGTTGCATTTGTTTTGGCATGTTTATTGCACTGTCAACGGCAAATGCATGGAAAAAGTTTCATCTAGACCAAGTTGGTTGACATACCCGTTCTGCGTGCAGGGCCCGCATTCGAGGTCCTTCGACTCATACACGACTCACACACATTGACTCTTCTCCCATTACTCCTGACCGTAACTGTTAATGTGTTTGAAGTCAAATTGTTTCCAGTCACGTGACCCTATCCGAGAAGCAACCAACCAACCAACCAACCAGCCAACAAAACCCAACCAGCACCACCAACTGTGAACACACAACAACTTTATTCATGATTAATCAGTTGCATTTAAATATGTATTATAGCCTGGGCGGGGCACTCAACATTCAACTAATATCTACCTATTCTCTCTACCTCCCTCTCTCCCTCTCTCCCTCTCTCCCTCTCTCTCTCTATATATATTTCGTTCACTTTTGGCCACTTTAACTGCGAATTGTTTATCAGTTCAGCTCTGTTCTTTTTCGTTGCATTTTTCTGGTCATTAGCAGATGTGATGTCTCCCTTTCCCTTCCCCTTACCCTTCCCGTGCTTTATTATTATTATTCATAATGTATTCAAAAATTTAACAACAACTTCATTTAATTTGACGTCGCTTTATGGCGCTGAAGAACAAATCGCCGTGCGTTAATTATTTTTAATAACCATTCTTATTCCCATTCATATTACTAATATAACAGCTGGCCAAGTCACGCGTGTGTCGTTTTAACTATCGGCATAAATGTTTAATGGCAAAGCACTTAACTTGGCCAACTGAGTAACAAAAAACAAAAATAAAAAAATAAAAGTTCGCTACTGGCCAATTTAAGCTATTGACTGTTTTTTTCTTTTTGGAATGTTTATTAATGCTTTTAAAGGCTGAAAATTTATATTTAAATTTGAAATCGAAAAGTGTAATCCATTTTTTTGTATTAAAGATATTCATTACTCATCGGATTGACTTTAACCTTACAAGGTTATATTTCGATTCATAGCATTAGCATTAGATATATGGGTATATATATATATGGGTCTTATTGTTATCAATAATTAATATTCTATACTTTAGCTATTGCATTCTGATTTTGGGAATCAATAAAATGTCTACAAAATTAATCTAATTTTCAGAATAGTTAAGGGATTATTTTGGAATTATTAATATTATTTAAATTTGTTTTATTACAATTCACATTTTTAATACAGTTTCACATTTTTCTAGCAAAATACAGGTAAACTATAAAGGAAAAAAAGGTACTAAATAATGTTTTCCTATTAAGTTAGCTATATACATATATTGATTTAGACAGAATTATAGTAATGACATCTATTTATTTCCTAAGATTCAGATTGAATAAAAATCCTATAAAAAACATCAAATATTGTAATAAGTACTGGAACTCTTCTTCTGTTAACTGAATGAAATTGTATAAATCTTAAGATTTTTCTGGTATGTGGCCTAAATTATGTAAGTATAATGAATTTTAATTTAAACTTAGTTAAATATGTTTTCCAACTTTAGAGTTAGTACATCTTTAAAATTTACGAGAAAATCTTTTAATAGGAAATTGATCATTTAATTATTACTGATATTTTTATTCAATAGAACAAACTTTCAATAGGAAACTTATCTAAACTAAACTTGTTATTTAGAACTAAAGATGTTATCTTTAATAGACTTTAATTTAATTCATTTCATTTGATCTCTTCGACAAACCATAGAGAATCGTGCTAAATAATCCTAAACTAAGCATTTTTAAATAAGAAAGAATTTTTTACTTTCGCCGCGAATTCTAAATGGATGCACTAAGTGCCCACACCCCCCCCCGAGATGCTGGAACAAAGTCACAAAATGCAGAGAAGTATACGAATCCTACATCCAGTTACAAAATAAATTGGATAAACTTGAAGTTTTTAGTAAAGGAAGAGAGGGTTCAGAACTAATTACTCGGCAAAGGCGATCAGTAATCAGTGCAAAGGACTCGAAAAGGTTTATGCAATGCATAGTTAGTAGTACAGTGTAGAAGAGATAAAGATATATTTCTATACATTATATAAATATATATATATAGTTCATTACATATATGTAACTTCTATAGGTCTACAAGAACTCATAGATTTACCCTGATCAATAACTCAGGTGAGTCTATATAATCATTAAAGAGCTTGTCCATAAAGATCACGCCAAGCATTATTCTACGATTAGTGGGAGAAGAACCTTTTCTTAAGGTTAAGCAAAAGGCGTCTCCTAGAGAACGATTACAAATTGATATTGAATTAGGCTTAAAGTTAGATTAAAGAGCAGATGCTGCTTCTGGACAGATTCTATTCTTGCTTGGCGTGAGACATATTCAGGTAACCATATGCAAGTCTACCTGTTCCAGTATGAGGTAAAAAGAACATTGCTTATGTATGTATGGATCATCATATTCCTTTGACTAACTTTTAACGAATCTGAAAATACTTATTTAAATATTGTTAAGAGAATATATCGATTATTAGCTTAAGAGTTGTCGGAAAAGGGTTAAAGGTTTAAAGAAAGAGTGTTAAATTGTACTGGTTTATTTATCTTACTTAATATCTGGCAATTTGAAAATAATTTCTTTTATCAGACCAACTAATTTTGTCCAGAACAAATTAGGTTAAAAGAAAATAAGTATTACCTAAATAAATATGGAAATCATGAGTGCTGATTCCCCACATTATTTAAATAAAAGCCAAGTTTATGTTAAAACTTAGGTTATAGATACAAACACGAGATTATACATATATGTATACATGGATTATCGACCCATTTTCAAAACAAAAACGTGTATAAAATTTTAATTTCTGCACAGGTTTTTGACGCTTTTAAGTGCGAGTGTTTAACAATAATTTCAATAGCTGCCATTTCCTGGAAATATAAATATTCATACAAATTTTTTTTTAGATATATGGAATGTATTTTTTAATCATTATTTGTTCGTTTGAACTTCACTTGGTTCCCATTTACAATCAAGATAAAAAAAAAAATTCGCAAGACCAAATTGTATTGTAAAATATTCATTACATGTGTGCAGCAAATTTTAATTTTTTTGCTTTCCAAAAACTGCAAAAGACAATGGGGGATGTTTTGCAACCAACCCCCACCCCCTCTGGAACGCATGCTTGCATATGTATTCAACCAACTGAAGGGCCACAATTTTACCCACTTGGGAAGGGGGAGGAGGGTTGAGAGCACGACATTCATTCTGTTTAATGAACACTCACATCATTTCATATGCCCATTACTCGTGCATTATGTAATGTCATAAATAATCGCAAAAAAAAAAAAGAAATTGAAATGAAAAGAAAAGAAAAGAACACGCTCCGAATGAAAACCATAAAAAATTTGCCAATATTGCTAAAAATACCGGCAACAGATGTCGGCAATTCGGCATGCGGTTCTATTTCTCTTTTTTTTTATTTTGTCTATTTCTATTTTGAAATTACACTGCAGAATCGTGGCATTTATAAATATATATACATATGTATGTATGTATATACATATGTAAAAGAGTCGGGCGATAGTGGTTCTATTTTTGTTAGGTCTATAGTTTATATACGATATCGAAAAGTATTTTTGGAATGATCTCTTGGAATACAAAGTCGAGGCCTTATTGTTTTCGAATGGGGTATATTTTGTTTTTTAAATTAAGTGCTAAGTCCAATATTTTAACTGCAGACATTTCACAAATGAAAACCAAAACTGAACCCCATGAGGAAGTAGAAGAAGTTTTGTAATTTATTATTTTATTTATATTTTAAATATAAGCAATGGCAGGAAGTAGTGTATCTGAAGATATCCGTTTAAGCCGTTTAATTTGCTCCTTCACTATAAGAAGAAACTTGGGACCCGATGTAAAGTGGAGCCACGCACATACCAGGGACGAGGGGCAGATATTTGTTTGTCTCATGATGTCCAAGATCATTACGGAGTGTATGCCATGTGTATAGACTGCTCGTTTTGCTCTTATGGCCATGGTTTTTTTTTTGTTAATTAGTCAGACAATTTGTTGAATCCTTTGTCGGCATTAATTAGACGTAACTTCCAAATTTGGGCCAAGAGTTAGCCACTTGCCAAGGGCGATGCGAAGGTATCTGAAATTAGTTGGCTAGTCCTGGATTACTGCAGGATATGTAGGTTGTGATCAATGAGTGTTTTTAGCATTTAATGATCCTTTGTATGTTGCCTTTCAAATTCCATCTCTTGCACCCAACTGCTAATATATTTAGATTGAAAATTCATCAGAGTTTTTATGATTATTAATTTTTGTTGAAACTATTAAATTTGGGACTTCTTTTTAAAAAAAATTACGAACGAAAAAATTAAAAATCGAAAGTCAAAAATTAATTTTCGACTATATACATATACATATACATATATATATATTATTTTTTTTATTAATAATTTTCGACTAAATTTTCATTTTTTTTTTTTATTACTAAGTTGGCGAAGCGGGTCGAATTCGCTCCAGTGCTGTTCGATCCCGCCCGCCTACAACAACTCCAACATCAAACATTCAGTGGACACACGCACAACATCCACATAGATCTCATCTGTGCTAACAAAGATACTCCTGAAGCTTCCCTCTGCAGCTTCAAAACGGAATTGGGAACTGCATAGCACTGCAGGAATATCATCCGTGGCATGTGGTATGTGGCAAGAAGAGTCTTCCTGGGAAACTCTATAGGGTGTTCGCAAGGACAGAGTCGATCTGCAGTATACATATATAGTGGATCGAACATGGTGGGCTACTCTTTGGATTCGATTAGGTGTAGTCGTTTTCGACTTAAATAGCAAATGATTTACTTCTTAGAATTATTATTGTTATTATGCTTTAGTTTTTCATTTAAAGGCAACTAAGTAATGACTAAAATTTTACATTAAAATTTTAAAAAGTTTAGATTCATTACCAACTGACTAATCTCAAATTTGTTTTAAATACAAATTTCTAATGAAAATTTAAATGAATTAATTGGTGCACCAAGTTTATAAAAAAATACTTAATTATTAATTATTAATATTTATTACAAACATATTAAAGTTCAATTAATAAATTTTTTGCAGCTGACAAGCAACAAAATAAAATATTTAATTTGTCTTATAAAATAAAGTTATATATAATATATAATATAATAATACATATATACTTACGAGTATTATTTTGCTGAAAGTTAAAAGTTTGTAACCAACTAACTAAACTATTTCATTCAACTTATGGGTTTACATTAGATTCCAAGTACTTTATTTCCAAAAATAATATTTAAGTTTTTGAAACATATAAAGAGGTATATAATTTCGGATTTTCTAATTGTTAAAAAATTAAAGGCCTAACTCGGAGTCCAATCATGGAAAAAGTATACCTAAAAATAAAAAAAAATTCATACTTTTTGTAAGCTTTTCAAAAAATGTAATTCTGTAATTATATATAGATTTTTCTACATCTGTAATTCGTTTCTATAAGTGCTTTATCAAATTAAGTTATCGGATCTAGAATATTTCGTTTAGTACCAATTTCGAGAAGTTTATGACGAAGCGTTAAAAAGTCTTTTTCGACGAATCATTTCCATGGAATTTGTAAAAATCTCCTTAAGTAAATCAATTCAATCAATTTAATTTTGATCACTATTAAATACTATAGAATTACGATATGGATAAGGAACATCAAAAAATGTTTTATACAAAAAATCAGGTAATGAAAAGAAAATGCTTAGCATAATCTCAACTAGGTTTTAATATGTAATTTCGTCAAAGTTTCAAAATGAAAAAGAAAATGTTTTATGTAAGAAAATATATTTGAGCTTTTGATCTAAATCAACTATTCTATATAATTTCATAAGGTGATCGATCCTCTATGAATTAAAGACTGTTCTTTTCAAACATAAGGGCATCACATATATATATTTGTTTGAAAGGGTTTATATATATATTTTCTACCTGAACAACTCACTCTCTAAATGAATGAGTGATACTTATCGGCTATTGAGCAACCCTTTTCACGCTGTTGACTAACTACTCTGGCACTGTATGCGCCACCCTCACGACGACTCCGAATGCTAACCCACCCATTAATACTCATTAGTATACGCATTTTTTTCAACTAGTTGTTTGTTGGTTGTCCTGTTTTCATTTTTTCCCCCCCCTGTTTTTGTGTAGAAGTTGGATGGAGGACCAGCAGGTTTGGTTTTGTGCCTTTATCCGCCATTTAGCCACTTTGTGTAATCCCCGGGACAGAAGACAACCGAACCGCAACAATATGCGTGTTTATTATTGTTTGTACCTTTGTTTCGAGTGCGGTTGAATTAAGGGTTTTGTATATATATATATATAGTGTCTGTCTGTCTATACTCTTAATATTATTAAAAAATACACCCTGGGGTACAACAATTCGGTTGGTTCTGTTGTATGGCTAGTTCTAGATTCTGGTGGTGGCAATATACAGATATATATATATATTTTTTTGTTTTGTCTTTGCTTAAAGCCCCAAGACAATTAGAAATAAAGCACGAGGGTAGAGAATAAAAAAAAGAAATGAAAATAAAAAGTGCAAAAATCGTTTTTTATACAACCATTGAGGGAGGGAGGGAGGAACGGAGGGAGGGTAAAGCTACAGTACACACTCGTGCAATGCGAGTGACGGGCGAAGTGATAAATGATGTTTGCTTGTTACATTGCATTGGCTTTTTTTTTTTTTGAATAGAAGGCACGTTTATTTGTGCTGTAAAATGGTTTTAGCATTTTCTTGACTTGTCCTCATCCTTATTCTCATTCTTATCCATATCCATATCCAAATCCATGTCGTTGTCTGTCTTCCTTATCCTTAGTTTTTTACTTTCTTCCTTCGCCGACTGAAAATGAATTGCATGGCATGTTTACTGTCATGTTAGCCGAACGAGTTGACAAGAACCACGGCATTTGATTAGAGCCGTAAGAGAAGAAGGCTTACCATCATTTACTTATCCATACTGGCCCATATATGTATGTATGTGTACTATGTACATTTTGTGTCTCTCTAATACAAATGGGAGCTACGCAAAAGATTGAAATAGCTATAGGCCCCACGCATAATCTACAGAGAGAAAGGGAAAACAATAAAAAACAGTGAAAGAGAGAGAGAGAGAGATAATGGTTTAACAACCGATTGAGATATGGTCATGGTTTTTAACTTTTTACTTCAATGAAAGTCCTCAGATTCAAATCGACCAGCAATGCACGGATTTTCAACGGCCTCTGGGCATGCATCATTACAAAGAGCAAAGTCCTTTGAATGGGCAGACTGAAGTCGAACCATTCGCATGAATAAAAACGAAAGGACAATCCATCGTTCTGCAATGGGGAGAAAAGAAAAAAACAAACAGAGAGAAACAAGAAAGAAATATGTTAGCAAAGAGAAATGGCATATCGATAGTTAATTGATGAAATTACGAATAGATGGGCTTAATCTAAGGACTTTCAATTTTAACACTGAAACCCAAGAGAAGGCTTTTGTCTTGTTTTTATGAACTAATTTTGGGATATATAATAGAATATTTGAAAGGTTAGCCAAAATGGTGAGCCATAGTTGCGCTGGTATTATAATCAGAAAAAAAAGGAAACTGGTCTTAAGCTTAGAAAATTGGGCAAAATCCAACTTTATGCTTTTGAATATGAATATGTATATATAATACAAGAAAGTATTAGGAACAAGTAGTAGAAACAATAATTTGAGTAACTTCTTGGATGGACTATTATTATTATTAAATTGAATAAACTAGTAAATATACGGCATAATTATATTCTTCATTCTAATTAACAATATGCCATAAATTTGGATTTGGTTATTTTTCTTTTTCTTCACATTTGAAAGATTTCTTCTTAGTTTGTATCTACTTTTAAGTATGTTAATTTCAGTTAATAAATCCGATTTCATTTTCAACATTTTCCCAAATTTCTGAATACTTACACAATCAACAATTAAAGTGGCATGCCAATGATATATCCATAATATTGAAGCCATGACAAATAAATAGATGAAAATGAAGAAATAATCCATTTTACTGGGAGCCTGAGTGGAAAAACGGAAAATGTCTGTAAAAATAAATCTAATTAGAAATATTTTTAATATATACTTACACCAACCATTAGGGCAAAGAATAGAAAACACATTAAAACGGAGAATATTATAAAATCGGCCATGACTGGTATACATATCAGATATTGTATCTGTTGGACAAAATCACGAATTCGTAGTTGTTCCTTAATAAAACTCTTACAAAGTTGCAGACGCCAATAATCGAGTTTAGGATTAGAGAGACGATCTATCACTATATTTCGATCTAAGCGTGTTATCTAACAAGTTAGAGGAAAATTGATTAAAGACCGATGATTGATTCAGATAAAATACTTACATCCATTTCCTGGGCTCGCTTGCCAAGTATCTGTAATTTCAGATGAACGTACTTCATGAGGCATGTGATGAATGTATGCCACAATGGAATAGTAGTAACACCCAGACTCAAAGCATACCAAGGACCCAGATAACCGACAATAAAATTATCACAAAGTTCACCAAATGGAAAGAGTTTAAATAGCAATATCGGTTGATCCTCGCCACGACGTACAGCGGGCATATTGAAGACCGTTTGGGGTAGGAATACCGAGCGATAAAGACAATCGAACCAGGCCATAAATCCAGCCACAACAGATGGTACCCATAATACTAAAGTGATTGTTCTCACATATTTTTGTGTTTCCTCTAGTAAATGCAACTCATCTTCATCACCTTCAAGGATCAATTGTTGAATGTCTGAATGGGCTAATCTCAATAGATTAACAACACGTTCTCTTTGCACATAGGCATTCAGAGTGGCTATGGAAACGGCAAAATATTGGACGGCTGTGGCATAACTTGTTGCACCATCGTTGAGATTCTCATAGCCATTAAATACTCGAGCCAACATCAAACTGCAACTCAACCAAATGGAGGCCGTAAAAATGGTGCAACGTATCAGGGATTGCCACGGATGATGATCCTCCTTGGATGCCACATAGCCATACCAACGAAAGCAATGTAAATGTATATGAAATATTGGATTGTCAAATATATCCGATGACAGAAGCAACTCTTTAACCTTATACATCCTGACTGTTGGACAAACTTTCTCCTACATGCTCCTTTTATAGGTGAGAATTTGCCATTTAATTTATTAGCTAAATGGTCTAATGGCAAATTGGCTAAAATTATCTATCAATAATTGTTACTTAATTGTCACTTAAACGTTTGTTTGTTTATTTGATTCAATGACAGGTGTCACATTTCTGCATTTTCGATGTGGTTACAATGCAATTTGTCTATTTCTTATTTGGCTTTGAATACTAAGTGAATA
The DNA here is from genome assembly GCA_018150375.1 of Drosophila sturtevanti. NCBI lineage: Eukaryota > Metazoa > Arthropoda > Insecta > Diptera > Drosophilidae > Drosophila > Drosophila sturtevanti. Next base: position 1,817,690 of record JAECWJ010000690.1, read on the forward strand.
ATAATATTGGACTAAGAAGAGGATTTTTTAGGAGTCTGATTGTAATTTAATATAACTTTTGGTGGAAGTTCCTAATGGATCGCTTGAGAACATATTTGTAGACACATTTAATAGATTTGGTTTATTTTTTATTCTTAAGAAATAATAAAACTGAAATTTATTAGTTATTTAGAAAACAATAAAAATTTTTGTCTTAGTTCTTTGGCATATAAAAATGAAGAAAATACTTAAAAAATTATAACTCATTCTATAACTATAGGACAATAAAGTTTTTTTTTAGGTTATTATAAATTATTTTTCCTTGTATATATTCCCAAACATTAAATATCGTAATTATTTTCATTATTATAAAAAATTATAATTACATACAAATACAATTTTCTTAAGTTGTAAATAATTTTGTATTTTATAATATATAGAACATATATTTTATAATACAAATTTTCATACATTTTGTGTTTTATAATATTGACATTTTAAAAATCGTTTTTTATTATTATAAAAAATAGTTTAAAAATTCTTGGTATTAGTTACTATAAATTATACTAGTATACTAATTACTATAAATTATTTTGTATTTTTTATGTATATAAAATTATTATAAAATCTGATATTACAATACGTATAATATGCAATAAGTAGATATTGTTTTTCAAGTTATAGTAAATTATTTTTTATTGCATTACATATGTATATCGAATGATAAAAATCAAAAGTATTTTCATTATTATGAAAAATTAAAATTATAAAAATATTATATTATAAAAATGTTGTATTTTGAGTTATAAATTATTTAATATTGTCTTATATCGAAATCATAAAAATCGTAATTATTTTCATTAAAATTATTTTCCGATCCTGCTGCCGTATCGTATTGCCATTTTTTGTACCATATATAAAACTGGGTTCTATATTCTAGGTAAATAAAAATATGTTTGTATTTCTTTATTAGATTATAGTTTTTATCCATGAATTATAAGTCATACAATGTGACGACGGCTGCTGGGCCTTCTGTATTGTTATATCATTCACCCCAAAAATGAATATATATATATATATATACATATCTTATTTGATTTGTGCCAATAATTGATAATACTTTTAGGCATAAAATCAGATGTCTTTTTCGCACTAATTTACTGCATAATTTTCGGCTTAGTTCTAAATGAATATTTCACTTTTGACACTTAATTATTAAACAATAAATGTGAAAATTAAATGAGCATAAATGAAATGTAATTACATTATGAAACGATTTAAATTATAATTATTACATTTCCTAATTTGAAATTATTAAACTCAAACTATGTGCACTTTTAAATGTACTATGGGTTAATATTGGCATTTCTTGCTCTAATTTTAATAGAAAGTTTAAAGAGTTGAAATTGGTAGTATTGAATAAGTATACAAAAAATTCATTAAATATAGGAATAAATAAGATATATATATATATATATGTAATATTTTATCCAGTTCTTCATTAATAAAAAATAAACAAGAGGAGGCTTAATTTAAGTTTTAAAATTTACTTTGTAAATGTTATTTTTGCTATTGTTATATTGAATTTTTAAATTTAAATTTAAACTTTATTTAGATATTGTTTTATTAAATTTTTAAACTTTAATTTATTCGAGTTACTTAATGAAGTACATAATTTTGATTTATAATTCCAATTAAATGTATGAGAAGAAGTCTAAAATCCTTGAAGAGTTGCTTTTCGATAAAAATCGAAATATATTGTTAATTAATATAATAATAAAATGTATAATATTATTTATTTAATTTTGACTTCAATAGATTGCTGCTTGCAATTCGATGAACAAGAAGTTTTTACTGAATAATATAAATTCTTAATAAAAATGTTAATATTTAACCACGGTGCATGGTGTATCGCACCAAAAGGGAGTCAATTTGTCTAGTTTTTGCCTAGAAGCGATGTCCTTGCATTTGCAATTGCCATTTAAAATGTTATTTTTAAGTTCAAATTAGATTTGCATGTTACGCTCGCTGGCACCTTTTGACCAAACTTTTTCTACACACACACACACACACATACTCACACAGAGTCGGTCATGGACACACAAATTTGTTGTATCTAAACAAAAGTGTAATGTCAAACGATTTTCTCATACTGTATAGTAGAGTACATAGTAGAGATTCGTTAGTGAAATTTAACTTTTCTGTAACTTTTTTACATATATGTAAGTATGTATGTAGATTTTGTAGTTTTGTTTGTTGGAAAAAAGTTGAACTTAGTTTTGAGTTTGTGCCAAGTGTAATTAGGTAATAGAAAATGATGAAAGGTGAATCTAAAATAAATATAATAATTAAAATGATAGCTTAGACTGTAGAAGAAGCATTAAATAAAATACCAAGTATAAAGAAAAACAAAAACAGTAATGAAAGAAAATATGTTTATACATAGAAATGCTTTTGGAATTATAAATGAAATTAAAAATATTGTTTTTATTGGTTCGTAAAGGGCAGTAATCGTTGCCTAATTTGTATTTCCAGAACTTAAATGAAGTCAAATATATTGTAACCACATGGAATATAACCGAATTGGATTTACGATATTAGACAATAAAGTTTGAATAATAACTATAACTACACTCAAAATACTTTCAGTATATCCTGCAGCAAGCACCAGGTAGTTATATTTAAAAATCAAATTTTCTCCCTCTCTCTCTCTCGTATAGTGAATGAAACTTTTACTGTTTGCTGAAACTTATACTGCTTGTATAAACTTATACTGCTTGCATAAACTTACACTGCCTGCAGAACTAAGCAGCGCCGAAAGGCGTTGATACAATTGACATCTCAGTACAAAACGTTTATTAATATATCTCTGATATTTATTGTCAGATTTGAACAAAGAGAAATACTATAATTTCGATGCAACTCCTTTTACCCTTTGGATACAGGTTATAAAAATAGTCTTGTATTATTTAATATTTTATTCCCTTATTAATTTTTATTCCTTTTTATCATTCGGTGTTAACGTCGAAACAACAATCGATTCGAACTGAATACATTACTGCCAAACGGTTTGTAATTAAACTTATTTTACTTTTAAAAACCATCGGAAAGTGAGTGCAAGCATTTAATTTTTTAATTACACAAATGTGTATTTAACAAAGGATTATAAGAGACATGTCCTCACACATGGCAACTAAGTACCTTAAATTAGCGAAATTCCTGTTAGCAATTTTGACTCTGTTGATTGAGGTCTCGAATATGAAATGCAATATGCGCAGAGTCTTGCAATTATATACATATGTATCTAAAGGTCCGGTTATGTCGGTTAATATTATTCAGTGAAATGAAATTCTTTATACACATAATATCGGAAAGCAATTCGATTTTCGATGCTTTCATGTGTGACAATCATATCCAAAGAGTTGAGTAATTCCCCAGAGGGGGCAATTCAACGGATATTGTATCTGTGAATCTCGTTTCTCATATGTATTACTAGTGTGTCGTCTATTTCACAATTTGCATTTAATATCCTTGTGTGAATAATTTACAAATGCAATAAACGTAAATGCGTTGGAGGAAACTCACTCAGACATGGCATGGAGAGATATCTATGTATGTACATACATATACCCCTTCCCATACCAATAGTGAACGAGAATCCATTGCCGAATCCGTATCCAAGTGGATGGCATCCATTGAAATGCTTTAGTTGTGCAACTCCAACTACAACTGCTTTGGGGTATGTTTTTGCTGTACGCATATTTGTATGTTGCATGTTTGCAACTGTCTGTTATGTTTGTGTTGGCAAATGTGTAAATGCATACGCAGGCTCCTTCTACTGGTCCCCAATCTCCTACAACTACCACACACACACACACACACACACACACACACAATGTGTATTCCCTTCGCTGACTCAGGGTATGGTAGCATTCACTTCCTATTAGTCAGTCGCCTTCTTCTCTGTCTATCTGCCTGGCGTGAAATTTGCTGTAAGCAATAAGCCTGTAAGGATATTGAAAGTCACTCGTTTCTGGTATTTACTTATGCATTTGTTTCATGTTTGGTAAAACGATGCCAAGTACATATACATATGTACATACATATATACATTTTACATATACAACCACACACACACACACAGACACACACAGAAACACACACACCCATTTACACCACTCTTTCGTGATAGTTTTCCAAGGAGGATCTGAAGTGTCTGTCTGAATTGGCTTGGCGCTTTTCATGCTACATTTCCATTTTGGCCTTAGCCACAGTAATCGGATATTAGTTGGTCTTACTTATTGTTATGGCATATTTATTGCTGATCGAAATTGTATTCAACCAATGCATAATATATAACATTTACATACATACATATGTATATATATATTGTACAGTTTTGTGGCTAATAACCATTTCCTCGTTTAAACTTTCACATAACTTTTAACCAATAACCAACAATCTGTAAATACATAAATATACTTACATAAGTTGGGGGGAGGAAAAAAATAATGGTTGAAATGGATTTTCGATATTTTGCATAATCTTTAATAAATGGATGTGAATATTTTTAAGCAATGTCGTTATGTCATTAATAAAAATTGCAAGCGGAATAAAAATCCAGCATATTCTAAGCCCTGCGTAGTATTTAAATTCCCTCGCCTAAAGTTTGGTAGTCTGTTAAGACAGATATCGATAAATATCGACTGCCAGTAATAAATAGTTATCGGAAGGTGGGCACACTGTTAGCAGAAACTCGAACGGAGAGAGCACGCGTCTAAACTCTTAAATTAATTAATCTCAAAATAAAAACGTAATCATTGTATACTTTTTTAAAATAAAGACTAGCAAGATTACTATTTCGGGTTTATTTTATAATTTTATTTAAATAGTTAAGTACAATCGGGCCTCATATTGTATTACATACAATACAGTAAATATGAAAACGGGGAATTCCTTTGTTTGCATACGATGAGATGGAAGCATTTACAAGTGATTAGTTTAATTTTGAAATTTGAGAAGTGCGGATGGTTAGATCTAAATACATATATTTAGTATGGCATCATTACCCGTGGTAAAAAGACAAAGAAACGTTTTAAATATTGAAGATAAAGTTAAAATAGTTAACGAGCATTCAAAATACAATGTGAGTGTTAAAATGCTAGCTCAAAAATACAAAGTTGGGATACAGACTGTTTATGACATTATAAAAAACAAAGATAAGTTTTTAAAGTTCTGTGCAGAGAGTGATTCGGTCGCTGGATTTTGTAACCGAAAAACTTTAAAGCCAGCTAAAGAGCCAAAAGTAGATTTGGCTGTTTACGAATGGTTCAGACAAGAGAGTTTTAAAGGCACTCCAATTACAGGACTGATGATACGAGAAAAGGCTAAAATAAACCACACAAAACTAAACATTCATTCTGAATGTGAATATTCCAACGGTTGGTTGCAAAATTTTAAGAATAGGCATGGAATAAGAATACTTAATGCTGAAGGAGAAAAATTGTCAGCAGACTATGTTAGTGCCACAATGTTTGTAGATCAATTAAATGAATTGATATCAACGGAAAATCTTACCAGTGAGCAAATTTATAATGGGGACGAGACAGGACTATTTTGGAAGTGTTTGCCCAAGAGCAGTTTGGTTTGTCATAGTGAAGGATTCATAGATGGACATAAGGCCTCAGAGGAAAGACTAACCACTTTAGTTTGCGCTAATGCTGCTGGTACACACAAGTGCAAAGCTTTAGTTATTGGTAAAAATGCTCGTCCAAGTACCCTAAAAAATGTATACGAGCTTCCAGTAATTTATAAGGCCAATTCAAAAGCATGGGTAACACAACAAATATTTTTAGAATGGTTTAACAAAAACTTTGTGCCGGAGGTTCGAAAGCATTTTAAGAAAATCGGTCTTACGGATGATAGCAAAATCCTTCTGTTATTGGACAACTGCCCGGCACACCCAGACGTTCACGACTTTAAGGTTGAAAACGTTATTGTAAAATATTTTCCACCAAATTGTACGTCCTTGATCCAACCGATGGATCAGGGTGTAATATGGAGTTTTAAATGCCATTATCGTAAAACTGTAGTACAAAAACTAGTACAATCGTCAAATAATAGAGAAGATTTTAAGAAAGAATTTAATATAAAGGAAGCCCTGTGGTCGATTGATAATGCTTGGGACGCTGTTACTTCTGAAGTTTTGAAAAACGCTTGGAATAATTTGCTCTGCTCAGATAATGAAGGTGTGTAGGCGTGTTTTTTAAATTTTATGAAACATTTTCATGGAAAAATTGATTGATTTTTATTATAGATACGGAAATATCAAATTCGCTCGAGAATGTGGCAGAAATAATCGATATTACGGATGAACTTACCACAGAGGATATAGAGACTTGGCTCAAATGTGATGAGAATGCCTCCCAATTTGCTGTTTTGACAGAAGAAGAAATTATAAACATGGCGAAGAGTAACTCCGATGAATATGAGCAGGACAATGGATTGGAAGACACTGATGATGACGATGTAATTGTTTTAGAAACCACTTTAAAAGAAGCGATAGAGGCATCTAGCACATTGCTGAATTTCCTAGATAGCTCTGGTTGTTCCGGAATTACAGAGCAGGATAAAATTCAAATTTATCGCATCCAAGAAAAACTTATAAAAGAAAATTATAAGTTGAAAATATTAAGACAAACAACATTACACGACTTTTTTAAGAAGTTGTAAACTTTTTTGCCTCATGTTTAATTAATTACAAAATGTGTATAAATTTCTTAAATTAATGTTTACTTGTAAAATAATAAGAATATTAAAAAAAACTGTATAACCAAAATTTTTATTCGGCCCCGACTGTATATTGTTCTATGATATAGGATTACGAGAAGTTACAAGTTAAGAAAATGAAAAAAGGTACGTCTTTGAAATTTTCCATATTGGAATGATTTTACCATCTGATGGTATCCCTCATTCAAAGTAGTCTCGACGTTAGTACTCACTTCTCGTCGTCTTTCTTTTTTGGGGTTTTCTAGCTTCTGCTTCGCTTTCTTTTCAGCAATCATCATCCGACTTGACAATTTTGTGCCCAATCTCTCATCATATCTCGAGTGTTCTCCTATTAGTAGTCAACTGTTTTTACAGTTGACGATTCTATTTTGATGCTAGTCCAGCCTTTAAAGATTTGAGACTAGCCGTTGCCACTTCATATTTTTTCTTCATATCGGAATCATCTGTTGATTCCACGTGCCCCGGTATGTTTTATACTGATTCGTCACCAAAAATTGATGAAATCCTTTTATGTATTGGTCAACATCTTGGGATAATTGATTTGCCACTTGTCTTGGTTAAAGCTATAAGTAGTTTCACGACGAAGAAATTATAACTTGCCATTTGTGTTAAAAATGTTTAACCGTATAAATGCGATATCATTCCAGAGCTGACACAAGAAAGATCGATAACTTGCTCGGCGACACAATTGACGATTTACAACATATTTTTAACAAACGAGCAACAATGTCCAATAGAGAAATTATGCCAAAGAATATCACAAGATGTTGTATACATATGTATGTGCAATTGCAACCTGTCAGCTAATTGACTCCAGCAATATGTGGCGATAACGACAAGCTATATCGGTATTAGTAAACTTATGGTACTACAAAAACGGAATAGCAACAACAACTCAATGAGACGACATACAGTGACTCCAACGAATAATCGGACAAGAGTTTTCTTAGTATACATATGTTATTCTATTATGTAGACTTAAATATGAACCTGCAAAAATGTTCTAGAGAAACAAGAGTTTAAATTCAATATAAAAGAAAATAAGGGACTTGCTTTTTTCAACACATATCAATGTCAAGGCTTTTACACCCTGTAATATACTCATCAATGATGAGTAGATTTAGATTTCAAAATTTGCTCTTTTTCAACTCCTTTAAAATTGCACTTTATTCCAAAATTGAGTTCTTTAGTTAAGACTATTCTAAAAATGACTGATTCATTCATATTCTTTAACTACTTTCACTGATGGGTGAAATCTTTGAAAGTTCTATCTGCTGTATAAGAGCCACAATACATGAGAGACATCCATCATATGCTAACTTACTGGCAAAGTTTAAACTATACTTTGTATCTAGTATGTATTTATGTATGTATGTATGTATGTAGTATGTGTATAGTCATTTGGTCTAATAAAATATCGTTACATTTAACCTTAAATCAAGTGTTTTTGCAAAGTTCATAAACTTAAAGCGATGGGTTGGGTGGTTGAATGAAAGGAAAAAGGCACATAGACTCTTGGGTGTTGGTGGGGTTTTTTTTTTGGTGGGGAGTGGTGTGGGGGGTTTCTGGGTGATGGGCGCCAACCAGCCACTAAATTGTTTACACGCAATTTCATCAAAACAATAAATCATGCAGTTGAAACGGCATAACAAAGGCGGCGACAACAACGACGTCCGACGGCACTACCGCTTCCATAGCCATTTCCAAAAGGACGATGGCTCCGACGACGCTGTGACGTCAAGTTGACATTTGGTGAAAATCAAATCAAAAGCATTTTTCCGCACAACGGAAGTGGCACAAGTAGCAGTCGAGCTCAGGCTCAAGTCAAAGTTGGCAAACACACATTTATTACTTAGCAAAAGGGGGGAAGTATGTATGTATGTATGTATATGTATGGGTATATGTATGTATGTAGTACACATGGACCCCAGACTCAGACAAAAGACCCCATTCCCAGACATGGATGTGAAGAGTGTGTCGCTGGCAATAAACTTGACGGCCATAGTCATCAATCGTGCAGGATAGAAAGTAGGAGACGAAGTTTGTTCATTCAACCTAGCTTCACATTTTTATTAAATTTATAAGTAGTACACTTAATATTAATTATACGCCGTGTGAGCTTAATGCTGCGCATAGCGTTGAAAAGTCAAACGCCTTAATACATATACATATACATATACTCGTACTGCCAATGTCTATATCCTATGTGAGTGTGTCTGGGGGAACGCTTTTCATTTCACTCATGAACTATGCATGTTTTTTTTCTTATTTTTTATTTTTTTCTTTTTGCCCTGCAGTGGCCACAATGGTCAGCAGCAGCTGCCGGAGCTGGGGCAAATGATGAAGATGGGGTTGAGGTTGAGTAGGAGCATCAACAGCATCACAAATGCCAGTGGAAACGGCAATGGGCAGAAATATTTTCTCTCATTTTTAACCCTTTTCACTTGTCCTTTGGCATTGCGCAAAAACAAGAAAATTAACAAGAAACATTTCATTTGCCATCAAAACGAATAATAGATATACTATTTTAAGTTAATAAAGATAATCTTATAAGTTGGTAGTCATGTTAGGTTAGACTACCAACTTATAAGATTATGGAATAGTTAAGTATGTAATCAAATAATCGATGTCTTCGATAATCGGTACGCTGATAGTCGGAATAAAATCCTGTGTATCCCTCTTGACGTTTGTATGATACCATTATATGTATGTAATATACTATTAAATAAATTATTAAATAAAGAAAAAACGAATGAATATATGGGTTAGTGACAGATTTATCAACAATAATTCGATATTCAAGAAGATAGATGAGAAAGGTAGTTATTTTCAATATTTAAGATGGATTATAATAAATTACACCATGTTACACCTATTTTGTTTTTGTCAAATATTTCGAATACGATCTTCAAAATCAATATAAAAGATATATATATATATTCATATATGAAAGACATATGTTTATATAAAAGATATATACATATATATCTATATATATAGATAGTACATATATAAAAGATATGCTTAAAATTATTCTTATTAAATCGAATCGAATCGGGGATATTTTTAATGATATTTTGAGAAAATATTTTCATAAGCGATATCTCATAAATATTTAAATTGTATGTCTTTTTACCCAATTTATATTTATATATTTATAATACAGATAGACTTAATCGAAATTAAATCTAAGTTATGATTAGAGCTGGTAATCTAATTTATAATTTCTACTTTTTAGATCAAAGAATATACATAAATAAAGCTTGATGCTAAATTGACACAATACAGCTTATAGATTTTCCAAACAGATTTTCTAAATTTCCCATCTCATTCTAATAGGCTAAAAATACCCTGAGGATGATGAACTTTGTCTTAGTTTTAAATATGCGACATCTGCAAGTCAACTTTTAAAACATTTAAAATTAATGGGAGGTAACCTTATAAAACCTTATGGGTTCCAAGTGTAAACCTATGTGTTTTTATATATACTATATTCCATCGATATCTTAATATCTTTATAATACTTCATTTGAACTTTCGTAAGAGATGTAACTCATCTGGATAACCTGATGGACTCCTGAACTATCATAATCAGACCAGCTAGAAAAAATCTGTAGAATCTTTAATTTATCACTTTGATTATTTTTTAAAGTGAAATCGAAATGTTCTTCATTAGGCTTTGTAAGGTTTATTAATTTATAAACTTTAAGATGCTAAATAGATATCATTTCTATCTTTTACATTTATTGGAAATATATTCCTTTTTGTACGACATTCTATACTTCTATTTATGACTTACTTGAGACCAGATTAAAGTTCCCTGATCCTATACAAAAAAAACCTACATATATTCTTCAATAGTTAGTTTAGCTAGTATAGTAAAAATTAGGTAATTGTTCATAATAAAGTGTCATAAAACGAGAACTCTCTATCTTCTATATACAGCAATTAGTAGCAATTGATTGAAAAGTAAAAAAAAAACACAGTGACTAGGTCGATGGGATTAAAAAAATCTTTCCAAATCAAAATACATAAAAGACACATCTTTAACATTAAATATTAATATATGTATATAATAGTCACCGACTGTGAGTCACAATTTAGATGACTTTTTCACTTTCTAATTGAATACATTGAATACAACCGAAAACAACTTGAAAATGTATAACTTTGTATGATAAAATCTAGCCTCTTTTCACTATGGTCTCCCTTTTAGGAGGGTATTACTTTTTTTCATAAATGAAAGGGCGAGCGAAATGAGTCCAAAGAGTCCAAGCAAAATGCCATAATGTTTAAATTGTGGTTCTCTGCGATGCGAAAAATCAGCACTGCGAGTTTTTATTTGCATTAAGAAATTATAATTATGGCAGCTGGTGTTCTTCCACTTTCCTCTTAACCGAACCCCTTGGCTCTGTTGTTATTCTTCTTGTGTTCTTCTTTTTCTGCATCTTTCTCGGGCCGTTTTAACCGCTTTTGGGGTTACTTTTGCCCTTTGCCCATAGTCTGGCCCAGTGCTCTGTGTGGTGGGGTGCACACTTTTTTAATTGAAAAGTGCAAAATAATGTTAAAGAAAAGTAAAAAGTAGTCGCAGCACAAAGTATGCGCCAAGTATCCCGATCCCGAGAGGCATCCAATGTTTGTGCCGAGTATTGTGTACTGTGTGGGCAGATGAATGCAGTTTTCATTCCTTTTTTTTTTTCTTTTTATTTTTTCCACCCTTATCATACCCATCATTCAATGGTGTCAACGGGTATATGATTTATGAATCAACAATGTATTCAGAAATTTATAAATATTTTCGTTGCGACTAAATTTGTCGGCTAATAGGTATATCCACTTCGAATAGATTATTATTATTTTATGTATGGAACTTTTTATTTCATGTTTCACTGCGCCAAAGGGGTCATAGCAAGTGAATGGAATGAGTTGGTGGATTTGTGAAAAGGGGGCGTAACGTGCGTGGGTCGCTGGCCTTCTCCCTTCAAAGGCGTTCGTAAAGCATAAATTGTGGCTAAAGCTAAGAATTAGACAAGGGCGCATTCCCTGTGAAGGAAGATGGAAACTGAGAGATATACATAGCATAAGATTGGGGAAAAAGAGAAAGGTTATCTTAAAAAACACAATATTTTGAAATGAAAGTGATTTTTTTTTACTAACAAAATGTGTTGCAATTTTTAAATGAAAAAATTAGTTATAGTTTCTACGCAGCAACTGGCTTCATTTACACTAAAGTGGAAAGTGCAATAAATTCTTTCCCATTTTCTTAATAATGACAGCAAATTTAAAGACCAAGTGAAGATATAAAATGACTGGGCGTGTAGAAATGCTAATAGTAGAGATATTATAAAACTAACTATAAGAGATAGTGTATGAAAATCAACTAGCTTGATTTCTCTGAATCAAACTATACTGGATTTGAGTGGGATCGATTTGACAGTTCGTTTTTTAGCAACTACCGATCATTGCGAGATATGTATAGCTTTATATCTGATTTCTTGGTTATGAGCAGGATCAGTTTTATAGTTAACATGAACACCTGGTGCACTGCAACTGGCTTAGCTCTAACAAATAAAGTTGCAGTCGTCAGATTAACTGAAGATAGTTATCTATACTGAATCATACTAAATTATGCACTGAATATGCACGCAGCAACTAGCTAGACTTTACTAAATAGAGTTAGTTATCATTAGGTTTAGCTATTAATGAGATTTATCAATCTATTCCTGATCTATGACTATTATAGTATATGAATATGGTAATTATATATATAAAAGAGCATTCAAATGCTTATATCAATCATGGGATTGCAACTGGCTTGACTTGGCTAAATTTCAGCGTTTTATCAAAGTGTTGTATTGAAGATTGTTTATATTTTGCAGATTTGAAAAATGAACTTTTATTTTACACATCCATGAACTTTGACAGTTTACCACCGAGAGAGAAGCTTCATCACGCAGAGTTACATTATTAGATCTATCGTTTCTAGGCTTGTAACAATCGATATAAACATACTACCTGACTATATCAGGTTAATATTGTTATTTTAACAAGTTAAATCTGTTTGACTATGCAGCAACTGGCTTGGCTTTGCTGAGCGGATTGGGGAATCGGTTTCCGGATCCCTAATAAAGGTTCAGTTTCAACAGTTTATTGCTGCTCCCAAACATTTTAAATACCTAATAAGAAAGTTCTCTTCGATTTGTTTTACACATTTATAATACCATTTAAAAGAAATTTACAAATATTACCTAGAGTATTTCAAATCTAAATAGAGGAAAACCTCCTCCAATTACTGGTTCATTGTACAAGAATGAATACTTGGCAGTTGAACTCCCATGGCAAATAGCCATCTATTTATCGATAATTACATCACTTTGCAAACTTCCATCATAAACATCATCATCATCATCATCATCATCATCATCGTCATCATCATCTTTCCAGTGGTATGCCTTCAGTTAAAATGCATAACATTTGCTGCGCTACTTACTTATGCAAAATTTATAAAAGACGCACAGGTAGTCGTATCAACTGATCTGCATTCCATTGTTAGAAGAGCAATTCAAATTTTCAGCACCAAGTTGGTCCAGCTGCAAATCTTCTATAGCAGAGCGGTGAAATGAAGCATATAATTCGCTAAGCGTTAGCTCTAAGAGTAATTTCAAATTGATGGCGCGAAAATTACGACAATCGCTGTAAGCCAATGTTAAGAAGCCAAGTTAGTAGTGTGGGGGTAAAAGAAACCGTTAGCAAACGCAAACTCAACCAAACTCAACTCAACTGTGAAATGAGCTGCAGTAACAGCAACAACAACAACAACAACTACAACAAGAACTTAATGCAATGCATTTTCATTTTGTACCCGGAGGAGTTAATTGTGCGCACAATTGATGATCGTGTTGCTCATTGGATGATTGGAGTGGAATGGAACACTGGTTAAGCAGTAGGTGGAGTCGATCTAAGCCAAATGATGGAGTCCGCGTATGGCGCCCAGAATGTTAGTTTGCTTCAGTTTTTAGCAAATTGGCCTACAAACTTGTCACCATTTATCTCACTCAGTGTCAACAGCATCAGCAAATGTTTTGTAAAAGAAAGACAGAGAGGGATATAGAGAGTGAGAGAGAGCGTGGGCAGGGGGGAAATAATACTTATACTTATTTGTGTGCGTGTCTGGGACATCAAACCAAAAAAAGAAAAAGAAAAAGGAAAAGAAAAGTTTTGCCAGCCTGCCATAATATGCGTGTCGAGAACACAAAATGACACTTAAAAGCCAGGTCTTGGGTAACAATATTGAATATGCTTCCTGCAAACACACTCCACTCAATCAGGTATCATTTAGGAGGTAACCATCAATCTTGTTTCCACTACCATCCCATCCCCCCAATCCCAATCCCATGCCACCCACATACTTTCTCTTTCCCTCTCATTCTACTATATAGACTTTATCTTCAATGACGTGCAGACATACTTGTCGATATTTTCTTTTTTGGCATAGGCAAATGTATTTTTGGCAATGTTTGCCTAACAATAACAATTGATGTCACCAGCAGCAGCAGCAGCAGCAGCAGCAACAGCAACAGCCCAAAAGAAACTAACAAACTACACAAGAGGAGAGAGAGGAATGAATCTCGTCTCGTTGGCTATAATATACTTTTCGGCTGTTGGCGGAAACTGCCACGAAAATATATTTTTTTATGGGGGAAGACGATGACGCAGATAATAATAATGATGAAAATGAACACGATGATGAACATGATGATGAATCATATGATATAAGGCTCGAATTACATTGAAACACAAACGATAAAGAGAACATTTTGATTTGAAAAAATCTTATTTAATGTTCTCTTAAATGTAGTTATTTTTGATAAGCTGAGTTGTATATATTATTATATTTATTTAGATTAATACAAATGGAGAATAGCAATTTGACTACACCTACATAGTTAGTAATATTTTTGAGAAAAAATGAATTTACATAAGTTATTTACTAAGTTAAACTTAGTAATACATATGTATATATGTATATTTATATAGGTTTGATGACCAACCATAAAGTCAAACTAAATAAATCTACATTTCAATAAAATTGTATAGTTTTTAACTAAAATGTTTTTATTCTGTTCATTTACGGTACTAACATTTAAGTTCAAGAAGAAATTTTATTACGGTAAATTGCAAATTTTAACTGCAGGGATAATGGCATCACAAATGTCGTAATGTTGAAACAATTTTCAAATATTTTTTAATAAAAGTACAAACAAAATTGAAACTGTTTAAATCAAATTTTTAAATATGTATCGTGAATAATATGCTCCAGTTTTTAATACAAGTAAATTGCATCGTAGCAATAATTATTCATTAACTAATAAATCCTTATGGTAAACGCATTTTGAAATTGCAATTTGTTCTATTTCTATTTATTCTGCATATTTATTATATTCACTCGATTATCAGCTATATCTTGCCTTCAAATATATATTTATACCACTTCATATTTTAATACCTATAAGTAGTATTTATTTCATTTACCTATATGTTTTTATATGATTTAAAATGAAAGTTTCAAAATGAAAGTATTGATCTAATGCCTTGACCAGGTCATGATACTTATGATGTTTCAACTTTATTACAAAACATTATGTTTTACATTAAATGAATCAGAATTCATTTTGCATTACTTGATATAATATAAAGCTATATTCTGATGATGCTCAAAAGTGTTTCCCTTTCTTTGATGAATTAAATTAAATAAGAATTGAACTAGAATCAATAAAAATATATAAAAAAGCTATATTTTTAAAAATTACTGATATAATTTTAAGTAATTATAATATTATGTATTTCAAATGAAATACTAATCTGAAAATGTATAAACTATACAAATATATACATAGATTAATTACAATTTTTTGCGTGATGACCATAAATTTTAAACAATAAATAATATAAATAGAATTATTTTAACTATAAGAAGTTGGACCATAAGACAAATATTTTTTAATAAATAGCAATAAATTAAGTTTATTATATAGATAGACATTTGTCCAAAAGCTTCATAAGGAGCGGAAAAGTATACAAATATGTTGTTCTTCTTCCAGATTTTTCTTTCCCCTCTCAGCTATATAATTTTGGATAATAATCTTAAATAATAATTTTATTTAATTTGCTTTGTTATTGTTTTTACTAAGCAACTTAAAATTTGGTAACAGCAAACATGTACTTACTTTTACGTGCCACTGTATATATAAATATTCAAACATATGTATTAAACAATTCAAAAGTACAGCAAATTATTAACCAAATAGTTAGCAAGACACTTTAAAAATATATCCGAATTATAGTAAAAGTTTCGAACTTTGGATGATTACATAAAAAATCTGCTAAGATTAACATTTATATAACTTATCCATGTCTAGATTTGGGGTCAATAGATGGTAATATAATTTTTAACGGCTAGAAATTTGTTTAAGTTATTCATAGGGAGATTAGTAATAAATAAATTATTTAACAAATTCTCTTTTATAGCCATGAAAATGCATTTTGCATATTCGACTGAAAGTGCAATGTCTTTTGCATAGCTGAATGCCTATAAAATCGTGAAAAATCTTCAAGAATTTGTTGTCAAGTTGTACTCTAACCATTTACCCATTTGCCTCAATCAGTTAACTGGGCATCCTTTGAGGCTGTTGGCCATTGACATTGCCATTGCCATTGGGAGTGTCATTGCCGTTACCATGGCATTCTCTTTTGGGTGGCATCCGTTGGAAGGATCGCTCGCTCCTCTTTGGCACGCGCTTTTGTGCGAAAATATGCAATTGAAATGTTAAATAAATAAAGGCGTAAATACTTGAAGGGCAAAACAGCAACACCAATACACACACACGCATACACACACACACATATGTATATATATGTATATTCAAATAATGTTGGATATATACTAGATATATAAGAGAATATAACCCGTTATAAATTCCATAACTTTGCAGTCGCCGACAGACGTTGACGCTGAAATGAATGAATGGAAATATGTATGCAGGCAACGTGATTCCATGGCAATGTGACACCCATCTCCACAACATCTGCCCTGCCCCCACTCCCTCTTCCTCTCCCGCTCTCTTTCCCCATTTTCATCGCCATCTCCATCTCCACAGCACCGAACTACAATTGTGTACTTCACCCGGTTCCTGGCTTCCAGCTCTGACGCCATATTGTTTGTATGCCATGGGGGAAACGTTACCGTTAGCATCATCGTCATAGCCATCAGGGTCTGTGTTACCTGTGTTGGAATTGGAGTCGGAGTCGGAGCAGGAGCAACATCATCAGGAAGAGCTACATTCGTATTCGTTTACTGGTATTTTCTGTCGAGTTCAGCGTAAATTCATTCATTTCCACTTGAATTTACAATTATGCGAAACTGTTGTTGAATGGGTTTTGACTTGGCTAGGTGGCAGTTGGCCCTGACTGGGGGATTTTGACTTCTCTCTGTCTCTGTCTCACACTCTCACTCTGTCTCGCTATCTCACTCACTTATACAGAGTTACCAGTGAGTGGTTTTCCTTTTTCATTTTTTTTTCTTCTTCCTTTTTTTTATTTTTATTTTTGTTCGTTTTGGTTCGGTTTGGTTTGGTTTGGTTTATGCATATTTCCTGTTTTTGCCATTGGCAGCAGCATCAGCAAACTTGACTGTGTTTAGCTCTCTTAATAAACTGTGGTTTTGGCTCTTTCTGTAAATGCTGCTAAATCAGAATCTGCTTTGCCAATTGTCAGTGTTATGCAGGCATGCACATACAATGTAAGATTACAAGTACGAGGGTAGAATAAAAAGTATTAAGATTCAAACAGAGAAAAGGTATAGCATAAACATACATATGCAGAGCAGCATCTTCTATATACATATATTTAAGATTTTTTTTTGTATTTTCTTTGATTTTTATGATTTTTTATGATTTCTTTGATGAATACTTGAGAGATCTTCTTTAAAATAAGCAAATTGTAATTTTATAGACTCTATAATAATATAAGATCAAAACATTTTTTTGAATTCTATTAGGAAAACGTACTAAATAAAGGTTTAATTCAATTTTACAATTAAATTTTTAAAGTTCTTAAACAAAAAACGAAAAACACTGTCAATGGTTTGTCTAATGGAAAATATTTAAGTTTCAAATTATTTTATTCATTATAATATATATATACATATATATTACAAGAGGTAGATTTCCTTTTACTAATCTATGATATTATGATATGAAATGTTTACCTTAAAAAGAACTTATAATCAAAAAATAAGAAAAAAATTAAACACAAAAAAACTTCATACGAAATTTATTTTCTTTATTTTGAATAAATTTATAGAAAGTATTTCCTTAATATTATAGAAAAGACACAAAAAATTATGGATTAACTAACTTAACAACATTGTAGTAAGAAATTTTTATCCAACTAATTTGAATATTTTAAATAAATTTAAAGGTAATATTTCTTAATAATAGAAAATAATATTGAAACATTGAATAAAAGAATATAAATCTTTCTAGTTCAAGTGTATGTAGATTGTTGCTGTCTAGAAACGTTTCAGTCCACCCTCGTTGGTACGTTGGAGTTTAACATGGATGCAGCCAGGGATCTTGGATTAGAGCTATTGGAAAGTTATTACGTTTACAATTTGAAATGCAACCAAAATGTATATTCCCTTCATGTTTATGTTTGTGGTTTTTGAATTTCGGTTACGTTTCCATTACATTATTCGTTTACTCAATTTTATCGGTAATCAGTACAAATTGTTTAAATTTGTTGTACCCAAAATGGATGCAATAAAGGTGGAAAAGTTATCTTTTATCTTTAGTTTGATATAATGGTTACTATATCGGTAATTATTCTGTTATGGGTTAGGAATAAACTTTATGGGTTTTAAGGATTACTTAATTTTAATGTTTATAAGTTTTGTTTTTGTAAATGCGAATATTTTAATATTTTATTTTAAATTTTTATGAAATATTTTTAAATTTCGAATTCAATTTTTTCTTCATTGTATACCGGTATTATCATAGGAAGAGGTTAAGGAAATGTTGCAGATTTTATGCCAAAATTAAAGTAAAAGATCTTCAGCTTGTAACCAAAATACTCATAATTTCGGTTACATAAGGTGTATATATATACAGTATGAATAGATCTATATATAAATTACTTCATTTCAGTTACCTGAGGAGGAAACTGACTTAAAGCGGTATGATTAGAATGTTATAATTAATTAAAATACAAGAATTGGAATTGATTTTGGTTATATAACGGTTGTTATATATAGTAACCTTGCCAATAGAAACGATCTTGAAGGACTCTCCTATTAAGCCCTTTTCTTGAAATTACATATAAGAAAAAAAACCAACTTTTTAGTAACAAGTTGGGAAAAAAACCCCCCGTTCTCAGTCCCATTTGGTAAACTTTTTGCACCCACTTCACTGCACTTCAGCTAGTAACCAATGCAATCCAATGTCATATCCTTGAAAACAAGGAAGAAAAAAAACCTGGGTAAAAAACCAGCCTCTTGGCCATTGAAGGAAAGAAAATCGACAAGCTAAAGTTTTTCTTTTGGTTTTTTTTTGTATTTGTTTTATGGTTTATTTTTTTTTTATTTTTTTATGTGATTCTGTTATTGAAAGTTCATCGATGAATGTGAAAGGCAAAAAAAGATTCGTAGGACTTTCAGTTGGTTGTAGTTTCTGAGCGTGTCCTGGCTTGCGGCTGCTTACAGGCCATTTCCTTTTTGCCATTTCAACATTTCAGTTCCTTTTGTAGAGAGAGAGAGAAAAACAGAACAGAACGAATAGGTGGGACTACTACTACTGTACTACTGATGGTGGTGTTCACCTCTGCCTCTACTAATTTCCTACGTAAGGCCGGCCTTACGTACAAGTCCAGACGCCGTCAGCGTCATATCCTGCCTTCCTGCCGGACGACTTTTTACCCCTTTTACCCTTCTGCTTGCCACTGACTGTCTGCTTAGCCAACATTTGTATGTGGCCAATGCGTTTGGGGGTGGTGGAGAGGAAGGGGAGAGTAAGGGAAGGGCAGAGTCGTTGTTTGCATTTTTATTTGTATTTCATTTTCAATTGAGATTGCAGGACGCAGAACCTACCTATGGATAAAGGGTAAAGGGGTGTGAAAGAGATTGGAAGGGGCGACCCACCTGGAAGTTTTTGCTTTTTGTGTACTTCAGCCATTCATCAGAGTTATTTACTTTTTAACGAGTTGATTTCATTCAATTTGTTTGCCCAGGTTTCAGTGGCTATTACCATTCCTGCCAAAAGAATTCAACGGATGAGTTCAAGTCCTCTGACATTGGTTCTACCAGCTAAGCCACTGGTCTTAGCTTCTTTAAGCTGCATCTATCCAATGACTACCCTTAAAGTTATTTGTGTACCCCTTGACCCCCCCCCTCCCACTCTACCGCACTCTCTTTTTAACCATCCATATAATCAACAACAACAAATTTTAGTAGTCAATACAATATCGAATCTGTCTAGAATGACTCCCCTTTTGGGTTATCGCAAAAATTTTGTGTGTTTTATTTTTCTTCTGGCCTTTCTCCTTTTTTTTTTTTTTCTGTCTTAGACTTAACTTGTAGTCGACTTTTTGCCGTTGCTGTTGTTGTTGCCGTTGCTGTTGCCGTTGCCTTTGGCGTTTTTTGGGTTTCAATAAATATTTTTACAATGAAGAAATTAAAAATTCCTCGTAATAATAATATAACATTTTGGATGTTGAGGAGGGGGGTGGGGGGGTGGGGGAGGGATACAAGGACCCGGCCACAAGACTCTTCATCGTTGTTGACGTCGTTTTCGTCTATTTATATGAAAAGTTAGTTTGCCTTCGATAAGAACAACAACAATATGAGCAACAATATTTTTTGTCCTGAACCCAGGCAATTCGATTGAAATTGTTGCCTGTGGCTATATTATTATGAGAGAAGTTCTCTGTTTGCCTTTTTTTTGCCAAAGCGGTTCAACATAATTAAATTGTTAACATTTCGAAAATGTTTCCAAAAATATTGGGTAAATTAGCAGCCAGTCAAATTGTTACAAATACAATAGCAAATTGGCCCACTGTACCGATGTGTAAATCAGTTAAAGTATATATTAAATCAGTTAGAGAAAGAACAACTATTTAGGGGTAAGAAAATGACAAACTGTTAACCGATATTCAATCGAATCTGCATTAACTAATATGAGCCTTCATTTACAGGAAGTAGAAAATAAATTAAATATCTCCGAATTTATAATGATAGGAGGTCTATATCATATAGCTCCCATAGGAACGATCGGTCGTGAATATGGCTTTACATTAATAGCTCTGATATTTTCAAAGAAAATGGTACGAAATTTAAATTTAGCGAATTTAATTTACTTCTTAACATTTTCATAATCGGTTCACAGTTTTATTGTCGATTGATATTGAATATAGATAAAATTAGTGATATGATTGTCAAAGAGGGTATACGGACTTCCGCGGGCCCAACCTTATAGTTCTTTCAATTTTATTTATTATTAGTTTGCAGAATTAAGAATTATTGAATTAATAATATTATATTAAAATAATACTGAAGAACTGGAAACTAGATATTTGAATTTTCCTTAAATTGTCTGAGCTTATTTGATGAAAATATTCAATCAGCGATTATTTATAAGTAAAAATTTATCGTAATGCCCCATACAGTAATTATTCTCTGTTCTTAATCGTAACCAATCGTATTTTGATTATAAAGCAGTTCCATTATTCACTTTAAAAAAAAACAGGACTATAAAAGAGCTATGTATTTAGATTATAGTACTTCGGCTCAGCACTAAACTTTTGGACTATAAATTTATGGTTGATGGATGATGAATGGATTATAAATATATTTCGTTCATCTACTATATTAGGCTAGATATAAGTATAAAGTAAAAAATTAGAGTTTTACAACATATTTATAAAAATATCGTATAAGAGTAGGAACATACATATATACATAGCTATGAAGAAATGATGCTTAAACTCTTTTTATTATACGAAAAATATATAAATATTGAAAATTATTAAAGAATTATTATAAATTAAAATTTCCGTTTGACTCAAAAAATTAGGTCTTAAAGACACAAATCCAAATAATTATATAAGAATCACATTTACAGATTGTTAGAACATAAAAATTGTTTAACTATTTAGGCTCATAGACATCCAGCAACATTTATATAATATAAATAATTAAAATTAATTTTTATTATTGGTCTAAACACAACTTCTGGCACCAAATAGCGAATTCCAGTTCATTTTTCTATATTTTAGTTTAACTATTAACAACAAATCCTAATTTTTATTTATGTTAAAGGACTCTATGTTAGGTATGGATATAAAAATATCAACTGACTGTATATTATATCCATGCATTTAATATTATTAATGAATCTTTGACAAGTGTTTTATTACCGATTTCCACAATTTAAATTTATTGAACTAAAAACATTTTAAGCGTAGATTTTCACATATTTTTTTAAGTCTATGAAATAGTAAAATGCTCAGTAGAAGTCACCTTTTCATTAGTTAAATCAAAAAGGTAAATAATTGATATTAATGAAATTTAAATAATATAAAAATAAATTGATGTTGCTTCTAAACCTCTACAAAATATATATTTCCAATTAATAATTTCTACATTTTGCTGATCATGTGTTTTTCTAATCATGTAAAATGATTAAGAATGCACCTTCTAGTTGAGCATTGCACGAGATTTGGATTCTAGGCATGTCATAATCTTAAAGGCTTTGTCGCAGGGATTGTCACCCTTGATTTCTCCACATGCGGATAAAACCTTCACAACAGCCGAATCCTTTGGAGTGCCTGTTAAATTCTTTTTAATATTGTTTATCAATAGATTGCCTTTGGCATCCATGAATCCGCTCTTAACAAAGATACACTGTGAGGCACATTTGATATTATCATTGGCATCGTTCACAGTGACTGCTCCTGTCTTCAGATCATCAATATCCTGAGCTGTCACTCCATTCTCGGACAAGCAGGAAAGTGTCAACTTGGCTATATAAGATGTTTCATCGGCCTTAAAATATAAATTGATTAGCTTAAATAGTTTTCACAATCGTTCCACTCAAATACGAACCAGAAGAATTCCTGTCAGGCAACCGAAAAATAATGCCAATCCCAATGTAGCTCTCATTTTACTCTATTGCTGATTTCCACTCCACTAATTACTCCATACAACTTCATTCTGGTTTTTATATAGCTTTGCTGATGTTGCACTTTGTCATAGTTTTAGCCATTTCAAATAAACCTTTTGTATTTTGCATCTTGATTGAGATGAGAATTTGTCACGCTTTCTGCCCTTATTCAAAAGGCTAATTTCATTGCCAAGGTTTATGCCCATCCACACGGAATATAAATTGAACTAATTAACTATTGTTTTTGCTGATTAGTTTTGTAGTTCATTACAATGAATCATCAGCATATATGTAGATAGTTATTCTCTTATAGTTTAAATATATTTTACAGACTTTATTCATTAATTACACGGTTTTAGTTTGCTATATAAATAAGATAATAAAATAAGTAAGAAAAATGAATATTAATATAAAGTGAAGAAGAAGAGAAAAGTGTGACAGGGAAAAAGGATCTTAAATTGGCACTGAAGGATGCTTAAAATTTATTAATGAAATTTGCAACAACTAGCTAAACTATTGAAAGTTATATTAAACATTGTATATTTGTATAATTCGGTATAAAGTCGATCAAATTAAAATCAGTTTGTATATATGAGAATAAATGATTGTTTATTTCTAATAGTATATATCTCGTATATATACATATATAGAATTAACTAAAGTGTACTCTAGTCTACTCTACTTCTCTCTACTAATACTACTTTATTCCCTTTTTAACCCTTTCTTAGATCTCTGGTATGGGTGAGCTGTGTGGGTATAGTAGATAATGAAATTGTACAAAGTGTCCTACATTTGCAGATTAACACAATTTTTTACCCAAAAGACAGCCATTGAACTTAATCATGGTTTAGGTTTTTTCTAAAAACTAGTGTAATTTAGTATACACGGACGACTTATGTAGTTAGGGGAATAACAAAATACACTATCTTAAGTTGCGATATATCGAAAGAGTTATCTACCATTTTACCAAATTTAAAATTGAATATTAGTAAGAAAGAAATTTAGAAACTCAAATTAAAGAGAAAATATTAGTAAAAAAGAAATTTAGAAATACATTTTTAAACTTATTTATTAACATATGAATTCAAAAAGTTTTCCATTTAATAAATTTCCATCTATTTACATAAATTATTATATTTTCAATGATTTTATTATTAATTCAGTGCATTTGTTAGTCGGATATATCATTCCGTTTTCTGTTTTATCTATGTATAATTTGTTATTGGTTACAAAATAATTAATTATTCAGCTATCTCTCTAATAATGCATAATTTTTAGTTCATTTTAAGGTAAATATTATCAAAGTTTATTTATTTATTTATATTTGAAAAATGCCGAAGGCTGTCAACAGCAATGCAACAAAATATTTTTCATTTCTATTTACTTTTTCCTTGCATTGAGTTATAATAAAATATCTTACTAAGGATATATAACAAAAAGGATGGGTATATTAAAATTGATGTCTAGTTAGTTTAGTAGCTCATAATTAAATGTGATGATGTTGATTTAAAATTTTGAAAGAGTAAAATCGGTTTATCGAATTCGGATTGAGATTATTTGAAATTATTATTAATATTATTTTTAATTAAATAATGTAAAATAAAGAAACAAATAACTAAACTTCATGCATGAGAAAACAATTTTTTCATATACAAATAAGAACATTCTTTTATTTAACGTTTAGGTGTTTCTTTTGCTTTTATTTTAATCTGCAGTATTTTAATAGCTGAAATTTAATTTGTTAATTTTATTCTACAAGAAAAATAATTTTACTTCATTTGTGTGTTTTCTTTGTTTTTACATTTTCATTAATAACATATTTTCATCTTGAACATTCCAATAGCTAAAATTTAAAGTGATAATTTTATTATTTTGGTTTTATTAATTATTTTAATCTGCTGCATTCTATTAGCTGAAACTTGGGAATATTATTAAGGTAACGATCAAATATTTAATAACTAATTATTTTTAAATTTTTCTCAAATTTCAAAACATTTAAAATCGATTTTTTTTTTATATATCTGATTTCCCAATTCAAAAAACCAACAACTTTTTTTATTTGGTTAAAATTTAGGAAAAATTCATCGAGAATATATTAGGCAGAGTAACTCTAATTCGGTGCAGCTAACGACTATTCACACATAGGCGAATAATCTACATACATATACCTATATGTATATAAATATATTTTAATTAAAAAACGTTTTATTGAAATTGTTTATATGAAGTAATTATTTATTCTGGATGTTGTTTGCCGCCGCACGTTTTTGCTCTATTATTTTTGCATTATTACATAATTTTCATACATTTCTCTTACCTTATTGTTTTTTTTTCTCCCTCTCTTTTTTTTTGAATAATTTTTAATTGCATTTTTATGGCATTATGTTAATTGGCTTTTTTTTTGTTGTGTTTTAGTGTTTGTTAGTATGGCATATCGCATTTAGTTAGTTAAGCTAATATTTTTTATGACTTTGATTATGATTATTATATGTATGAATGTGTGTATGTATTTATATTATTTTTATTATATTATTATTTAGTATTATTATGTGTGCTGCGTGCGGACATTTTCATTTAGCTTAACGCGTTTCCAAACGCTAATTGAAATCCTTTTAGAGTAATTACGAAATATTTTAATGGTACGCCGCAAGTGGCAGAAACCTTGAAAACCCATTTTTCCTGGCCACCAAAACTAGATGGTATGGTGTAATTAGAAAAACAAACTAATTTAGTAAATTACTATTTAGTGGGCTCTTTCATATGGATGCGGTAGCTTCTGGTCTGCTTCGTCTCTGTCCCTATATCTCTCTCTCTCTCTCTCTCACTATTTCTTTCTTTCTGTTCTGCCAGCCGCAGCCACACACAAAGGTCATTTTCTGGCTTTGAAGTTTTGTGGGCTTTGAAATGCGCCAAAGGACATTTAACAAATGGCATCCTTTGTACCAGTATGTGCCACACTGTGTGTGTGTGTATGTGTGTGCGTGCGTATGTGTGTGTTTAAATGTGTATTGCAATTGCTAACGTAACATCAAAGGCAATGCGAGTTTTCCAGTTGACTTCATCAGTAGATTGTGTGAAGTATGCCAAAAATGTGTTGTTAACTGTCGAACATTTTCTTTTTATACCCTCTAACACAACGGGCATGTTTCTAAATATGATGAATTTGATATGAAGCCAATAAACTTTTTTTACCAGAAGAAAAATCAATCCGAAATTCTTATACAAATATAATGCTTAACTTATTTCATTTTTGGGATTTCCTAAAAATTGATACCGCAATACTTTTATAAAATGAAATTTTTTTCAATAAAAATGAATCTGGAGATATTACAGATCTGTAAAGAAGAAAACAAAAAATAATAAAACTCTATGGAGTCTTTTACAAGATTTGAAAATATGAACACTTAAAGAGAGATAAAAAAATATATAAATTTACTTTTATTTTCTACATTAATATATTAATCACCGTTCTTAAGAATCCTTTCTATAACAATTCCGATCAGGCGACTCTATTCCGAAGATCCCTCTATTGTCAGAACTCTGTTTTTGTAAGAACCTACATAAGTAAAATTTTTAGAATTTTGGACTCAAAGAATCATGCAAGAAAAATTGTATAATTTTAAATGTTTGACTCACTTTAATAAAATCGCTTAACTATATACAAATATATACTTTTTCTTTTTTGATTACAACCAGCTGGATCATGATCTCTTTACCTTCATACAATTTCGATTATACCTCTTGTAGTAAGGGTATTAAAACTTTGACATCGTTGTTGTAGTTGGCTCATTGGTTTGTTACTTATTTTTCCAATGTGATGCTGGACTTTGTTGGCCTTTAATAAAATAAAGGAGAAAAAGGGAAGTTCTCAATTTAAAGTTTCACTAGAAATTTTCTTTCTCAGCCACGTGCTGAGTGAGGTAAGCGCACGCGTTCAGTAAACCAGCTTTAGTCTTATCGTTAACGCGATTTTTCCTCTAACCCATGTTGGATTGTATGCATAGTAATATAATATTGGCCAAGCTTTTAAAATACATTTTACATGCACTTCAATTTAATTGACGCGTGGCCCTTTTTCTCTTTTTTCTCGTTTTTTTTTTTTGTAATATTGGAAGGCAAGTGAAATTTGAGATCGAATAATGGTAAATTCACAAAGTGTGGGTGTGTGCGCATCACAGTGAGAGTGGCTATAGTGGCTCTGGCCCATGGTCATGGACAAGCCATTCAATTAGTTTAACACCCCCCCAGGATATTAAACAAAAAATTGTAATGGTAACAGAGAAGAGAGCGAGAGAGAGATAGAAAGAGAGGGAGAGAGAGAAGGCAATTGCCTTTCATCGTATTTCAAAAATGGTCGGGAACGCACTTGAAAGTATTACAGTAGCTGACATTTGAGTTTTAAGTTGCAAGTCATAATATTATGTACGAATTTGATATGGTTATACGATGATAGTTGTAATTAAAATAATAATGCCTTTTTCAACTCTGATAACTTGTTATTAGCAAAAAGAGAAAGATAAATGCATGTATGTATGTACATACAAGGCTTGTATGTATGTTATTTAAGTGGCAATGTACACATATGTATGTACATACATATGTACATAGTTCGAAGTTTTTTAATTACATACATACTACATACATACATATGTATCAAAAGATTAATTAAAGACATGTTAATATACTTACATACATACATAGATAGTAATTGCAAAAATGTCTGATGAAACTATCATGTTTTGAGTTGCTTTTCTTTCAAATATAGAACCTACAATATGGAAACGTCAACTATTGATAATTTACATTTACATTAGTAGAATGTTTATACTAATACAAAAGCGTATGGATAAATACTGACCGTTACATTTCAAATTGGGCTTGTTATTTGTAAACAACCTTACAAGCAGAAGCAGCCGAAAAATGGGGGAGCATCAAGTTGGATCCAATGACATAACTTTATAATGAGATAACTGATTATACATATGTATGTACATACATAGTACTTTTTTTGAAAAAAATTTAAGCCTTTTCTTTCATAGATGTGTGTACATATCCATGCATATGTATGTAATAATAGAGCTGGGCAAAATCCGATGGACGGCATTTATTTTTCCATTGGAAAAATACCTTATCTCAAAGGTGAAAACATTATAAGAAATGAAACTAAACATTTTCTGGATATATTCGAATATATTTATACTACTATTTATATTATTACTGGAAATAATTACTAAACTTTTCCTATTATCGAATGTGACATTTTAGCCATTCAATGAAATACGATGTGACTTTAGTCAATAAGCGCAAAAGAAAAACTTCCTATGGTGATGCCAAGCCTTTGATGGTAGCCCAAGAATCGATATTTTGTTTAAAATCAGCGATACTATCGGTGGTATTCTCTAATGTATGTACAAACATATGTCGCTCAGTTTAATTAGTACAAAATATAAGTGAAATTTGAAAATCGAATGTTAGCTAAACAATGAAAGACTGTAAATTAATTTAAATGCAGATCTATTCATCAGATTTTTTGTTCGGATAGGCACTTTAAAAATTTAATATTATTTATAAACTAACAAAATAAACAAAAATTTTCATTGTATTAAGATCACAGCTTATTTCGTGCAATCGTGAAATCTTGGTTTTTAAGGTTTTCTTCTAACCTTTTGTCTACTTTATAATATTATTATTTTTGACCCAAAGTGAGTTTCGTCACACTAGCAAAATAAAATATTCGGGAATTACGAGAATGGCTCCACGATCAACGATTGCACAGCGTATCAAAATTATATATGTACATTGTACATATGTAGCAAAACTCAGCAGATTATTGCCGAAATGGTCAATCTAAACCTTCATACTATACAGTACATTGTCTGGCGCTTTACGCTGGAAAATCGAGTGGCAGATAAGATCCGAACTGCAACGAAAAAATTTTTGAGCGGATCTGAAGAGAAACTAGTTGTCCGAAAAACTAGACCAAGTCCGAAGTTATCTCCTCAAAAATTGGTTCGTTCTTTTAATTTATAGAATGTAATCCCAGCGTTTTTTATTTAAATATTCTCTTGTATATATAAAGAAAATAACTTCAAAAGCTTTATTATCGATATTAAGAAACAAATCATCGATCATTAAACTTCAGATGTATCGATAGCGCGATCGGTAATTTTGCCAGCTTTAGTTATTTGTTTTGGTGGTTCGTTGTTTTAGTATTGCGCATTGAGATTGTTTAAAATTGTTAAAAAATCAAGTTTTGCGTGGAGTAAATGCAGTTGCTTTTAAATAATCCTTTTCCCGTTAAAATCGGTGTTTTGATTGTTGTTAAATTATTGCAGTTTTAATTTGAAGAATAGTTGAGACTCCTCAGTTGCCACCAAAAAAGAAGAAAGCAAAAACAAAACGTCCAAACACATGGAGTGTCAGAGAGACTGAGAGGAAGAGAAAAAGAACATAAGAGAAAGAAAAACGTACGAGATGTAAAAATGTGTGTATAGAATAGTATAGAAAACGAATCAGTGTTGTAAAATTTGTCATTTGTGCTTAAAAATTGTAAACTTTTTTAGTGAATTCAAAAAGATATTATTTTAGTAACTCTATTTAAATGGCAGCTCAAGAAAGGTAAGCAAAGTTGTTTGAAAACATTTTATATTTACGAATTCCTTTTATGAGAAATGCTAAAACGTACTCAGGTAAAGACAAAAAATAACATTAAAAACTGAAAATATTTCTGATTGAATTTAAAAAAAAATTTAAATCAAACGGTAAACAAATTAATTACAGTCGAACTTCCCTAACTCGAAGTGGCATTATCCAGCCAAAAAGTTCGAGTTACGGAGACTTCGAGTTAGAGAAATACATACATACATATATTGTAACACTAAGGAATACAATGAAATATCACAAAATTATTGAATTAATCATTTTCATTTTATTTTAATGAAAATAGTTACATACATACATACATATGTAGTAATTTGTGTTTGGAGATAAGTTTTTCATTTTTCCAGTTTCTCTAGCAACCAAAAAATTAATAAAATATTGAAGCTTCAAATGGCAACACTTTAACTGATTTTCAGAAGCTGCGTCAACAGCTTTGGAGTGAAAGAGTCAAAAATATTGATAGGTCTGAGCGGCTGCGTTGGCAGAATTCTATAAAATTTCTTGGGATTTCCTCTGAAAAATTCGACTTACGATGCATGTGCCCAATATTTTGTTCGAGTTAGGGAGAACTTCAAGTTATGGAAGTTCGAGTTAGAGAAGTGAAATTCTATGCAATTTTCGCTTTAAATGCTATTGCCAGTCATATTTGTTCGAGTTAGAGAAACTTCGAGTTAGAGAAGTTCGAGTTAGGGAAGTTCGACTGTATATTATTTTTGTGGCATAACACTAAAAAAAGGAAAAATTTGGTAAAATGAAATTTTCGCATTATTGAATAAAAAATGTTATACATTTTGTGATTGTATAATAAAAATATTCGAAAAATTGTTTGGCCATTTATCTGATATCATAAAATTTTTTATATTTTTATTAATTGGCAAATCAGTTAAAACCGTAAAAATTAGTGAAATTAATTTCGATTCTCATCCCTACATCATCTAAAGTTGGTCCTATAGATAATCTCGACTTTTAAAATTTGAAATTTTAAGTTTTATATTTTTATGTTAGATAATTTTACTAAATATTCTCTCATTTTTTGATACATTTGTTAGCTTTTGCATATAATTTTTATCCATTGGTATATTTTACATAATATGTACATATGTATGTATGTATTGGCATGCAAAATATTGAATGAGAAAAGGGTCTTGAACAATATTTTGATGTATTACTTTCTTTAATTAATTTTTAAAAACGATAAAAAGATTATACGTGGTGGTATGTCAAGATGACCTTGAACGTAAAAGATAATTTTAAATCTGAATAAAGATGTTGTATTATATTTATTTATTGATAAGTTTGGCCAATAAATTCATTGCTTGCAAAAATTTCAATTACTTGTAATTGAAAAAATTCTTAATTTAGAGCTAAGCATTAAATACGAGAAATTGAGAAAGCCGATTTTAAAAGAAAGTTATTAAAGTTTGATACATGACGATAAAGTGGACCGATGATCTCGGATACCAAATTAACCAATTATCCATAATTCGAAAATTTACGCTAC
Source organism: Drosophila sturtevanti (assembly GCA_018150375.1). Taxonomy (NCBI): domain Eukaryota; kingdom Metazoa; phylum Arthropoda; class Insecta; order Diptera; family Drosophilidae; genus Drosophila; species Drosophila sturtevanti. The sequence goes on from JAECWJ010000690.1 coordinate 1,848,830, forward strand.
TAATAACTTAAAATTTTTGGGTAACATTTCTAAGAAGTACATTGCTAGTATCAGGAATTAAAAGTGTTGAATAATTTGCACTTATGACCCATTTTCCTCGTTAACTAGGTCAAAAGTTAATGACAATTGTATATTTTATTTGGTATGCAAAAGTCTATAAATTTGCAAATTTCTTGTTTGTATTTCCTTTGATACTTACTCAAGTAAAATGAAATTGCAGTGAATTTGCAAATATAATTATAATTTATACCCTTTTACAAGTCTTCTATTTTCGTAAAATTATGTAAAATTTAAATGATTTGTTCTAATTCTGGGTATAATTAAATTTTGTTTGCTATTCCAACAAATTGCATTTTAAAGTCACAGTGTTTGGGACACATAAAGCTGAATGCTGGCTTTGTCCCCTCTTAACCATTGTGTTGTTAAGCTAAACAAATTTGCACAATTTACAATTTACAACTCACCTAGGCAAATGCCGTACTGCCACACATACACACACACACGCACACTCACACACATAACTCGCACACACCTCTCTCTGGTCTATAGAAAATCCTGGCACATATTAGGAGGAGCAAAAGGAATAAAAAAAAAACCTAAACATAAATACGAAATGCAGCCAGGCATAAGAAGCTACCTCAGACCATTGACGGCTAGCTTTTGGGGGAGATTTCACAATCTCCACCCCGCCACCACCTAACGCTCTCTCTTCCCCTCTGTTTCTATTGCTACGTCCATCCACATGGGTTTCCATGCTCCAGTCTCCAGTTCTGTTTAAAATGGCAAACTAGACCAGGCTCTAGTAATATGTCCTCGGGCTTAGCGCATTCTCATGTGCTGCAGGACTCGGCTATTGTCTGACTACGGCTTTACAACTCATAAACAGCAGACAGAGGGAACATCATCAAAAAAAAAAAAAAAAGAAGGAAGACCCCCTTCCCCTTCCCCCTCTGGTAATAACAATTTAAGCTCGAGGCTATGCCCCAAAATTGTCCACATCTCGTTGTTTAATTTTTCTCTCGGCTTCCTATTTTTTTGTTTTGATAACAAGTATTTTTTACATGTGCTAAAAAAACAACAACAAGAATCAAGCCTTGGGCAGAAGTGGGAAAGTGTGGGGAGAGGGAATATTTTGGGGGAAGGAGCTGGTACCAATTTTTTTTTGGCCCTGCTGCATGTGCGTTTATGACTTCATAATGAAAGCCGGGACAGTAACAATTGGGGAGCAGAACATGAGAATGGGATGGTACGATGACTTCAGGGAGGCATAAGTCGCATTACCTTCTCCTCTACCTCATCCTCCCCCATTTTCTTCTTCTTCTCGTTGTCATCGTCTCGGGGTGCATTGCATTTGAGGGTGGTTACTTCTGCTCTAGCTCCTTTTTGGCCGCTTTGCTTTGGTTGTTATGGATCTGCGTAGGCGTTGCGTTAACATGCGACTAAGTCCTTTTATATCCTGGAGCCATTCGCATTGGCTTTACCATCGGCTACATATCTTTAGCCTTAGACTATCATCAATTGCTGTCCCCATGGTGTAGTTAGGACATCCCCCCTTCCCACCACCACATTGCCATCGTCCATTCTCACTCTCCGTTCTCTTCTTTGGCTTATATAGGCCAGCAGCAGTAACCAAATTTAATACCGACCTTTGGGAGCTATTGTGGCCTGGCCACTGTTTTTAGCATCCTCATCCTCATCTCCCATTCTCATGCTCGTTCTCGTTCTTATACGCATCCGCATTCGCATCTCTTTTGGCCATCATGCAAGTTTTATGCTCATGTGTTTTATAAACAATTTTAAATTGCGGCCCTTTGTAGGCAAATTGTTTTATATGTGCTGCTGTTGCCTTAGTCTGCACTTTATTGGCTGGGCCAGGCCCGAGGATGTGAGCATCCCATCTTATACATAGATGGGGACACAGGAGGGAATGTATGTGTAGATCCGCATAACTTTGCATAATCCATGCGAAACTCTATAATGCGCCACATTAACTTGCTACTCTGAGAAATATTGTTATATAAATCTCGGCAAAAAAAACAACAAAAAAAAAATGGAAACAAAAAAAAAATAAAAAATAAATAAACCACCAACAAAAACACCAAAGCAAAGTTAATGCGCAAAAAATTAGAAATAAGCGCAAAATAATAAACAAACTCACTCTCCATTCCTCTATATTTTTCTCTCTCTCTCTCTCGCACACACTCTGTCTCTCGCACTCTCTCTCTCTCTCTATCTACGAGAAAAAAGTCTCAGGAAAAAGAAAATAAAACAAATAACCTGAAAGCATAAGTAAGAAAATTTAAACAAACAAAGAACAGTCGTTGGTTGTGGCAATGCGCCATGTGGCAAATGTGGCACACATGTTGTAACCACTCACACATACATATATATATACACACACACACACACAGAGACACACACTCACCTATATGCCACCTTTATTTTCTACTCGCACTTGACTCGTATCTAAACCGTTGAAGCGTCCCTCTGCAGAATGCATGATTTCATCTTTCGCTTTCGTGCAGACAACTTATGCCAAAAACTCACGAGAATCATGGAATCCGCTATACATGGACATGGTTGAATACTCTATAACCAATAAAGGTCTTAGCAGTTGGAGGCCAATTTTAATTAGTAAATCTTGAACATTATAATCTTCAAATTTCATTAGAAATTAGATAGTTCTCTAATATTTAAAAATTATTTAATATACATTTTTTTTTTAGTAAAGTAAATATTTTTGTTTAATTTTAAAAGCGTATTTTATGTTTATTTATCTGAAATACTTTCTCTTTAGTAAGTTGCGGTCAGAGTACCCTTAATGTTGTTCCAATAAAAATCAATAATAAAAAGCTAAAATTTTATTTTCCATTTGGTATATCCCGGAATATAAAAGTATAGCCGAAGCAGTAAGAAACCTTTAAGGGCTAGCGAAATGTGAAGTATCTTGTAATTAGTTTATTATGACATTTTTTTTTGGTAATTTTATTCTAAAAAGCTAAGCGAGAAGTTGGAATTTCATAGAATTATAAAGAATTCTCGTATCCTTAGACAATCATCGTTTTTTTATGTTTTTTCGCCTACGACCGTCTTTAAAATCTTATATAAAATCATTTGAAAATCGGAAAGGGAAAAATTAAATTTTTTTGTAATTATATTTATCTGTTATTAAAATAAATATACATATAATTTAAGTCATTCATTACTTTTTCATACTTAAACTTAAGTTGTCGCAGACTTCGTTTATTTGGTATACATGTAAATAAAATTTTCGCGTCGTCGATTCGACGTATGATGAGAATCTAGGGTTAACTTCAATTGAATTAACAACATGAACTATCGAGAAGTAATGACTAACAATGGATCCAGATAAAAATCTAATTTGTATGTAGAATATTTATAGATTAGATTCACTCGATTCGACTATTTTGTTTTCTTAAACCTCAGGATGTTCGCATCTTCTTTTTAAAAGGTTGTCATTATAGACTTATCCATAGCGATTTTATTTTGGGGTTTGTATTGCTTAAAAGAAGTCATTACATTTATTATATCCTCCAATATACACACATACATAGTTATGCATATGTCATAAACAATTCAATCTGATGCAATTTTTTAGATTTTTTGCATTAAGTTTTTTCATTTTATTTTATTTATAAAATAATTTAATTTTGTTTTGGAATTAAAAGAAAGCTTCGTAAAAAATATAGAAATTCCTGTGCAAATGGGTGGATTAAAAATTACTAAAACTCGTTACTTAACTTTCATTCCTACATCTTTCGTTTGTTACCATAAAGAGTATTACCATACTCGTTCTTTTCCCCTTTGAGTTTTTTTCATTTGCTTTTTTCATTAAATTCGCCTAAGCAGAATGTTATCCCTCTGCCCGAATGTGAGTGTGAGATGATTTATGGAGTAGACTTCATAAAGTTCATAAATGTCGCGGCAAGCAGGCGAATGAAGCAAAAAGAGGTGTGTGTGTGTGTGTGTGTGTGTATGTGTGTGCGTGTGTATAAGAGACAGACACAACACAACAGCAACCACACTCATGCAGTTGACACTTTCACCTAGAGCCTAGAGTATAGACCCGATGCCAACATAGAGGAATGGGATACATTTTTGCTCATTTAATTAACTAAAATGCTATAAATATGATTTTTAAATTAATTTACTTGCGTGCGTTATTAATTTACAAAATGCACGGTTTGTTTCACTATGAAATATGAAATGGATGAATGACTGAGAGAATCGTTTGAATAAGAAGAAGACGCATCACAAAATGTGTGGCCTCTGTCATAGATGAATTGAAATATCTTAATAAGCGAAAAGATCTTCGCAATGTTAGAAATATGTACATATGTATATAATATTTGTATATTTATTTTTTACAAACACAAAAGTGGAAATCTCAAATTGTTTCGAATTCACTTATTTTATTTAATTAATAATTATTAAATTAAGTTATAACTAATTAGCAATTCCCACTGTACGTTGTTTTGGATATAACATAAAAATCCAAGTTATTAATATATTAAAATTAAATTTCATTAAGAATATTTAAACAGTGTGCTAATCTAAGGATTTTGAGTTATATTAAAGTTGTCACTATTTGTTAGTCTCCTCACATATTTTTTAAAATAGAACAGCAAAGTTCGTGTTGTTTAAAGAATTCAATCGATGTATGAAATTGGGAGGAAAATCTATTTTTTAACAGGGCTACTTCTTTAATAATACAGGGGTATGTTATTCGGTCCAACGTTCAACATCTTTACCTAAGATTTCCATTAAAAATTGCTGCCACATTCTCATATAAATAAACATGTTTATCGAAAATTGATTGACATTATTATATATATATTATATGTAAAACGATATCATTTAAATTAATCTAAATATATTAACCAGGTCTATATCAAAAATATGTTATTATTTCATCAAGTTAATCACACCCATCCCTTAAAAGCTAAACAAGCATTAAAATGGCAACAAATTTCTTGTAGTAAAACGTTTTTTTATCTTAAACTTCTTTTTTCAAGTGCGTTTCTATTCCATTGATAGAAAATATTTCATATTTGTAGACTTTATCCCTCAAAGATATTTTGCTCGCAGTGAAAACAGAAAACCATCAGAGTTACATTTAAATTTGTTTTTTTTTTTGTTTTTTGCTCGGCGCGTTACACATGACGATGATGATGAAGTCCTTTCGTTTGCTTTGCAACCTTGCTATACCGCAGGATGCCAACCGCATTCGAGCGGCTGCTCCCTCGGCCATTTTTTTGGGGGTATTAAATTGTCTGGTCGCATATCGTGGCGTAGTCAAATTTCCGTCGCCAAGCTCCAAATACTTTACTCATGGTAGGTATAGCCATAGCCCAGACAGCTCTGAAGCAATTGCAATCTCAAATTTCAATCAAAAAACCGCGGGGACGCGAATGGCATGTCGCGTCTGTACCTACACGTTTGCCGGTTGCATGAATGCGGCGACGACCTCAAAAGCTGCAACTGAAATGAAAGTCAATTTAAAGGTTGATACATTGCGAAACCTTTTGCCGGATCTGCTGACACGTGGAGCAGGTGATAAGCCAGCCAGCCAGCCATCCAGCTAGCCAGACGGCTGTCGAGAAGTCGATGATGTGGCGGTGGATTTGCTTAGTTGCTTGTGCTACCCAGATTTTAGCGGTTTTTCTATGCATTTCCTTTTTTTTTTTTGTGTTCCGCAACGGAAAATTGAGATCTAAAATTCGCATACGACGAGAGGTGATGATAGAAAACTAAACGAACAAAGTTTTAATATAAAGTGGGGGATATTTTTTGACAAGTTTTTTTTTTTTTTTTATTTATTAATAAATTATAAGATTAATGAGGTTGTTTAGTTTTCGTTTTTCTGTTTTGTTAACATCCTTTATTATAGTTCTTTTATCTCTCCAAGAACGCATAATTGTTCCTGAGATTTCTCTAGGACTCCATCATTTAAATTAAATTATATTGGAACAGGGATTTTGACTTATAATATATAATTGAATATTTTAATATGTAGACATTCATATATCTGAGTTTCAATTGAAATTATTTCTATCTTAATCGCAAAATTTTTATAAATATAGGCTCCTTTTTGGTGCAGGCATTGTATATTTCGGAATAAACCCGACCGGACGACTATACTATATAGCTCCTTTAGGAACGGTCGGTCAAGAACAAGGTTTAACCCCAATAACTTTGTTGTTAACCGGATACCACGAAATTTAATATTTGTGAATTTAATATAGTCCTAAATACTCCAACCAAGATTTTTCAGAATCGATATAGTCATATAGCTCCCATAGGTTTATCCTCAATAACTTTGTTGTTAACCGCATACCAAATACGGTTGACTATATCATATAGCTCCCATAGGATCGATCGGTTATGAATAAGACTTAATCTGAATAACTCTGTTCTTTTTTAACCGAACGCCATGAAATTAAATATTTGTGAGTTAGGAACGAACAATCGGTACAAAACAAATTTTTGTATGGAAAAAGCAAGGGATACAAAATTTGGAACTTGTAAATTTGGTATGTAAAATTTACAATACTGTTAAATTATATAGAGAATATATGAAAGGGTATTTGAACTTTGGCACGGCCGAAGATAGCTCACCCTTCCAGTTTTTATTAGTATCAAAGTTATCATTCACTAAGAGACTTGTTCAAATACAAATCATTTTATATACTATTTATTGTAAAATTGATGCGAATATTGACAAAAATATTCTAAAATTTAATTTTAATATGATTATAAATATGTTGTCTTTTTTATTGAAGGCAAAAATTTAATGATACTTTTTTCCCTATTTTCCTCCTAAAAAAGTTGTATTAATTATCTAATGACAACTTCTCGCTGGCCCCTCGTTTTCTGTCCCGTCAAGCATATGGATGGTTTCTTTAAATTACCCTCATTTGTCAAAATTGATCACACTAGTCTCAATATACTCTTAACTTGATTTTCCTGATTGGCAGCATCATAAAAATTTTTGGAAAACATTTTCCTCTTCTCGTTTTTGTTGTTGTTGTTTTTTTTTATAATGATTAAAACCTAATTATGCAGCAAAAAGAAAGAAAATTTTAAATGTGTTTTGAATATTTATGAATTCGTTAAAGAAAATAAAACATAAAAAAAAACGAAAGAAAAGGAAAAACACATTTCTCTGCCACACCCACTCAAAAGAAAGTTTGTAAAAATATTGTCAACAAAATTTTGTTGTTTAGCAAAAAACAAAAATGAAGAAAAATAAAGCGAAAAAGGCACCGAAAAATATCACGTAATATAAAAACCACTTTGATGAATACGCCGTGTGCATATAAAGCAGCTTTCATCTAAAGGAGCAGCAGCACACAGAGCTTGGATGCCTGTTAAACTCTTGATAAAGGCGGGAGCCCAACCAACCAACCCACATAGTCCTGGGGAATTGAACAAGTAGGGTAGGGGGTTAAAGGGGGGATGGGGAGGTGGTTGGGGTAGATCAGGTAGCGAGACACAACGGCGCCTTTTAGTGCAAAGATGATGTTGGTGATGAGACGAAACGGAACGCGGATAAGCTGAAGATTGGAATGGGACAGCGAAGATGTAATGAATAGCAGCAAGGTGGAACACTCTTATACTTGTTGCCGCCTTGCCACTTGCCACTTTACACTTACCACCTTCCACTTGCTACCGTTAAGGCAGCATTGTCGAATTCGCGACTTATGCGGCGTATGCGTAACGCCATTGATTGGCTCAAATCGGGAGTTTGACAAAGGCAAAGTGCTAAAGCAACACCCGTACACACGCACCCACACCCAGATACGTCCAAAGCCAAATGCAAAAAAGTAAAGTATCAACAATATTGAAAGTTGAGCATGCATCAAATATCCTTATAATTGTAAGCAGGCAAAAGAAGATTAACTTTAATGCAAGTTCTTAGTTGACAGCAAGGACAAGATAGAGCAACAGAACTATCTGTCTAGAACGAACAAAACCAAAATAAAAGTAAATCAAAAAATTAAAAATTAATCTTATGCATACGATTACAGTTTCAACACAATAAAAAGTATCCACTTATATTTAAAAATAATTGCAACGAAAAATACAAGCTACTTAAGAGATATTTGCAAAAAAAATATAAACAAAGTATTTATAAAATGAAGTGAACAAGTCGTCCCTGCCGTCTTGGAGTATACCCTGCACCACTAAGAGATATTTCATAAAATTAGACTTCTTCGAAATCCCCATCCATTAAATATAAATTAATTATAATATATAAATAAATCTAATAGATTATTTCGAATAAAAAGTAAAGAAATACAAAGAAAAATAAATGCAAAGCAAATGAAATATAAAGAAAAAGAAATGCAAATGAAAAGAAAATTGCAAAAAAATAAAAAGTGTTTATAAAAAAAGGTATCCAGTATCTATCCAAAATGCAAAAAAGCAAAAAAAAGTATTATTGGGACGCCAACAACACGCGGTGTTCCCAAGCGGTCCCCCATCTAAGTACTAACCGCGCCCGACGCTGCTTAATTTCGGTGATCGGACGAGAACCGATGTATTCAGCGTGGTTTTATGTTGTATGTATTTACAAGTATTAAATTGGATGGGGCAGCGGCAGCGGCAACGAAAATGTATCTAATAGATTATTTCGAATAAAAGGTAAAGAAATACATACAAAGAAAAATAAATGCAAAGCAAATGAAATACAAAGAAAAAGAAATGCAAATGAAAAGAAAATTGCAAAAAAATAAAAAGTGTTTATAAAAAAAGGTATCCAGTATCTATCCAAAATGTATCCGATGTATTCAGCGTGGTATGGTCGTTGGCGAAAGCCTATGGTCTAATCGAAGGTTTTGTATAGCACAATCTGACGGCCAGAAAGTGTTTTTATGTTGTATGTATTTACAAGTATTAAATTGGATGGGGCAGCGGCAGCGGCAACGAAAATGTATCTAATAGATTATTTCGAATAAAAGGTAAAGAAATACATACAAAGAAAAATAAATGCAAAGCAAATGAAATACAAAGAAAAAGAAATGCAAATGAAAAGAAAATTGCAAAAAAATAAAAAGTGTTTATAAAAAAAGGTATCCAGTATCTATCCAAAATGCAAAAAAGCAAAAAAAAGTGTTATTGGGACGCCAACAACACGCGGTGTTCCCAAGCGGTCCCCCATCTAAGTACTAACCGCGCCCGACGCTGCTTAATTTCGGTGATCGGACGAGAACCGATGTATTCAGCGTGGTATGGTCGTTGGCGAAAGCCTATGGTCTAATCGAAGGTTTTGTATAGCACAATCTGACGGCCAGAAAGTGTTTTTATGTTGTATGTATTTACAAGTATTAAATTGGATGGGGCAGCGGCAACGGCAGCGGCAACGGCAGCGGCAACGGCAGCGGCAACGGCAACGGCAGCGGCAGCGGCAGCGGCAACGGCAACGAAAATGTATCTAATAGATTATTTCGAATAAAAGGTAAAGAAATACAAAGAAAAATAAATGCAAAGCAAATGAAATATAAAGAAAAAGAAATGCAAATGAAAAGAAAATTGCAAAAAAAATAAAAAGTGTTTATAAAAAAAAGGTATCCAGTATCTATCCAAAATGCAAAAAAGCAAAAAAAAGTGTTATTGGGACGCCAACAACACGCGGTGTTCCCAAGCGGTCCCCCATCTAAGTACTAACCGCGCCCGACGCTGCTTAATTTCGGTGATCGGACGAGAACCGATGTATTCAGCGTGGTATGGTCGTTGGCAAAAGCCTATGGTCTAATCGAAGGTTTTGTATAGCACAATCTGACGGCCAGAAAGTGTTTTTATGTTGTATGTATTTACAAGTATTAAATTGGATGGGGCAGCGGCAGCGGCAGCGGCAACGAAAATGTATCTAATAGATTATTTCGAATAAAAGGTAAAGAAATACAAAGAAAAATAAATGCAAAGCAAATGAAATATAAAGAAAAAGAAATGCAAACGAAAAGAAAATTGCAAAAAAATAAAAAGTGTTTATAAAAAAAGGTATCCAGTATCTATCCAAATTGCAAAAAAGCAAAAAAGCAAAAAAGTGTTATTGGGACGCCAACAACACGCGGTGTTCCCAAGCGGTCCCCCATCTAAGTACTAACCGCGCCCGACGCTGCTTAATTTCGGTGATCGGACGAGAACCGATGTATTCAGCGTGGTATGGTCGTTGGCGAAAGCCTATGGTCTAATCGAAGGTTTTGTATAGCACAATCTGACGGCCAGAAAGTGTTTTTATGTTGTATGTATTTACAAGTATTAAATTGGATGGGGCAGCGGCAGCGGCAGCGGCAACGAAAATGTATCTAATAGATTATTTCGAATAAAAGGTAAAGAAATACAAAGAAAAATAAATGCAAAGCAAATGAAATATAAAGAAAAAGAAATGCAAATGAAAAGAAAATTGCAAAAAAAATAAAAAGTGTTTATAAAAAAAAGGTATCCAGTATCTATCCAAAATGCAAAAAAGCAAAAAAGCAAAAAAAAGTGTTATTGGGACGCCAACAACACGCGGTGTTCCCAAGCGGTCCCCCATCTAAGTACTAACCGCGCCCGACGCTGCTTAATTTCGGTGATCGGACGAGAACCGATGTATTCAGCGTGGTATGGTCGTTGGCGAAAGCCTATGGTCTAATCGAAGGTTTTGTATAGCACAATCTGACGGCCAGAAAGTGTTTTTATGTTGTATGTATTTACAAGTATTAAATTGGATGGGGCAGCGGCAGCGGCAACGAAAATGTATCTAATAGATTATTTCGAATAAAAGGTAAAGAAATACAAAGAAAAATAAAGGCAAAGCAAATGAAATATAAAGAAAAAGAAATGCAAATGAAAAGAAAATTGCAAAAAAATAAAAAGTGTTTATAAAAAAAGGTATCCAGTATCTATCCAAAATGCAAAAAAAGCAAAAAAGCAAAAAAAAGTGTTATTGGGACGCCAACAACACGCGGTGTTCCCAAGCGGTCCCCCATCTAAGTACTAACCGCGCCCGACGCTGCTTAATTTCGGTGATCGGACGAGAACCGATGTATTCAGCGTGGTATGGTCGTTGGCGAAAGCCTATGGTCTAATCGAAGGTTTTGTATAGCACAATCTGACGGCCAGAAAGTGTTTTTATGTTGTATGTATTTACAAGTATTAAATTGATGGGGCAGCAGCGGCAGCGGCAACGAAAATGTATCTAATAGATTATTTCGAATAAAAGGTAAAGAAATACAAAGAAAAATAAATGCAAAGCAAATGAAATATAAAGAAAAAGAAATGCAAATGAAAAGAAAATTGCAAAAAAATAAAAAGTGTTTATAAAAAAAGGTATCCAGTGTCTATCCAAAATGCAAAAAAGCAAAAAAAAGTGTTATTGGGACGCCAACAACACGCGGTGTTCCCAAGCGGTCCCCCATCTAAGTACTAACCGCGCCCGACGCTGCTTAATTTCGGTGATCGGACGAGAACCGATGTATTCAGCGTGGTATGGTCGTTGGCGAAAGCCTATGGTCTAATCGAAGGTTTTGTATAGCACAATCTGACGGCCAGAAAGTGTTTTTATGTTGTATGTATTTACAAGCATTAAATTGGATGGGGGCAGCGGCAGCGGCAGCGGCAACGAAAATGTATCTAATAGATTATTTCGAATAAAAGGTAAAGAAATACAAAGAAAAATAAATGCAAAGCAAATGAAATATAAAGAAAAAGAAATGCAAATGAAAAGAAAATTGCAAAAAAATAAAAAGTGTTTATAAAAAAAGGTATCCAGTATCTATCCAAAATGCAAAAAAGCAAAAAAAAGTGTTATTGGGACGCCAACAACACGCGGTGTTCCCAAGCGGTCCCCCATCTAAGTACTAACCGCGCCCGACGCTGCTTAATTTCGGTGATCGGACGAGAACCGATGTATTCAGCGTGGTATGGTCGTTGGCGAAAGCCTATGGTCTAATCGAAGGTTTTGTATAGCACAATCTGACGGCCAGAAAGTGTTTTTATGTTGTATGTATTTACAAGTATTAAATTGGATGGGGCAGCGGCAGCGGCAGCGGCAACGAAAATGTATCTAATAGATTATATCGAATAAAATGTAAAGAAATACATACAAAGAAAAATAAATGCAAAGCAAATGAAATACAAAGAAAAAGAAATGCAAATGAAAAGAAAATTGCAAAAAAATAAAAAGTGTTTATAAAAAAGGTATCCAGTATCTATCCAAAATGCAAAAAGCAAAGCAAAAAAAGCAAAAAAAAGTGTTATTGGGACGCCAACAACACGCGGTGTTCCCAAGCGGTCCCCCATCTAAGTACTAACCGCGCCCGACGCTGCTTAATTTCGGTGATCGGACGAGAACCGATGTATTCAGCGTGGTATGGTCGTTGGCGAAAGCCTATGGTCTAATCGAAGGTTTTGTATAGCACAATCTGACGGCCAGAAAGTGTTTTTATGTTGTATGTATTTACAAGTATTAAATTGGATGGGGCAGCGGCAGCGGCAGCGGCAACGAAAATGTATCTAATAGATTATATCGAATAAAATGTAAAGAAATACATACAAAGAAAAATAAATGCAAAGCAAATGAAATACAAAGAAAAAGAAATGCAAATGAAAAGAAAATTGCAAAAAAATAAAAAGTGTTTATAAAAAAAGGTATCCAGTATCTATCCAAAATGCAAAAAAGCAAAAAAGCAAAAAAAAGTGTTATTGGGACGCCAACAACACGCGGTGTTCCCAAGCGGTCCCCCATCTAAGTACTAACCGCGCCCGACGCTGCTTAATTTCGGTGATCGGACGAGAACCGATGTATTCAGCGTGGTATGGTCGTTGGCGAAAGCCTATGGTCTAATCGAAGGTTTTGTATAGCACAATCTGACGGCCAGAAAGTGTTTTTATGTTGTATGTATTTACAAGTATTAAATTGGATGGGGCAGCGGCAGCGGCAGCGGCAACGAAAATGTATCTAATAGATTATTTCGAATAAAAGGTAAAGAAATACAAAGAAAAATAAATGCAAAGCAAATGAAATATAAAGAAAAAGAAATGCAAATGAAAAGAAAATTGCAAAAAATAAAAAGTGTTTATAAAAAAAGGTATCCAGTATCTATCCAAAATGCAAAAAAGCAAAAAAAGCAAAAAAAAGTGTTATTGGGACGCCAACAACACGCGGTGTTCCCAAGCGGTCCCCCATCTAAGTACTAACCGCGCCCGACGCTGCTTAATTTCGGTGATCGGACGAGAACCGATGTATTCAGCGTGGTATGGTCGTTGGCGAAAGCCTATGGTCTAATCGAAGGTTTTGTATAGCACAATCTGACGGCCAGAAAGTGTTTTTATGTTGTATGTATTTACAAGTATTAAATTGGATGGGGCAGCGGCAGCGGCAGCGGCAACGAAAATGTATCTAATAGATTATTTCGAATAAAAGGTAAAGAAATACAAAGAAAAATAAATGCAAAGCAAATGAAATATAAAGAAAAAGAAATGCAAATGAAAAGAAAATTGCAAAAAAATAAAAAGTGTTTATAAAAAAAGGTATCCAGTATCTATCCAAAATGCAAAAAAGCAAAAAAGCAAAAAAAAGTGTTATTGGGACGCCAACAACACGCGGTGTTCCCAAGCGGTCCCCCATCTAAGTACTAACCGCGCCCGACGCTGCTTAATTTCGGTGATCGGACGAGAACCGATGTATTCAGCGTGGTATGGTCGTTGGCGAAAGCCTATGGTCTAATCGAAGGTTTTGTATAGCACAATCTGACGGCCAGAAAGTGTTTTTATGTTGTATGTATTTACAAGTATTAAATTGGATGGGGCAGCGGCAGCGGCAGCGGCAACGAAAATGTATCTAATAGATTATTTCGAATAAAAGGTAAAGAAATACAAAGAAAAATAAATGCAAAGCAAATGAAATATAAAGAAAAAGAAATGCAAATGAAAAGAAAATTGCAAAAAAATAAAAAGTGTTTATAAAAAAAAGGTATCCAGTATCTATCCAAAATGCAAAAAAGCAAAAAAGCAAAAAAAAAGTGTTATTGGGACGCCAACAACACGCGGTGTTCCCAAGCGGTCCCCCATCTAAGTACTAACCGCGCCCGACGCTGCTTAATTTCGGTGATCGGACGAGAACCGATGTATTCAGCGTGGTATGGTCGTTGGCGAAAGCCTATGGTCTAATCGAAGGTTTTGTATAGCACAATCTGACGGCCAGAAAGTGTTTTTATGTTGTATGTATTTACAAGTATTAAATTGGATGGGGCAGCGGCAGCGGCAGCGGCAACGAAAATGTATCTAATAGATTATTTCGAATAAAAGGTAAAGAAATACAAAGAAAAATAAATGCAAAGCAAATGAAATATAAAGAAAAAGAAATGCAAATGAAAAGAAAATTGCCAAAAAATAAAAAGTGTTTATAAAAAAAGGTATCCAGTGTCTATCCAAAATGCAAAAAAGCAAAAAAGCAAAAAAAAGTGTTATTGGGACGCCAACAACACGCGGTGTTCCCAAGCGGTCCCCCATCTAAGTACTAACCGCGCCCGACGCTGCTTAATTTCGGTGATCGGACGAGAACCGATGTATTCAGCGTGGTATGGTCGTTGGCGAAAGCCTATGGTCTAATCGAAGGTTTTGTATAGCACAATCTGACGGCCAGAAAGTGTTTTTATGTTGTATGTATTTACAAGTATTAAATTGGATGGGGCAGCGGCAGCGGCAGCGGCAGCAACGAAAATGTATCTAATAGATTATTTCGAATAAAAGGTAAAGAAATACAAAGAAAAATAAATGCAAAGCAAATGAAATATAAAGAAAAAGAAATGCAAATGAAAAGAAAATTGCAAAAAAAATAAAAAGTGTTTATAAAAAAAAGGTATCCAGTATCTATCCAAAATGCAAAAAGCAAAAAGCAAAAAAAGTGTTATTGGGACGCCAACAACACGCGGTGTTCCCAAGCGGTCCCCCATCTAAGTACTAACCGCGCCCGACGCTGCTTAATTTCGGTGATCGGACGAGAACCGATGTATTCAGCGTGGTATGGTCGTTGGCGAAAGCCTATGGTCTAATCGAAGGTTTTGTATAGCACAATCTGACGGCCAGAAAGTGTTTTTATGTTGTATGTATTTACAAGTATTAAATTGGATGGGAGGCAGCGGCAGCGGCAACGAAAATGTATCTAATAGATTATTTCGAATAAAAGGTAAAGAAATACAAAGAAAAATAAATGCAAAGCAAATGAAATATAAAGAAAAAGAAATGCAAATGAAAAGAAAATTGCAAAAAAAATAAAAAGTGTTTATAAAAAAAAGGTATCCAGTATCTATCCAAAATGCAAAAAAAGCAAAAAAGCAAAAAAAAGTGTTATTGGGACGCCAACAACACGCGGTGTTCCCAAGCGGTCCCCCATCTAAGTACTAACCGCGCCCGACGCTGCTTAATTTCGGTGATCGGACGAGAACCGATGTATTCAGCGTGGTATGGTCGTTGGCGAAAGCCTATGGTCTAATCGAAGGTTTTGTATAGCACAATCTGACGGCCAGAAAGTGTTTTTATGTTGTATGTATTTACAAGTATTAAATTGGATGGGGCAGGGCAGCGGCAGCGGCAACGAAAATGTATCTAATAGATTATTTCGAATAAAAGGTAAAGAAATACAAAGAAAAATAAATGCAAAGCAAATGAAATATAAAGAAAAAGAAATGCAAATGAAAAGAAAATTGCAAAAAAATAAAAAGTGTTTATAAAAAAAAGGTATCCAGTATCTATCCAAAATGCAAAAAAGCAAAAAAGCAAAAAAAGTGTTATTGGGACGCCAACAACACGCGGTGTTCCCAAGCGGTCCCCCATCTAAGTACTAACCGCGCCCGACGCTGCTTAATTTCGGTGATCGGACGAGAACCGATGTATTCAGCGTGGTATGGTCGTTGGCGAAAGCCTATGGTCTAATCGAAGGTTTTGTATAGCACAATCTGACGGCCAGAAAGTGTTTTTATGTTGTATGTATTTACAAGTATTAAATTGATGGGGCAGCGGCAGCGGCAGCGGCAACGAAAATGTATCTAATAGATTATTTCGAATAAAAGGTAAAGAAATACAAAGAAAAATAAATGCAAAGCAAATGAAATATAAAGAAAAAGAAATGCAAATGAAAAGAAAATTGCAAAAAAATAAAAAGTGTTTATAAAAAAAAGGTATCCAGTATCTATCCAAAATGCAAAAAAGCAAAAAAAAAAAAAAAGTGTTATTGGGACGCCAACAACACGCGGTGTTCCCAAGCGGTCCCCCATCTAAGTACTAACCGCGCCCGACGCTGCTTAATTTCGGTGATCGGACGAGAACCGATGTATTCAGCGTGGTATGGTCGTTGGCGAAAGCCTATGGTCTAATCGAAGGTTTTGTATAGCACAATCTGACGGCCAGAAAGTGTTTTTATGTTGTATGTATTTACAAGTATTAAATTGATGGGGCAGCGGCAGCGGCAGCGGCAACGAAAATGTATCTAATAGATTATTTCGAATAAAAGGTAAAGAAATACAAAGAAAAATAAATGCAAAGCAAATGAAATATAAAGAAAAAGAAATGCAAATGAAAAGAAAATTGCAAAAAAATAAAAAGTGTTTATAAAAAAAAGGTATCCAGTATCTATCCAAAATGCAAAAAAAGCAAAAAAGCAAAAAAAGTGTTATTGGGACGCCAACAACACGCGGTGTTCCCAAGCGGTCCCCCATCTAAGTACTAACCGCGCCCGACGCTGCTTAATTTCGGTGATCGGACGAGAACCGATGTATTCAGCGTGGTATGGTCGTTGGCGAAAGCCTATGGTCTAATCGAAGGTTTTGTATAGCACAATCTGACGGCCAGAAAGTGTTTTTATGTTGTATGTATTTACAAGTATTAAATTGGATGGGGCAGCGGCAGCGGCAGCGGCAACGAAAATGTATCTAATAGATTATTTCGAATAAAAGGTAAAGAAATAATACAAAGAAAAATAAATGCAAAGCAAATGAAATATAAAGAAAAAGAAATGCAAATGAAAAGAAAATTGCAAAAAAATAAAAAGTGTTTATAAAAAAAGGTATCCAGTATCTATCCAAAATGCAAAAAAAGCAAAAAAGCAAAAAAAAGTGTTATTGGGACGCCAACAACACGCGGTGTTCCCAAGCGGTCCCCCATCTAAGTACTAACCGCGCCCGACGCTGCTTAATTTCGGTGATCGGACGAGAACCGATGTATTCAGCGTGGTATGGTCGTTGGCGAAAGCCTATGGTCTAATCGAAGGTTTTGTATAGCACAATCTGACGGCCAGAAAGTGTTTTTATGTTGTATGTATTTACAAGTATTAAATTGATGGGGGGGGCAGCGGCAGCGGCAACGAAAATGTATCTAATAGATTATTTCGAATAAAAGGTAAAGAAATACAAAGAAAAATAAATGCAAAGCAAATGAAATATAAAGAAAAAGAAATGCAAATGAAAAGAAAATTGCAAAAAAATAAAAAGTGTTTATAAAAAAAGGTATCCAGTATCTATCCAAAATGCAAAAAAAGCAAAAAAAGCAAAAAAAAGTGTTATTGGGACGCCAACAACACGCGGTGTTCCCAAGCGGTCCCCCATCTAAGTACTAACCGCGCCCGACGCTGCTTAATTTCGGTGATCGGACGAGAACCGATGTATTCAGCGTGGTATGGTCGTTGGCGAAAGCCTATGGTCTAATCGAAGGTTTTGTATAGCACAATCTGACGGCCAGAAAGTGTTTTTATGTTGTATGTATTTACAAGTATTAAATTGGATGGGGCAGCGGCAGCGGCAGCGGCAACGAAAATGTATCTAATAGATTATTTCGAATAAAAGGTAAAGAAATACAAAGAAAAATAAATGCAAAGCAAATGAAATATAAAGAAAAAGAAATGCAAATGAAAAGAAAATTGCAAAAAAATAAAAAGTGTTTATAAAAAAAAGGTATCCAGTATCTATCCAAAATGCAAAAAAGCAAAAAGCAAAAAAAGTGTTATTGGGACGCCAACAACACGCGGTGTTCCCAAGCGGTCCCCCATCTAAGTACTAACCGCGCCCGACGCTGCTTAATTTCGGTGATCGGACGAGAACCGATGTATTCAGCGTGGTATGGTCGTTGGCGAAAGCCTATGGTCTAATCGAAGGTTTTGTATAGCACAATCTGACGGCCAGAAAGTGTTTTTATGTTGTATGTATTTACAAGTATTAAATTGATGGGGCAGCGGCAGCGGCAGCGGCAACGAAAATGTATCTAATAGATTATTTCGAATAAAAGGTAAAGAAATACAAAGAAAAATAAATGCAAAGCAAATGAAATATAAAGAAAAAGAAATGCAAATGAAAAGAAAATTGCAAAAAAATAAAAAGTGTTTATAAAAAAAAGGTATCCAGTATCTATCCAAAATGCAAAAAAGCAAAAAAAAAAAAAAAAGTGTTATTGGGACGCCAACAACACGCGGTGTTCCCAAGCGGTCCCCCATCTAAGTACTAACCGCGCCCGACGCTGCTTAATTTCGGTGATCGGACGAGAACCGATGTATTCAGCGTGGTATGGTCGTTGGCGAAAGCCTATGGTCTAATCGAAGGTTTTGTATAGCACAATCTGACGGCCAGAAAGTGTTTTTATGTTGTATGTATTTACAAGTATTAAATTGATGGGGCAGCGGCAGCGGCAGCGGCAACGAAAATGTATCTAATAGATTATTTCGAATAAAAGGTAAAGAAATACAAAGAAAAAATAAATGCAAAGCAAATGAAATATAAAGAAAAAGAAATGCAAATGAAAAGAAAATTGCAAAAAAATAAAAAGTGTTTATAAAAAAAAGGTATCCAGTATCTATCCAAAATGCAAAAAAGCAAAAAAGCAAAAAAAAGTGTTATTGGGACGCCAACAACACGCGGTGTTCCCAAGCGGTCCCCCCCATCTAAGTACTAACCGCGCCCGACGCTGCTTAATTTCGGTGATCGGACGAGAACCGATGTATTCAGCGTGGTATGGTCGTTGGCGAAAGCCTATGGTCTAATCGAAGGTTTTGTATAGCACAATCTGACGGCCAGAAAGTGTTTTTATGTTGTATGTATTTACAAGTATTAAATTGGATGGGGCAGCGGCAGCGGCAGCGGCAACGAAAATGTATCTAATAGATTATTTCGAATAAAAGGTAAAGAAATACAAAGAAAAATAAATGCAAAGCAAATGAAATATAAAAAGAAAAAGAAATGCAAATGAAAAGAAAATTGCAAAAAAATAAAAAGTGTTTATAAAAAAAGGTATCCAGTATCTATCCAAAATGCAAAAAAGCAAAAAAGCAAAAAAGTGTTATTGGGACGCCAACAACACGCGGTGTTCAAGCGGTCCCCCATCTAAGTACTAACCGCGCCCGACGCTGCTTAATTTCGGTGATCGGACGAGAACCGATGTATTCAGCGTGGTATGGTCGTTGGCGAAAGCCTATGGTCTAATCGAAGGTTTTGTATAGCACAATCTGACGGCCAGAAAGTGTTTTTATGTTGTATGTATTTACAAGTATTAAATTGATGGGGCAGCGGCAGCGGCAGCGGCAACGAAAATGTATCTAATAGATTATTTCGAATAAAAGGTAAAGAAATACAAAGAAAAATAAATGCAAAGCAAATGAAATATAAAGAAAAGAAATGCAAATGAAAAGAAAATTGCAAAAAAATAAAAAGTGTTTATAAAAAAAGGTATCCAGTATCTATCCAAAATGCAAAAAAGCAAAAAAGCAAAAAAAAGTGTTATTGGGACGCCAACAACACGCGGTGTTCCCAAGCGGTCCCCCATCTAAGTACTAACCGCGCCCGACGCTGCTTAATTTCGGTGATCGGACGAGAACCGATGTATTCAGCGTGGTATGGTCGTTGGCGAAAGCCTATGGTCTAATCGAAGGTTTTGTATAGCACAATCTGACGGCCAGAAAGTGTTTTTATGTTGTATGTATTTACAAGTATTAAATTGATGGGGGCAGCGGCAGCAGCGGCAACGAAAATGTATCTAATAGATTATTTCGAATAAAAGGTAAAGAAATACAAAGAAAAATAAATGCAAAGCAAATGAAATATAAAGAAAAGAAATGCAAATGAAAAGAAAATTGCAAAAAAATAAAAAGTGTTTATAAAAAAAGGTATCCAGTATCTATCCAAAATGCAAAAAGCAAAAAAGCAAAAAAAGTGTTATTGGGACGCCAACAACACGCGGTGTTCCCAAGCGGTCCCCCATCTAAGTACTAACCGCGCCCGACGCTGCTTAATTTCGGTGATCGGACGAGAACCGATGTATTCAGCGTGGTATGGTCGTTGGCGAAAGCCTATGGTCTAATCGAAGGTTTTGTATAGCACAATCTGACGGCCAGAAAGTGTTTTTATGTTGTATGTATTTACAAGTATTAAATTGGATGGGGCAGCGGCAGCGGCAGCGGCAACGAAAATGTATCTAATAGATTATTTCGAATAAAAGGTAAAGAAAATACAAAGAAAAATAAATGCAAAGCAAATGAAATATAAAGAAAAAGAAATGCAAATGAAAAGAAAATTGCAAAAAAATAAAAAGTGTTTATAAAAAAAGGTATCCAGTATCTATCCAAAATGCAAAAAAAGCAAAAAAGCAAAAAAAGTGTTATTGGGACGCCAACAACACGCGGTGTTCCCAAGCGGTCCCCCATCTAAGTACTAACCGCGCCCGACGCTGCTTAATTTCGGTGATCGGACGAGAACCGATGTATTCAGCGTGGTATGGTCGTTGGCGAAAGCCTATGGTCTAATCGAAGGTTTTGTATAGCACAATCTGACGGCCAGAAAGTGTTTTTATGTTGTATGTATTTACAAGTATTAAATTGGATGGGGCAGCGGCAGCGGCAGCGGCAACGAAAATGTATCTAATAGATTATTTCGAATAAAAGGTAAAGAAATACAAAGAAAAATAAATGCAAAGCAAATGAAATATAAAGAAAAAGAAATGCAAATGAAAAGAAAATTGCAAAAAAATAAAAAGTGTTTATAAAAAAAGGTATCCAGTATCTATCCAAAATGCAAAAAAGCAAAAAAAAGTGTTATTGGGACGCCAACAACACGCGGTGTTCCCAAGCGGTCCCCCATCTAAGTACTAACCGCGCCCGACGCTGCTTAATTTCGGTGATCGGACGAGAACCGATGTATTCAGCGTGGTATGGTCGTTGGCGAAAGCCTATGGTCTAATCGAAGGTTTTGTATAGCACAATCTGACGGCCAGAAAGTGTTTTTATGTTGTATGTATTTACAAGTATTAAATTGGATGGGGCAGCGGCAGCGGCAGCGGCAACGAAAATGTATCTAATAGATTATTTCGAATAAAAGGTAAAGAAATACAAAGAAAAATAAATGCAAAGCAAATGAAATATAAAGAAAAGAAATGCAAATGAAAAGAAAATTGCAAAAAAATAAAAAGTGTTTATAAAAAAAGGTATCCAGTATCTATCCAAAATGCAAAAAAGCAAAAAAGCAAAAAAAAGTGTTATTGGGACGCCAACAACACGCGGTGTTCCCAAGCGGTCCCCCATCTAAGTACTAACCGCGCCCGACGCTGCTTAATTTCGGTGATCGGACGAGAACCGATGTATTCAGCGTGGTATGGTCGTTGGCGAAAGCCTATGGTCTAATCGAAGGTTTTGTATAGCACAATCTGACGGCCAGAAAGTGTTTTTATGTTGTATGTATTTACAAGTATTAAATTGGATGGGGCAGCGGCAGCGGCAGCGGCAACGAAAATGTATCTAATAGATTATTTCGAATAAAAGGTAAAGAAATACAAAGAAAAATAAATGCAAAGCAAATGAAATATAAAGAAAAAGAAATGCAAATGAAAAGAAAATTGCAAAAAAATAAAAAGTGTTTATAAAAAAAGGTATCCAGTATCTATCCAAAATGCAAAAAAGCAAAAAGCAAAAAAAAAAAAGTGTTATTGGGACGCCAACAACACGCGGTGTTCCCAAGCGGTCCCCCATCTAAGTACTAACCGCGCCCGACGCTGCTTAATTTCGGTGATCGGACGAGAACCGATGTATTCAGCGTGGTATGGTCGTTGGCGAAAGCCTATGGTCTAATCGAAGGTTTTGTATAGCACAATCTGACGGCCAGAAAGTGTTTTTATGTTGTATGTATTTACAAGTATTAAATTGGATGGGGCGGCAGCGGCAGCGGCAGCGGCAACGAAAATGTATCTAATAGATTATTTCGAATAAAAGGTAAAGAATATACAAAGAAAAATAAATGCAAAGCAAATGAAATATAAAGAAAAAGAAATGCAAATGAAAAGAAAATTGCAAAAAAATAAAAAGTGTTTATAAAAAAAGGTATCCAGTATCTATCCAAAATGCAAAAAAGCAAAAAAGCAAAAAAAGTGTTATTGGGACGCCAACAACACGCGGTGTTCCCAAGCGGTCCCCCATCTAAGTACTAACCGCGCCCGACGCTGCTTAATTTCGGTGATCGGACGAGAACCGATGTATTCAGCGTGGTATGGTCGTTGGCGAAAGCCTATGGTCTAATCGAAGGTTTTGTATAGCACAATCTGACGGCCAGAAAGTGTTTTTATGTTGTATGTATTTACAAGTATTAAATTGGATGGGGCAGGGCAGCGGCAGCGGCAGCGGCAACGAAAATGTATCTAATAGATTATATCGAATAAAATGTAAAGAAATACATACAAAGAAAAATAAATGCAAAGCAAATGAAATATAAAGAAAAAGAAATGCAAATGAAAAGAAAATTGCAAAAAAATAAAAAGTGTTTATAAAAAAAGGTATCCAGTATCTATCCAAAATGCAAAAAAGCAAAAAAGCAAAAAAAAAGTGTTATTGGGACGCCAACAACACGCGGTGTTCCCAAGCGGTCCCCCATCTAAGTACTAACCGCGCCCGACGCTGCTTAATTTCGGTGATCGGACGAGAACCGATGTATTCAGCGTGGTATGGTCGTTGGCGAAAGCCTATGGTCTAATCGAAGGTTTTGTATAGCACAATCTGACGGCCAGAAAGTGTTTTTATGTTGTATGTATTTACAAGTATTAAATTGGATGGGGCAGGGCAGCGGCAGCGGCAACGAAAATGTATCTAATAGATTATTTCGAATAAAAGGTAAAGAAATACAAAGAAAAATAAATGCAAAGCAAATGAAATATAAAGAAAAAGAAATGCAAATGAAAAGAAAATTGCAAAAAAATAAAAAGTGTTTATAAAAAAAGGTATCCAGTATCTATCCAAAATGCAAAAAAGGCAAAAAAGCAAAAAAAAGTGTTATTGGGACGCCAACAACACGCGGTGTTCCCAAGCGGTCCCCCATCTAAGTACTAACCGCGCCCGACGCTGCTTTAATTTCGGTGATCGGACGAGAACCGATGTATTCAGCGTGGTATGGTCGTTGGCGAAAGCCTATGGTCTAATCGAAGGTTTTGTATAGCACAATCTGACGGCCAGAAAGTGTTTTTATGTTGTATGTATTTACAAGTATTAAATTGGATGGGGCAGCGGCAGCGGCAGCGGCAACGAAAATGTATCTAATAGATTATTTCGAATAAAAGGTAAAGAAATACAAAGAAAAATAAATGCAAAGCAAATGAAATATAAAGAAAAAGAAATGCAAATGAAAAGAAAATTGCAAAAAAATAAAAAGTGTTTATAAAAAAAGGTATCCAGTATCTATCCAAAATGCAAAAAAGCAAAAAAGCAAAAAAAAGTGTTATTGGGACGCCAACAACACGCGGTGTTCCCAAGCGGTCCCCCATCTAAGTACTAACCGCGCCCGACGCTGCTTAATTTCGGTGATCGGACGAGAACCGATGTATTCAGCGTGGTATGGTCGTTGGCGAAAGCCTATGGTCTAATCGAAGGTTTTGTATAGCACAATCTGACGGCCAGAAAGTGTTTTTATGTTGTATGTATTTACAAGTATTAAATTGGATGGGGCAGCGGCAGCGGCAGCGGCAACGAAAATGTATCTAATAGATTATTTCGAATAAAAGGTAAAGAAATACAAAGAAAAATAAATGCAAAGCAAATGAAATATAAAGAAAAAGAAATGCAAATGAAAAGAAAATTGCAAAAAAATAAAAAGTGTTTATAAAAAAAGGTATCCAGTATCTATCCAAAATGCAAAAAAGCAAAAAAGCAAAAAAAAGTGTTATTGGGACGCCAACAACACGCGGTGTTCCCAAGCGGTCCCCCATCTAAGTACTAACCGCGCCCGACGCTGCTTAATTTCGGTGATCGGACGAGAACCGATGTATTCAGCGTGGTATGGTCGTTGGCGAAAGCCTATGGTCTAATCGAAGGTTTTGTATAGCACAATCTGACGGCCAGAAAGTGTTTTTATGTTGTATGTATTTACAAGTATTAAATTGGATGGGGCAGCGGCAGCGGCAGCGGCAGCGGCAACGAAAATGTATCTAATAGATTATTTCGAATAAAAGGTAAAGAAATACAAAGAAAAATAAATGCAAAGCAAATGAAATATAAAGAAAAAGAAATGCAAATGAAAAGAAAATTGCAAAAAAATAAAAAGTGTTTATAAAAAAAGGTATCCAGTATCTATCCAAAATGCAAAAAAGCAAAAAAGCAAAAAAAAGTGTTATTGGGACGCCAACAACACGCGGTGTTCCCAAGCGGTCCCCCATCTAAGTACTAACCGCGCCCGACGCTGCTTAATTTCGGTGATCGGACGAGAACCGATGTATTCAGCGTGGTATGGTCGTTGGCGAAAGCCTATGGTCTAATCGAAGGTTTTGTATAGCACAATCTGACGGCCAGAAAGTGTTTTTATGTTGTATGTATTTACAAGTATTAAATTGGATGGGGCAGCGGCAGCGGCAGCGGCAGCGGCAACGAAAATGTATCTAATAGATTATTTCGAATAAAAGGTAAAGAAATACAAAGAAAAATAAATGCAAAGCAAATGAAATATAAAGAAAAAGAAATGCAAATGAAAAGAAAATTGCAAAAAAATAAAAAGTGTTTATAAAAAAAGGTATCCAGTATCTATCCAAAATGCAAAAAAGCAAAAAAGCAAAAAAAAGTGTTATTGGGACGCCAACAACACGCGGTGTTCCCAAGCGGTCCCCCATCTAAGTACTAACCGCGCCCGACGCTGCTTAATTTCGGTGATCGGACGAGAACCGATGTATTCAGCGTGGTATGGTCGTTGGCGAAAGCCTATGGTCTAATCGAAGGTTTTGTATAGCACAATCTGACGGCCAGAAAGTGTTTTTATGTTGTATGTATTTACAAGTATTAAATTGGATGGGGCAGGGCAGCGGCAGCGGCAACGAAAATGTATCTAATAGATTATTTCGAATAAAAGGTAAAGAAATACAAAGAAAAATAAATGCAAAGCAAATGAAATATAAAGAAAAAGAAATGCAAATGAAAAGAAAATTGCAAAAAAATAAAAAGTGTTTATAAAAAAAGGTATCCAGTATCTATCCAAAATGCAAAAAAGCAAAAAAAGCAAAAAAAAGTGTTATTGGGACGCCAACAACACGCGGTGTTCCCAAGCGGTCCCCCATCTAAGTACTAACCGCGCCCGACGCTGCTTAATTTCGGTGATCGGACGAGAACCGATGTATTCAGCGTGGTATGGTCGTTGGCGAAAGCCTATGGTCTAATCGAAGGTTTTGTATAGCACAATCTGACGGCCAGAAAGTGTTTTTATGTTGTATGTATTTACAAGTATTAAATTGGATGGGGCAGCGGCAGCGGCAGCGGCAACGAAAATGTATCTAATAGATTATTTCGAATAAAAGGTAAAGAAATACAAAGAAAAATAAATGCAAAGCAAATGAAATATAAAGAAAAAGAAATGCAAATGAAAAGAAAATTGCAAAAAAAATAAAAAGTGTTTATAAAAAAAGGTATCCAGTATCTATCCAAAATGCAAAAAAAGCAAAAAACGAAAAAAAGTGTTATTGGGACGCCAACAACACGCGGTGTTCCCAAGCGGTCCCCCATCTAAGTACTAACCGCGCCCGACGCTGCTTAATTTCGGTGATCGGACGAGAACCGATGTATTCAGCGTGGTATGGTCGTTGGCGAAAGCCTATGGTCTAATCGAAGGTTTTGTATAGCACAATCTGACGGCCAGAAAGTGTTTTTATGTTGTATGTATTTACAAGTATTAAATTGGATGGGGCAGCGGCAGCGGCAGCGGCAACGAAAATGTATCTAATAGATTATTTCGAATAAAAGGTAAAGAAATACAAAGAAAAATAAATGCAAAGCAAATGAAATATAAAGAAAAAGAAATGCAAATGAAAAGAAAATTGCAAAAAAATAAAAAGTGTTTATAAAAAAAGGTATCCAGTATCTATCCAAAATGCAAAAAAGCAAAAAAGCAAAAAAAAGTGTTATTGGGACGCCAACAACACGCGGTGTTCCCAAGCGGTCCCCCATCTAAGTACTAACCGCGCCCGACGCTGCTTAATTTCGGTGATCGGACGAGAACCGATGTATTCAGCGTGGTATGGTCGTTGGCGAAAGCCTATGGTCTAATCGAAGGTTTTGTATAGCACAATCTGACGGCCAGAAAGTGTTTTTATGTTGTATGTATTTACAAGTATTAAATTGGATGGGGCAGCGGCAGCGGCAGCGGCAACGAAAATGTATCTAATAGATTATTTCGAATAAAAGGTAAAGAAATACAAAGAAAAATAAATGCAAAGCAAATGAAATATAAAGAAAAAGAAATGCAAATGAAAAGAAAATTGCAAAAAAATAAAAAGTGTTTATAAAAAAAGGTATCCAGTATCTATCCAAAATGCAAAAAAGCAAAAAAGCAAAAAAAAGTGTTATTGGGACGCCAACAACACGCGGTGTTCCCAAGCGGTCCCCCATCTAAGTACTAACCGCGCCCGACGCTGCTTAATTTCGGTGATCGGACGAGAACCGATGTATTCAGCGTGGTATGGTCGTTGGCGAAAGCCTATGGTCTAATCGAAGGTTTTGTATAGCACAATCTGACGGCCAGAAAGTGTTTTTATGTTGTATGTATTTACAAGTATTAAATTGGATGGGGCAGCGGCAGCGGCAACGAAAATGTATCTAATAGATTATTTCGAATAAAAGGTAAAGAAATACAAAGAAAAATAAATGCAAAGCAAATGAAATATAAAGAAAAAGAAATGCAAATGAAAAGAAAATTGCAAAAAAATAAAAAGTGTTTATAAAAAAAAGGTATCCAGTATCTATCCAAAATGCAAAAAAGCAAAAAAGCAAAAAAAAAGTGTTATTGGGACGCCAACAACACGCGGTGTTCCCAAGCGGTCCCCCATCTAAGTACTAACCGCGCCCGACGCTGCTTAATTTCGGTGATCGGACGAGAACCGATGTATTCAGCGTGGTATGGTCGTTGGCGAAAGCCTATGGTCTAATCGAAGGTTTTGTATAGCACAATCTGACGGCCAGAAAGTGTTTTTATGTTGTATGTATTTACAAGTATTAAATTGGATGGGGCAGCGGCAGCGGCAGCGGCAACGAAAATGTATCTAATAGATTATTTCGAATAAAAGGTAAAGAAATACAAAGAAAAATAAATGCAAAGCAAATGAAATATAAAGAAAAAGAAATGCAAATGAAAAGAAAATTGCAAAAAAATAAAAAGTGTTTATAAAAAAAAGGTATCCAGTATCTATCCAAAATGCAAAAAAGCAAAAAAGCAAAAAAAAGTGTTATTGGGACGCCAACAACACGCGGTGTTCCCAAGCGGTCCCCCATCTAAGTACTAACCGCGCCCGACGCTGCTTAATTTCGGTGATCGGACGAGAACCGATGTATTCAGCGTGGTATGGTCGTTGGCGAAAGCCTATGGTCTAATCGAAGGTTTTGTATAGCACAATCTGACGGCCAGAAAGTGTTTTTATGTTGTATGTATTTACAAGTATTAAATTGGATGGGGCAGCGGCAGCGGCAGCGGCAACGAAAATGTATCTAATAGATTATTTCGAATAAAAGGTAAAGAAATACAAAGAAAAATAAATGCAAAGCAAATGAAATATAAAGAAAAAGAAATGCAAATGAAAAGAAAATTGCAAAAAAATAAAAAGTGTTTATAAAAAAAGGTATCCAGTATCTATCCAAAATGCAAAAAAGCAAAAAAGCAAAAAAAAGTGTTATTGGGACGCCAACAACACGCGGTGTTCCCAAGCGGTCCCCCATCTAAGTACTAACCGCGCCCGACGCTGCTTAATTTCGGTGATCGGACGAGAACCGATGTATTCAGCGTGGTATGGTCGTTGGCGAAAGCCTATGGTCTAATCGAAGGTTTTGTATAGCACAATCTGACGGCCAGAAAGTGTTTTTATGTTGTATGTATTTACAAGTATTAAATTGGATGGGGCAGCGGCAGCGGCAGCGGCAACGAAAATGTATCTAATAGATTATTTCGAATAAAAGGTAAAGAAATACAAAGAAAAATAAATGCAAAGCAAATGAAATATAAAGAAAAAGAAATGCAAATGAAAAGAAAATTGCAAAAAAATAAAAAGTGTTTATAAAAAAAGGTATCCAGTATCTATCCAAAATGCAAAAAAGCAAAAAAGCAAAAAAAAAGTGTTATTGGGACGCCAACAACACGCGGTGTTCCCAAGCGGTCCCCCATCTAAGTACTAACCGCGCCCGACGCTGCTTAATTTCGGTGATCGGACGAGAACCGATGTATTCAGCGTGGTATGGTCGTTGGCGAAAGCCTATGGTCTAATCGAAGGTTTTGTATAGCACAATCTGACGGCCAGAAAGTGTTTTTATGTTGTATGTATTTACAAGTATTAAATTGGATGGGGCAGCGGCAGCGGGCAGCGGCAACGAAAATGTATCTAATAGATTATTTCGAATAAAAGGTAAAGAAATACAAAGAAAAATAAATGCAAAGCAAATGAAATATAAAGAAAAAGAAATGCAAATGAAAAGAAAATTGCAAAAAAATAAAAAGTGTTTATAAAAAAAGGTATCCAGTATCTATCCAAAATGCAAAAAAAGCAAAAAAGCAAAAAAAAGTGTTATTGGGACGCCAACAACACGCGGTGTTCCCAAGCGGTCCCCCATCTAAGTACTAACCGCGCCCGACGCTGCTTAATTTCGGTGATCGGACGAGAACCGATGTATTCAGCGTGGTATGGTCGTTGGCGAAAGCCTATGGTCTAATCGAAGGTTTTGTATAGCACAATCTGACGGCCAGAAAGTGTTTTTATGTTGTATGTATTTACAAGTATTAAATTGGATGGGGCAGCGGCAGCGGCGAACGAAAATGTATCTAATAGATTATTTCGAATAAAAGGTAAAGAAATACAAAGAAAAATAAATGCAAAGCAAATGAAATATAAAGAAAAAGAAATGCAAATGAAAAGAAAATTGCAAAAAAATAAAAAGTGTTTATAAAAAAAGGTATCCAGTATCTATCCAAAATGCAAAAAAAGCAAAAAAAGCAAAAAAAAGTGTTATTGGGACGCCAACAACACGCGGTGTTCCCAAGCGGTCCCCATCTAAGTACTAACCGCGCCCGACGCTGCTTAATTTCGGTGATCGGACGAGAACCGATGTATTCAGCGTGGTATGGTCGTTGGCGAAAGCCTATGGTCTAATCGAAGGTTTTGTATAGCACAATCTGACGGCCAGAAAGTGTTTTTATGTTGTATGTATTTACAAGTATTAAATTGGATGGGGCAGCGGCAGCGGCAGCGGCAACGAAAATGTATCTAATAGATTATTTCGAATAAAAGGTAAAGAAATACAAAGAAAAATAAATGCAAAGCAAATGAAATATAAAGAAAAAGAAATGCAAATGAAAAGAAAATTGCAAAAAAATAAAAAGTGTTTATAAAAAAAGGTATCCAGTATCTATCCAAAATGCAAAAAAAGCAAAAAAGGAAAAAAAAGTGTTATTGGGACGCCAACAACACGCGGTGTTCCCAAGCGGTCCCCCATCTAAGTACTAACCGCGCCCGACGCTGCTTAATTTCGGTGATCGGACGAGAACCGATGTATTCAGCGTGGTATGGTCGTTGGCGAAAGCCTATGGTCTAATCGAAGGTTTTGTATAGCACAATCTGACGGCCAGAAAGTGTTTTTATGTTGTATGTATTTACAAGTATTAAATTGGATGGGGCAGCGGCAGCGGCAGCGGCAACGAAAATGTATCTAATAGATTATATCGAATAAAAGGTAAAGAAATACATACAAAGAAAAATAAATGCAAAGCAAATGAAATATAAAGAAAAAGAAATGCAAATGAAAAGAAAATTGCAAAAAAATAAAAAGTGTTTATAAAAAAAGGTATCCAGTATCTATCCAAAATGCAAAAAAAGCAAAAAAAGCAAAAAAAAAGTGTTATTGGGACGCCAACAACACGCGGTGTTCCCAAGCGGTCCCCCATCTAAGTACTAACCGCGCCCGACGCTGCTTAATTTCGGTGATCGGACGAGAACCGATGTATTCAGCGTGGTATGGTCGTTGGCGAAAGCCTATGGTCTAATCGAAGGTTTTGTATAGCACAATCTGACGGCCAGAAAGTGTTTTTATGTTGTATGTATTTACAAGTATTAAATTGGATGGGGCAGCGGCAGCGGCAGCGGCAACGAAAATGTATCTAATAGATTATTTCGAATAAAAGGTAAAGAACATACAAAGAAAAATAAATGCAAAGCAAATGAAATATAAAGAAAAAGAAATGCAAATGAAAAGAAAATTGCAAAAAAAATAAAAAGTGTTTATAAAAAAAGGTATCCAGTATCTATCCAAAATGCAAAAAAAAAAAAAAGCAAAAAAAAGTGTTATTGGGACGCCAACAACACGCGGTGTTCCCAAGCGGTCCCCCATCTAAGTACTAACCGCGCCCGACGCTGCTTAATTTCGGTGATCGGACGAGAACCGATGTATTCAGCGTGGTATGGTCGTTGGCGAAAGCCTATGGTCTAATCGAAGGTTTTGTATAGCACAATCTGACGGCCAGAAAGTGTTTTTATGTTGTATGTATTTACAAGTATTAAATTGGATGGGGCAGCGGCAGCGGCAGCGGCAACGAAAATGTATCTAATAGATTATTTCGAATAAAAGGTAAAGAAATACAAAGAAAAATAAATGCAAAGCAAATGAAATATAAAGAAAAAGAAATGCAAATGAAAAGAAAATTGCAAAAAAATAAAAAGTGTTTATAAAAAAAAGGTATCCAGTATCTATCCAAAATGCAAAAAAAGCAAAAAAGCAAAAAAAAGTGTTATTGGGACGCCAACAACACGCGGTGTTCCCAAGCGGTCCCCCATCTAAGTACTAACCGCGCCCGACGCTGCTTAATTTCGGTGATCGGACGAGAACCGATGTATTCAGCGTGGTATGGTCGTTGGCGAAAGCCTATGGTCTAATCGAAGGTTTTGTATAGCACAATCTGACGGCCAGAAAGTGTTTTTATGTTGTATGTATTTACAAGTATTAAATTGGATGGGGCAGCGGCAGCAGGCAACGAAAATGTATCTAATAGATTATTTCGAATAAAAGGTAAAGAAATACAAAGAAAAATAAATGCAAAGCAAATGAAATATAAAGAAAAAGAAATGCAAATGAAAAGAAAATTGCAAAAAAATAAAAAGTGTTTATAAAAAAAAGGTATCCAGTATCTATCCAAAATGCAAAAAAGCAAAAAAGCAAAAAAAAGTGTTATTGGGACGCCAACAACACGCGGTGTTCCCAAGCGGTCCCCCATCTAAGTACTAACCGCGCCCGACGCTGCTTAATTTCGGTGATCGGACGAGAACCGATGTATTCAGCGTGGTATGGTCGTTGGCGAAAGCCTATGGTCTAATCGAAGGTTTTGTATAGCACAATCTGACGGCCAGAAAGTGTTTTTATGTTGTATGTATTTACAAGTATTAAATTGGATGGGGCAGCGGCAGCGGCAGCGGCAACGAAAATGTATCTAATAGATTATTTCGAATAAAAGGTAAAGAAATACAAAGAAAAATAAATGCAAAGCAAATGAAATATAAAGAAAAAGAAATGCAAATGAAAAGAAAATTGCAAAAAAATAAAAAGTGTTTAAAAAAAAGGTATCCAGTATCTATCCAAAATGCAAAAAAGCAAAAAAAGCAAAAAAAAGTGTTATTGGGACGCCAACAACACGCGGTGTTCCCAAGCGGTCCCCCATCTAAGTACTAACCGCGCCCGACGCTGCTTAATTTCGGTGATCGGACGAGAACCGATGTATTCAGCGTGGTATGGTCGTTGGCGAAAGCCTATGGTCTAATCGAAGGTTTTGTATAGCACAATCTGACGGCCAGAAAGTGTTTTTATGTTGTATGTATTTACAAGTATTAAATTGGATGGGGCAGCGGCAGCGGCAACGAAAATGTATCTAATAGATTATTTCGAATAAAAGGTAAAGAAATACAAAGAAAAATAAATGCAAAGCAAATGAAATATAAAGAAAAAGAAATGCAAATGAAAAGAAAATTGCAAAAAAATAAAAAGTGTTTATAAAAAAAGGTATCCAGTATCTATCCAAAATGCAAAAAAGCAAAAAAGCAAAAAAAAGTGTTATTGGGACGCCAACAACACGCGGTGTTCCCAAGCGGTCCCCCATCTAAGTACTAACCGCGCCCGACGCTGCTTAATTTCGGTGATCGGACGAGAACCGATGTATTCAGCGTGGTATGGTCGTTGGCGAAAGCCTATGGTCTAATCGAAGGTTTTGTATAGCACAATCTGACGGCCAGAAAGTGTTTTTATGTTGTATGTATTTACAAGTATTAAATTGGATGGGGCAGCGGCAGCGGCAGCGGCAACGAAAATGTATCTAATAGATTATTTCGAATAAAAGGTAAAGAAATACAAAGAAAAATAAAAGCAAAGCAAATGAAATATAAAGAAAAAGAAATGCAAATGAAAAGAAAATTGCAAAAAAATAAAAAGTGTTTATAAAAAAAGGTATCCAGTATCTATCCAAAATGCAAAAAAGCAAAAAAGCAAAAAAAAGTGTTATTGGGACGCCAACAACACGCGGTGTTCCCAAGCGGTCCCCCATCTAAGTACTAACCGCGCCCGACGCTGCTTAATTTCGGTGATCGGACGAGAACCGATGTATTCAGCGTGGTATGGTCGTTGGCGAAAGCCTATGGTCTAATCGAAGGTTTTGTATAGCACAATCTGACGGCCAGAAAGTGTTTTTATGTTGTATGTATTTACAAGTATTAAATTGGATGGGGCAGCGGCAGCGGCAGCGGCAACGAAAATGTATCTAATAGATTATTTCGAATAAAAGGTAAAGAAATACAAAGAAAAATAAAAGCAAAGCAAATGAAATATAAAGAAAAAGAAATGCAAATGAAAAGAAAATTGCAAAAAAATAAAAAGTGTTTATAAAAAAAGGTATCCAGTATCTATCCAAAATGCAAAAAAAGCAAAAAAAGCAAAAAAAAGTGTTATTGGGACGCCAACAACACGCGGTGTTCCCAAGCGGTCCCCCATCTAAGTACTAACCGCGCCCGACGCTGCTTAATTTCGGTGATCGGACGAGAACCGATGTATTCAGCGTGGTATGGTCGTTGGCGAAAGCCTATGGTCTAATCGAAGGTTTTGTATAGCACAATCTGACGGCCAGAAAGTGTTTTTATGTTGTATGTATTTACAAGTATTAAATTGGATGGGGCAGCGGCAGCGGCAGCGGCAACGAAAATGTATCTAATAGATTATTTCGAATAAAAGGTAAAGAAATACAAAGAAAAATAAATGCAAAGCAAATGAAATATAAAGAAAAAGAAATGCAAATGAAAAGAAAATTGCAAAAAAAATAAAAAGTGTTTATAAAAAAAGGTATCCAGTATCTATCCAAAATGCAAAAAAGCAAAAAAAGCAAAAAAAAGTGTTATTGGGACGCCAACAACACGCGGTGTTCCCAAGCGGTCCCCCATCTAAGTACTAACCGCGCCCGACGCTGCTTAATTTCGGTGATCGGACGAGAACCGATGTATTCAGCGTGGTATGGTCGTTGGCGAAAGCCTATGGTCTAATCGAAGGTTTTGTATAGCACAATCTGACGGCCAGAAAGTGTTTTTATGTTGTATGTATTTACAAGTATTAAATTGGATGGGGCAGCGGCAGCGGCAGCGGCAACGAAAATGTATCTAATAGATTATTTCGAATAAAAGGTAAAGAAATACAAAGAAAAATAAAAGCAAAGCAAATGAAATATAAAGAAAAAGAAATGCAAATGAAAAGAAAATTGCAAAAAATAAAAAGTGTTTATAAAAAAAGGTATCCAGTATCTATCCAAAATGCAAAAAAGCAAAAAAAGCAAAAAAAAGTGTTATTGGGACGCCAACAACACGCGGTGTTCCCAAGCGGTCCCCCATCTAAGTACTAACCGCGCCCGACGCTGCTTAATTTCGGTGATCGGACGAGAACCGATGTATTCAGCGTGGTATGGTCGTTGGCGAAAGCCTATGGTCTAATCGAAGGTTTTGTATAGCACAATCTGACGGCCAGAAAGTGTTTTTATGTTGTATGTATTTACAAGTATTAAATTGGATGGGGCAGCGGCAGCGGCAGCGGCAACGAAAATGTATCTAATAGATTATTTCGAATAAAATGTAAAGAAATACAAAGAAAAATAAAAGCAAAGCAAATGAAATATAAAGAAAAAGAAATGCAAATGAAAAGAAAATTGCAAAAAAAATAAAAAGTGTTTATAAAAAAAGGTATCCAGTATCTATCCAAAATGCAAAAAAAGCAAAAAAGCAAAAAAAGTGTTATTGGGACGCCAACAACACGCGGTGTTCCCAAGCGGTCCCCCATCTAAGTACTAACCGCGCCCGACGCTGCTTAATTTCGGTGATCGGACGAGAACCGATGTATTCAGCGTGGTATGGTCGTTGGCGAAAGCCTATGGTCTAATCGAAGGTTTTGTATAGCTCAATCTGACGGCCAGAAAGTGTTTTTATGTTGTATGTATTTACAAGTATTAAATTGGATGGGGCAGGGCAGCGGCAGCGGCAACGAAAATGTATCTAATAGATTATTTCGAATAAAAGGTAAAGAAATACAAAGAAAAATAAATGCAAAGCAAATGAAATATAAAGAAAAAGAAATGCAAATGAAAAGAAAATTGCAAAAAAATAAAAAGTGTTTATAAAAAAAAGGTATCCAGTATCTATCCAAAATGCAAAAAAGCAAAAAAAGCAAAAAAAAGTGTTATTGGGACGCCAACAACACGCGGTGTTCCCAAGCGGTCCCCCATCTAAGTACTAACCGCGCCCGACGCTGCTTAATTTCGGTGATCGGACGAGAACCGATGTATTCAGCGTGGTATGGTCGTTGGCGAAAGCCTATGGTCTAATCGAAGGTTTTGTATAGCTCAATCTGACGGCCAGAAAGTGTTTTTATGTTGTATGTATTTACAAGTATTAAATTGGATGGGGCAGCGGCAGCAGCAGCGGCAATCGAAGGTTTTGTATAGCACAATCTGACGGCCAGAAAGTGTTTTTATGTTGTATGTATTTACAAGTATTAAATTGGATGGGGCAGCGGCAGCAGCAGCGGCAACGAAAATGTATCTAATAGATTATATCGAATAAAATGTAAAGAAATACAAAGAAAAATAAAAGCAAAGCAAATGAAATATAAAGAAAAAGAAATGCAAATGAAAAGAAAATTGCAAAAAAATAAAAAGTGTTTATAAAAAAAGGTATCCAGTATCTATCCAAAATGCAAAAAAGCAAAAAAAGCAAAAAAAGTGTTATTGGGACGCCAACAACACGCGGTGTTCCCAAGCGGTCCCCCATCTAAGTACTAACCGCGCCCGACGCTGCTTAATTTCGGTGATCGGACGAGAACCGATGTATTCAGCGTGGTATGGTCGTTGGCGAAAGCCTATGGTCTAATCGAAGGTTTTGTATAGCACAATCTGACGGCCAGAAAGTGTTTTTATGTTGTATGTATTTACAAGTATTAAATTGGATGGGGCAGCGGCAGCAGCAGCGGCAACGAAAATGTATCTAATAGATTATATCGAATAAAATGTAAAGAAATACAAAGAAAAATAAAAGCAAAGCAAATGAAATATAAAGAAAAAGAAATGCAAATGAAAAGAAAATTGCAAAAAAATAAAAAGTGTTTATAAAAAAAGGTATCCAGTATCTATCCAAAATGCAAAAAAGCAAAAAAGCAAAAAAAAGTGTTATTGGGACGCCAACAACACGCGGTGTTCCCAAGCGGTCCCCCATCTAAGTACTAACCGCGCCCGACGCTGCTTAATTTCGGTGATCGGACGAGAACCGATGTATTCAGCGTGGTATGGTCGTTGGCGAAAGCCTATGGTCTAATCGAAGGTTTTGTATAGCACAATCTGACGGCCAGAAAGTGTTTTTATGTTGTATGTATTTACAAGTATTAAATTGGATGGGGCAGCGGCAGCGGCAGCGGCAACGAAAATGTATCTAATAGATTATTTCGAATAAAAGGTAAAGAAATACAAAGAAAAATAAAAGCAAAGCAAATGAAATATAAAGAAAAAGAAATGCAAATGAAAAGAAAATTGCAAAAAAATAAAAAGTGTTTATAAAAAAAGGTATCCAGTATCTATCCAAAATGCAAAAAAGCAAAAAAGCAAAAAAAAAGTGTTATTGGGACGCCAACAACACGCGGTGTTCCCAAGCGGTCCCCCATCTAAGTACTAACCGCGCCCGACGCTGCTTAATTTCGGTGATCGGACGAGAACCGATGTATTCAGCGTGGTATGGTCGTTGGCGAAAGCCTATGGTCTAATCGAAGGTTTTGTATAGCACAATCTGACGGCCAGAAAGTGTTTTTATGTTGTATGTATTTACAAGTATTAAATTGGATGGGGCAGCGGCAGCGGCAGCGGCAACGAAAATGTATCTAATAGATTATTTCGAATAAAAAGTAAAGAAATACAAAGAAAAATAAATGCAAAGCAAATGAAATATAAAGAAAAAGAAATGCAAATGAAAAGAAAATTGCAAAAAAATAAAAAGTGTTTATAAAAAAAGGTATCCAGTATCTATCCAAAATGCAAAAAAGCAAAAAAGCAAAAAAAAGTGTTATTGGGACGCCAACAACACGCGGTGTTCCCAAGCGGTCCCCCATCTAAGTACTAACCGCGCCCGACGCTGCTTAATTTCGGTGATCGGACGAGAACCGATGTATTCAGCGTGGTATGGTCGTTGGCGAAAGCCTATGGTCTAATCGAAGGTTTTGTATAGCACAATCTGACGGCCAGAAAGTGTTTTTATGTTGTATGTATTTACAAGTATTAAATTGGATGGGGCAGCGGCAACGAAAATGTATCAAAACGAAAATGTATCTAAGCCAGGTATTATTTGTCCGAATAGAAATGTGTCTGCGGGGTGAAAGAAATACAAAGAAAAATAAAAGCAAATTCATAATGTTAATATATATTTAAGTTAAAAGGAACGCATGCAAATGTAAAAGAAAATTGCATATTATTTAACAATAAAAAGTGTTTATAAAAAAAATGGTATCAGTATCTATTTAAAATTTTGCAAAAAAGCAAAATTTAAGCAAAAAAAAAGTGTTATTAGGGACGCCAACATACATGCGTTAGCGTTCTTAAGCCGTCCCCCATCTAAGTACTAACCGCGCCCGACGCTGCTTAATTTCGGTGATCGGACGAGAACCGATGTATTCAGCGTGGTATGGTCGTTGGCGAAAGCCTATGGTCTAATCGAAGGTTTTGTATTAAATGCACAATCTGCCGGCCACGGAAAGTGTTTTTATGAAATTGTATGTATTTATCTGGGCTATTAAATTCGTCGGCTAGGGAGAGGCCGCCTGCGGGAGCTGGCCGCGACTAAAGCTGTATCTAATAGATTATTTCGAATAAAAGGTAAAGAAATACAAAGAAAAATAAAAGCAAAGCAAATAAAATACAAAGAAAAAGAAATGCAAATGAAAAGAAAATTGCAAAAAAATAAAAAGTGTTTATAAAAAAAGGTATCCAGTATCTATCCAAAATGCAAAAAAGCAAAAAAAAGTGTTATTGGGACGCCAACAACACGCGGTGTTCCCAAGCGGTCCCCCATCTAAGTACTAACCGCGCCCGACGCTGCTTAATTTCGGTGATCGGACGAGAACCGATGTATTCAGCGTGGTATGGTCGTTGGCGAAAGCCTATGGTCTAATCGAAGGTTTTTGTATAGCACAATCTGACGGCCAGAAAGTGTTTTTATGTTGTATGTATTTACAAGTATTAAATTGGATGGGGCAGCGGCAACGAAAATGTATCAAATACAGTGAAAGCTCCCGTGGCCGGACAGCCACGGTACCAGTACTTTTGTCCGCCTACGGGAGATGTCCGTCTGCGGGAGATGACAGAAATTGCCAACAAAGTTTATATCTATTTTAAATTCAGTTTTAATGTTAATATATATTTGAGTTACATGGAACGCATGTATATGTTACATATGGGTTGCATATGTATGTTTTTAACAATTTTATGTTTTGAAAAATTGGTCAATTGTAAACCGTTTAAAATTTTCCTGCTTATTTTCAAGATTTAGGTGATCAAAATGACTTCTTAAAAGATTTCGATATAATGGTTAGCGCTGTTAACCGTTTTGTAGCGTACCGACAACTCAATTTCGCTTCGCATTATTCGCACATTGTCAGTATGTTGTATTAAAATGTATTTTTTGTCCGCCTGCGAGAGATGTTTTGTATTAAAATTTTCAAAAAATCGTGTCCGCGTCCGGCCCAGGGAGCGTCCGGCCACGGGAACGGATTTTGTATGAAAATCAAGCTAATAATCTTGGGACTTTAAAATTCGTCCGGCTAGGAGAGATGTCCGCCTGCGGGAGCTGTCCGCGACTAGAGCTTTCACTGTAGATTATTTCGAATAAAAGGTAAAGAAATACAAAGAAAAATAAATGCAAAGCAAATGAAATACAAAGAAAAAGAAATGCAAATGAAAAGAAAATTGCAAAAAAATAAAAAGTGTTTATAAAAAAAGGTATCCAGTATCTATCCAAAATGCAAAAAAAAGCAAAAAAGCAAAAAAAGTGTTATTGGGACGCCAACAACACGCGGTGTTCCCAAGCGGTCCCCCATCTAAGTACTAACCGCGCCCGACGCTGCTTAATTTCGGTGATCGGACGAGAACCGATGTATTCAGCGTGGTATGGTCGTTGGCGAAAGCCTATGGTCTAATCGAAGGTTTTGTATAGCACAATCTGACGGCCAGAAAGTGTTTTTATGTTGTATGTATTTACAAGTATTAAATTGGATGGGGAGCGGCAGCGGCAGCGGCAACGAAAATGTATCTAATAGATTATTTCGAATAAAAGGTAAAGAAATACAAAGAAAAATAAAAGCAAAGCAAATGAAATATAAAAGAAAAAGAAATGCAAATGAAAAGAAAATTGCAAAAAAATAAAAAAGTGTTTATAAAAAAAAGGTATCCAGTATCTATCCAAAATGCAAAAAAAGCAAAAAAGCAAAAAAAAGTGTTATTGGGACGCCAACAACACGCGGTGTTCCCAAGCGGTCCCCCATCTAAGTACTAACCGCGCCCGACGCTGCTTAATTTCGGTGATCGGACGAGAACCGATGTATTCAGCGTGGTATGGTCGTTGGCGAAAGCCTATGGTCTAATCGAAGGTTTTGTATAGCACAATCTGACGGCCAGAAAGTGTTTTTATGTTGTATGTATTTACAAGTATTAAATTGGATGGGGCAGCGGCAACGAAAATGTATCAAATACAGTGAAAGCTCCCGTGGCCGGACAGCCACGGTACCAGTACTTTTGTCCGCCTACGGGAGATGTCCGTCTGCGGGAGATGACAGAAATTGCCAACAAAGTTTATATCTATTTTAAATTCAGTTTTAATGTTAATATATATTTGAGTTACATGGAACGCATGTATATGTTACATATGGGTTGCATATGTATGTTTTTAACAATTTTATGTTTTGAAAAATTGGTCAATTGTAAACCGTTTAAAATTTTCCTGCTTATTTTCAAGATTTAGGTGATCAAAATGACTTCTTAAAAGATTTCGATATAATGGTTAGCGCTGTTAACCGTTTTGTAGCGTACCGACAACTCAATTTCGCTTCGCATTATTCGCACATTGTCAGTATGTTGTATTAAAATGTATTTTTTGTCCGCCTGCGAGAGATGTTTTGTATTAAAATTTTCAAAAAATCGTGTCCGCGTCCGGCCCAGGGAGCGTCCGGCCACGGGAACGGATTTTGTATGAAAATCAAGCTAATAATCTTGGGACTTTAAAATTCGTCCGGCTAGGAGAGATGTCCGCCTGCGGGAGCTGTCCGCGACTAGAGCTTTCACTGTAGATTATTTCGAATAAAAGGTAAAGAAATACAAAGAAAAATAAATGCAAAGCAAATGAAATACAAAGAAAAAGAAATGCAAATGAAAAGAAAATTGCAAAAAAATAAAAAGTGTTTATAAAAAAAGGTATCCAGTATCTATCCAAAATGCAAAAAAGCAAAAAAGCAAAAAAAAGTGTTATTGGGACGCCAACAACACGCGGTGTTCCCAAGCGGTCCCCCATCTAAGTACTAACCGCGCCCGACGCTGCTTAATTTCGGTGATCGGACGAGAACCGATGTATTCAGCGTGGTATGGTCGTTGGCGAAAGCCTATGGTCTAATCGAAGGTTTTGTATAGCACAATCTGACGGCCAGAAAGTGTTATGTTGTATGTATTTACAAGTATTAAATTGGATGGGGCAGCGGCAGCGGCAGCGGCAACGAAAATGTATCAAATAGATTATTTCGAATAAAAGTAAAGAAATACAAAGAAAAATAAATGCAAAGCAAATGAAATATAAAGAAAAAGAAATGCAAATGAAAAGAAAATTGCAAAAAAATAAAAAGTGTTTATAAAAAAAGGTATCCAGTATCTATCCAAAATGCAAAAAAGCAAAAAAGCAAAAAAAAGTGTTATTGGGACGCCAACAACACGCGGTGTTCCAAGCGGTCCCCCATCTAAGTACTAACCGCGCCCGACGCTGCTTAATTTCGGTGATCGGACGAGAACCGATGTATTCAGCGTGGTATGGTCGTTGGCGAAAGCCTATGGTCTAATCGAAGGTTTTGTATAGCACAATCTGACGGCCAGAAAGGTTTTTATGTTGTATGTATTTACAAGTATTAAATTGGATGGGGCAGCGGGGCGGCAGCGGCAACGAAAATGTATCAAATAGATTATTTCGAATAAAAGTAAAGAAATACAAAGAAAAATAAATGCAAAGCAAATGAAATATAAAGAAAAAGAAATGCAAATGAAAAGAAAATTGCAAAAAAATAAAAAGTGTTTATAAAAAAAGGTATCCAGTATCTATCCAAAATGCAAAAAAGCAAAAAAGCAAAAAAAAGTGTTATTGGGACGGACGCCAACAACACGCGGTGTTCCCAAGCGGTCCCCCATCTAAGTACTAACCGCGCCCGACGCTGCTTAATTTCGGTGATCGGACGAGAACCGATGTATTCAGCGTGGTATGGTCGTTGGCGAAAGCCTATGGTCTAATCGAAGGTTTTGTATAGCACAATCTGACGGCCAGAAAGTGTTTTTATGTTGTATGTATTTACAAGTATTAAATTGGATGGGGCAGCGGCAACGAAAATGTATCAAATACAGTGAAAGCTCCCGTGGCCGGACAGCCACGGTACCAGTACTTTTGTCCGCCTACGGGAGATGTCCGTCTGCGGGAGATGACAAAGAAATTGCCAACAAAGTTTATATCTATTTTAAATTCAGTTTTAATGTTAATATATATTTGAGTTACATGGAACGCATGTATATGTTACATATGGGTTGCATATGTATGTTTTTAACAATTTTATGTTTTGAAAAATTGGTCAATTGTAAACCGTTTAAAATTTTCCTGCTTATTTTCAAGATTTAGGTGATCAAAATGACTTCTTAAAAGATTTCGATATAATGGTTAGCGCTGTTAACCGTTTTGTAGCGTACCGACAACTCAATTTCGCTTCGCATTATTCGCACATTGTCAGTATGTTGTATTAAAATGTATTTTTTGTCCGCCTGCGAGAGATGTTTTGTATTAAAATTTTCAAAAATCGTGTCCGCGTCCGGCCCAGGGAGCGTCCGGCCACGGGAACGGATTTTGTATGAAAATCAAGCTAATAATCTTGGGACTTTAAAATTCGTCCGGCTAGGAGAGATGTCCGCCTGCGGGAGCTGTCCGCGACTAGAGCTTTCACTGTAGATTATTTCGAATAAAAGGTAAAGAAATACAAAGAAAAATAAATGCAAAGCAAATGAAATACAAAGAAAAAGAAATGCAAATGAAAAGAAAATTGCAAAAAAATAAAAAGTGTTTATAAAAAAAGGTATCCAGTATCTATCCAAAATGCAAAAAAGCAAAAAAGCAAAAAAAAGTGTTATTGGGACGGACGCCAACAACACGCGGTGTTCCCAAGCGGTCCCCCATCTAAGTACTAACCGCGCCCGACGCTGCTTAATTTCGGTGATCGGACGAGAACCGATGTATTCAGCGTGGTATGGTCGTTGGCGAAAGCCTATGGTCTAATCGAAGGTTTTGTATAGCACAATCTGACGGCCAGAAAGTGTTTTTATGTTGTATGTATTTACAAGTATTAAATTGGATGGGGCAGCGGCAACGAAAATGTATCAAATAGATTATTTCGAATAAAAGGTAAAGAAATACAAAGAAAAATAAATGCAAAGCAAATGAAATATAAAGAAAAAGAAATGCAAATGAAAAGAAAATTGCAAAAAAATAAAAAGTGTTTATAAAAAAAGGTATCCAGTATCTATCCAAAATGCAAAAAAGCAAAAAAGCAAAAAAAAGTGTTATTGGGACGGACGCCAACAACACGCGGTGTTCCCAAGCGGTCCCCCATCTAAGTACTAACCGCGCCCGACGCTGCTTAATTTCGGTGATCGGACGAGAACCGATGTATTCAGCGTGGTATGGTCGTTGGCGAAAGCCTATGGTCTAATCGAAGGTTTTGTATAGCACAATCTGACGGCCAGAAAGTGTTTTTATGTTGTATGTATTTACAAGTATTAAATTGGATGGGGCAGCGGCAACGAAAATGTATCAAATAGATTATTTCGAATAAAAGGTAAAGAAATACAAAGAAAAATAAATGCAAAGCAAATGAAATATAAAGAAAAAGAAATGCAAATGAAAAGAAAATTGCAAAAAAAATAAAAAGTGTTTATAATAAAAAAGGTATCCAGTTTCTATCCAAAATGCAAAAAAAAAAAAGCAAAAAAAGTGTTATTGGGACGGACGCTTACAGACGCGCGGTGCTCCCAAGCCCCCCCCCCCCAAAAAAAAACCCCCCCCCCCCCCCCTTTTTTTTTGGGGGGGCGAGAACCGATGT
This sequence comes from Drosophila sturtevanti, assembly GCA_018150375.1. Lineage (NCBI taxonomy): Eukaryota > Metazoa > Arthropoda > Insecta > Diptera > Drosophilidae > Drosophila > Drosophila sturtevanti. The sequence goes on from JAECWJ010000690.1 coordinate 1,892,238, forward strand.
ATTCAGCGTGGTATGGTCGTTGGCGAAAGCCTATGGTCTAATCGAAGGTTTTGTATAGCACAATCTGACGGCCAGAAAGAGTTTTTATGTTGTATGTATTTACAAGTATTAAATTGGATGGGGCAGCGGCAACGGCAGCGGCAGCGGCAACGGCAGCGGCAGCGGCAACGAAAATGTATCTAATAGATTATTTCGAATAAAAGGTAAAGAAATACAAAGAAAAATAAATGCAAAGCAAATGAAATACAAAAGAAAAAGAAATGCAAATGAAAAGAAAATTGCAAAAAAAAAAAAAAGCTTATCCAGTATCAATCATCAAAATGCAAAAAAAGAAAAAAAAAATTAAATTTATGTGAGAAATTTATTTGTTGTCGTCTTTTTAAATGCAAATGGTTAGTTTTACTTATAGCAGTAGAATAAAAAAGGACCTCCAATTTTTGCATAGTTTTTGCAATTTATCCTCTTTTTTGGGGGTATAAACGCAGCATCATCAAAAATTCGAAAGCAATCAACTCAAAAATAACCTCAGCGGCACAGAGTGGGGCAACAACAACATCGACACACACAATCGTTCATGCTTTGAAATTCCACCTGCTCATAAATTGGCGTTGCCGCACCCCAAAAGTATGCAGTAGAGTTTTTATTTTTTTTTTTCGGATACCTGCACGAGTGACGGTGTAATGGTTAGAGTGACTAGTGGGAAGGGGGTAGCTTCCTCTTGCCATTTTGGCGTTTCAGAAATATGGCAAACAATTATGCGCTTGAGTTTTATTACAAATGCCCGGCAGTTATATAAGCTTACGAAGGGGCGGCATTGCAGGCGATAATAACCACGTTTTCACATGCATCCATGAGACAGGCCCGGTCCTAACTTTATCCCCCCCCCCCACCTTGTCCCTCCTCATATACACATATCGAAGCCACTCCCCCTAGTGACACTCTTCACGTGACAGGCAAACGGAAGTACAGGAAATTTGTACCCTTTTTCTTTGTTACTTGCCGGCATTATCTTAATAAAAGTAAGCTATAGAAGTATACATATATCGGGGCGCGTTTCATATTACGTCTTGGCCTGGGTGGACATATGACTACATACACATACAGACACACACACACATCTGAATTTGCCTTAAGGGGGCCGTCTGCTCCTTCGCCCCAGTTTGAGTGTGTGTGTGTGTGTATGGGGATGGTGATTGGGGGAAGGGGGGTAAACCGTGCGCATATTTCAGCATGATACGACAGCTTGACAACATTAAATTTGCATTGCTCTTGCCAGAGTTTGTTTATGGAAAAAGAAAAGTACAAGCTGAAGGAGCCCATCCAAGCAGGCGATATCAGGGAGTCGAAACATATGGGACTGCGCAACCAATACTCCAACTCCAATGCAATGTGACGTGTAGGCCTTTCCAAATCCCACCCCGCAGTACCCACGGTTTTGACTACAATTAAAGTGATTGAAAAATATTTTCCAAGCCATTTTATGCCCCAACTAAATGGGGGAGGGGTACAAAATGGAGAAATGAAAGTATTTCCTTTTTATTCTTTTTTCTTTTTAGTAAAGTTTCATCATAGTCTGACTAACATACCCTGTAAATGTAACAGAAACTGGCTTAGTAAGTTTGCCACATAATTAACAAATTATAATTTTTAATTTTGTATAATATAATTTTAAATTTAAAAAAAATGTTTAAATATCCGATGGAGTTCTACTAAACGAAATCTTTTTTCTATATATTTTACAGGGAAAGGTTAATGAAATAAAGTAAAAATTTAGTGAAATTTTTAGAGAAGTAGAAGTAAGATTTTTATCGAAATAATTTCCCTGTGGAAATCTGATTGAAAAACTATACAGAGTATTAAGTTTTTGAGAGACTAATATGTATATATTTTTAAAGGATACATCAGCCTGGATTTTTGAAGAGTAGTTCTATTTCTGTTTGTGATGTTTGGGTAACATTTCGTACTTTGGATGTCAAAGACCTTTAGATTTTTATAACGAGAGTTTAGTTAATGAGGTAAACTATATTTATCAATATTGAAAAATAATGAATATCTAAGATTAAAGCATTTTCATTGCTAAAAGAACGAAATAAAATGGAATATTTTAAGCACTTTAATTCAATGCCATTATATTAAGGATATGATTTCATTTTGATGTCTGAACTATAGTTACCTATTAATTCACCTTTGAAGTAAGCATCAGATATGGGAACTTAATCGGTTTTTTGGATCGTTAAGTGAAATTTAACAAAAGACTATATTATGTCATGATTTCGATTCATATTATATAGTTATACATATATAAATTCAGGACAAACAAAAGTAAATGTTTTGAAATGGAAATGCCCATTGCTTTTGTTAGGCAACATTTCAAATTATGACGTCCAAGGTTGGGCATAAGATAATCTATGGATTTCAATGATATAGTAGTCTGATCGGAACCGAATTTGCTAAACAGGTAGATAATCTGAAATACAATCATTACACATAATATAATACTTAATAAATTCTGATCAGACTCCGTGTGGTCGTTTAGTAGCTTTCAAATATACAATTACATATATATGTATGTATAAATATACATATTCCGAATTATTTTAATTAAATCTAATTGCAGGAAAAGGCTTTTATTTTTGGATCTGAAATCTTTATTTTCAAATGATCGTTCCTATATGATGAGCTTTAGGGGCTTGATTTGAGTGGCTCTGTAAGACGAAGATTAAGAACCCAAATTAAGGTTTTAGAATCATAATTTCCGATTTTAGAAAATCTATTTTCACCACAAAATATTTATTCTGATAAATATATCTTATTCTATCTATAAACTAAAAATTATTCAATTTGTATTAATGGATTTGCGTATAAATATATTAATATATTAATAGATTATTATATTATATACATATAATTATATTTTTAGACAAATTAGCAAATTTTTTTCAACCGATAACCACTTCAAAAGTTAATCGCTATATTTTATATTATTTGATCTATCAGATGTATCTTTGGTAGAAGCAAACCTTTTCTCGGATCGATCAATCAAGTGGATATTTTAATAAATATATAGTTTTTAATTTATTTTGAATGCTTGTAAAGTTCATTTTATGTCTCATTTAAACTCCTTCCTCTTCCTCTTCCTCTCCCTTTCTCTCTCTCCCTCTCTCTCTCTATAATTATATAGGCTTCAGAGGTTTGAATCAAACTCAAAAAGTATGTAAAGCTAAGGTGAAATTGTGGCTATCTTACATTATTGGGTAATCTTTGGGTCTACTACTTGCATTACAATTTACATTTTCTTGCCATTTTATTTAATGAAGTTTGGTAAATTGCAGCCACGCAAAGTAGCTCGACACAGTGAAATGGGATTGACAATGAATGGTTCTTTTGGCCCGAGTACTGCTATTGGATCCATGGTATTCGGGGAGTTTCGGTTTGAGAGTCTAAAAAAAGTTGTTGCATGCATTCAAGCGCAAAGTTGCAGATACCAAATTGGTTAGCGGGTAGTAAAAAGTGATTGCTGGATTGCCCCCATGGATGTGGCACAGACCCGGTCCCGTACCCGTACCCGAACCCGGACCCTTCGTTTGATGTCATAAAGGCCAATTATGTTAAAATGTTGCAGAAAGAAAAAGTGGCGCATCGCATCGTATCGCATCATGTCGCGTAGTGTCGTCGCGTCGCGACAATTCCGTTTACTGACAGCTAATAATGCCTAGAAGACTGCCCCATCCACCTAGACATCGTACATATACATACATACTTACATATTGTATTGCGTTTTTGTATCCCTGACTAAAGGATGAGGGAATGGATGGGTTTCTCTGCCCACGCCTGCATTGTCAACGCGTTCGCCTGATGTACGGCGCTTCCTGTGTCAGTTCCGGCCGTGCACGCGACTACTATGCGACTTTTTCTCTACGTCCGATGCCGTCACTACGACTAAAAGGCTGGGGCAACAACAAAAAAAAAAAACAACTTTTACGTCACACTCGAATGCATCTCCGTACGAACGGTGGGCAATAATTCAAATACTAGCCAAGGGGGACCTGTCCTTGGTCTGTTGCCTGTATCTGGTCAATAAACTTGCCATCGCTTAGCAAATGACTGTGATTTTCAATCTTTTTTTTTTTTTTTTCTGCCACATTTGAGACGAGTTGAGTTCAGTTCAGTTCTTGTGATTAATGTTATTGATGGCTTTGTGGTAGGAGCAATTATATTATTGACAAGCCTTAAAAATGTTTTGGAAATCGTAACATCTGGCCCGACAACTAAATGAAGGGTATGGAAAATATGATCACATGATTTCAAACATAAACTTTATTACTATTTTTGAGGGTGAAAAGCATTAAGACAAAGGGGGAGTCTACTACATTGGAAAATTTTCTATATATGGACAACTATTTGATGTCAAATGATGCATTTGAACATAATTTTAATAAACTAATATAATAAGAGTCTTAATAACCGTATAATAAATAAATAAAAGTATTTTCAGGTTCAGTTATATTGAACAATGGAATGGAAACTGACAAATGTGAGTAATACATTTATTGATTAAAAATGGATTCATTCCTTTATTCATTTTATCAAGATTTTTTCGTTCCGAAGTTTGTCTCAATGGATAAACTTGGAATGAAGGAAAAGAATGCCTTGGATAAAAGTTGAAAGAACTTTAGTAATAATGGATAGTTTAAAAATTAGATAAACCTACAGATATGAGTCAACTTATTGATCAGGATGTATGTGTATATATCTTATTTAAATATCTAGAAAATCGACTCTCTTGACTTTCAATTTGCTGTAATCAACTTTTCAATGGGATATGTATATACATATATAAATCCTTATAGTTAAGATAAGGAAAGCTATAAAATTATGATCCCAAAAATTAATTGAAAATTTGTTTAGTTAAAATTAAGTTAATTAGATTGGGCTAATTTCACCAATGTATTTGTGCTTAAAATATTCATATTCATAAGAGATTGTTTAATATGATTTATCTTATACCATTATATATTACATATATTATTATTATAATATGATATGTTAAAGATAATATGGAAATTATGTAATAATTTAGTTTTTTGTTGGTTTTTTAACTTTTATCAACTATTTCAGAAGCAATGTGTATAATATTTCTTATATATAATTCGTCAAATGGAATCAAAGTTGATTTACTAAATAAATTTTTATTTTTAGCGATTCTGAAAGTGATAAAGTAATGCTTATATAATTTTTTTTAAATTAAAAAGTACAAAATCTTGAGGGTTGGCTGTAAATTTATATTTTATATTGATAGATAATTATATATACACATGAAAGACATTGTTGTTTCTCAAGCTAGGGTCGTAAAATAATATATATCAATTATTGTATACCAATATGTAAGTTTGGTATACACAGATATATCTCTGTTGAGGTTCAAAAGAATCGGTCGATTATACACTATAGCTGTCATAGGAAGAATTTGACCAATAAATTTCTTTGTTCAGAAAACCTTTTCCTTTTTTCTTTGGTAAATTATATATACATATTTGTCAGATGCCATTTGCAAGCGTATACAAACTTTGATTCGGCCGAAGTCAGCCCATCTTTCTAGTTCATTTCTTATGCATTCATTTCAATTTTTTTCTTAAGGTAAACTTATTTTAATTACATTAATTTTTTTTCTTAAATTTCTGATTCTGATTAATCAAGTTGTGGATGACCCAGAGGAATAATTGGTATGAAAATATATAGAAAGTGTATTATAAAGTTGATTATTCTGTGCCTTATCAGTGCATTTTGCTTTCATGTTCAATTATTTAGACAGTATCCGAAAATTTGAAATGCATTCAGATGATTTTTTTTTTCTCTCTTCTACTCCTCAAAATTGTTTTGGAAATTAAACTAACCGTCTATTCTGAAAAACAAGAAAAAAAAGAAAAAACCCCGAAATGAAAACATTTGAAAACCGAAAAATGCAAAAACCATTTGCGCGAACAACAGTCGGGCATTATTCCCTCGACGTGCGAGTACTTCTTGTTGTTGTGTGTATATTTTTTAATCAAAAGCCGCAAATTGCCGCAACGCAAAAATGACAATCAAGCGACTCAACCTATAGTAACCATTCAGCCACCTAACCACCCTGGTGGTTTTCCTCTTCAGATCCAGTGCGAGAGCCACAGCCAGAACCAGAACCAGATCCAGACTTTGGGTGCCAGTCAGACAGACAGACAGACAGACAGAGAGTCTGTTGCTGCTGTCCAATACATTTAACGCCTGGGCTCAACTATAGAAAAAACGAATCATCCAAAATACAAAACAACAAAAAAATATTTAAAAAAAAAAGGAAAATTTAGGAATGAGACTGTGAGAGAGAGAGAGAGAGAGATAGAGAGTAGGAAAGAAGGAGAACCGTTGAAAATGGCTCTGACATGTTGCCTTTGACATGCATTTGACATTTGACAGATCGCGCATAGTGTGTACCAGGGACCTTTGAAACGGTATCGAACCAGGGAGTCAAAAGGAGAGTGAAGGCAACGCGAAGCGTTTCAAATGAAATGACTAAATTATGTGCAAAGTGGTGGAAAGTGGAAAAACTGGGCAAAATGAAAAATAAGGAGAAAAAAAAAATAAAAAGTCAAATTAAAAATGCGTTTGCCAGGTAAAAAAAAATTTGTTGTGTGCAATCACTCGAGCGTCAACATTTAACTGTCATATCTGACAATTGAAATAGGGGTTGGGGGCAGGATTGTGGAGATGTGGGGGTAGGGGTAGCATTCAAACTGCCACAAAAGTTTTTTGGGGTTGACATTGGCGTAAGTTTGTGGCAGAAAGATTGGCGACTTAAGATTGAACCATGTGTGTGTGTAATGTGTGTATGCAGTGTGTGTGTGTGTGTGTATGGCTGTTGCGTCTTCTTATCAGCTAAGCGTCGAGTGGCACTTGAGGCGTTTTCTGTTTGGCAACCCTTTTTTCTGAAGCACTTTGATTGACAGACCACAACCACCATCATGGGGCAACATCATCATCCGTATAAGCGGCTGTATTTGAGTTGCATATTTACTCATTAATAGCGATAAGCGCGTTAAAGTTACAGTTAATGCCTAGGACAAAGATATATATACATATACATATATGTACCTTTCAACAACCCCAAAATGAAAGTAAAACCGAAGTCCATATACTCGTTACCAAGTAAACGTTTATGAGTCTAATAAGAGATAGAACATTAAGGCTATTTTCAATTATAGTTTTAGTTACTACAATTTGAGGGCTTTTCGGAAATCCTCCAATACTCGTATTACCTTCATTCAAAGGTTTGATTGGTAGGTAAATATAATAAAGTTTATAGATTTTCTGAATTCGCTTATTGTCCCTCTAGGATTGATTGGAAATATATGCCAAAGAGAAAAAAAAATGCAAAAATTGTTTCTATTTTCCAAGCTTACTTAGAAATTTGTATAGATCCCATTAAATTGGAGGATCTACTAAGTATTTAAATTCGAAATAATTTTTGGCATATTTGGATTTAATTAAATATTACTATACCTATTAAGGAGATGCTATATCTTTGAAACGTTTTTCGATTCCAAATATTAATTAATGTTATGTATAATATTTTATGAAAAATATGAAATTGATGACAAGGTTGAATTTCATAGCTTTAAATTGGAATATAGTTAAAAATATATCTATCTATATATATATATATTGAAACTATGTAAATCAGTTTATACCTTAAGTAATAGTGAAAGATTCAGTTTTAAAATACTTATTTAACACCTTCGATCCCAGGTAAATCGGCAATATTAATAAATGTAAAACATTTAATTTGTATTGAGTTTTATTTAAGTACAAAATTGGATTAATACATATATAAGTAACATTAGCGGTATAAATTTGATCCTGTCCTACCTCTATACAAAATGTATGAAAATAATAGAACAGATAGAAATGCTAAAATAGATGCGGTGTATGGACAAAAGGATATAGATACATATATACTATATACATACATACATTTTTTTATGTATAAATATATTGACAGTAAATTCTATCATTAGAGTATGATAATGTGTTTGGATGTTACTTCAATTTAACTTTTTATTAGGGAAAAGATGGGATAATGCCATTTGGATGATTTGAACCCGACTCTATTAGTTTTAAGTAAATTAATCAACGATCGTTGTCGTGAATGAAACAATTTGACTCATCTGTAATAGGCCATAGAAATGGACTATAAAAAACTTTTTTAAATGTTTGATTTTGACCAACACGATATACTCTTCTTTCACAATTAATGAGTAAACGAATTTCACTACAGTGCGTCACAGTGATGAAAAGCTGTCAAAAAATAAAAAAATAAACAAAACAAATAAATAATACCCTTTATTTTGCAAATAATCTTTTAATCTTATATTTCATACTGATCTAAATGGAAATTTCACAGAACGAATTGCCATAAATGGACCAGGAATGGAACAATACACAGTTCGATATCTATCATCCATTTTCATCCTTTCATTGTGAAAACTCGTTGATGTTTATCTTACATTTTCACTCCAGTTTCATGACAGTGTGCAGCACCCCTAGAATCTCCCATTGAACCCTTTTTTTTTTTTTTTTTAGCTCGCGCTCTGCTCTGCACGCAATTCATTAAATTGAAATATTTTGCAGATCGATCATTGTGTCCAGGCCAAAGTCGAGGTCTTTGTGAGCCACTCCCATCATCATCATCACCATCACCACCACCACCACCACCAATACCATCATGACGACAAGCAGACAAATATGCAAGCCTTTTAGGCACCAATTATTGTATGTGGCATTGCCCACCCACCCCCCTCCACCCCGCCATACCCCGTTCCCAACTCTTCTCATCTCACATGCCACATCTATTAATCTCTTTTATTGTTGTTCAAAGCGCACGGAACGGAAGAACGGAAGGGAACACTTGTGCAAATAGCAGTCAGGCTTTGCAGTAGGAAAGACGATGTCAGTTTTTAGCTGTGCGCAAAGTCAATGCACAAATATAATGAGAGATAGAGAGAGAGCGAGAGAGGGAGAGCAGAGTGGGGCAAAAGAGGTAAGAGTCCGCCATACTCCGGCCAACAGTTTCCCAACTCTCAAAGATGCCGTCGCGCGTGTGTTTTGGACACGCGTTCAATGGTTTACATAGGGAAAGGGATGGGTGGAAGTGGTTGGATGGATGGATGAATGAATGGATGGGTTTGGTGGGTGGTCGAAGGTTTGCACATCTTTGTTGATTGCATTCTCCTCCTGCCTTCTTCTTTCTCTTTCTCTTTCTCTTTTTTTTCACCTCCACCTATGTTCATATGTATGTCTTCTGGCCGAGAAGCTTACCTACTCACCTTGTTTGTTGCACAGCAGGCACGACCGTGGCCATGTCCATGTCCTTTACCACGTGCTGTGGCGTCTACGTGCCATCGTATTGATGTGGGTTATTGTTATAGGCCTTTTACTGTTATTAACGTTGCGCACAAATTGGTATAAATTCTGCGAAAATGCAAGAGAACCAAAAAGGGGAAAGAAAGGCATAAAGTGAGTGGCCGAGATGGGGGGGAGGGGGGAGGAGGAAAACAGGTTGCACATTGCACACAAGGAACAGTTATACAGGGTAATGGTTTGTCCTGCTGTGCTCATTGGGGTTGATTAATATGCCAATGGTATGCCCAAAGAAACCTTGATATACATAGTCTCTGAGTTATGCACAAAGAATGCCAAAAGCCCACGCACCAAGAGGTGTTCCAAGCAGTCACTATGGGGATGACTTGGAAGGGATTTCAATTGTAATAAAAAATAATTCAGCAGACTCTTTCAATCGTACGTATTAGATCCATTTGTAATATACCATACAATCGTCTCTGAAGTTTTGAAGTGGAGCTTAAGAGAAAGGTAAATAAAAATAATATGTTTCTAGTTATAATGACACGTGAGGTCCCATTGTTCCGACTTTGGGGTATTTAGTCTGCAAATCTAGAGTCTTAGATGTTATACCTTATAGAAGTTCATAAGTTATTTAAAGAGATCTTATACTAACATTTATTGGTAGCTAACTTTGTAACTTAGTTCAATTTATAAGAATTATTTATTATTCGATGAATTTATGATTCAATTAGCAAATTCAATAAACTTTCATGATCTACTATATATTTACTATAATTTATATTCTAGAATGCGACTTGGTTCTGTATATACATATTTATAATTATTTTATTCAATTTCGGAATATTATATTATATTATATTATTCTATTTTTTTGTTTCTCAATAATATACTCGTCTCTAAAAATCTAAAATTACCTTGCAGTTCTGATTTTGAATATCAGACAATTCAAAGAAAAACATTAAAAAATCGGTACATAACATCTGTTCTATCATACACCCGATCTATTTCGTATGGGATTTAGAACCTCTTAGAGTTTATACTCTAACAATTGCCACTGCAACTCATTAATTTTTGTCATTATACAGACTAAAGATTATCTCAAGTTTTTATTCGATTCAGGTATCGAAATCGATTGACTATGTTATTTATACATATAGCTAAAATACATAATTAAATCTAATAAAATTGTGGGCTAATTAAAAAAGTTAAAAAGGAAGCAAGTTTTCCCTGTACCAAATACATCCTATTGTATAATGTTAAACTCCTTCGAAATTGAAAATAATTAAAATAAAATGTAAACATTTAAGTGACTTTACCCTATGAGTGCATGATATAAAAATACTTAAAACTGAATTTGAATATATCGGATACAAAGATATATCAGCAAAGGAATTTTAAATGAACTCAACCGTATAATATTTCAGTAGATCCATGCAATATTTTGGGTATAAGAACATTTAAAATAATAATAATAATAATAATAATAATAGTAATAATTATAATAGTTATAATAATAATAATAATAGTAATAATAATAACTAATAATAAATAGTAATAAAAATAATAATAAAAATAGTAATAATAATAATAAATATAAAAGTAATAATAATTATAATAATAATAATAATAATAATAATAATAATAATAATAATAATAATAATAATAATAATAATAATAATAATAATAATAATAATAATAATAATAATAATAAAATTAATAATAATAATAATAATAATAATATTAATAATAATAATAATAATTAATAATAGAAATTGTGAAAAAAAATTATGACTTATTGTTTTAAAAAAATGAAATTGATGCATTTAAATCATTTTTAATATGTATATAACATTGCTGTTCGAATAAAGACTATTTTAGTCTTTATTTTATTGCTATTGTAATTGGTTTTAAAACGGTTCAAATTATAAGATTTAATAGGTTTTGAAATGGTTCTGATTAATAGATTTAATAGTATTCGTTTAACCTAGAACCAATTTATAAGCAATTCAAACAAACGGTTGTAAAAACGGTATCAACTTGCAGAACAGGAAACTATAGCTGAACGAATCAAAATTTTATTTCCCATTAAGTGTTCCAGCATTGCATTGAAAGTTGAAAGTTTTTTCATATTTATTTTATTTGAAAGTCTTTTATATTGTTATCATTGTGTGATTTCTTTATTCTTTGTTTCAGAATTCCTTTAAATTATTTCTTATTATAAGTTCAAATTAAATATAAACCAAACTCGAAGGCATGGTTAATATTAGAAATATCAATAAATAATGAATTCTAACCAAATTCCAATACAATTTTAGTTAATAATATAACACAACAAATAATTAATTATTTATGCTGCAACGCCTTCTTTTTACCTTTCCCATGTACTCCTTCTAAATAAAGGGGGCGTTCCATGTGGGGGGACTTAAAACATGAAATATACATAATATTGACTTGAAAAAATGAGTCCATATATGATTTTCCTTTATGGTTTTTTTTTGGTTTTATTTTTTTCATACTTTATACTAGACATATGCAGAGATTCTACAATTTATTTTAATGTGCCACATGCAAAGCCCTTTGAAAAGTAAAAGATGCGTCTACCTACATAAAGATACTCCCATTTCCATTGCTAGGATTACTTGGAGTTCTTTTCGTTTTTTTTTTTTTTTCTTTTCTTGTACTGAACTTTCTCACAGATTGCGTTGACATTCGGTTTTTGTCATTTAAAAAGTAAAAAAAAAAAAAGGAAAATGTATGTGAAATGTTACACGCCCTAATTCCAGTCATTTTTATTCTTCTCTCGGCAGACTGTGCCGTTTTTTCTTTTTTCCCAAAAAAAAATTTTCAAGTGATTTAGTGCAATTAGTATAATTAACAGAGTGCGTAAGATGAGACTAAGGCGACAGAATGAAATGTGCGCCACATGTCCTTAACTGGCTGTGCCCTTAAGGATATACTTAAGCCGACATGTGTTTTGTCATCTTAAGTAGCAAATGATTTCCTAGAAAACTGAAGTGAGTGCAAGTAAAGTGTAAAAATGTAGAAAATTTTCAATTTTCTTTATCTTTTTGTTTTCCTCAGTAAAAAGATTTTTCCTAATTATGCCAAGAGAGAGAGAGAGGAGATAGAGAGAAAGAGAGAGAAGGAACAAAAAAGGAATTGTCTAGTGAAGAGTGAAACAGTTTTTATGCTTTGTTGCTTGTTTTTGCATTTGGTACAAAAGTGTTGACCTAAAAGAGGAACGAAAACAAAACGAAAACAGATTCTCAGTCATTAAATCTCTACCTGGTTTTTACCTTTTAGTTTGTTTTTTTTTTGCATGCAATGGATGTTTCCTGTGCGGCATAAAAGTCAACACTTTAGTGCAATTCAAAGCAATTAACATTGACAGTAAATATAGAATTTGTGTAGAAAATGCCCACGAGGCAGAAGCAGCAGCAGCAGCAGTAGGAACAGATGACAAGTTCTTGCCTTTGACTTGTACCTGACTGGCTGGCATACATCCTGGAACAGAGAATCAACTCCATTTGCATGAGATGGCATCGACACATCAACAGTATTCATCAGGCATTGAGGTAACATCCGGTAACTGTAACTGGAACAACTCCTAGTTAAGGCTATAGGGCAAATTGAAGTTAAATCATAGTAGAAATACATATATATATATCTGTAGTATATATACGTATGAAGTTCTGTTTGTATCTACAATCTGTTATCTCTCTTGTAGGCCATTTTCAGTTGATGTGCGTGCCATGTTTGAGAGTTAAATGGGAACGTATGGGGGGGTATGGGAAGTCTTACCCACCCAGGGCGACGTTCAAATTGTCCTGTGCGTGCTTGTCTATGACAACTGGAAATTAGTTTAATAGTCCAATGTGAAGCAGAGCTATAGGTAAACATATATATATATCTTACTCTCTCTATATATTATGTATAACTTTATATATATTTATATATAATATATATATATATAGAACGAGAGGGAGAGAGAGAGAGAGAGGCAGAGGGTGAGGACACATTTGTTGATATAGTTATAGCATTATTTTTTAGGTATCTGTATACAAACACAAATTGCTTTCATTATGCGGCAACTGCCGCCGCCTTCGGAGTGCGTGTAAAACCAATAAATGTGATACGTGCAACTGTTAAATTAAGTTAATCACACACACACACACACTCCTCACAAATCCCAGTAATCACATCTTTACCCACCCACCCATTCAATAAGAAAGTCATATTTGTAGGCCAATGGTAAAAGAAAACGCCTCCACACACTCTCCCCTCTCTCCCCTCTTTCCTTAACCACATTTTACTGTATCAATAATTTTCCATTTCGATCCTTGGCAAGGTTTCGATTTAATGACATATTTTTCATAACATTTGTCACAACAAACAAAAGCTTGAGTTGGCAATGTTGAAAATCAATTGAATTAATATGAAAGGAAGTACATATATACATATACATATATATACACATATGAATATATTTATAATTAGTTGATGAATTAACAATTTATATAGATTAGCCTCATCTGTTTCTGTATAATAATTAGAATAAATTTCTGCCAATATTGCGATCCCATAGATCCATATTGGCTTTAGGATAGATAGCCTTGAGAATGAGAAATTTAAATGAAGTTTCAAAGTAAATCTCCTTCCGATTTGCAAAAGGTATTCGATATCTCCGGGTCAATCTTCTATCCAACAACTGCTTGAAATGTCGGATCCATCTCATCGTCGGTAGTTCCCTCCAAAGTAGTTGAGAGACTACTCCTTCATAAAGTTTGACTACTACTGGTAGAGGCCGGCTTGATCCCTGATCATAAGTTTGGCTTAGAGAGTTTCATGTCACACCAGAGCAGTGCCAGAGAATTGTGTATAAAATATTGGAAGTATTCGATGGGAAAAGTTACTGCACTGGGGCTTTCCTGGATATTAAGCAAGCATTTGACAGGATCTGGCACACCGGACTGCTGTTCAAACTGAAGAGTGGCCTACCAGAGGCCTTACCACCTCCTCCTCAAATCTGTATTGGTGAAGAATACATTTTAAAATTTGCCATTTGAATGATTTAAAATTTACCTTTATTTTAATGTAAAATTTATAAAAGATCGGAACTTATAATTATATCCGTTAACGACATGTGCAAATTTGGGGTTCTCTCATCGATTTAAGTCCTTTATACGGACATTAATGTTTATTTTTATTTTTAGCTAATCCATTTCTGTTAAAACTAAATCTGTCCTGATCCTTATATCTTGTCTTGTCATGATATTATAGTTCCATTCATAATTTTTACCATATGCCTAAATATTGGATGTATTTGTATACTTACTCACTTCTACCTAAAATTGGCAAGTTTCGTGGATGTTTTTCAATATTTATTTCTTTGATATTCTTGAGCCTGCGACTATGAGTAAATTGCTATGTCTTATACACAGATTGAGATTATATATATTGTTAGACTAAATATCGATTGTTGAACATATATGAAAAATGGCAAATTACAGGTTAAGCAAATTTGTTATTTTTGTTAAAATTCTCCAAAATCTCATTTAAAAGTTGAAATACAATACTGTTTGCTTTATTCAACGGAAATCAAAGTTTGCTATAAATAAAATAAATATTATAAATTTACAAAAGTCTCTTAGCAGAGCTTGAGGTCATTTAATTTTGCGTAGGTAGCTTAAAGGTGAGTGGGCTGACTTTTACAAGATTATTATTAGAATTTTTCATATTCCACATAATCAGCTGGAGGGAATTTATTAATCTGCAAGAAGGTCAAAATAAATATGAAATTTAAGCTCTGTTAGTTTTAGAAAAATTTAAACGAAATCAGTTATGAGATGAGGGGAGTTAATCTGATGAATCAGTAAGTACGATTAGTATACAGTAGTATACAGTCACATATTTAGAAGACCTTTCATTTTATGCCTAACGTGGTTTTAAGAGTAGAACTACATATGTATATATGTAGGGGGTTGGTTTCTTTTAAATTATTTCAAGATAATTATATTTATTTGATTAAAGGTTTATAATTAATAATAATAGATCTGACAATAAGGAAACTGTGCTTTTAAATAGAATACAACACTCCCAGGAAATTTACGTCTTTTACTTCTTTTTTGCTTCATTCCGATCGTCATATTTGTTCTTGTTGCATCTTCGTCCTCTTTGGATGTTTATCGTCTTTGGATCTTTGTCGTCTTTCTAATCTTATCCTTGTCTAGAGTTAATTAGTGAGCGAGGCGGTTTACCACCCCACATATATAGTCGAAAATTTAACCATTGCCATCATTTGATTAAAGAAATTGGTATATTTTATAGGTTTTAGTTTCAAAATCCGATAAATTTATATTGAAGATGATTTAATTGTCATTTTTTAGGATTTTAACAAAAATAACAAATTTGCTTAACCTTTTTCCCATATTTTCAACCATCGATATTTCTGTATTTAGTCTCACAATATTATGTAGACTAATAGATAATCTAAACCATTGCATAAGACATAGTCTTATATTTTGTAGTCTCAAGGATATCATTGGATTAAAAGCGAAAAGCATCAACAAGATAAGTCCAAATATCCAGAAATACCAAAGAAATAAGGATCACGATAAATTTAGTTTTCACAGAAATTAATTAGCAAAATAAAACAATAAATATTAATGTAGGTATAAAAGAACTTAAATCGAAGAAGGTAACGAACTCACACATGACTTCAAAGGATATAAGATCGGATCTTTCATGAATTTAACAACAAAATAAGGGCAAACTTCCCGAGGTAAATAAATTACTGAAATATTAATACGGAAACGAGGTTTATTTGATTTGAAAAATTTAAGGGAAATTTTCTAAGAGCTTTTCGTTTCATTCATTCAATTATTTCTCTTTAGTTTATATACTATATTACAGCTAAAGGCCTTAAGAGTTAGCGCTTTAGTCAAATGTAAGTTTTAATTTTAATTATAAGTATCTAACTGTATTATAAAGAAATAAATACTATATACTAGACTGTTATCGATAACAATTATCTTTTGATTGATGTGGGAAAAATAGATCAAGATTTACCTGACTTGCAAGTATAACTATATACATATATTTCAAATTCTATAAACCTTGTCATATTGAGACTTAAAGAAATATTCAAGTTTTATTCCTTTTCTCTTTCCCACAAAACGTCAACCACAAATTACAGACTAATTTCAATTTTTGTTGATCAGCATAAATTGAATTAACTTAAAAATTACTGAACCATCTGGCTTAACGATTTCTAACGCCAGTGTAATTTTTATTTATTTTTTTTTTTTTATTTATTCAACTCATTTTTAATCTGATGGAAATCCTTTGTTGAACCACAAACCACATACGGACAATAATCCCAATCTTCTTGCCAAAAATCTCATTTGAAAATCCAATTTGATAAATAGAAACCAATAAATTCGAAAAAAAAGAAGAAATAAATAAATAAATAAACGAGTTAAAGGAAATAAAACCCAAACCAAATATATCCACATTTGCACAAATTTAGAGCACAAATTAGCAATATGCCCGAATTTATGAAATATGTGAAAATCGTGACAATAATAATGCTGCTTAAAAAGGACACAAGGATACGGTTAGCCCTAACCCTAACCCTGTTGCAACAAACTCCCCTTCAACAACAACTGCAACAGCAGTCGAAAAAAAAAAGGAAAACTGAAACAGCTGAGTAACTAAAAATGAAGCCAATATAGAGCAGCAGCAGCAGCAGCAGCAGATAAAAACTGGGCTCAGTCCATCCAATACAAAAAGTCACCCAAAAAAAAAAGAAAAAAAAACTAAAAGGGGGAAATTGGAATATATTCTATATTGCTGCCTTAGAGGGTGGTTAACTGGGTGGTGGAGTGGGTGGCGGGTTGGAGGGGGTAGGGGAGTGGTCGAGTGTCATAAGTGCATAAAATGTATTTGTGTTTTGCACAAAAGCGAAACGAAAAGTTTAATTTTCTCTGAGGCCATTGGCATAAAGTGTACGTACGAGTATATATATATATGTATATATAGGAGGATGAGTGTCTGGGTAACCAAATCCGTTCACATTGAAAACATTACCTTAAAAAATACAAGAGCAAGAGAGAGAGAGAGAGGAGATCCCGTCAGAGAGACAGAGAGAGAGAGAGAGAGTAGAAAATGTGTAATAATAAATGTAACAAATGACGCACACGGTAAAATGGAATGGCACTGGCACATCACTAGAATGGTAATGGGAATGGGTGTCCATGGCCAGTTGGGTGGGTGGTTTGGTTCTTTTTTTTTTTCGTTCTGAGGGCGTTTGCCATTTTAGATTAATGGCCGCCGGCAGCAACGTCATATGAGAACCAGATACACACAAATATATATATATATATATATGCACTTATTTGACTAATGTCTTTAATAAAAAATTACACCCATTCGATAGAAAAGTGAAAAATTGGCAGGCTGGCTGGCAAGCAGTTACCCAAGAAGAAGGGTAATAATGCTAGTGTCATGCCGACCCCAATACCCTGTAATACTTGCGGCTTACAAAAAAATTTAGCATTTCATTAGGCAGGAACACAGAAAAGATATATATATGTATGTATGTATGTGTGTACATGTAGATGAACCACCCCAAAGCAACAATTTCCTGTTTCACCCTCCGCACAGAGAGAGAGAGTTCTTTTTTAATATTTACTAATATTGACAATACTTAAAAATTTTAAAAAGCACTGCATTGGGAGGGTTGAGTGAGAGTGAACCAATGGCCCATGGTAACCAGAAACTTTGACATATTTATAGTTGTAAAAGGAAAACGAAAGAAAACCCAACCTTGACAATTGCAAGTGGTGGAACAGCAGCCTTTTTTTTTTCCTTCTTCTACTTTTTACTCAATTGCTAATGGTGGTGGTGCTGTGCGGTGCGTTGATGATGGTATGTGGTAATCCTGATGGTGGTGGTGGTTGATATATATGTTCTATAGTGTTACGTTGCGATGGGATTTACACAATATTTTTCAAGTGCCCACCGCCGACCCATAGGATAGGTCCCTTGGCGACCTATTAAGGGTTGCATTTAGCGGGCTTTGTGTCATTTCTTATGCAAATTGGATTAAAAACGTAACGCATTTTATAAAAATAAAAAAAAACCCAATCCATATTTCGTTGTAAAGAAGATCTATGTATGTATATATGTATATGTATATATATTCATCGGGCACGCGTCTAGTAAATTAACCTAGGTCTTATATTGGTACGCAATGCCATAAATAACAATTCCGATTGCTCTCTCATTGTGCCTTATTAACTGGCAAATGGCTTTGATGTCAACAATTGTTTTTATGAAGGGGCACATTGCCCATTTTAACTTAGTTCAATTTGGGCCTTTGGGCATCACAACCCATAAGCCTATCAAGCGATTAAATTCTTCTTCATTCAAATGCTGGTCTTCAGCTCTGATTTGATTAGACTGAAAAACTCATTGTCTTTATTTTTTTCTTCTTTCTTTTTTTGGTTGCTAAGCTCTTGTCATGCAATTATTTCAATATAAAAATGCCTTGGGTTATTCTCAAATATTCTCTGCAGATATTCGAGATGACTAATTTTTTGAGAAAAGTTTTGCAGAAATTCTATCTTGGTAATTGCAAATGTTTTTCCAAGGATAAGTAGGAGAAAATGAAACTATTTTCAATTGGACTGTATAATTTATGACAATCCTTTATGGAAATAAAAGTACTTTTATAAGATATTTACATATATGGTCTGACAAGTGGAAGATTTTCTACAGTAGAAGAATCGACTACTTCCTTTTGTAGATCTCACTTTTGCCATGAAAAATGAAATTCTAATTGCTTGCGTACTCATATATGTAAACACACTAAGAGGGAAAAGATTATACAAAATTCTAAAAATAATAATTGAAAATTTTCTTCTGTCATCTTTGCAAAGAAAAACCTCAATTAGTATTTAGAGGCTTATTAATAATAAGAGAAAGCATATAAAGAAATTCAATTTTATAACTTTAATCAATTTATATTGTTAATGTGCATAAAGTTTGGCGATTATTAGATATAAATAATCTCCAATTGTTTTGTTTAATATGTTTTATTTATTAATTAGAGTAAGCGCGGCAAACAAGCTTGAGAGAAAAAGTTGGAGAGAGTGTTGATTAAGAATATTATTAGGTAATAGCGTCTTTTGCTTGAGAATTTCCTTAAGCCGGCACAAAGATTTTCCTAAGCGCCATCTAGCGGTTGAAATTTAATTAATACTACATATACCTCTGGCTTTTAAGTTCAATATCCTCATATTCCTCTTTTTGTTAATAGTTCTTTTTATAGTTTCTTAAGCAGGATTCTTTTCTATTGATTTCGATTTCATTTCCATTTCGATCAACAAAATATTTTATAATTATATATATTATATATATATAGTATACTTATACTACATTGTTTGAAAATAATTTATGAAAATCTTTTAATTTTTCAGAGTTCACACTGCAATACCCCTTTTTATAGCTAATCAATATCAAGAAAAACATTTCTGTCTATATTAGGGGTTGTTCACTTTGAAATGATTGAAAAACTCTTTTAACCCTAAATGGTAGGGCGCTTAAAAACAAAAGAATTTTAGTTTACAAAAGATTGACAGATAGTAATTTAATTCCCCTTTTTTAGTATGGAAATTAAATTGAATTTCGCGGCCCGTTTTCGAACGATTATTAAATTTGTACCTCTGCAATTGATCAGGTGTCTCACTAACCATGAGATATGTGACCTCTTTTGTATACTATGGAGTGATTATAGTGACCCCTCTCATCTAATTTAATCTGATCTTTCCACTCTAGTCTACATTCTAAACTCCATTGACTCTCTAAAATCTTTGCCTTAGCCTCTGAACCCTCTGAATCCTCCTTATTATTTCTTTACTTTCTTCTCTCCTTTCATTATTTAATGAGTTATTGTTATTAAATTCATTATATTACATTGTGATAATCTATTGCTATAGTTTAGTCGACTCTTATTTAAATAAATTATTTTTTCATTTAATTAAATTAAGCATAGCAATGGACTTTTATAATGATAAATGATTTAACTTTTCGTTTTCAAATTGTTTTCTAGCAAACAAAGAAAAATTGGTTTGTTTTTTAAAATCTCTATGACAATCTGAAAGTCCTTAGTTGCCCTCATCCAAATGTAACCCCAAACTGAGTTACCCTACTCCACATTGGATTCATGCATGGAGTTAGAATAATGTTTTATTACCAATTCTCGGAAAACATCGATCTATGGCATTTCATGTAAATGACGGGCCAACGACAGACGTCAATGTGACCATTGACAGGACCTGGTGAGTCCTTTGAATGCCTGCAGCCTGCACTTCCTGTACCTTTTATAACCACACGCACCACCCGTCATCCAACTGGCTAGGTAGATGGTAGATGGGCCCATGTGCCCATGTGTGTCCGGCGCTCATTTGACTGCCTGTCACAACAAAATGTTAATGTGCATGGCCCATTAATGGTTTTTCGAAATTATCCTTTCTTTCTTTTCATTTCCACATTTCCACACATTGTTATTGTTGAGGGAAATTTATATGTATATGTTCATATGGATTTCTATATGAGTACCTTTTATATTTTATATTATTCATTCATTATTGTCATTGCGGTTTGCTGGGAAATGCCGGCTTCACTTTCACCTGGCTGCAAAAGTCAAAAAAAGAAAGAAAAAAAAAAAGAAATTTGTATGCCGAGAGCAAGGCGGCACAAAAGGCAGAATAATCTGTGAATCTTCAGTTTGGGTAACCTGATAGGCGATTTGTCAGAGCCGAGCTTCTATTCTATTCTGAATTCCACATACTGATTGTAACTCTATACCCAAAATGATATCCCTACCCCTGTGTTTAATGCCTTTCCTTCTTTTGTGGGTAGCGCGTGTTTCCAACAGTTTGTTGCAGATTTTGTGCATTTATCATGCATGGTGCTTGGTGGGTTGTTGCTCCTCCCTCCTTTGGGATTTGGCCAGTCAGTGGGATGGGATAAGATGAGATGGTTAACTGTATACTGGGTACTGGAACGCGTGCCATAGCATGTGGTTTGCGTTTTAGTATTAAATTGTTTTGCGGTTGTGCTGATAATCAGACAATCGTACAATATATTTCATTGGAGTGGTTTTCTTTTGCCCGTTTTCTCTTTTTTTTTTTGTGTTGTTGTTTGTTGTTTTTTCTTCTTCTTTTTATTTGGGGTGGTTGTCCCTCGTGTACGACATGAGTGTGTGTGTGTGTGTAAATATATACTTACTATTTCCTATTTACTTGGAGTTTATACTTCCATCAAAGTTAATGAAATATTTAATTATGGGCATTAATCAGACAAATTACATAGATGGATAGGTAAGGCGGAGTTCATGTTGTTACAATCAGTCAGTCTCTTACTAAACGAAATGTTTCTATTTTTGGAATTTATTTAAAAAATAGAAATAATGAAATCATATTTTATTATTAGAAGAGCCAATTCTACTCTTTAGTTTTATGATATATTATTATTATTATTTAATATATGTATTGGTTAACTAATGACTTTTGTTTATAGCTGAAAGATAAATTGTTCTTCAGTTCTAGATTGCAAAAGAATCGCTAAAGTTCTTTGTACTAGAGAAATTTGTTCATTTTGTGAGTTAAATAAATAAATCCAAATTAAATAATTCATTTTGCTTTAAGTTCTACCACTCAAAGAAATACAAATTGTTCATACTTCATCGGAAAGACCAAATCCTTTCTATCCTATGGAAAAATCTTAAAATTAATATTATTATGAGAGTCTTATGTAATAATAACAGTGTTGAAAAACATCATACATATTTTTGAATAATTTTTAATATGGGTTTTGGGCATACCAATTTTAAATTTTTTGCAAAACTGAAAAACAAAAAAACCATTTAAATGAAAAGCAAATGTTAACTGGACTAATTCTATAGTTATACGGCAAGGAAACTTAGAAAAAGATTAAACAAACATAAAATAAATTAATTTAGATAAACACTTGATACATATTTGTCTTGATATTAATCTGTTGCTCCTACTCCTGCCGTTATTGCCACCTAATATTGGATTCAATTAGGTTGTAGTTGCCACATATTGCTATAGTTTAAACAATCCTACTACTGTCGATGCTGGAAGCATGTGGCATATACTCACATTGTAGTCTGTAGATGAAATACCTAAGAATTGTTATTCCACTTATTAAAGAGCAAAAAGATTCGACTAAATGTGTGTCAAACCTTCGTTCCGTTAGCTTCATTGAGGGAGATTCAGATAGCTATTGCTGATTGTAGTCCCTTGGTTGCTGCCTCAGAATAAGGTGGCTATATACGCCTCTTAGACAAAGTTTCGTACTAAAAGGCAGTGCTAATCGGAAATATATGTACATAAGTAGTTCTGTTCTGGTTTTCCAAGCAATGTAAAATTCGTTGGTATCCCAAAAGCAAAGTCGAATCTCTTATGTGAAGAAGTTAAAATCGAGAGCGCAAACTGAAATGTGAACTTAATATACATATGCTTGTACTTATATGTAGGTTTTACAATTTATTTTTACGGTTATAGTTTCTTATTGTTGATTATATGTATATAAATTAAAGTTAATGGATACATAAATTTAAATAATAAATAAGATTTCATAATTCACTTAAGCGACTTGATAGATAATGTCACAAAAAGCACGACTTCACTCTATGACGACTGTTCGGCAATTCCCTAACTCAACTTCATTTAGGTTTAAGGAAAATTTTGGAAAGAAAGAGACACATGACTTTGGCTGATCCAATAATCCTTGTAATTTGCATAATACTGGTGTCTCTCTATTCCCTCATTCTCCCATTCCTACATATACAATAAAATTTTTTAAAAACTTTTGCTCTCCAAGAGACTTTTTAGTAGGACAATTAGCACAATAAGAGAGATAGAGTTTAGGTAGATAATATATTAGATATAATTAACTTTTAGAGATTTTTGCTTGAGATGTTAAAATAAAATACAAGTGACTAAAATACTAATAACAAATTATATAATTAACAATAGGAAGATATCAAAATCTATGACCAACAATAATTAGTAACGAAAAACAATTATAGTAGCTTTTGAATAAATTATTCTAAATAAAATCAGGAGAAAGCAAGGATTGCATCCATTTATTCATTTGCAGCCTTTTTCCATCACATAGAGTTATATATATACATATGTATATATATATATATATATATATTTATTTATATATATATATATATATATTTATTTATATATATATATATATATTTATTTATATATATATATATATATTTATTTATATATATATATATATATTTATTTATATATATATATTTATTCAATTGTTTAATATTTGCAATATATATTGCAAATTGAATTGTTGCAGGGTTTCTCCTACACATATATGTATGTAGTTATATGTATATATCTTCATTTAATGGATACTTGCTGAATATATTGCAAATTTAATTGCCGCATCCTCTCGTTATGATCCCCGATATTTATTCTTGATTGGGTTTTAAGATAATTTTTTTTTATAAATACTTTGTAGGGTGTCATCAGTGAGTCCTGTGGGGACCAAAAATGAGGATTATCGCACTGCCAGGGTTCGGCTACTACCTCGAATTGGCAATATGAGCAATGCAAGTGCCGAATCCCATCAATAAGTTCAACTGGATGACCAAAGGAGGTGCCGCCACATAGATAACAACTATATTTATAGGTTGGATCACAGTCATCCACAAATGGCAGTTCTGGCATCAAGAATTTTGCCAAATATGTCCATTTGCGACAATTGTCGCCATGTCCAATTTCCGAATTATAAACAAATGCCGCCACATGGCACATCTCATGGAGTAGGATTTTGACTAGAACTGCCGGATCCTTGATCTTCTCATCCAAAATAATGGCAGCAGAACGACTTGCTTCCTTTCCATTAACAATAAGTCGACTTTTGCTGAATTTTAAGGATTTCCAATTAATTTTCGGATGCAGTCCACAATAAAAAATGCGATGATTGAAGATATTGAAGAGTTGCCTAGCCAATTGCTGTTTGGACTGCTGGAAATCCCTTAAGCGATAACTCATGGCCATGGGATGGCACATATTTAGAGGGATATCTGAATTTAGTGATTCAACAAAGCTATAGAATAGTGGATGCTCTTCCAGACAAACTAAACAATTTGTGTGTTGACGACACAAATGATTCCGCTGGGCCTGAGATGGGAGCTCTGTGAGATCGATGGCTTCTTGGGCTTCAATATGAATTGCCATTTTTGTTTGTGTAAAACAGATGGCATTAATGCGGATCAAATAATCATGAAACATTTTCCATTTCCTATCAATACATGAAATTGCATTATTCTTAAAGAGATTAGATGTTGACCTGGTGCTGTTGGTCAATTGGGCTTGATTGACAGGGGAAAATATTCCAGACGTTCCAGTCATCAATGGTTTCTTTACCTTCAATTTAGGTCTTCCAAATTCATCTGATGGACTATATAGACTTCGTCGCGGTGATAAAAGACCCAAAAATTTTTTTAATTTGATAATTAATTCTTCATTTCTATCTATCAATGGATCCATTAGAGGTTCCATTGTGACTCTGGCTATAGGTTCTCGCAGATCCAAGTATAATAGGATATGATTACAAGTGTTTATAGCAAATTCGTTGCTCTGACTACTTGTCTGGGAACTCATAATATAATCAGGATCCGCACTATAGTTATCTTCCTCTTTGCTAGACTCCTTTGGCTCCTTATAGAAATCATATTCCGCATTTAAGCTTCGGTTTATTATTGTGGACGATGTTTGGGGCACTTCCGATTCATTCGAGTTGATGGAACTCAGGGAAGAATTCGCGGGCGATTTAAAATTTTTGAGCCTTGAAGGCTTCTGGGATTTCTTTTTTGGCATTTTTCGGAAACTCTCCAGAAGTAAGCAATCAATCCACATCTGATGGTGTGGGAAACGTTACGTTGTTACGTTTCTTTTTTAGAATTGCTAGAAGTTATAATTCCAGAATTAAATGAATCGGAAAATTGATTCATAAACTATCAAAGCGTAGAATTCTATATAAGGTTTTATGAAATATTTTAAATGTCAATATATATAATTTTAAAATTAAGACATGCTATGAAAAGGTGAAACATTTTTTTGAAACATTTAATAATTATAAGTGGATTGTTGGTTATACATGGAGTAGCTAACAGAAATTAGTAAACGGATGTAATGTGGCAACCTTATGTCAGTACCGATGTGGCAACCTTCCGTAACGTTGGACTGAGAACTAAGAGAAGACAGTTGAGTTGTTTTGCTTGAGTTAAGTTGAAGTTTCATCTAACCTATTTAAAAGCTGCCTTGTTCTTGTCTAAACAACGTTAAACTTATATTAAATTATATCTAAACTACACACAAATCTCCATAGTAAACGTTATTTTTAAAAATAATTATTAGCACCTTTTGTTAAAGAATATAAAACAATTTTAAATGGTAGTTGTAAAAGAGAAAGAATAGGAAAAAAATATGTTAATTACAATAAACAAATGTTTAAATAACAATCAAGGAACTAAAATATTTTTTTATATTTTTATATATAATAGAGTTAGAGATAATTGAAATTACAACTAACTTATAACTAAAGCACTGGCTGCTAAGGCCTTCGGCTGGAACTAAAAATAAAATCACGAAGTATACTTCAGAAATTAATTAATATAAAACTGAAACCCTAGTTAGCCAACTTGTAATCTTATATTTATCTTAATATAAACACTTTATATTTATATTTATAAATTTATTAGTGTTTAGATTGTCGCGTAGTGTAACAGCCTAGGAAAATGAATTTTTAGGAATTAAAAAAAATTACTGTATCTATTGTTTTCAAATTTTAAGACTATATTTATACAAATTTGAAAAATTCAAAATAAAATTTTTAAAGAAACACATTTTTAATTTTTTTCAATTATACACCATCGTCTAAGGCGCTCTTCTACTGTTGGTATGATTCCAGTCTTTTTTCTGAATGAAACCTAAAAGATTTTTTTTTAAACCAAAAGAAAAACTGAAGGAAATAAGTATGGAAACTTCAGCTGCCCCTGTGAGAAGGCGTTTTGTCCTAATCACCACAAACACTTCACTTTCTGCACCAATTGCAAGAAAAATAACTAAAAAATTAATAAAAAGTCAAATTAAAACTGAATAAATACCACTTTTGCTTAATTAAATTAAATAGTGTCATTTACAGAAACTAAGAAGAGTTTGAAAACAAGAAAGTTGGCTTCAAATTTCACACTATGTATTATCCTCCGTTAATTTAACATATAAAATGGGATATCATTCCTAAGTTTTTCTAATTATATCGCATCAATTCCCTAACACTACTCCGACCTGTAGCACAGATATTAAACGCCTCATCAAACAACATGTCATAAAGGACAGGCAATCAACATGGACTGAATTTAGCCACCGATATACAGCATTTAACCCATCTGGCAGCAGAATTGACCTTCCTGTTAATTTACCTAGGAACCTTTGCAGTACATTTATTCGCCTTCGCATCGGACACACCCAGTCTACCCATCAGCACCTTCACACAGGTGAAACAAAATTACCTTGCCCCTTCTGCGGACAAGATAATGTGGTGGATCACCTCCTGGACACTTGCAAACCACTGGAAAGAATTGGGGCTTCCATATTTCCATCAATCTCATTAACACCTCCGATCTCCCCTCTACTTAAAACCCCCTCACCGGACAACATAACCGCAGTGTATAATTTTATAAAAAAATGTAACATATCAATTTAGAATACCTAGAGTCGAAGGCCTTGTAGCTAGTACTCATTGTTTTTTATCGTTTAGGTCTAGTATTTAATACTTTATCTAAAATTGTAAATAAATAAATAATAATTCCCTAACACATGAATAAAGTGATAAAAAATAAATATTATGTATATTTCATATATGTATATAATAATAAAAAATAAACTAAAACTAAAAAGTATATTTTTTTTATAAAATTTTGAATCGTTTACTTTTTCAAACTGATAAAAAGAAACACAATTTCTTGTCATGTAGCAGCATCAAATTTGTAATTTCTTAGTCCTTCTTTTTCCAACTTTTTTATAGATTGGAAACCGAAAATGGCCATACATTTATTAACCTCAAGAGTGCCTCCTGAATACTCTGTCCACTTAACTGTTATTGATCACATTTTTGGCACAGCCTTTTTGGCCACTCATAAAATACCAAAAAAAAAAAAAAGGAGTAGTCTGTCTGGAGGACAACTGGCTATGATAAATTCAAAGCTTCCGGTTTTTTGGTAACTAAGACATCGGCAGGCAAATGAAGAGTCGATTCTCGACCTATCTGAAAAATAAGAGAAATGGCAGCAATGCATACGTCATTTAACCCCTTTGCGCCATATTTTTCATAAGCTGCTCCACTTTGGATGATTTCGATTTTTGTTTTGGCCTTCTAATACTCTATTGCGAAATGGTTATAACCATAATGGCCTAAAGTTTGCTAACATACAAATTTGCTTATATTGAAAGCTATATTAGACTTTCCATATAATAATTGGAAGTATGAAATGTTTACAATACAATATGGTTTGTTTATTTCTTTATTTTAAATGTAAATAATGTATTATTCAAATTTTGTTTAGCTTAAAACTTATTTGGAAATGTAAAAATATTTGACTAATGAACTCTTACGATTAAGTTTATATTTTGAATTAACTTAGATCTAAAAATAATAAAGACGAATGCTTTTTTATTGGGTTAATATGAATAATCAGTAAATATCAAATTTTGGTCTTCATTGAATTCCCCATGGAATTAGATTGAGAAAAAAAATGATTGAATTTTACAATTTGTAACCGAGATAAGTTTAAGTATATTTTCCTATTTACTAATTTATATTCTACAAAGGTATTTTTTTGAATTAATACTTTTTCAAGCATTATTCGAATCGTTTTGAGATGAAACTAAATTATATTTTGAGATACAATTAAAGTGACCAATGCATTTTTACATTTTTAATAAATAATTATTATTGCGGTATTAAAATTGTAAAATATAATTGCTATGTGATTAACCAATAAAAATAATACATATATTACATTATATATTATATATATATATCCATAAGTTTCACTTTCAATTACAAATAATAATGAACACATTATATGAGTAATAGAATGAAATTTTTGCCATTTCATAAGTTATTTCAGTTTTATAAAAATATCTTAAATTAGAAATAAAATTAATCAAAACGGGAGTTTAATTTCAATGAAATATTTTAGTCAGTAAATTTTAAATAATTTTGAAATATTTAATAAATAATGAATTCACTTATTTGAATAAAATATTTATATATGTTCAAATAATAAAAAGTTTAAAAATTGGTGCTTTGTATATTGTACCTATATAATAACAACAAACAAAAATATTCTTTGAATTTAGTAATAATTTCTTGATCGAGAGTATATAAAAGTCTATCTAATCTACTTCAGAATTTGTTTTTTCCTTCTTTTTATACCCTTGCAGAGGGTATAATAAAATTGGTCAGATGTTTGTAACGCATAGAAATAATCGTTTCCGACCCCATAAAGTATATATATTCTTGATCAGCATCGAAAGCCGAGTCGATATGACCATGTCCGTCTGTCCGTCTGTCCGTCTGTCCGTCTGTCTGTTTCTACATACTTAATCGATCTTAAATTTTGAGCTACGTGAATAAAAGTCATATCATTCTGTCCGTTGATGTTGCAAGCAAATTAAGTTCAAAGATTGGTCGGATCGGACAACTATAAGTTATAGAAAAATAGGAAAGATCAGAGGTACCTCGGTCAAAATGTGAGTTGTTCAAAACAGTTCTTGTGAGAAAAACTTTTTGTTTTTTGAGATATCTCAACCAAATTTGGCACACAGATGAGAATTCTACTTTTACACCTTACCAGCAAGTTTGATTCAGATTGGATAATAAACACCGACATAAATCAATAAAATCAATAATCAACCCCCATCAGAAAAAGTATGTTTTTGTGAGAAAAACTTTTTTGTTTTTTAAGATATCTCAACCAAATTTGGTGATCAGATGAGAATTATACATTTACATCATACCAGTAAGTTTGAATCAGATCGGATAATAAACACCGACATAAATCAATAAAATCAATGAATCAACCCCCATCAGCATCAGTATGTATGCATATGCAGCCAATTAAATACGTTTATATTTGCTTTTATATATGCGTACACAAACAACATACATGGAAACATACAAACATACATACATACATATATGCGAACACGTGCTTGAAAAAACTACAAGCTGAGTGCGAAGTAGAAAGAGACAGAAAACAATTTTTGTATTGTGTTGTTGTTTTCTAGAATTCGTCAGAAACTTTAGAGAGCGAGAAGCTGGACGCTTGCAATGTATACCGAAATAGCGAGGCCGTGAATTTTAAGTTTGGTAGCGCAATAGGTAGAGATCGGTTCTAGAAGTGACGTGAGCGGAGGTTCAACTCCGGCCGTTGGCAAATTCGAATTTTTACTTACTGATTCTTTTTTTGGTTCAAATTTTTTAAAATTTTATATTTCCAATTTTTAAAAGAGAAAGTAATCAATTAATCTGCAAGGGTATACAAACTTCGGCACGGCCGAAGTTAGCTTCTTTGATATTTTTCTTTATTCTTTTTTTTTTTGTTGGCTTTTCCTGTGCTGGGCTTGACAAGTGTGCTAAATTCGTCGAAAGGCAGGAAAATAGGAACACAGACCAAAAGGATGTGCCTCATCGTCTGTTGTTGATAAAATATATGAAGGGGAAGCGGACCGGGTGTGCATGCGTGTGTGAGTATGCATACACATACACATACATATATGTATATATAGTACATAGAGACATTTATTGATAGATAGCAAACGCATCGGTTGAACCCTTTTACATTTGATGAACGTATCGAATTCCCCATATTGCCAAAAAAAAAAAACAGAAAACAAGAAGCAAATTTATGGCTGTTTGATTTATTTTAACTTTTAACACGCCCCAACCAAAAATGTTGCGCTAAAAGAGGCGTGTCCAATCGGTCGAGACTGGGCGTCGTGGGGAAATAACATTACAAAGAAATTGGAAATTTATATAGAATATTTAGGGTTGTTCTTTTTGAGCTTTGAACTGAATGCCACAAATCGTTCAATAACTCATTGGGGAATACCAAAAAAAAAAAAAACAGAAAAAACGACAAAAAAAACTATCCTAGATGAAGTGCAATTAAATAACATTTAAACAACATTAGCACTAAGTGAGATAGAAATATCAATACTAATTTGTTGTTGATCTTCATCACATCATTTAATTCCTTTTAGTAAATTCTAATTTAGCTTGCATAATTAAGCTGTTTACCTTAAATAATTCGCATGTGAACCTGTCAGGCGTAAACCGCATTTCAACGCTATTAAATCCTGCACCCATAACCCAAACCATATATACATATATGTATGCCAACTTCCCCGACATCCGATTCTCACAACTCCCTTCCTTTGCATAAACAATCCAGGCCCAATCACAACTCCACACCATTTGCGTATTACGCTTCATTATGCAGATTTCTTGCCGTTGGTTGAATTTTTATACACTTTAATATAAAGAAATGCATATGCATTTTGCCATAGATTTTCCAAACATTTAATAAGAAATTTAAAGACAGAAGTTTAAGATATATATAAGTCAATATGAAGTATCGAAAATCTCGATTAATTGACATAGTCATGTATTTACAGACACAAATTGTTTCTTAGTTTTTAAATAGTGTCGAAATTGGTTTAACCAAAACCATCTAAAATATTGGATTAATAGATCAAATGGAACTAAAAGGTTATATGGTACATTTCGCTGTGCGAATCAAATTTTATTTGATGTTCCTTTTGTTTGACATATTGGAATTTACATTATTGCTCTTAAATTCTTTTAAAAGTGCTAATTTATTGTTCGAATAAGTAGAATATATATATCAAAATTCTTTATATTTCAATTTCTAACTTGAGTTTCCATCTTCGAGCTCCGGAATTCCATTCACAAGTATACGGAACCTACATTTTCATTCCTATGAGTATTTCCATTCTCCTATCTATGGATAGGATATCTATTAAGTTTAATTACATATTTTATTTATGCTTATTTAGAAACTTACATGATTTCGGAGTAGCTTAATATCCAATACCAATTCCACTTATATAACTTATTCGTTTTAAATCGAAAAACTAATCTACTGTTTCCAGAAAATGATGTCTCTTTAGTCAATTATTAAAATTAAGGAAGAAGTAAACTTATTATCATTTCTTTATTATTATTTTATTTATTTTTATATATTTTGTTAATTTTTCTAAATCATTATTAAATCAGTATTGGATCTGATCTGTTAAATTTGAATCAATGTAAAATTTAATTGATATCAGAAAATAAGTAGTTTCAGAAAATGACATTCATGGAAATATGTACGTAAAACATAATTTTATCGCTATCGTTAATAATACTTATTATATTTTAAATATTCTATAGGAATAAAAGGTAATGAAAAATGAAATTCAAAGAGATATATCAATATCAAATATATCCATGAAATTGAATACATTTTGAAATAGCTTTAAAAGAGAAAACTTTTAAAATATTTGTTTGAATTGATATATATATACATACTATTATTTTGTTACTAATATTATATACTTATTATATATATAATAATATTTTATTTTATATTAATTGCTTTACTTAATTATTGTTAATTTTTTGTGACCCCTAATCCTAATCACTAAAAAATTGTATTTACATCTCTTATTTTACTTGACATTTGACCTGTTGAGATCTATTGGCGTATATATACATATTATGAATGGCAAGGTATTAATTTAGTTTTTACATTTAATTTTGTAAATCCTCTGAAATAGTCCATACCTTTTTAAAAAATTTTGCTTATTGTCCACCTGGACAGATTGCAAATAAACATATGCATAAAAAAAAAAAAAAATTTTGTAAATCAGTTCTATAGGAAACTGGAATTAAAACATATATTAAGTAATTATATATTATATATCTCTTACTAGACAATTCTACGATATTTATTTTCAAACAAATCTTAAATGCTGAATAAAGTGTATGAAGCAGTCGATGTTATTATGTTTTAAATCGGTTCCTATATTTCTTTTCTGTTTTTATTCTCTTCCCCCTCCCCCCATTCGCTTTATTTGTTATTGTTGCATGGCTTGAGGCTTGAAAAAATATTTTTATTTAATTTATTTATGAATGAAGCGACAGACTGTTTGGGTTGGATTGAGCCACCCTGTACCATAGGGTTGGGTTGGGACAGGACCAGAGTAAGAGTCAGTGCCTCATTCTGGGCTGGTTGACAATAAAAGGCAGTAGGCAGCCGCAAATGCATACATACATACATACATACATATAACCATATATATATATATATGTATGTATAATCGTCGTGTGGTGGCTTTCCTTTTTGGTACTCACACTTTAATTTGCGTTTGGCATTCCTGGTGCGAGCCTATCCAGCCGCATTGTCACATAGATAAGCCGCGTCTGGCTTAACTCATAAAAAAAAGTGGCAGCAAAGGATAATAAAATGGCAAAAGCAAAAGCCAAACGCGTGCGGATTTAAATTTCAACAAAAATAAACAAGAAATGCTTATATAAAGGGACGCATTTCACGGCCTTGAGAATGGAATGGATGCTGCTGGTCCCATTACTGATTATGGTGGGAAATCTATTTCGACACACACACACACACACACAAAATATATCTTTCTAAATGATTTCAACTTGAAATTTTTTGGTTCAATAATGACAATAATCAAAAATTCTCAGACTACCCATTTGGCTTTTGTAATTTACCGACAAAAATAGAAAAGAGATGGCAAGCAAAGAGAGAGAGAGAGAGAGAAAGAGAGAGAGAGAGGGTGAAGGAGAAGGGGACTGAGGGGAGTATTAGTAGTTACTCCATGACCGGTCTCAACTGAGACTGAGAAATGAATTTAAAAACAATTTGCGGTCAAGTCACAAAAGCAGCCATAAGGTAAACCGCAAAGACAACAATTAAGCGTAACAAATGATTATGAATAACCATTTTTCTATGCATGATCTATGAATGTATTCTTCGAATGTATGAATGTCTGTACATATTTGAGAGATTTATTCTTATGGAGCATGAGAACATAATAATAACAAAAAAAAATTTAAAAAAAAAAAACAGAAAAACGAATGTAATGAAATTTTTGAACATGGGCATCGCCCTTTCCATTGGACCTTGATCTCAACCATTTCCTATACCATATTTTCGTATGTTTCGCGTTTTATGAATGAATCGTTTGCTCTTTGATTAACCATAAAAAAAACCATTTGCAATCTTCGACCAGAAACTTGATTTAATTGTTAATAAATACAGTGAAATATCCCATGACCATCATATTTTTTTTTCAATTTTCCAATCTTAGTCGGATGTGGTCACAATTTTTTTGTGAACTTTGACACAGAAATCTCAACAATGTATTTATGTATATGTATTATTACCCTAAGTTGAAATTTGTACATGTTTTTTATTGAAAATTTTTTAAAGTCTGTTAACCGATTATAAAAATCGGTATGTGTATCTCTGAAAATTATTTTATTTATCTGCCCACAAAAGTTTATGGACACAAATTATAATAGAGTTTTATTTTAACCGAGAAATAGTTCGATAAAAAAAATTAACCTCACCTTTATAATTATTTAGCATTTAAAAGAAAAATTTAATTTTCTAAAGAATTTAGTGGGACAAAATAGCGACGATTGCTGTCCGTCAAAGAAAGTTCTCCCTATATTCATATGCATGTATGAATATATGTAGACTAGTGACAAATATTTGACATAATATCTATTATACATATACATATTATTATTATTATTATTATTATTATTATTATTATTATTATTATTATTATTAAAGTATAGGATATAGTTCTAAACTATCAACCTAACTATATTTTACAAGCACTGGCAACTAAGGCCTTCGGCTTAGACGAAAACAACATCCATGCACTAGCCTGGGATTCGAACCCGGGTCCTCGTTGATATACATATATTTTATAATATTTATATATGTTTTAGACAAAACAGCTTTATAAAAATATATATCATTTAAAATATAAATACAATTAAATGTATAAAACGTTATTAGAATTCTGATCATTGAGCAACATCGTAGAAAAACTTATTAAATTTGCGGCCTAAAGTAAATAAATTATCCTACATCAAATAGAATAATAGAATAGAAGATAAAAGTAGAAGTAAATTTAAACGATTATAATTATGGGAATATAAAAATGGGAATATGCTTTTGGATTAATTTATTTATTTTAGTTAAAGCACTGATAGATAAGTTTTCGATTAGTATGTACGTTTAATTTAGTTATTGTCTAACTAAAATAAAATACAATTCAAACAAAGTAGTAAAAACTTTATATTTTCCATTCCACAAATTTTTTTAACTATTTATTTCAATGGTTTGTGAAATCTAATATATGTATGTATTGAAAAAATTTTCCGTTTTATTGGTATTCAAATGTAAATTTTTTTATTTTGAATAGTTTAATATAATTTAAGCCCAAAAATGTATATTTAAGCATTGTTAAAAATATAGACAGTTACTTTGTTGCGTTACAACTCACATTTAAATGTTTTTATCGGTTGGCGATTAGACTTAATAAGAATGTTTATGTAGCTTGATTCCAGACCTTTTCTCCAAATAATTCTTCATTTCAGCAACAACTACATCTAAGGTAGAAGAAGTTGACACAGAAATATTTAAGAACATATTTCATCTTATGAGAAAAGAAAAATGTATTTGCCTTAAATATTGCTTAAGCTCAAGCGTAAAGTTAAAAAGCAGCGTTTCATGTGAATTATTTTGTACTATGCCACTGTATTTTCCATCAGGTAAAAGTGCACAAAATACTTTTTAAATCTCTCAATGGGCTGCCTTAGTCGTTGTAATACATTAAAATCAGAAATCCCTTAACTTGTGACAAACTTTAGTAATGAAACTTTAATGAAAATATGTTTTATATTAAATATTTCTAATATATTTACTTAAATTTTAGACAGATTAAAATTATCAAAAAAGTTTCTTGCTTTATTAAATAAAATTTTCAAGGTATATCGTTATTATTTAGCACATATTCACTAAATGGTGAAACAAAATTTGCGAAATTAATAGAAGTATATGCATGTATACGTGTAGATGTTTATACATATGTGTATATCTCTATAAGTATGTATTTAAATATATATATTTCCATTTATTCAATTTCCCATCTAGGCATAGAAAATGCCAAAGTTATTTTGCAGAAACCTTTGTTACTAAGGGCAGCATAGAAATATTTCATGTATTTTATAAAAATATTTCTATTGATGTCTAAAAATAAATCAACTCAAACTAAATACATATGCACATATGTATGTATATGTATGTGTGTCTGTCAATCTTAATATAGAACCATTTATACAAACAAATAGAACATATGTTTGTTTACTCCAAGCATTTGTTGCGTTTAGGCAACGAGTCGTGGCAAGCCCGGCTAGCTCAGTCGGTAGAGCATGAGACTCTTAATCTCAGGGTCGTGGGTTCGAGCCCCACGTTGGGCGAGTTTAAATTTTTTGTTTTTTTTTTTTTAAATTCATTTTAAATTATTTTTTATTCACAATTTAAAGTAGTTGAGTTTCAACCTGCATATATTAACAGATTATTTAAAATATTTTTTAATTTAATAAAAAATCAAAATTTAAGAAAAATTTCATTTCTCCTCGATCCTGCCAGGAGTCGAACCTGGAATCTTCTGATCCGTAGTCAGACGCGTTATCCATTGCGCCACAGGACCACATGATCTAGCACATTTCTGATATCTGTTGCTTCTTTGACCCCGTTGAAATTTTTTCATGATTTTAATTTAATTTATTTTTATACAAAATAACTGTAGATACCTCACAGAAATACATATGTAAGTGTATTTGTAAGGGCATTTTCAAATAAAACTATAAAGAAGAAAGAGACAGATTTAAGAGATATTTTTTACATATATTAGAAAAAATTGGAATAAATTTCATTTGAATAGACTAAAGAAATATATGTATTATAATTTTGATTGATTCTAGTTAAACTAAATATGTTAAATAAGTTTATACATGTATATGCCCTTTCAGTACACTTTGTTCCACCTTATCTATAATATTCGATTGTTCTAATAATTATTATGTACATATGTGTGTTTGTATTTAATTTTTTAAATTTCAAAATTTGTATATATTTAGCATACAAACAAATACTTTTAACTTTCGTTTAGACACAAAAATGTTTTTCCAAATTCTTCTCTGTATTTTAGTTCGCTTTTGGTTCAATTGGTTGTGTTTATTAAATTGCTTAGAAAACTGCAAGTCGTTAAAAATATTTATATATATTCATGTATTATTATATATATTTATTATATATTATTATATGTATTTACATATTATTATATTAATTGCATTAAATATTCTCTTTATTATACATATATATTTACTTATAATTAAACGTTATTCAGTAAAGTTTTCCAATTGCTCGAATTAGAAACTTATGAATGATTAAATTTGCAAATATTCTTAATAACATTTCAAAAAGTTTATTCATTGTTTTATATACTGCAATTTTCAACTTTTGTTAAATATCAAACTAATTTTTATACTTGATAATAAAAAATTTGAAAGAACGTCAATTAAATTTAGCTCAACTTCAACCTTTTGATTTTCCTTATAAAATATTAAACAAGCCTCACAAACAAAAAAATATCTATGGTATTGGGTTTGATGTCAAAACTGAAATAAACTAAAATAGTTGATGCCAATGACAATGTCTATATATATTTTATTCAAAAATGCTTAGTGGAATTTCTAAAAATATATATGTTTGTTCTTTCAATAGAAAGGTGAATAAGAGGAAAAACTAATAGTTTAGTTTCAGTTTCCATATTCAGTGAAAATAATTTGTGCGGCCAAGCTGAAATATTTTTTCATACTATAATATTCATATTCCGGGATTTTCGTACATGTATATAGATAAGTACATAAACGTGTATGAATATCCACATGTGGAAATGTATAAAACATTTTTCTCATACTGCACTGAAACTGGGAAACCCGGTCCTGGTCGCTTTAACCAGCCGCAGGACAATTTATATTACAAAAACTTCACACAAAGCGGTCGGACATATAAAAAAATAATACCCTAAGTGAAGGCAAGGCATCGACTAGCTGATACTCCTTCATTTAGCAGATGTTCTATGAAATGTTCATAGAAATTTGGGGGAAAACTTTTGCTTTTAAATAAAGAAAAAAATTTAAAAGTATTAGAACTGAAATTTGAATAAATTTTAAGTTTAGTGCTTTGCCTCAAATGTAAAATTTTTAATTTTAATTATCCTTATTAATCCTGGTTATATGAATCTGATTCTAGTTAAACTAAATATTGTTAACTGAGCTTACAAAATAAATGAAAAATTTTCTTTAAACAGTTAAAAAAAACTTAAAAAATAAAGAGAAATATTCGAATGAAGTTTATGCATCAAAAAAATTATTCCCTATCGTTATAGGGTATGCAAAACAACAAATAGAGGAACCTAGAGCTTTGGCTTCATTCCCCCCTCCTCAGCCTTTTTACACCCCTCACCCATCCTGTGCTGTCTGTAAAATATTTTCAACATGCAGTGAAAATTAGAAAAGGATAAACAAATACATTTATTACATGCAAATACAACAAATACAAAAAACCGGAGTCGCTTTTGTTCTCCTTTTTCCTCTCTCTCTCTTTGTCTCTCTCTTTCTCTCTCACTCTCTGTCTATCTTTGGTCTCTGGTATTTTCTCCCCTCCCTCAAAAAACCAAAACCAAAACCAAAAAAAAAAAAAAAAAAGAAGGAGGAAAAGGGAAACACGCCTTCGGCAACGCACACACGTGACTTTAAAGCTCATGGGATTACATTCAACGCAGTTTTGTGCGGGATTTTCATATGCAAAAAAGGAAAAGCTTAGGAAATTAATGCGCACAAGGAATTGCATTTAAATTATGTGGGTGAATGAGCGCTGAGGTTGAAGGTGTCCGCCATGACAGACAGATGGACGTACCCACCTATTGCCAACACCAACCCCCGCCAACCCCCACCAACCCCCAACCCACCCATTGGCCACCCGCCTGCCTGCCCGCATTAATTTATAATTTTGCCAACGGCGTCCGTCGGCGACGGCGGTTTACAAATTTAATGGCAATGTCGGTTTTACAAATGAATACAAATTGCAATTTGAACTTTGAGTTTTACAATTGAACAATTTTAAAATTTTTGTAATTAACAGCAAACATTTCGCATCATAATTCTTGAGCAAAAGTATTTACAAATTTAATTAAGTTGCATTGGCCACGCAGATTTATCCACAGCAGGAGGGATACTTTGTCCAACGTCCCAAAGTTACCAAAAGTTCCCTAAGACCCAAGTCCAATCTTTTGCAAACTGTTTTCATTTCCCTTGTGCAACAACCCTTTACCCCGGGACATGATTTCTGTGTGGGCAAAAGTTTTTTAATTCCATGAACAAACCGACCAGGCGGCAATCAGGGGAGAGCATTAATTTCCAAAAACAAATAAACATTATATAGCAATATTTCGATGTTGATTCCAATGGTAACACTAGTCAACATGATTGGGTTATGTAACACAATGCAATATATGAATGCATGCTTAAAGTTTAGAGGATCTATCAATTGCAAGAGAGTTCTGAATTGTTGCTATTTACTTGGTCCTTGACTTTGTTGTCTAGTGTAAGTCAAATAAAAAATCTCCCGCATGGCTTGTGCAGTGATGTGGCTCACCTTCTGCTGACGTATGACATTGCAGCATCAATTGTTGAAAGCACACGTAATAAATTCGTCAAGGAGCAAGGACACACAGAGTTCCATAGTCAAAGGAATCGTGGTTGGTGGCGATACCACTGTCGTGTTGCCCTTGGTCATTAACAGCATTAAGCCCGGCATGTTATGGGTTGGAGGGTGGTAGGGGGAGAGGGTGGTAGGGTGGCCGCATCCCGGAAGGATGTCGTGGCAGCTGAGTGACGTGCGAGTGTGTGTTTGCCATGAATTCCCCCACACCCTCCCATTTCATTCACACCCATTTATCCAATGGATCTGTACATATTTGTATATATATATATAGATATATATATATATATATATTGCACATTCATCCGCTGGCAAGCCATAGGCATTGTCATTAGCGTTACTCGTTCGCCTTTATCCCTTTTTAATAAGGTTTACTCAGCATTTTTGCTGTTTTCCCTTCATTTTTTCTTTTTCTTTTTTTTGTTTTGTTTTTCACGTGTATTTGCTTGAAGTCTTATGCGAGATTTGATTTTTGTTATGTTGAAACTCAATTGTGCAGACAAATTGTAAAGTCAGATTGTGGTTATAGCCAAGGTAACATATCTTTAGGTCTTACAATTTTGCACAAGTTACTTTTG
Organism: Drosophila sturtevanti; assembly: GCA_018150375.1. Classification (NCBI taxonomy): domain Eukaryota; kingdom Metazoa; phylum Arthropoda; class Insecta; order Diptera; family Drosophilidae; genus Drosophila; species Drosophila sturtevanti. Next base: position 1,932,243 of record JAECWJ010000690.1, read on the forward strand.
CTTATTAATACAATTGCAGGGGAATATTGTATTAAATATTCCATTTTAGGGTAATTATTAACAATATGAAGAGTTTATAGTATGGGAAATCTAAATTGATATCAAATAATATTATATTTTAATATCATACTATATAAATAGGAAAGAGAGAGAGAGAGAGATTAAAAAATATACAAAATTTATCCTTAGATTTTTTTGTCAGGAATCTAACAGGAATTGTTTAAAATGTTAATTAATTACCAAAAATTAATTTTATCGCCTATAGAAATGGAGAAAGGATATGCGACCGAAATTTCTTTAAGCCAATCTGGGCTATATACTAAAAAACAAGTCAAATAGGAATCTGAATCTGCATTTGAATTATTGATTCTTCATGGATTCCAAAGCTGTAATTTATAATGGAATGGGAATGACAACTATATTGAAGGATATATCCAACAAATTCTATTTTATACACCTAAATCTAAGCGAATTGTTGAATTTGAAAAAATATTTGATTTTTTTTCTTTGCAACTTAAAATTTATATACTGATTTGTTTAGTAAATAATTAAGAGTAAATAAAATCCAAATTGAAAGTAAAAACCTTTAATTTAGTCAAGCTCTTTAGTTAGATAACCTCTTTAGTTAGTGTTCAATATTTTAATTTCTTAATAAATTGTTTTTTCAAAAAATTGAATTTCTTTAACTGATATAGTTTTGATTATCTTTTATGCCATAGGGATTTCTCATTCTTAGATGTGCATATATACATATATACATATATGCATCTTTGGGTCCATTTAAGTTTTAATCAACCTTTCCGAAAAGGCTTAAATTAGAACCTGTACGAATTCATCGGCACATTCTTGATCGAAAAATCCTTTTGATATGGAAACATCGACATGTGAAACATAATCCAATGAAAACCCTCTCGAGAAATTTACATTGTTTTGCCAAATGGATTATATTAACTTTTGTAACCAAAAATAACACATAAAAATGTGCCAAAAATGAGTTTAATATGCGGTTGTCAGATTTTACTTATTGGCAGTTCGCGAAATATAAACAGAATATGGGATATTCATACATATATCATAAAATATGATGAGTATAGCCCTTATAACACTAATTCATTTCTTCAATTTTAATCGCTTATCTGGTAGGACAAGCGAAACTGTTAATCTCATTGAAGTTATTAGTTATATACTAGTAGACATTTAAACAATATCCAAGTGCAAAATGAATAAATGAAATGAAATCTAAAATAATGTATTTACATTTTAGGATGGTTTAATAATTCCTGATTTCTACTCTATTTCAATCTTTCTCTTACTCTGACTCTTACCCGATTTTAGTAATAATTAACAATATATGTAACACTATCTATTGGAATACTCACTTTCAGATTGTATCATGCAACATTGAATTATCTATTATAAGTTCATCTGATCATAATGAATTATTAATATCTCTCTTCTGTTCAAGTTTGTGGGTGAAAAATAAATCAAAGAAACAAAAGATAATTTCTATGTTAAATATATTTTGATTTTAATCCTTTTGATTACCACTTCGAGTTTTCCAGTATAATCGGTAATATTCGAATAAAGCTTCCGATATTTAACCCTAAGACTATATATCATTAAAATTGTAATAAAATTAACTCATTAAGTCGAATCAATTTGTAGCCAAATTAGTATTGAATCCAAATCTATTCTACAGATATGTTCATATACCATATCCACATTGATGGATAAGTATGGTAGATCTAATTTTCTATCTTTAGGCAAAAAAAAAGCAGAAAAAAAGTAATAAAGAACTAACTCTCTATATACATATATATATTATATGCTTTATATGGATTCTTGCCTTTTTGAGAGAAATAAGTTTATGGCAAAGTGTCGAGACCGTGAATCATTAGCCAAAACCAAATATGTAATGCACTTTGAGGATCAATCACTCTCCCTTTCCTCTCATCCAGCATCAATCTATTCCAAGTTCCTACAATTCTAATCTGACTACGTGCCTTGCACACCATATCGTGGTTTATGGGTGTGTGTATGTGTGTGTGAGTACTAGGAAAAAAAACCTGAGCGTGCACTCGAAATTAAATTGTTATCAGATCGATCAAAGCCACAGCATCATTATCTCTGCATTAGTCGTGGCCAGCAAAAAAAAAAAAAAAAAAAAAAGACTATAGGAGGAGAGCAAAAAATGGGCTGATGAGGGGAAAACTTGCTCGATAAGCGATTTAAAATGCAATTCGTTGAGTGGGATAAAGTGGATGAGAGGGAATGAGAGGGACTGTGTTTGTGAATGGGCTCCGATTACGCCCTTCCCATCCCATCCCATCCATCCACACCTTTTGTGCACTCTTTAATTCCACTCCGGTATGGAGGGTGTTGAGTGGTTTCTTTCTTTTTCTCTTCTTCTTTTTTTTCTTCTCTGCCTGGCGCCTGCCTGGACGCAGCAATAACTTCTAATTAATACACGAAAAAGCATAACGAAAGCTAATTATGAAACTAATGAGCTTGTTGGCAATGCAACAGCCAAAAGGACAGCAAAGAAAGAGCGGAATAAAAGAAAGAAAAATAAGAAACGATGGACACACACACACACACTCACACACAAACACACATACAAAACTTCAAGTGTGAACGACTCAGTGCTTAACAAGCAGAGCGCCGCCGCTCCAGGTGCGAAATACCACGAAGGAGTGAATGCGAATGGGAACACCCATGCCCACATACATCCATCCATCTATCCAACCATCCAAGCAAGCAACCAACCAAACAACCAACCTTTCAACCATCCATCCATCCATCCATCCATACATACATACATATTTCATTTCAATTTCCTTTTTCGTTGGCGCGTCTTTTTAGCATACTTGATTATGGTCTTTGGCTAGCAGCGGCAGCAGCAGCAGCAGCAGCAGCGGCAGCGGCAGCGGCAACAGCAGCCGTTCGAATCCAACAAAGAATATAGGGGGCTGGTCACTGAAAGTCTCCGGCCATCAGTCACTGTATATGTGTGCATGGCACGTCACTCAAAGCGGGAGCTCACTCCCAGATACCATGCTGATGCACACTCCCAAACACACACACACACACTGACACACACACACCTACCTTCAACTAAATAACAGAGCGGGACAAGACCGCGGGAAGACGATGACTTTGTTGCTCGTCCGGTGTGCCTTCGCTACTGTCATTATCTTGTTAACTCGTTGTTACGTCAGCCGGTCAGTGAGTCTGCTGCTCTTGAGCTTATACATACTTAGTAAACACAGACTAGGACACAAAAATAGGTACATTTGGTGAATATGGAAAGAATTTAAAAAAAAAGAAAAGTTTCAGATGTGTGCATAGTATTACTGTGGAGTTGAGAATTATAAAATTTACTGATATATCAGCGGAATCAGTAGATCTTACAATACTTAGGTAATGAGAAGTCTATAAAAGGATAATATTCCAAAGATCCTAATGAATCATTTTTCAAAAGTAGAAAAAGTAAGTAAAATATTCATATAGGAGAACCATTCTTGGGGATGGAATATTCCATTAATTTACCAATCATTTTGAATGGCTTTGTATTTATTTATATGATCAGCATTGTTGTTATTATGCCGTAGGCCTGAGTGCCTAAACCTGGACCCATATTAGTGGTCACTTACAGCGTCAGCGTGTGTATCTCGCTTAAATTCGTCTGCTCAGACTCTGGCCCAGGCTCATATCCAGACCCAAACCCTTGCCCATGCCGATGCCCATGCCCATGGCCATACCCATACCCATGCCAATGCCAATGCCGTTGCCCATACCCTTGCCCCGATGTGTAATAATAATATACACACAGGTGTCCCAGGCTCTTCTGGTTTCGTACTTCATCAATAAGCTCCAGAGGGCAGTGGTGCTGCATGTAGCACATGTAGCGGCGATTACGCGTAATAATCATCATAATCAAAAGTCGCAACACGAAATGAGTTTCGACTTCGACAGAGAGAAACGAGAATCAAAGGGAGATAGTGAGAGGGGTGGGGAGGGAGGGGTAGAGGATAACCAGTTAGGGATTGTTATGGGTTCAGAGCTCAGAGATGCTCTATATAGAATTGATTAATATTGGCATGGGGCTATAGGAAACTTAGTTGGTTTGTGTTCATTAAAACGCGATGTGAGTACAGTGTTGGAAATTGGTCTCTCTCTCTCTCTCTCTCTCTCTCCTTCTGTATACTCGTAATCCATTAGACAAAGGCACAAAGAGCAGTTCATTCCGGTTCATGTCCCTGTATGGAGGTAAATAATTTTGACGAATTCTTTGTGCGGATCAATAACTTTTGCATTGATGCAGGCCCCAAAAAAAATAATCGAAATAAATACAACTTTACTAATTATGTGGGTAAAGAAGTTTGTTAATCAGTGTAAACCCAAACTGATTGAGAATTATATAAATATACATTAAGTTGGAAGAGAAATATTTGCATCGATTAGCCAAGAGAAATGAATGCTTATTCGTATATAGATTATTATCGTTTGGCTCTCTAATTAACTAATCACATTTAATGAATGAATATTCATGCCACTTAAATCCAAGTTCCTGTATCGTTCATCACAACAACAACAACAACAACTACAACTACTTGATCATGTTTCATTGCCGCCTCTTTTAGTTTGGTGCTAGTAATTTCAAAAAGCAGTTCTTTATGAGACACTTGATAACCCAGCATGTCCCAACATAATCTATCCTTTCTTAGCCATAACATTAACCATTTCACCTAAACCAGAGACTGCCCCAAAAAAAAAAAAAGAGGAAAAAAAAAAGGAAAGAAACACCATAGAGACGTGTTTCATGTGCGATGTATATCGCATGAATATTATAAGCACGGGATTCAAGCAACCAACTGACCAACCCAATGAAGCAACCGAACCAACCGACCACAAGTCTATAAACACAAAAAATAATAATTAACTGACCATCAAATCAACAGCACGTACTCCCTACGTGAGCATAATTTTTCTCTCCTTACACACACACACACATACACCTACACACACACACACACACACACACAGATATACACACCTTGATTACTGATTTCGATATGTTCTCGGAGTTCAGGCCACGACCGAAAGGACTACGTGCGAAAATGAAAACTAAACGTTAACCAGAATGAAACTAATGCCAAAGTCAAATCCCATTTAGGATGAAGAGGGGGGGCGGTATCAATCTAAGTGCGTTTCCCCCCCCTCTCTCACTCTCCCCCTCTCTCACTCTCTCTCTCTCTCTTCCGCACTTGCCGCATAATTAATATGGCGAAATGCATGCCGCAGACAAAACACAGTCAGGAATGGATGGACAAACGGATAAATGGACGGATGGATGGTACAGGACAATGCTGTCATTGCATTACATAACAGGCTCTAGACATTTGCATTTGATTTACGCAGAGAACTGAGAGATCCTTCTTCTTTACCTCCCCCAAATCACAATTGCAGGACTCCCTTTCTCTCGGCTCTCTCTTTCTCTCTGATTTTGAGGGCAAAGTCAAGCCATAAAACTTGGCTTAAGTGCAAATGCGTTCAAATCTGCACTTAGACAGGCCCACCCACTCTCCCCTCACTGTTTCCCCTTCCCCCTTCCCCTCCCCCACCCCTTCTTTATCACTATGTGTATTACTATAATTAAATTGAAAATTACTGCCAAGCAATTGCAATTGTCCACACGAGTGGACAAGACCAGCGCCTGGGTTACAATGTTAATAATAGGTTTGTCTCTATATGTGTCTGTAAATGTGTGTGAGTGTGTGTGTATGGTCCTAATCATTGTCTGTACATCTGTCTATGTATCTGTGAGTGTATCTGTGTGTGTGTCTGTGTGTATTTCTGCATCTATGTGCATTACAAAATGTTTCGAGGGTTGACCAATGCCACGCATAAGTTATAAATTATTCCTCTATGCATAATTTACAGCTCGTAAGGTCAGACAGTTGCATTTGCCAGTTAAGTTCCATTCGCCAAACCCCGAAAAACCCGGGGACTACTCCGGCCAACTCTCCGGTACAATCCCAAGTGCTCATGTTCGAGCTGATTTGCAGGTTTTAAGTGGACTAACACCACTGAATAGGAGAATTGATCTTGAATATTAAAACTTAAAATTACAAATAAGAGTTTTCCAAATGAATAGACTTAGACTCAACAAAAGAAACGAAGTAAAAAAGGTAAAAGGTAAAAGTAGAAGTATCGAGAATATATTTAAATAGGTTTCAATGGTGCTAAAAGATTCTCCAATATTTGATTAATATTCCGATTGGTAAATATTAAAAAATAATAGAAAATGAGAGCTGAAAGCCATGTCGGCTAGTGCTTTGTATGTTACAAATTTATATATTAAACCTCTTCTTAATATGAATAATACTAATATAAAACGAAACAGCATGGACTTAAATAATTTTTAAATTTACAAATTTAATCAAAATTTTGTTATGCCCAACAGCTCGAAGAAAAACAATTCTGTTTTTCAGTTTTATTTCTTTAAATATATTTAAATTTCCTCCAGAAATTGTCCTCAGGGCGTTTTCTTTTACACGTCAGTGTACGTTTGCCCTGGCATAAAGTTTTATTTTTATACCCTTGCAGAGGGTATATTAATTTTGGTCAGAAGTTTGCAACGCACAGAAGGAAGCATCTCCGACTATATAAAGTATATATATTCTTGATCAGCATGAATAGCCGAGTCGATATGACCATGTCCGTCTGTCCGTCTGTCCGTCTGTCTGGATCAACAGCTTCTCCTCCGAGACCATAAGAGCTACAGAGCTGAAATTTTCAGCATAGGCTCCTTTTTGCTGCAGGCATTGTATATCTCGGAATCATCCCGATCGGACGACTATATCATATAGCTCCCATAGGAACGATCGGTCAGGAATAAGCTTTATCCTCAATAACTCTGTTGTTTTTTAACCGAATGCCATGAAATTTGATATTTATGAGTTTAATATGCTTCTTGATACTTCAACCAAGTTTGATCTGAATCGGACGACTATATCATATAGCTCCCATAGGAACGATCGGTCATAAATAAGGATTATCCTCAATAACTGTTGTTTTTCAACCGAATGCCACGAAATTTGATATTTATGAGTTTAATATGCTTCTTGATACTTCAACCAAGTCTGATCTGAATCGGACGACTATATCATATAGCTCCCATAGGACCGATCGGTCATGAATAAGGCTTATCCTCAATAACTTTGTTGTTTTTCAACCGAATGCCACGAAATTTGATATTTATGAGTTTAATATGCTTCTTGATACTTCAACCAAGTCTGATCTGAATCGGACGACTATATCATATAGCTCCCATAGGACCGATCGGTCATGAATAAGGCTTATCCTCAATAACTTTGTTGTTTTTCAACCGAATGCCACGAAATTTTATATTTAAGAGTTTAGTATGCTTCTTGATACTTCAACCAAGTCTGATCAGAATCGGTTGGCTATATCATATAGCTGCTATAGGAACAATCGGTACAAAAAAAAATTTTGTATGAAAAATTTTTTTCCTCAAGCTCAAAATTTTGAATTTGTAAATTTGGTATGTTTAATTTACAATAATGCTTCTGGTGAATTATATAGAAAAAATCTGCAAGGGTATACGAACTTCGGCACGGCCGAAGTTAGTCCATCTTTCTAGTTTATTGTTATTTAAAGTCCTTAAGGTTGCTTTAAACATTGAAATATTTAATATTTAATGGAAATTTCAAATATTTTCCTTTTTTTTTTTGATTTATTTCTTTATTTAAAACCTGTGCTTCTATGGACAATTATTAAATTTCATGGTAATAATAATAATTGGACAATTTAAAGTAAAATGTTTGTGTGAACCATTCTAAAAATTGGCAATTAAACACTTAATGCCATGATTTTATGATAGTAATCAGTTTTATATTCCATGAAATGAATTTCTTAATGAGGAAAGTTGAATGGAAGCTTCATGGAATGGATGGCATCATCGCTAGAGGCGAATTTCTTGTAGTCTACTGTCCAGTATGTATATCGTTAGGTGGCTTGGATGGACGTCCAGCTCTGGGGAGTATCTTTTGACAAATTCGTATCCCAAAATCTCTGAAATCGAAAGTATATTGAAATCTCCCGGTAGATGGGAGTTCCGGACGCAAAAAGGCGCCTTGGTAAAAATGACTTTCACTTGGGACGAGTAGTTCTGGATGGGGGCCAGGTTTGATTTGCACCACAAGTGAATGCCAAAAGTCCATTCTGTCCATATTATGACCTTAAAATTTATAAGCTATAAGTTATATATTCCTTGTACGTAGCTGAGAGCGATGACTAAAATAAATGAATAAAAATTGTTAAATTAAAATTTGAGTTAAATTATAAACATTAAATTTATTCTTAAAATATAAAAATTAATCCTAAATTCCTATTTGGTTTGTATTGCATCAATTTATTTATAAATTATAAAGAATTAGTTTAATAAATATTAAATAATATGGAAAACAATCAAATTACAATCGTTAAACATATAATTAATATTCAATATTTTTTATAAGTAAAAGTATTTCGAAACAATTTAACTATAGAGGCCAAATAATTGATAACTTCTGCATTCAGAAATTTTCAAAAACGAATTCTTTTGTTAAAGATGAGCTTAGTTTAATTTTTATTAACAAAAGATATATATAAATTACCCCGATTCTGTAGGATTTTGCTGTGATAAAAAAAATTAAGAAGAGCGCTGCGGATTCTGTGCAGAAAGATTTAAATATTTAAAGAGTTTCCTTTTAAAGGGCTTCGTTTCCGAAACATTAAAATGAAGGCCACATTCAATTCAAATACATAGCTTAATATTATGTATGAAGAATTTCAAAACTCCTTGCCCAATTTTCAGAAAATATCAAAAAAAGTTGCAAAATATGTAAACAAGCTAATAATGCTTTCAATGCAGTGAAAGGACGAGGAAATATTAAAGGACGTTGTGAAATACATCTCGTAGATTCCTGCAAAAAATGCTTTTCATATTATTATAAATAAGTAGCTAATACTTATACATAGTAGATGCCTTTTTGCTTATCAGATATATATATTATTCTATTTTCACCCAATACAGAAAATATTATCTCAAAGATTACAGCTTTCGCGTGTTTCAATATTTCTATATTCTTTATTTGTTGCAGTATTTCTTAAGAGTTTTTAATAAAAAAAGAAAGAAAACTTTCGAAATGGTGAAAAACAAGTAAAAAGTACTCAAGTGCAATGATGGGGACTAATTAATTTATTATACTAATATACTTTATGTATGTATATTATATTCAAGTAAAGTTTCTAGTAAAAGAAAAGCCAAATAAATTATTTAAATACTAATTTGAATAAACTTGAACAAATCATCAATGTATAAAAAATAAACACTTTTATGAATAAGTTGAAAAAAAAGAAATGTTTGCGGTTTCCCTCGACTAATCACTTTATTATACTCTAGTGTTTCTCTCTCTCTCTTACGATGACCTTACTAACTAGAGGGTTTTTTTTATTATATATTTATTATTTATTTATATCGTTTGCAGTCACTTTTAAATACATTTGTCTAACTTTTTGCACATCCACTTTAACAGTCAACCACATCGACAGTAGTTCATTGTACCATGCATTACTTTGTAGCCATCTCAAACGACCACAATCTGCACCCTGGATCTACTCCCCTTCCCCACTCCACAAACTCTCCTCTCTTTAACCATTATGGCATTTTGCCCACACCTGAACAGCACTCGAGGAACTTGTTTTTGCATCAGTTTTGCCAACCGCATCATTTTGATGTATTTTGTGGTTTGGTTGTTTAGTATATCGTAGTTTTTAGTGTATCATCATCACGAGTTTACACGCACGAGCTGCGTTGGGTATATTCTTCTTCTTTTTTTTTGCTTTTTTTTTTGCATATCCCAGAGTATTCTCCAACCATCCATCCATCCATCCATCCATATGTATGTATGCATATATATATGTATATCTATATATATTGTATATTGGAGTAGGGTAACCCAAAGTGCCGACAACTGAGAGATATTTGTTGTTGTTTGCCCTGGTAGAAATTATCATGCATGTGTTTGTCTTATTGCATTTTATTCAAATTTCCTACCGGTGCGGTTTTTACGTTTATATCGTCGGCATCGATTTGCAATTCGCAATCGCAATCAGCTACAACACAGTGAGTCGGAGGGAGAGTGAAGGAGACGGAGAGAAAGAAACCCTAGCCGCAGGAACTCTAGATAAATATATATACATATCTACATATATATATCATCATTCATGTTTATGTATATATAGTTGTGTTCAGTTTATTCTGCTTCGGATTTGGTTTGCTGATGACAGACAAGAAAGGGTCAATTGTATAGACGGTTTCCACTGACAATAAAATGTAAGGTCTCTCTCCGCAAATGGAATTGTTGCTTAGTTTTTCTATAGCTACCGTTGAATATTTATAAATGTATTTTTTATTTTATTAAAAATTGAAGCGTTTTTTATTAATTAAACTGTCCAAAGAAAAGATGCAGATGAGCGGTTAAATTGACAACTTTGATGACAACTTTGATGACAACTTTTTTAATAAACTGAAAGAATAAACGTTTAGAAATTATAGAAAATTAAAAACGATAGCTTGAGTGATTCCTCATTATAGTAGCTATCAATTTAAATTTATGGTATGCGATATTTTCTTATTGGACAACAAATAGATAGGATTTATCAGGGTTCATAATAGTTATACATTTTATTCAATACAAATCAATAATAAATCTCAACTTGTAAGTAATATTCAGTTAAACAAAATATAATTGTTATTATGAATTTTAAATATATTTCATATATGTTTTCATACAATTTTCTGATTATCCTTCTAGGATAGATTGCAAAGAAATGCCAAAGAGAAAAAAATTAATAATAATTAATTTTCTAATTCTGAAATTTTGAGTAACATTCAGTTGTAATCTGTCAAAAGTGTTATTCTGAATAATGTGAAATGTTTTTAACTTTTATTATAATATAATTTAATTTAACTTTTATTATAATATAATTTAATTTAATATATTATTATAATATTTTATTATAATATAAATAAAATCCTTTCCTGATTTTTATATTTGAAAAAACATTGTTCAGTGACTTAGTGATTCCAAGATTTTGAAGTGTAAATTGATCTTGGGAACGTCTGATTCTACCCATAATTAACTTATTTTCCTAATTGTCCGCTTAAGCGTTTTTGTGGCCAACGGGAGGTAGAATGAATCCAATACCGCATACCATTTTTTTAAGCCGCTGGCATTAACTATATATATAGTGCACTTTAAGAACGATCGATAATGCAACATTTAACAACAAAGTTGGGAAGAAAAACAAAAAACAAATTGGCTAACAATTTGCTAAGTTTAATTTATATTTTGTAACATAAGAAAAATCTTCGTTGAAACTTAGAATAAGGAATGGTTTAGAGGGCACTTGGAATATGAACTAGAAGTTGTTATATATATATATAAGCAAAAGGAATCCAGGTTAAGTTAGCTGATTTCTGAACATTCTATTTTGATAAGATTTAATATTTTTCATATATAACATTCGTATAGATTATTTTCTCTACTATATTCTGCTGATTTTATAGATCTTGCATAGGCAATAGACATTGCCAAGGCAAAATTTCCCACAGAAATAAATAAAATAAATATTTTTATGAGAAAAGGGTAAGAATTAAGATTTTTATAGAAAGATAACAAATAAAAATTTTACTAATTACGATAAAAAATAAATTGGTTTAAATGATTGGCCAACTTATGTGGATTAGTTGATTAGTAATAAAAGAAGATTATAAATAAAATAAAAATCTAAGTAAATAGGAAATACTTTTATTTTAATTTTATAAGTTCCATCTAATAACTGTGACTAAGGTTCCTCCTTTAGCTAAATAAATTTATTAACTTTTAAATAATCAACATTTTATTTAATATTCTTGTGGTTTGTTTAGTAAATCCTTATTCTAATAGAAAACTATTTGAAATCCAGACACCAACAACTTTTTCTATTTAATCTGATATTTTCTTTTAATATTTTATTCTCGCTCAGTATTTGACTTTTGCTAAATAACAATAATACTATTAATTTGATAAACCATTTATAAACATAAATCTTCTTTAAATATATCTATTCTCAAACGATTTATCATAATTTCATTTCTTTAAAAACGTTGAAAATTTCTATAGTTTTATTACATTTATGATTGAACTAATTCATATTGCTTGTTCTCTCTACATACATATATTATTTTATTCGAAAGAATTTCAATTTGATTTTGGAATTTAACCCCTGAGGACTTTATTCGTATGAATGTCTGTGTATATACTTAAAACTCGTTTTCCAAATATGAAAACAGGGCTAAATGCTTATAACCAAACGAAAGGTAAATGGAATGTTTTTAATATCAAAGAGTTTCCTATAGAAATAAAGGGGGAGAAGACAAAATAAAAAAAAAAAAGTACGAATAACAAATATTTGCAGATTGCTTAAATATTTGTGAAAGCATTGGAAAAAATATTTTCATATACTGATATGTAGGCTTAAATGACCCAGTTAGTTTGCATAGTTTTTATGCCAAACGCTCGTAGATATTCATCCATATATAGTACAATTTATGAAATGAAAGGAAATAGAAAGGTAATAATTTTTTTTTTTTTTTTTTTTTTGTTTTTTGGGTTCCACTTTACCCCTTTTTTTTGTTTTTATTTTTACTTTTGACCACACACACGCACACCCATAGACATCATAGGTAGAAGAGGTAAAAGGCATTCGGTCAATGGAATTCCTTGACCTTAACATTTTATATAGTAGTATCTGAACAGTTAGCTACCGCATAATTGAGCTGGTTACTCCTCTCTCTCTCTCTACTCTGGTTAAGGTTTTTTTTTTTTTTTTTTTTGGTCATGGCACACATTTCTAATGTAATAATAATAATTTTTGTTTTTATTTTTTTTTTTTTTTTTGTTTTGGGGCTGGCATCCTTTTGTCTTATATTTTATGACCATGGAAGGGTCGACAGCTGTGTTTGTAACCAATTTGCTACCGTATGACCAGGGAAAAACAAAAAAATGACTTTGGGGAGAGAGAGAGAGAGAGAGAGAGAGAAATAAAAGGGGAAAGATCAAACTCAAGATGAACGAAAAACTCAAATTTACAGTAACCAGTATGTTGGGCATATTTTTAAGGTTTTTCATTTGCATTCTTTCTTCTTGGGGTAACAATTTGCACCTGTTCTCGGTTAAAAAGACAAAACACACAAAAAATAAAAAAAAAATGGAAAAAAAGAGAAAAAACTACCGTAAAACTAGTTAGGCAATTAGGATGGCAAAACAATGAGAATAGATGAATGTTATGTATAGAGAGAGAGAGAGAGAGAGGGAGGGGGACCCAAGGCTAAATTTCTGCATCTGCATTGATTTTCCGAAGCCTTAATTTGATGACTATCTGAGAAGTTGTCCTGGTATGGGCATTGGCATCTGCCTGCTGGTGACACACACGCACGCACACACACCCATACAATGAGTGAGAGAGAGAGAGAGGGGCAAAGACACACGCACATGAAAATTGCTTATCAAAGTTGCACAATCGAAAAAAAAAGAAACGAATGACGCACCAACAGCAGCAGCAGCAGAATAACAAGGGAATGTCAACTCTGGGGAGAAACTGAAAAACTTAGCATCGAGTGCAAGGAAGTCATACACTCAACAAGATATTGTAGTTGGTATCGATGCTATAGCTGAAGCTGGAACTGGAGTTGGAGTTGGAGTTGGAGTGAGTCGGAGATGAGTACGTGGCGTAGACAATCAGTCGGTAATGTGTGCAAAACAAATCAAGCAACAGGGCGAGATATAATCAAAAGCGATGCGGCACACGCAGCCAAAATTGGCTCGATACAATGCCAGGGTTGGCAAACTAATATTAAAAAGAATCATCAATGAGGAATCATTATAGAAATATGTACATATGTATGTATATACAATGAAGTTTTCAACTCATCTAAATATAAGTTTATATTGGTATAATGGGAACGTGGAAAGATAATGGAAAGATTCTGCAGTTGCATATAAAAATTTGTTAAGAGTAAAACAATCTCAGATTTATTGTTTCAATATTTTAACTTAAACAATTGTTAAAATATCAATTGCATATAATATAAATTTTAACATAAAAATATACTATAATATAAAAAATAAACCTTAAGAACTCTCTAATATCCAGTAAGTACTGGTTTTTAAATTTCGATTTATTAGTCATATTAATAATAATCATAACAATTTTCAAAAAAATAACATTATAATAAAATATTAATATATTTATAATATTTTATCTAGAATTGAAATCATCCAATTTTAGACTATTTTGTTTTTGTTTCTCTTTAATATTTGAGTCTTGTATTTCGGTTTAAAGAAAAGGAAAATTTTGGTATGCTGAAGCTTTTGGTTTCTTAAGGGTAATTTATTATTTTCTTTAGGAAAACTCTTCGTTTTTTTTATTACAGCAAATATTTTCTTTTTCAAATGAAGGATTTTCCAATTATAATTTCAGTCCTTGTGATGGTCAAAATCGGTGTAGTATTCGAAGATCATTATTTATCAGAGGCTCAGGAGATAACTTCCTAAAAGTCGATTATGTATTTATTTATGTTAAAATTTCCTCTTTCATTGATTTCCTGAATTTTATAAAAATAACTAAAGAAATCATTATTATATATAAATTAAATCTAAACTACCATATACCATTAAATCTAATATAAGATATGCACTACTTAGAAGACTCTCTAAATATCTGAATTTTTCTAAACTGAAAAGATTTCAACAGGTTTTTATAACTAGATTTGTCATCTTAAGTTAAAGAAGCATTATAATTCTCAAAAATGACTAATTAAATATATGTTTAAGACATTATTTAACTAAAATTACCAGAAATTTTAAAATCTCCAATACCATTTTTTGCCTTATATCCTTTTTATATATACTCATTCTTTAACATTTGCATCTCAAAGTAGTTTTTATATATTTTTTGTTAGTTGACAATTTTCAGTTTGATTAAATTTGATCAAAATTTATGCATCCCTGGAATAGAATCAAGGGCTTGTCAACAGACAAGCTGACTGTCGCCTTGAGCCCTGTTCCTCTCATATGCAGAGCTGCAGGCGGTTGCGCTCCGTCGTTGCCATCATCTTCTGTTAACTATTTTTCATTTCATTGCGCCGCTGCACATGGCTGTCAACTGCCACGAAAAGATGTGGAATGGTGTGGTTAGGTTAGCAGGGGACATAAAAGCAGACGCGGTAACGCCCGCTCCTTGAGCCTTCTTTAGTATTTCTCTTGTTTTTTCTTTTTTCCTGAAACAGCTTGCAGCAGCTTCTTTTTGAGACCATCCTTGTCCTCCAGACAGGCGGGATATGCGCCCGCATATCGATTTCATCGCATTGCCCCGTTTGCATACAAATATCCTAAGGCTATGCCCCCCTCTCTCTCTTTGTATCTCTCCTCCGCCAGTATTGCCTGTCACACGTACGCATGTAAATTGTACTTCTGTGCTGCACACACACTTGCCCCCCACCCCTCTCCCTCCATATAGTGGATATGTGTGTGTGTGTTCTCTTTTGCCTCCTTATGTTTCTTCCTTGTGCCTGATTTCATTTGCTCGGGCAATTGTCTTCGCCGGCGTTTGCTTCGACTTTATTTTTTTTTTTTTTTTTTTTGCCAAAAGTTCCACAAATTCAAATTCCTTGCTCTCTTTTGCAGCTTGTCAGGCAGCCATTTCTTTTCAGTCCCCATCCTTCTTTCTTCTTATTTGTCCTTTTTTTGGTATGAATGCATGTAAAAGGACTTTGTGCGTATTTCTCGTACTTGATTTCTCAGTGATGACAGCGAATTGGCCTGCACAGCGCTTTGTGTCTGCCTTTGACATTTGATGTTTAATTTCAATAACTCTGTGCGTTCTTTTTTGTTCATTTTCTTTTTTTTTTTTTTAACAGATTTTACACTCCATTCCCACTAAAGTGTGTGCGAGTGTGTGTGTATGTCATTGACTTGCGAATGATTCAAAATACTGCTGAGTGTACTCTGAGCACTTGCAATTCCAATTACTGGCTGTCCAAAATATCGAAAAATAGCTTAGCGGGTGTGACTTCAAATTACATCAAATTTAATTTCAAAAATTTTTGGCTGGTGGAGGATGGCAAGGAAGGGGGAAGGAGGGAGAAGGGAGAAGTCAAAGTCATTGACAGGCGGATTTATTATAGAGTTTGCGGCAATTGTGAAACGAAATTTAAATTTAATAAGAATTATTTTCAACAATTTTTGCAAAGTATTTTAAATTTATCGAAAAATTAAATTAATTTGTCTCTGGGGCTCTTAAACTCTACATTTTTGTCTTATCAAGAAAAAGATTTGAAAAATTTCAATTATGGAACAGACAAAACATAATTTGATCTTAGGGAATATTACTTACCTTAGTGACTTACTAGTTAATTTAGTACAAATAAGTTTAATAGATATTTACTCTCATTATTATTATTATTATATACATTATTATTTATAAATGTATATATTATTAATGATGAATTTAATTATTATTTATATACACATTTGTGGGGGGTGGTTTCTTTTTAATAATTTTAAGAGGATTATATTTATTTGTTTGATTAAAGGTTTATAAATAAAAGAATGGATCTGACAATGAATAAAGTATGATTTTACATGGAATACAACACTTCTATAAAATATTCATCTTTTACTTATTTTTTTGGAGTTTCTCTGCTAACTCCGCGTCTGTGGCAACTTAACTTGCCACCGATTGTTGTATTTGTCCATGTTGCATCTTTGATGACTTTTTGATCGTCTTACTTGTGAATTTCTTTTCGTTGTCTAGGGTATGTATGATCGAGGCAGTTTTACCACCTAACACATATATTATTTATAATTAACATATTTGTAAATAAATTACTTATATATATATTAATTATAAATAAATTATTTATATACACTTCTATTTCTTTTAAATTTTGATTTAGCTGTGACAAAATAATAACGTTTATTGATCCCAAGAGATAAGTTTAATGTGTTTATTTTACAAGAAATCAGAGATTTCTTTATCAGATTTTATTTAGATTTTTAGTTCTCATAGTTAGAGCTAAAGTCCAACTATTTTAATACAGTAAAAATAAAAATATAATTCCAATTAAGTTGAGTATATTACATCTTAAAATATTTTTCATAAGTTTGTCGAAATAAATTTGAAACTTAAATTCATTATCACATAACTAATAAGATTTTAAGAAAAATAAAGAGTTTGAGTTAATTTTAAATTCTTTATTTGGCATTCCAATATTATGGTTATGTGATAACGAAACGTAACATCCATATATATATATATATATATATATGTACATAATGCAAGATCTAGTTTTATAGGGATCAGCTGTCTGTATTTCAAACATACAAAATTTTTTTTTGTACCGATTGTTCCTATAGCAGCTATATGATATAGCCAACCGATTCTGATAAAACTTGATTGAAGTATTAAGAAGCATATTAAACTCACAAATATCAAATTTCGTGGCATTCGGTTGAAAAACAACAGAGTTATTGAGGATAAAGTTTATTCATGACCGATCGGTCCTTTGGGAGCTATATGATATAGTCGTCCGATCGGGATGATTCCGAGATATACAATGCCTGCAGCAAAAAGGAGCCTATGCTGAAAATCTCAGCTCTGTAGCTCTTATGGTCTCGGAGGAGAAGCTGTTGATCCAGACAGACGGACAGACGGACATGGTCATATCGACTCGGCTATTCATGCTGATCAAGAATATATATACTTTATATAGTCGGAGATGCTTCCTTCTGTGCGTTGCAAACTTCTGACCAAAATTAATAAACCCTCTGCAAGGGTATAAAAATCTTCTCATTAATAAAATTTATTTCTGTATTTTGGATAATAACTTCTATTTCGAAGAGCTTTACAATTTTTAATTATAAAATTTAAAAATACAATGGAGGAGAACATAAAGTATATATATTTTTGATCAATAGGAGCTGTATTGAGAAAGTCTGGCTGGATCAACAGGAAATATTATATATGTATGTACATATATGTATATATAACTAGAAAGATGGACTAACTTCGGCCGTGCCGAAGTTCGTATACCCTTGCAGATTTTCTCTATATAATTCACCAGAAGCATTATTGTAAATTAAACATACCAAATTTACAAATTCAATATTTTGAGCTTTGAGGAAAAAAATTTTTCATACAAAATTTTTTTTTGTACCGATTGTTCCTATAGCAGCTATATGATATAGCCAACCGATTCTGATCAGACTTGGTTGAAGTATCAAAAAGCATATTAAACTCATAAATATCAAATTTCGTGGCATTCGGTTGAAAAACAACAGAGTTATTGAGGATAAGCCTTATTCATGACCGATCGGTCCTATGGGAGCTATATGATATAGTCGTCCGATTCAGATCAAACTTGGTTGAAGTATCAAGAAGCATATCAAACTCATAAATATCAAATTTCGTGGCATTCGGTTGAAAAACAACAGTTATTGAGGATAATCCTTATTTATGACCGATCGTTCCTATGGGAGCTATATGATATAGTCGTCCGATTCTGATCAAACTTGGTTAAAGTATCAAGAAGCATATCAAACTCATAAATATCAAATTTCGTGGCATTCGGTTAAAAAACAACAGAGTTATTGAGGATAAGCCTTATTCCTGACCGATCGTTCCTATGGGAGCTATATGATATAGTCGTCCGATCGGGATGATTCCGAGATATACAATGCCTGCAGCAAAAAGGAGCCTATGCTGAAAATCTCAGCTCTGTAGCTCTTATGGTCTCGGAGGAGAAGCTGTTGATCCAGACAGACGGACAGACGGACAGACGGACAGACGGACAGACGGACAGACGGACAGACGGACATGGTCATATCGACTCGGCTATTCATGCTGATCAAGAATATATATACTTTATATAGTCGGAGATGCTTCCTTCTGTGCGTTGCAAACTTCTGACCAAAATTAATATACCCTCTGCAAGGGTATAAATATATTATATACTTGTAAATGAAAGATTCAGAAAGATTTCTCTAAGTTCACTTTATATATCTATATATGTATCAAACAGATTGTAGTTTGATTTCTTAAAAAAAATAAAATAAATTCCATCTAAAAGGTAAAACTTCATTTAAATAAATACATAGCTAAAAATTATTTTAAATCCAAGTTTTCGTAAATTTAAGATATCTCAGAGCTTCTTTCTAATCTTACCAATTATTATTCTTAAAATAAAAAAAGTTTTCAAAAAAGAATTTTCTTTCATTATTGAAGAACTCCATTAAAGCGATTCGTTTCGGTTACATAAGACTTTATTAAATTTATCTTTCTTTTATTTTTCATAACGTTTGCACTCCCCAATCTGATACAATTTTCTCTTACACCAAATTCCATAAACACGCACTCTCACATTTCCCAATAATTTAAAATCTCCCTTTCAAAAAGAAAAAAAAAATCCAATTACTTTACCACAATGCATCAAAAATAAAAATTTTTGATTTCATTTAACATTCTACCCCATAACCCTCAACTCCCCTCCCCTGCCCTGTGTGTCATGGTAGTATTACCTTTCCCTTCGATACATTTTGTGGTCATCGCATAACCGCTGCAACATTCAAAAAAAAAAGAAAAAGAAAAAAAGGAAATTCAAGTTGCAGCGAAACAAAGAACTCATGCGGCTCTTGCAATTGTGAAAAGGTCAACATTCGGGTTTTTGGTAGGTTTTCACTTTTCATTTGGCCCTCAGCGGGTGATCGAATTCAACTGAATCGAAGCGGGAGGTGTGAAAATGCCAAAAAAAAAAAAACAAAAAAATGGAAAACCGAAGGGGAAAACGAATTTTCAATGGGAAAATTAATTATGGTCACTTTGTATAGAATTCTCTTGGGGGGGACTAGCTGAATCGGTTGATAATAAGTTTTGTCTGGGCTTTTAAAATCATTTGATTTTGGTTCGGTATTAAAGCCGTTTATTGAATCAGCATGTGACATTGTCTTCATTCTAATAGAGTTGTCATTGTCTGCCTGATGGTTGTTGTTGTTGCCTGTTGTTGTTTTCCCAGTTGTTGTTGTTATTGTTTTCCCTGTTGCCAGCTGTTAATGAACATTCAACTGGCTAATTAATTTTATACATTTATTAAACTTTTTGCCCGCACCCAGTAAGAGACTGAATTTCCTCCCACTCCTTGATGTCCTTCCCGTCCGTTACTTTCATCCATCTATCCATTCGTTGTCGTTGGTGTCTTTTGTGTCATCCCACAAACTATTTACCATACAAATCTAATTTTATCAACTTTGTCTTTTGCTGCTTAACTAGCTTCGAGGTTGTCGCTTGCGTATCCTCCGAGTCCTTCTTGTCCTGTGTGTGTGTATGTGTGTGTGTGTGTGAGTGTCCTGCTGTCTTTATATCTTTCTATTTCTGTCTTTTTGTATTTGCTCCTTTTATATCCCTCTTTCTCTCTGTCTCTGTCTCTCTCTCTCTCTCTCTATCTCTATCTCTGTCCCTGTCAAAACATTGTGACACAGTTCTGCTTTCTTACAATTTGCCCCGCTCTTTATTTTTGTACATTTTGTTACGGCTCGCGCCATTCTTTTGGCTCATTAACGTTGGCCTTTGTTTCGTCCTGTCATCATTGTCGTCTCGGCTCTGGGTTACCACTAGACAGAGGAGAATGGGCTCCAGCTACAAACTGAAGATGAAGCTGGTGACTCTGCCTCTGTATCTCTGTAACTCGGCTGCGGTGTCCTTTTGTAATTTATAAATGTTCACACAGAAAACGGACTTTAGCCAGTTGTAATATCAGTTGAAAGACCAAAGTCGGTTCAGTTCAGTTCAGTTCGGTTCGGTTTGGTTCATGTAAATCAGGTCAAAACAATGCAACTGACAGTGGAATTGTGCTTGGAATGTCTGTCGTTCCCATTCCATTTCTACCCACAATGACACATTCAGGAGTTTTACTTCATTATTGGTTACTCAGCAATTCATTCAAAGGACACAGGACATAGGACTCAGGACACACCTGGCAGAGCTCTTCTTGTGCTCTTTTTATGGCCATGTCCTTTACTGCCTTTGCTTATCCTGCCCTGACTAATGACAAGCAATAGCAGCCAGCACATTGCCAATTCTTTGGCCAACTCAAGAATAATTCACCTCACCTTACCTCACCTCCCCTTACCTAACCTTCATTTACCGTCTCCGTTTTGTGACTCAACTACCTCGTATTGGTTCCAGTTGGTGTCTCCCTCCCTCTCTCCCTCCCTCTCGATTCATTTCTTACTTACTTACAAGCAACCTTTCAACCAAAAGGGCGCCTATTCAGTGGGCGTGGTTCAGTGGGCAGGTGCACATTTTATAACAAAAGCATAAATTATTTCAACTGTCAGCATTGCTTTTGGCCCTAAAGTACGTGTATCTGGCAGTTGCCCTGCAAGAAGACAAACGTATTGTTTGTCTATTGATTTGAATTTGTCCAGGAATTATGGAAGTTATTCTATATATATATATATATAGATAGATCATAACACTGAATGTGGTAGGGGACGGTTTGTGGGGATGCTTAATTGTTATACTAGATATCATTGAAAATGGGTCTAAAGAAATACCAACTTGTGCAACTTCCGTACAAAGTTCTTTGTTCCTTGTTATAAAAGATGGATAAATAAATATATTTATATCCATATTGTAGATGTCATCAAAAGAATGAATTGTACAAATATCCACTTGTAAATGGTAAACGTTTTTTATCCAAGTTAATTGAAAAGGAAACGATTAGATTAGAGTGTCGAAGATTGAATACCCTTACTGTTCCCTTGATTGATTTGATTAAACTTTAAGGTAACACGGGTGAATATAACATACATATTATTAAAATATCAATTGATCAATTATTCCAATATAACTTTATCTTTCAAATACCATTAATCAATTATAAAATATTCAAATGTTCCTACATCTTTTTTCATTTCAAAAATCAATTGTATCTAAAGGACAAATCTGGCAAGGTCAGGTATCTATATAAAAACTAGTTTTAACCTAAATCACTTAAATATACATTGTCTCCATTAATATACTCAAGAAAACTCAGAATAATCGCAGTTAAAATATTCGTTTGGCTTCTATTTTCCATTAAAAATTCTTGAACTATTCTTCTACAGAATATTTTAATATATGTATATTTAAAGACGAGGTAGCTACGCAGTGTTTGGTCACCCTAAGATTAGGCGCAGTTGAGAACGTGGTTGGTGTGACGATTGGCGGAGTAAAGTTGTGGCGTGAAGTCTACATACATATGTATATCGGCATTGACATTTTATATTATTCTATCTTAATTTTCTATGTTAACTTTAATTTAATAACTATACAAATAAAGTTAACTCCACATATATATGTAGGTATATATGTATATTTATCTACATATATACATTTTTCTAGAATTCTGTAATCTAGAGCTGAGCCAAAAAAATCGAAAAGAAATTTACAAAAACAATTCTCACTGATAAATGATTAATTTACAAAACAAATCCTTTTACAAATGGTCGATAATTATTGGTAAAAAATGAAATTACAAAAGAAGTCCTTAAAATTACAAAATGTTGGTAAGAAATCTGAAAGTTAACCATATTCAATTCTAAGTTATGTATGTACTTTAATATATTGTAAATATAATTGGATTTTATATGAGGAAAACATGATAACACAGTTATTTAATATAGAAAGATCATGGATTCTATTTCAGATCCATAAAAAATTTAAACTAGAAGAAAGTTCTCTCAAATGTATGGAATATCTTATGATTTATAAGATTAGTTCAGATGGATATTTGAAATATTGCGTATGCAATAATATTAAATTTATAAATAATAATAATTATGATATAATAGTATATATGTAATGTTATTATTAATATTAATTATGTTAATCATATTAATTATGTTAATATTAGTTATGTTATGTAAAAAGAAATCTACTTTTAATACCAATTTTCTTAATAATGTGAGTAGGAAAATAAGCAGGTAATCAGGTTTTCAAATAAAGTTAAATTTCTTATTTATTTTTTATTACCCTAATCTAAGAACTTATACTTACTTTATCCTGTGTAGTGGTGATGGCACAAAAAGCAATAAGATATTAGATGAATATATAAATTTTTTAGTTAGTTTTTTCTTCTGTTCTAACTTTTATTAAGTGTTTTGGCCAAGGCTTAGAAGAATATCTTGGTCTACAAATTAAATGTATCCAGAGGTAAAATAATGTTAAATATATTATATATATTTATATATATGATATATCATATTCTATATAAGTACAAACTTTTATCCGCTTAAGGAGTTTATCAACTTTCTAGTAAACAATTGAGACAATTAAATTATTAGTTAATTTCATAAATTTTCTTCATTTTCTATTCTGATTATAGAAACCGATTTGAATTGGAATTTTTGTTAATTTAATATAATTCTAAATCATTTGATGATTTAGTTTAAGCTTAATTACAAAATCATTTCGTTACGGTTTGAGTTTAATTAATTGTCATTGGTCTTTTTGCAATTTTACACATTGACCTTGTCAATCGGTCAGCCAAATGAATATTTATATATAGCCGTATGTTTTTTATATGTATGTATATATTTAAATATATATTAGTGAAATTCAAAACTTTGATAATACATATCTCAATGGGTTTGAGAGCAACAAATTGGAGGTAAATGAGAAACAAAATGCCATTTGAATAATTTATATGAAATAAGTTTGAACAAAGCCCGAAAATTGCCAAACACAATAAATAAATAAATAATTGATTTGTTATTCGAGCAAACGACTAATTGTGCCTAACTATGCGGATTTGTGTCCCTCAGGTTGGTCGACCCTCCAAACGATATATATATATATATATAAAATATAAATATAATTACAATGAAAAAAGGGAAATTATTGTGCAATAATTGTGTATATTGTGCGTAATCAAATTCTGGGCACTCTCGACACTAGCAAAAAGTTTAATTGCTTTAATTGAATTTACTGTACTCAATGCTCGGTGCTCGGTTCAGTGTTTCACTGTTGCCTTATAAAAGGCCCCAGTGGAGCGACAAGTTAGTCGAGCCAAAAGAGTCGAGTGAACAGAACAGAACAAAAAACAAAAAAAAAAAAAAATGAAGGCAACAACTCTATTCTTCTGTGTTTCTTTGGCCATTGTATTGGCCATGGTTAAGGTGATTTGAGAGAATTTTCTAATGGTTGCTTTGGGGGAAGCATGGGGGGAGGTGGGAGGAATGATAGCTGTACTAATCAGGCAAATGTTACTCTATTTTTCCCCAGGGTGATCCCAATTTCCATCAAATGATGCAACAGTGTATGCAGGAGACACAAGTGAACGAGGGTGAGCTAAAGGAATTCATGGCCGGTGGCATGCAGGGTAATGTTAAGGAGAATCTAAAATGCTATGCCAAATGTCTAATGGAGAAGCAGGGTCATATGACCAATGGACAATTCAATGCTCAAGCTCTTCTCGACACCCTAAAGAATGTGCCCCAGATGAAGGATAACATGGATGAAATCACCTCCGGAGTAAATTCATGCAAGGATATCAAGGGCACCAATGACTGTGATACCGCATTCAAGATAACCATGTGCCTGAAGGAGCACAATGCAACACCACATCGTCACTAAAGGTATGGCAAAATTCAAGGACAAATGCCCTCTAACCAACACTAATTAGCTAAAGGACACTAGGGATTATGGTGAATTATTAAATAAACTTTCAAATATTTTCATCTTGCAGTAAAGCAAAATTCTGGCAAATTTTATTTCTATTTAACGTGTAAAATTTATGGTGAAAATTCCAGGAAATGAAAGTCGATTTGAAAATCATTAAAACAAGATGGGCTTAAGGGTATCTAAATTTATTTGATATAGAGAAAATATAAATTTTAAGGGAAATTTATATGAATCAAAGGTGTATGGAATCTACAGACCGAATGGCTACAAAATTCCAATTAAAAATAATTTGAAGTATTTTCAGATATAACTTGAAAATATTTTTCAATAGAGAACAATCAATTTTGAAATACGGAACATTCGCTTTTCTTTTTTTAAAAATTTATATGATAGTTTGTGATTGTTTAACTAATTTTCATAATATTTGAAAGTATCATTATTATGTAGCAAATATTCATATTCCTAAGCAAAAAAGACTTAATTCAGAAGAATTGAAACAGAGCAAAACTTTAATGATCCACTTACACTTCTCAGAAAAATATTCGATTAATTGAGTTTGATGTTGGACACCAGAAAGTTGATTAAATTATTTTTGCCATTGACTTTAAAAATTAATATAAATATATAATAAATGTTCCACTGTCATATAATATTAAAAAGAAACACTTGATTTCCAGATTTAATCACGTTGACGTTTCTATACCCTTCCAAATTCTACCAAATTCTCTATCGGTTTTTTCACTATTTACTTTTAAATAACTTTGAAATTTTCGACAAATCACTATAATAAAATAAACTTTTTAAGAAAACAAAAATTATATTCATAGTTAGCTTGGCTTAGCAGAAATTAACTATAGAAAATCGACTTTAGAGGTGTCCTACACAAGTGGCGCGCAGTGTAATTTGAGTTGGGATTAATTTTAACATTGAGACAACAAACAAGTTTCTCCCTTTTCAATATATTTTTGAAATCTAGAGATTTTGAAATATTCTTATTGAAATTGGTCAATTTTTTATATTATTTAAAAGGTGTGGTCGGTTCTAACCTAACCCAATTGAATTTAAGTGAACCCAACCCAAGTTTTTCCATAGAAATTTTCAAATGACAATAAAGGAATTTGATATAAATAAAGTTAAATCGATTGCATACATATCTTAGCTCCATTAGTAGACCAATGTGAACATGAAATTGTGTCTCATTGCTACAATCCATGATTTATCAACTGTCTTATTCCTCCTCTCTTTCTTTCTTTCTTTGTATAGCTTCGTTTCAACTCCGT
The DNA here is from genome assembly GCA_018150375.1 of Drosophila sturtevanti. Lineage (NCBI taxonomy): Eukaryota > Metazoa > Arthropoda > Insecta > Diptera > Drosophilidae > Drosophila > Drosophila sturtevanti. The sequence goes on from JAECWJ010000690.1 coordinate 1,958,354, forward strand.
GCTCGGTTCTAGGAAGCAACCATTGACAACCTGTTTCCTACAAAAGCCACCACGATGTTGTCTACGAAAATCATTTGTCAATTTTAATAAGTTTAAAATCAAGATAATTAAAAGAGCAGTATGAAACAACGACGAAATGCGTAGCAACCCAGGAAAGGAAGGAGACAGAGAGAGGGAGAGAGAGAGACAGACATACCGAGACAGAGACAGAATTAAAGTCAGTGAAATGCGGGACGTACATACACTACAGTGTTCTATGGGAGGTGGGGAAGAGAAGGGTACATGGCCATCCTTTCCTTTTCTTTTGAACATTGTGACACCAATTACCGCTAATAAATCATTTTCACGTGTGAGATTCTCTTTCTCAGTGTGTGTCTCTATCTGTATGTATGTGTGTGTGTGTGTGTGTATGTGTGAGTAACATATGAGCTGCGCTTAATGGTAAGAAACAACATACAGAGGAGACGATGGATGGCATGGTATGAAATTGGGATGGGCGATCAGAGAGGGATCCATAGCCAATGTAACCAAGTAGATGTAACATAAATCAACGCCGCCAGCCTCCTGCTGCAATGCTTCTCAGTACACACACACACACACACACACACTTAGTGCACACACACACAAAGAAGGCGCAAAGAGCTCAGTTCATTGCACTTGGCCAAAAAGGGGTTGAGTTGCTGCTCTAAGAGTAGCTCCAAGGAAGGAAGAGTGAGAGAAACCACACAGAGAAGAGCAGAGCAGAGTGAAGCAGAGCAGGTTGACAAGCCCCAAACGAGAGACATGAGACAACAAAATTTGTATGTCGCATGAAACAAAAGGCCAAGAAATTCTGTGAAGGACCAAGTCAAGGCAATGACAATTTGAAAGAAGAATCTTTGCCTGTTGTTCAGCTACTTTGAATTGAAAGGTCGCTCGGTTGTCGTAGTCTCACTCACTGATTCAGTGTTGGAGTAGGAGTGAAGATGGAATTGAAGTTGGAGTCAGTAGTGTATGTTGTTGGGTCGTAGTTAGATCTGGACCTGGTCTCAACGTTGTTATGGCAGCCACATGCATACAAATTTTTCTACCCACTTGAAATTGTGCAGCCTGGCCATGCATATAATGGCTTGGCCTTTTATCAACTAACAAATACCAGGCAACATAAAAAACTTTCCAAACGATGGATGACTAAAGTCAGACGGACACACATCAGACCCAGACTCAGACTCAGACTCAGACGAACAGCACAAGAGATAGGCAAAAATGCACGGGAAAAACTCAATTTGAATATTGTTGGACAAAACAAAAACACACACAAAAAAAAAAAAAAAAAGAAGCAAGGAAAGACCTCTCCGAACTCTCGATTCCATAACCAAGAACCAAGAACCAAGACGAAGATGGAGACAGAGACAGAGATGCGCTCATGTGCCACATGATGAAATGCAGTCAAGTTAAAAAGTGTCACTTGAGTTATGAGTTCATTGTTTGTAGTTACCAAGAGACCAAGTCACTGGGTCCATATCCACAGCTATATTCAAAAGCATTTGGAGAAGGGGTGGAGGGATTAGGATGTGTCTCCGTTTTTCAATGGGGTTATTGTAAAAGTTGCTGTTGATTTGTGCTTATGCTTTTGTTGGAGCAAGCTACTAGTCGAAAGGATTGAGTCGAAGGGATTGGCATAAGATGAAGCAATTGAGCCCCCCTCGGCTCAACCCTCCTTTCCATTCCATGTATATCCTTTGGTTAGAAGGATGACTCAGGTTAAGTTTATGTCATTATAGTAAATTTTCTTATAGTTGGGCAAACAATTCAGTTAAAGTGAACTCATCCGAATGAGTCATACTTTATATAGAAATGTCTCTATACTGTAAAACTTTCGAACTGAGAGATCTAAGACTAATTAGAATTTTTGTTTCATCACCCACGAACGTCCCCTCCCCCTCCCCCTCTCTTATCTCTGATAAGCAATTGTCACCCTCTTTGGCTGTGGCAGCTTTCAACACTTGCTATAGCCAGCATTATCTGAACGAAACGATCTTATTCGCCGATACATTGTGTCATAGATAGAAAATGTGCGATAGGAGATACTAGTAGGGAAATACTTGCTGGTTTCTCCCCCTTATTTTCGTATACAAACATACATATATGAAATGAATTTCAATTTTGAAAAATTGCTTTCGAATTTTATTGTTCCAAGTGTGGTGTGTGTGTGTGTGTGAAAAACGGAAATGCCATTTCCATTTACCTCCCCCCACTACTCAGTCAGTCAGTCAGTCGCACACTTGGCCCTTTTGTTATTTCCTTCTTGTTTTTGGGTGAGAAGTCGGAGCGTGTGCCCAAATTAGAAAGCAAATGCATGGAAAAGGTCGAGGGATTTGGAGTTGGGGTTGGGGTTGGGGTTGGAGTTGTAGGAAAGAGGCGGGGGTTGGCAGGCAGGCAGGCGGGCGAACAACCAGGGAGTTCGTGTAACGTTTACAACCCAAAAGTTGACACTTTAGTTTTTGTTCCTATACGCACACACACACACACACACTCATTCAAATTATGTGCGGGTACACGTTTCTCTTTATTTCTGTTTAATAAACTAACGGTATAGTTCCCGCTCAAGATGCACAGACACGCCAAATGACGATCGGATCTAGATCCCATATAACCAAACACCGATTGACGATCACCGAACTGCGTTTTCAGGTCTCTCAGTTCCACTCTCACACTCAACACTTAGGGTCGCTCTGACCCTGGGTTAAATTTACATAACAGAAATGTGAAGAAAAAAGTTTTTATTGCTAAATCCTTATTATGTGGGAAATGTCTCCCCTCTTCCCTCTCCCTCTCCCTCTCTTTGTTTAGAATTTAATTATCGGTTGCATGTCAACGCCTTTTTCAATACCTTCATTAGATCTTTGCTTAGGTTATAATTCGTCTATCTCTGGCCATAATTAAGCGCGCCTAAATATATAATTTCAATTTTTTTTGGTTTTCTGTTTTTGGTGAATTCTAATTTTAATTGTTTTGTCTCCCACCTTTGTGTTGAGGGCGCCGCAAACCAGCTGCCATTTAAATAGTCAAGTTGGAGAGTGATAAACAGAAGAAGAAGAAGGCATACACACATACACACATACACACTTACATACAAATATACATAAATAAATAATTTTGGTATTTAAATTACCCGGATGTTAACAATTTGCTGTCCATGGTCTTTGATCACAGCAGCAGCAGCACTTGATTTATGGTAAAAATAATGCAGAAAAATATATATATAAAGATGAAGGTAGAGAAGCTATAGAATTGATACGATTATTGTATGCAAGTCATAATCATGAATGTGATCAAAAGTAAGGGCTAATGGGTCATGGGAAGGTTACTCGAAAACTAAACAAAAACCCGCAAATTAAATTTAAGAAGGAAAAACCAAGTTGACTAAAGAGATTGCTTCAAATTAATATAAATGGATTCTTATACCCTTGCATAGGTTATATTAATTATAGTCAGAAGGAAGTATCTGTTACTATATAAAGTATATATATTTTTGATCAGCATGAATATACGAATCGATCTTTCCAAGGCTGTGTGTCCGTCTATCTGGATCAACAGCTTCTCCATCGAAATTGTGTACATAGGCTTCTTTTTATACCCTGTACCCATAGGGTTCAAGGGTATATTAAAGTCGCTAAAATGTATGTAACAGGCAGAAGGAAAATTTTCCGACCCTATAAAGTATATATATTCTTGATCAGCATCGACAGCCGAGTCGATATGACCATGTCCGTCTGTCCGTCTGTATGAACACCTAGATCTCAGAGACTATAAGAGCTAGAGTAACCAAACTTGGTGTCAACATCCGTCTAGTCCATACGCAGATCAAGTTTGTTTCAAATTTTCGCCACGCCCATTTCCGCCCCCGCAAATTAGAAAAAACTATAACTAGAGTTGTATTAAAGCTACAGTATTTATTTTTGGTAGACTCAATTATATAGCCAATATGTACCATCTGACCGAAATCGGTCAATAAATATCGGAGATATACGTATGTATATATATTTTGTACTGAAATTCTATGGGCAGCAGCAGCTGAAATGTGTGAGCGAGATAGCATGCGCATGTTGCTTTTTACCGAATGACGCATTAGTTTCGTTCACTGTTAGGAGTGAGCGAGAAAGCATGAATTTGCTGTTTTGGCTTGTTAAGAGAATTTTATGAAAAATTTTATTCAATTAATGAGGATTGCGAAGGAGTCTGTTTAAATGAAATATCCTTTTTTGGTACAGGGTATACTCCAAGTCGGCAGGGACGACTTGCTTACTTCATTTTCTATAGGCATAGTATATTTCGGAATCATAGCGATCGGACTACTATATCATATAGCTGCTATAGGAACGATCGCTCATGTTGTTTTTAAATCAAATGCCATGAAATTTAATATTTATGAGTTTAAAAAACTTCTTAACATTTTACTAAGTATTATCAGAATCAGTTGACTATATCATTAAGGAACAACCAGAGCAAAAAATAATTTAGTATGGCTAATTCTTTCCAACGAAATTTTTTTATTTGTAATTTTGGTATGTATAGAATATGTATATAGATATCTCTGTTGACTCTATATCTCTGTTGAATCTTAGAAGAATCAATAGACTATATACTATAGATGCCTTAGGAACAATCGCATAAAAAAAGCGTTTGAATGGAAAAAACTTTTTTCTTAAGCTATTAAGTGTTAGCTTTATATGCTTCTTAATAGATCTGGTCAAATATATATAGTTCTCAAATAGACAATCTGTAAGGCACGGTCCAAGTTCTCCCATCCTTTTAGTGTTTATGTACCGATTTGTTATTATAATATGGTGTGATTATTTTGAATACCAAACTAACCTTGCAATAAATTTTGATATTGAACTCAAAATTCCAATTGAAATCATCTGATGAATGGCTAAATTGTGTCTACCTCAAAAATCAACATTAAAAGAAATAAAATGAAATGTAAAAAAAAAGAAAATGAAAATAAAAAAACAAAACGTTGACTAACCACTGTTTGTCTGTCTGTTTGCCTGTCCGTCTGTCTGTCTGTCTACCTAACTGAGTGTTTGGGCCAAATATGGGGGAAGGACTTGTCAATCAAATTGTCGCTGGAACAGCCGCACGCAAAAATTTATTAAATCGATATGACATCAAAATTGAAAGTGGTTGGTTGGTTGGTTGGTTGGTTGGTTGGTTGGTTGGGTCGTTCGCTGGTTTCCAATGTCTGGGACATTGACTGGAGACCTTGACAGTAGAGGAGTTAACCGTGACATACAGGAGGATATCAGGAATGAATAGAGGGTTGGGTTAGACAGGCTAAAAACCCAATATAAACATTTGCATTGATTGCATTTGGTAACAATAAAACAAAAACAAAATACGAGAACGAGAAAAAGAAAGAAAAAAAATCATTTTTCATTTGCCTTTGCTTGCCGGCCATGGGCAAATATTTGTATATCGTGTAAAATTTAACAGTTGTTGCCCATAAAGAAATTAGCTGAAAAACCCACGATCCAAAGACGCGATTGCAAAAAATATTTTTGGAATGGGTGTGTGACTGTGATTGGGTGTGGATGGATGGTGGGGTGGGAGAAATGGGGTGAGGAGTAAGGGGGGGTTAGTAGTAACGTCTGTCAAAGTGGGTTGTATAAATTTATTGTTATTACAAGCGATTTTCTAAAATAATTAATAGCAAGTGTGTGTACGATGGACGACGAATGACTCCTCCCCCTTCCCTCTCTCTGTATGTGGCTGTCACTAGCAGAAATTACAATTACAACAACAACAACAGCAACAACAACAATACAGTTACAACGAGAACAATGAGGCAAAAACGGATAGGAGAAAGAGAGGGCAAGGCATGGCTACTACAGGATACAGGATAGTGTGGGGGGAGGGGAGGGGTAAGAAACGGGACGGGGCGTCCAGCAATTGTGCATTTTGTCAATGGGAATTAAATTGGCAGTCGTCGACTCTCAGAATGTCAGCTCTCAAATACACACACACACACACACACACATAGAGAGAGTAAGAGGAACACACACACACGCACACCAGTGGAAACTGACAGTACGACAGGATGTCAAAGTTCCTAAAGGGACTTATGTAGGTCTGGGTTGGTTATTGTGGGCATGTTGAGCGGTTGGCCATTCGTTTCGATCGCTCAGTTGGCTGGTCATTCCCATCATTAGCGCCTGTACGTGTCAAATTGATGCTGTTATTGTTCTCTCTTTGTGTGTGTGTGTAAGTACGAGTGTGTGTGTGTATATATCTGTGTGTGAGCACTATTTGACATTTAGCTTAGCCGCGGGTGACAAATTTAATGGACGGGCTCGACTTCAAGTCCATTTCTTAGTCCTATTCCGTACATCTTTTGTCGATCTTTTTGGACAAAAGGGAGGGTGGCTTTCTAATGGAGGGTAGGTAGGGTGGTTAGATGTCATTGATTTTCTTTTTTTTTTCTTTCCTATTCAATTATTTGACTATCTAATTACTGGTCTATATACCAGACATTTGTCATAAATATTTTGTAAATACAATTCAACCTTGGATTTATCATAATGGACGGGTGTCGAACCGTATCAGCTGTTAGCATTTTATCCACCAGCCACAAAATGGACAGACAGATAAAGAAATTAAAAGATTTGAGTCCATTGGCATTGAACCCTTTCATTTCATATACTCTCTAGTCCTTTCTGGCTTACAATGACATGTGTGTTAAGGCGTTGAAAATCCTTATCTCAAGTTCGTGACATTCCAATCGAAAGCATCGGACTTTCGTTTTTCAATTCGTTTTGTCTTGAAAAATATTATGTAGATGGAAGTAGCTTTTGCTTGAAAAAGTTAATAAACAGGAAATTCTGTCAATTGATTGTAAATGAAGATATTATTTTCGATTATTTTATCGATTATTGATTATATTTATTGATAGTCTATTTATCTGAAATTATGAATGGATATGGATTTTAAAGTTTTTGTGTCTTTATCGAAATACTGTATTTAAACACATCTAGGGAAATTATTGACTATAATCCAACCGATTATTTTCATTATGCAGAGTTGTATCTGAAGTTAAGTGTAGTGTTGGAAAAGTCTATTATGTATTTTACAAGTTTTTGCCTGCCATTTGTCAAAAGTTCATCATATTGGCAATGAATTGTTAATTTCCATTTAGTAAAAGAAATTTCAAAATTAATGCTAATATTATATTTCTATTCCGTACTCAAATAAGTTTGTGTTTTTCGAGATTTGTGCAAAGTTTATTCATACATAATTCAAAAATGTAAATAAAATTTGCAGGAGATTATTGAACGAATAAGCCTCGTGGATAATGGACAGTAGGAAAGTCCATAGAATCCAAAATTTAAGGAGTAAACGAAGTGCTGATCCTTATCCTATGATTATTTGATAGATTTGTCATAGCCACCGGAAGGGCTGTAATGGTAAGGGCATGATTCATTATGGGGTTTTCAACGTTTTCAAATTATTAAAAAATTAACATTGCTAATGGAATTTTGTATCATTCAATAGATTATCTATGACGGACCAATCGGAAAACATTAAGGTAACAAAGGAGCAAAAAATGTTCCAATCTTATCGTTTTTACAAATACTGTGAAGTTCTACCTTTAATGAGTAAGTTATGTACATATATTTTCTTTTAAAATGAAATAAAGCTATTAAATCGTAGTTTTCTAGATATATATGTACATACATAGAACGATTTAAATGACAGTGTGATATTTTGATTTTCAATAATAATAATTAATAATAGATATTAAAAATTGAAACATCCCCAACATTTGCGTAATTATACACTTGCCATAATAACTATCCGTACATGCAAGTATCATATAGAAAATTGAAGTTTACATCGGATAATAAAAGCGATAAAGCTATAATTTAATAGGTCATTTTCATTATTATATTTATCCGATATTTTTTGTTGATTCTCACGATATTTTATAATTCTTGTTACACGAGAAGCACTTTTTTTTAATTTAAGAAGAAAGGCTATCCTACGAGCTACTAAAAGTTAATATGTCATAAGATTTTTGAATAGTTTTTAGGTTGCCATTTTGTTGTACGGATACTTTTTCTGGTCCTTTCATAAGAAGTTTTTTGTTTTTGTTTTGTTTACTCTAGTTTAAAATAATGGAATCATTTAAAAACGCTTTAAATATATTGGACAATTACTGTGTTAAACATATGGGATATCAACTTCACACTTTTAAGTTTATTAAAGCACAAATTTTTTAACAAATTGTTATGTTTTCATGGTGTACGGATAGTTTTTCTGGCAAGTGTATATACATAGTCAGATCTTTGTTTCCTAACTTTTAGTATATATAATTAGTTTTTAAGTAAGTAAAAGTAACTAAATTAGTATAAAGCAATTCTCAAAGACTAAGTTAGGGTATTTAAAATTCGTCACCACAGCCACAAGGTAGTCTCACACTTTATTCACCATAAATCAATTAGTTGTAAATAAAACTGAGCTCGTAAATTATAAAATTTAAATTGTCATAAAAAAAAGAGAGAAGAATCCGTGACTCCATTTCGTATTACCAACGTGTCTTCGGGCCAAGAATTATGTTGGCAACTGTTTGTGACGCTTCAAGCCTGACTTAGATGTGAGTAAGCTTTAGTTCAGATTGTTTTTTGGGTTGATCTTATATAAATTATATTTGATTGATGTGGGCTTGTAGTTGCAGCAGCACGTGCAACAAGCTCGTTGAAATTCAACAAAAGAACAAAGCACACACTCACCAGTCACACACACACACACACGCACACACATACACACTGAAAGTGGAATATAGAGACTCGGAGGCGATGATGATTAAAATGCAGCCAAGGTTACGTGTGGCGTCCGAGAAAAAAAAATATACAAAAAATATGTTTTAATTGTCTCGGTTTTCGGGTTATTGTTGAAATGTATATATATATACATATATATATCTTGATGCATACATATGATTTTTGAGTTCTCAGAATTAACGAGCTATCTACGTGCACGGCATTTCATTCTTTGGCAATTATCTTTCTGTTATTATGCCTGACATGACAAAATTCCGAGTATAAACTATGAGTATGAGTATGAGTATCCGAATGAAGTATGAGTTATTTATTGTATTCAAGAGTTTTAGTTTTAGTTATAGTTTTAGAGCATTTACCGTAAACTAGTTTACAGATATTTTACATAAACGATGCCTCTGGAATAGAATGGGAAATAAGTAAGAGATAGCTACTAACTAAATGAAAATTGTAAATTGTATCTGCTTCAATGTTCAAGAAGGAGGGAGAGACTTGCACGTGTCTAAATTGAAGGCACACTCTCTCTCTCTCCCTCTCTCTCTCTATCTATCTATCTCTATCTCTATCTCTATCTCTATATATCGCACTGATTATGGGGCAAAAAGAAAGACGATGAAGTTTCTGTTCTGTTTGAGGGTTCTTAAAGTGCCATAAATACGATTCAAGTGCGCTTAGCACTCGCTCTTACCCACTTGCTCTCCCTCCCCCTGTCTCTCTCTCTCTCTCTCTCTCTGCAGTATGTTTTAGCTTCCTTTCTAGCTGCTGCTGCTGCTGGTTTTATTGGCCCCTAGTACCGCTCATATATGTAATTGCTATTATTTTAACTGCTTGGTGGGTTGGTCTATGAAATTTTCTAAGAATTATTACTTATACTTATTTTGTGGCAGCGGTTAAAACTTTCACAGAAATTCATGACGGTTTCCTCTAAATGAATGAAGCATTAGATACCTAGGTACATACATACATACATACATACATACATATGTACATACATACATACATGTGTATGAAGGTTGGAATGGATTTTAATCATTGAAATAGATAAACGAACTGCCTTAATTTAATGCCTGTCTTTTACGACACTTTAAATCTTTTCCAACTGAACACAAACATAAAAAAAGCAAAAGAGGGAAAAAGAAAACAGAAACACTTGAACTCATTGTTGGCATTGTAGGAAAACCTGGAAAATTGATCTCAGATCTTTCTCATAAATCACAACCGAAATCTGTGAAAGTTTAAGAACTTTTCAGTAGTCAATCAGATTTATACTTTACTTAGTATGTATCTAAATTCTACAATTTACCATGATTTAAATAAACTTTTTTAGTCACACTCTGCAATACGAAAATGCATACAGTGGCTCACAACTTATTCGACCCATATAAAATTACAACGTTGAAATCGCAATAACATTTATACCAGTAAAATTAATGCTTAAACTTAATGAAATCAACTTCATTTATTATAACATATCTAAACTGTAAGATGTAGGTAACAAAAACTAAAAAAACTAAACAATTCAATGTCACAGATTATTCGGTGTAGATCTTTCCCATACGGATGGATGTAGATAAAGTGTCTCTCAGATTATTTCTGGCACCTGTTAAACTATCCAAGATATAAAAAAAATTTAAAATTGGTTTTTCTTTTTTAACATGTAGTATTTCAATATACAATAAAGTACATTGTGTGTATGAACATACAGTTGACCAATAATGTCTTCGTACATTGGTGTCTTGTAAGTTTCTAGTTTCTAGTGGAAAAATGAATGTTTTAAAATAATTTTTGCAACTTTTTTTGATGCAACTTTAATATATAAAACTAATTAAACTTAAACAAAAAAAACTTCACTAATTAAACCAAAACTTATCAGCTAAACACGATTAAAAATAACATAAAATTCACACTAATTAAATCTTCGTACACTTAATATAACATTGAATATTTTAATATTAGTTAGCCTTGTTTTCTAAATTAGTACTTCGTTGGATAGCCTCTATTCCTAATAACTGCTTTAAGGCGATCGGGCAATGAAATTACAAGCTTTTCAGCATACCTGGTTTCGTTATATTTTCGCCCATTCTTCTAGAAGCAACTGTTTAAGCTGAGCTTTTGAAGAAATTTCATGATTTATAATATTTTCTTCTAGTTTATTCTACATATGCTCAATTGGGTTTAAATCAGGACTTTATGGTGGTCTTTTAAACAAAGTTGCTCAAAAAAAGTTGCAAAAATTTAAAACATCCATTTTTCCACTAGAAACTTACAAGTCACCAATGTACGAAGACATTATTGGTCAACTCTATGTATATATATAATTATAATACATACATACATACATTTGCATTTGGCTGAAATAAATGGCTGCTTCTGAAGTTTGATTTTATTGATTTGTGCCGGTAATTATTATCCGATCTGATCATATTTACTACTGTTTTAGTATAAAAGAAGAATTATTATCAGTACATCAAATTTAGTTGAGATGCTTTAAGAAAAAAATTAAATGTTTTACTTACAAGAACTTTTTGAAACCATTTTGCCAGAGGTTCCTCTGATATACATCCTGTTTTTTAACCCTTTCTAGTTTTCCGAATCGACCAATTCATTAACTTACGGATAATAGTTGAACAAGGCACAGAACCGTATGAGTTTTATTCACATAGCTTAATATTCAAGGTATAAAACAGACACACTGACCATATCGACTCCGTTAAATATGCTGATCAAGTAAATATATGTATACTATTTGTGGTTGGTAACGCCATTTCTATGCGTCACAAGCTACTGCCTAATTTTAATATACTCTCTATATAAAATGAATTTTCTAAATGAATAAAATATTTTTCTATATGTCTTAATCTGTCTGTGCTTTCCTGTAAGTGCTCCATTTTATTTTTTATTCCCGTGTTATCTAAATGTTATATTATTTATTTATTATACATTTATTAATATTATGAATATTTTTTAATTGCTAAAAAATGCTTTCTTTCGTTAGTTCCAGTTAAACTTCTTACTTAGTTTATGTACATATTTAGTTCTTATTGTTAAAGTTGATAAAAAAAAACATATTCTGACTTGTTAATAGTTTAAATTTATGCCTTTCATTGTATATTTTTATATTAAAATCAAATGAAGTTATAAGGTACATATCTTTATTATCATTAAAAGATATACATACATAAAGCCTTAAGTTAGAAGGTTGATAATGATTCACAGAAATTTATATTTGAATTTGTCCATATAAATTCATTCATTACACTATATACTTATTTTTAATTATAGCGAAATCTTTGATCTAAAAATGCACCTTTTTAGAATATATATTAGGGTATATTACAACTTTCCAAAATTAGTTTTGGCAAATATTTGAAATAGTCTTTAAATACAGAAAGAAGTAAAAAGAAATTATCCCAAAAATATCATAAATCTATAAAAATAATTAGAAAAACTTGAATTTTGAATTGAATTTGTTCATATATTCATTTTCATTTATTTTTATTCACAATTGAATGAACTTTGATCTCATATTATTTACTTTTTTTATTATATTTGAACTAATTTTGGTCTCAATAATACCCAATTTTTTGGTTTTTTGCTTTTGCAACAGATCCTTGCATAAATTTTTAAAAATATAAATCCTATGGCAAATTACTTTGTTAATTTCGAAAACTTTTTAGATTGTTTTTGCTCATGTTTTTATTGATTTTCCATCGAATTATTGGAGTCATTTTAACATATTCTATTGGGTATTGGGTACTAGAATATCGACATAGAATTTCGTTACGAGGGTATCCTTTGTGTTTAAATGTGATTTAACAGAAGATATTCTCTCGATCTAGTTACAATTGTTTGTTTGATTTTGCTCTTTTCGTAGCCCCTTTTGCAGTTTGTGACGTTTGAGTGTCCATTTTCGAATCATCCTTTTTCATTCATTCATTCATTCATTTTCCCTTTTTTTTTTATTGTTTTCTTATTCTGGAATGAAACTCTTCACTTCACACTTTTCTCTCTTTATAGTCAAGCTTATTCCTGATATGCGAACGCATCTCTGGGAATAGACAAAAGGTCTTCGTTTTCCATATTGCCAAGTGCTTGTTCAAGTTTAATTGGAAAACGCAAAATGCAATATTTGCTTACGGGCGAAAAATTGGAATAGCCAAGATTCGTTGACTACGTTGATGATGATGATGATGATGACGGGACTCAGGCGGAGGCACAACAATCAATAGATCAAAACTGCACACAAGGCGCAATATGTGCATCCAATTGCAATCATTGTCAAGGAGAAGGATGAAAGGCAGAAAGAGTTGGGTGGGGTTGGGAGAGGCAACGAAAAAAAGGAATCAAAAAGTATACAAGAAACAAAAATATAGTCGAGGCAAACTTGCCTCGCGAGCCTCAAAAATCATGCAAGGACGAGGCAAAAAAAAAAAAAAAAAAAAAATCAACAGAGTGGAGAAACTGGAAACTGGCAACTGGCAATAAGAGAAGAGACCAACGAGGCTAAGGCTGAGCTGAGCTTCACTCAGTCTCTGACCAGGCGATGACTAAACAAAGTTAGACAAGATTGTGCAACAAAACCAAAAAAACACACACAAACGCACCAACTCACACACACACACACTCTGGCAACGAAGGCAGTAAAAAGTGCAACTTGCCTGCATTGTGTTCGTTTTTAGATTGGAGAATGGCAATGGATGGTCGGTTAAATGGATGAGGGAAGTTGAGAGAATGAGGATGGGGGAGGGGGAGGTCCGAGAGTCACCTGTTAGTGCCGGCTTGTTGGCAGCATCTCCATCTCATCCTGATTTTCCTTGCGCTCTTTATTCTTCTCTCTCTCTCCCCCTCTCTCTCTGTTCTCGTACACTTCCAGCTGAGTTGCTTGGCGAGTTTTGTGAAAACTTCTTTCTGTTGTTGTTGTTTTTGTTGTTGTTGTTGTTGTTATTATTGTTGGCTTGTTGTGATTCTATCCAACATAATTGCATGCGATTATGCTGACCGCTCAGCTGTGCAATTTATATCATGGGAGCAGCAGCAGATCCAATAACAACAACAACAACAACAACAACAACAACAACAACAGCAACAACAACAACAACAATCAAGTTAAGGAGGAGCAGAGAAAATCGACAGAAGCCCAACAATCTTCACACTTGTTAAAGTTCAAGTCCAAATCGGCTAAATAAGAATATATGTATATATATACAGAGAACACCCTGTTTTCAATACTGGAAGTAAAGATATATACATAGATATTTATATGTACTATAAATCTATGCAATTTCTTGCACAAAAGTTCAAGAAATTTTCGTTTTTCATTTGATAAATATTTAAACAAATCTACTTGGAAATTTGGAAAAACTCTTCTACACTATGCGGTTTAGATTTCTAATTCCTTCTTTTAACCATATAACAAAATCCATTCCGATTGCCATTTCCATACCCAGTTCCATCTCTAGACCCATTCCAGACCCATTCCATAGCCAATCCCCAATACCCAATCCCTTGGTTACCCAAACTGCCTGTCAATTTCAGCTGTTTCTCCAGCACCGAAAATTTGTTTTTAGTTCAATTTTTTGGGGTGGTCAGTCCAATCCAATCCCAGCCCAGCCCAGGCCAGACCAGTCCAGTTTAGTTCGGTTCCAACCGGCATATTTTATATCAACTATGTGGCCAGAGAGTTTGGAGCATTTGCCATTTGCACAATTTGTTTATCCTCCTCCTAACCCCCTCTCTACCGTCCCTCATGACATATTCCTTATTTTTTTTTTTTCTTTCTTTCTATCTCTATTTCTGTCTATCTGTCTGTCTCTTCGAATGTCTGTATGTGCCATCTCTTTCACTATTGAACAATGGAACTGTGGCGGAAATCGTTTTTGGTTGCCTTTTGTGGAATCTATGAATGGTTAAAAGGGTTAGTGGAGAAAGGGATAGTGGGGGAGGGGGATAGTGAGGGGGGTGGATGGAGTTCTAATCGAAAAATTGTTCAACGACTGTCGCACTTTTCGTAATTAAACTTTGCCAACTCATTTTATTTGTTGCATTCTAATTATTTATGCATACATCAGCGGATATCTCTCTCTCTCCCTCTCTCTCTCTCTGCCAAGGGCTAGCCATAACAATCAGTTGACAATTTATCACACAATTTAATGCATATTTAAATGTATTGTTTTTTCATATTCTCTCATCAATGTACACTATAAATTGAAATACAATATAGCAGCAATAAATTGTTATATGCATCGATATGAGAATTAACTGATAACTGAGAAGCTGCAATGGTCAGAGATAACCTCCTCATCTATATATGAACATATATATATGTAGTTATATTCCCCGATTAGAGCCCTTTATGGAGACGTTAGTTTTGTAAAGAGATAATTTCATGGTGGCCCCCAAAGTATTGAAGATAAGCAGATGAAGGCAAAACTTCAACTGATTTGTGGAGCACAAAGAGATCGTCTCTTCTTTTGGTGAGTGTTGCAGCTTGCAACATGTGTGTTGTGTGTGTGTGTGGAATGTGTGTGTGTGTATATCTAAACATAGTTCAAATGTGAATTGACTACATGGGGTCTCTCTATATCTCTATCTCTCTCTCTCTCTTGGCACTTGTTGTTATACGCTTTAGTTTCAAATTTAAATTAACCAGAGATGACAGATCTCTAATTAGTAGAAATCAAAAGACGACGGCGAACTATTCAGTAAATATAAACCCTAAGGTGATGAATGAAAACGGAAAAAGAAAAAATATTCAAAACATAAAATCTCGACATAGAAAATAATTTTTAAAGAATAAAATTGAAACTTAAACAGAAATATTAAAATGATAATATGTCTTACGCCAGATATACATATATACATATATATATGTATATAGTTCTTGTATTACTCTCTATGAATAGAGATATTTAAAAGATAATTTAGTTTTTCTATTGCTATTATTTTCTATATTTGTGGCAAAATATCGTAAATGCTATATGCATATACTATACCTATTCCTATATACTATAACTATTTCTACTCCTATTCCTATATACTATACCATATATTTCTGCTATATAAATGAACTGTAGTAATCTGTTGCATATACTTATATCCTGAAAATTTCTTATCTTAATTAGCAATTTCTTTGGATTAATATCAAGTTTAGTTCAAATGTTTTCTTGAACTTAATACATTTAGAATTAGCTTCTATACTAACATTTCCTACACTATCTCTAATTTTATTCACATCTGATTTAATTCTAAATCAAATTGTTTACTACATATTGAATATGTTATATACAGTGAATATGTATTATCATATATATATAAAAGTTCCATTCTATTTCGTAATATATACATATATATGTTGTTCGGATGGAAAATTCTCTTCGGATAATATAAAGATGCCTATCCGATGATGATAACTGATTGTTCATAATGATAAAGAATAATTCCTAGATAAGAATTCAAAATGTTTCCTAACCGTTTATTAACAAATATCGATTCCAGTCCCAGTTAACCAATGAAACCTATAAAATAGTTCCTTATCATTGTTAAAGATGATGCCAATCCTCATTAACTGTTAAATTAGTACATACTGATCAAAATGTACAAATCCGATAAAGTCCTTGATTCATTCTTTAAGGCATTTTGATTTGAATTTTGCAATTGATTTGGATTCGAATTCGGATTAGATCGAAGTGTGGGATGCCTCTTCGGTTTGGCCGGATCTATTCGATGTGGATATATGTATATCATATTGTCATACTGGCATCCACAGTGGGCGTGGCAATATCAACTATCCGGGGAGAGGACAAAGATAGTTTGTTGGAACTAAAGGGATTCGGCAATTGCAAGGCAATCCTTATGAGGTTATTTTTAATACATTATTAATTCCTATAAAAGAAAAACGTAATACGATTGTAGGAATGAAATTTAATAGAAATTGTTTTCTAATAATGATATAAAATATTGATATTAAAGAAGGACTACTTCTTTTAACGATCTCAAGTTATGCTTAATATGACGATAAGGTTTTTAAATTTGATTAGGTCAGAGAACTTTTCAGATGTGACTACTAAATTTTTTTTTTTATTGATTCTCTAAAAATTTACTTCTCTATATAGTATGTATGTCTCTATATAGTATGTATGTATATACATTAATCAAATGCTTAATCAACAAATGATGTCCTATAATGTTTTTCGATTTCTCTTTTTGTCTGTTGCATTCCCCGTAAATTTGTTGCATAACCCACAAATCTTTTGATTATGATAAGGCGCAATGTCCTACAGAGTTCACAGTGTGGCAATTCCTCAGTTGCTTCCTGCTACACAGATATATATACATATATATGTATATATGTATGAAGAAAAGTTTTTTATTCTGTTGCTATTTTCATAGCTTCACACACACACGCACACAACAATTGTAGAGATGTGTAGAAAAATAGTAAAATGGAAAACAAGTTGAACAAGTTTCCGACACCTTAGCACCAGCCGAAAAAAAACAACAATAACAACAACAACAAGAAGAAGAACAACAACAACAACTGGTACAGAAAAGGAAAAGAAAAACAATGACAATGTGCTGCTGCTTTTGGGTTCATGTATGTCCGTCGGCAGCCAAACGAGAGAGCTCCCCGAGTTGGTGGGGGCCACTAACTTAGTTACAGGCGCTCTCTTTGTCACGGGACACTGAAGATGGACCCCGAAGGGCATGTGTGTGTGGATGGTGGAAGAGGGGTGAAGGAGGGCATGTAGGATGAATGGGGATGGCCATTTATTTCATATGCCTTTGTAGATCTGTTGCCAGGACATAGAAGACATGGAGCCACAAACGTGTTCCGGTCAGGTGTCTATATATGTATGTATGTCTGCGTTTCGTGTGAGGTTTTTCTCTTGTCTCTTGCCTTCTTCTAATGAAAAAGTTGTTATGAATAATAAATGCATTAAAGAAACTTCCATACACACACACACACACACACACACACACACACACACACACACACATACACACACACACACATATCATGTGATGTACACTTGAAAAAGTTTCCTTTTATAAATATTACATTTGGCGCACTCCAATTCCGGAAAAAGGTGGCAAATGATTCGTCGTCACTCAAAACTCACTTCCTCTGATGACGGCCTTGGCCTTTAGTCTTTTAAGTCTTTCTATCTAAACAGTTTCTAAACTGCAATGGATTAAGGATTTTCATGCTCTTCTCTCTAAACAATGGAATACTAAAAATAAATTTGACTTTCTCTCTTCTTACTTGAAATCAAGTGAATGAACCAGAATCCCTAATGCCATCATAGAGCACATGCATACACACACACATACATAGAATACTAGAGTAAATGTATCTACAGTCATGTAGAAAAGTATTGCCATTTGTCAATTATTTATAATGTTACATATGTGTTAGTATTTACATATTAGTTAGTATTTCAATAGTTTATATTTAAAAGAATATTCTTTGATATCTGTTGACTACATATATAAATACATAAGGAAATTGTTTCATAAAATAATATAAATATATATATATATATATATCCTTCTCAAATGTACAAAAGTATTGGCAATAAAAAACAAACTCATAATAGTGGATATATATTTATATACCTATATACATATATTGTGTTCATGTCAAAAAAAAAAAATGATCAACAGGGGAGAGGGAGAGGATGGATATTCCTTCTGAAGTCGGTTTGGTTTCTCTATGCGCCCGGGTTTCTACATTTTCTACAAATTATAATATTTCCAAGTATGTACATATATTGAACTCTCGTCAGAAGTTAAACCTCGATAAATAATTTATAAAGTGAAGTTATACATATTTATTTATTTATATATAAATTTAATTCTAATACTATTTCTACTTGGCACTGGCAACCGCCACTAAGAGACTCATTTTATATCCTTTAGTATCTGCACCTTCCTACATTTTCAGTATATAATATACATATTTATATATATTGTTCACGCCAAAAAAAACGTATCCAGCTGAGAAGACGGGGAAGATTTTCCCCCTTGAGCAATGAGTTTGATGGAAAACGCCATTAGAGTCGGCTTAGTACATATAGATAAACTATATGTAACTCGTGAATAAATTGAAGTTATGCAATGTGTGCTTGTCGATGTACACACGGTTTTGTTTTGATTCTACATATTATTCATTCCACTTGGGACTAGCAACTGCCTTTGAGAGGCAATCCATCCTTATACATTTTCATATACCACCTATATAAGTATCTATAAAATACATGTAGATATTTAAAATAATATATATAATATAAAATATTTAAGCAAAATCATAAATATTAGTACTTGTTTCATAACGTTTCTTAAGCTATTTGCCATTGAAGGATATATAATCCTTGCTTGCCCACTCCTCTAGTAAAGATTTCTTAAGATTTAATCGGTATTGATTTCCTTTCGAATTCTTCTGACAGGTTCATTTCAAAAATGCTCAATTGGATTGAGGTCTGGCGATAGGAGGGGGGATATGGGAGAAGTTGGGTGTGCACAACTTTGACAACATTGACAGTGAATGATCTGCCTAAATTTAAATCTTTTCTGCTATTATTTTTCATAAATAATTTATTTGTTAAATATTATTTATAATTATTTTGTTTGTAAAATTTTAATATACACTTTCTTGTCCATGATAGCAAAAATAAACACAAGTTCTGGAACATCAGCAAAGGATATGCAGCCCCACACCATAAGTCATCCAGCACCATGTTTCACTGTGGGCACTTGGTTGGACTTCCTCCATTACTTTACTAGATCATCTAACCGAAACACATTAAATTTGCTCTCACCATGATCTAAAAACTGTTTATACAAATATTCCTCTGCAAAAGTCAACATTTTTTGTCACTAAAACGATAGTAAATCGAGAGAAACTTGCATTGCCAAAACTTTTCTTCATGACTGTATATCTATGTATATGTTTCTACATTTATACATATGTATGTATATCTATCTTTATCTTTGTATTGTATATCTTAAACTAAGTTGCCGCTTCTTCTGCTAGGGCAATGTGTTAAACATCTTTTAACGTTGACAAAAATCGCATGGAAGGGCCGTTAGTTTTCCTGCTCCTGCTGCAGCTGCATCAATTAGAGAGGAAAATGCAGCACAATTGGAAAATATCTGATGGATAGGCATCGAGGCATCGATGCGTCGGCCGGCGCGTGTTAGTTAATGGTAACAATAACAAACCAAAAATGGGGTGAGAGAAGAAGCGAGCAAAGAGGAAAATGTAATCAAATGAGTGAATACGACGAATGAGTGTCTAGCTAAGCGAAGCTAGACGAAAGAAATTCTTTAAAAGAATTCAAAAAGAATTTCTTGGTTTTTCTTTAGCTGTAATAAATAGTTTAAAAAATATGAAAAAATATTGTTAACTTTTACACTTCAAGTTTTTGTCAAGTTTTCTACTCAATTTCCGTGTTTACGTTTAATTCATAAAATTTAAACGAAGATTGTACTCAAATCTCAAATATACTCTCACGTTCTCTCTTTCACTCAATTGGCAGCCGGCGCTCTCTGCGGCTCTCTGCTTATAACACTGGCGCCATTTAATCATGCAGCGGCCACAAATTTAACTAAAAAACAGGCCCTCTCGCATACTCACTCTTCGTACTCTCTCGCTCTCTCGCCATTTTGTTAGTCGTGTTTGACTCGTGTGTCGGTGAGACAACTTTTTGGTTGGCCTGTGAAGAGAGAGGAGTGCGATTAAAAAGCGAGGGAGGATAGAAGGAATGAATGGATTCTATGAAGGAAATTCGTGAATTTCCACTCGTCTTTTCCACAAGAAAACAGTTCGAGTGCGAGCGCCGTACGGTACGGACGTGTGGGCCACGCACAAAATTTATTTCAAAACGCAAAACGCAAAGTCAGAAAAATAACTAAAGAAAGAAAGAAAAAAATAAGAGAAGTAAATTTGAATTGAAGAAAAACACAGAATTATATATAATCATTAAATTGGTGATAAATTCAAAATAAATGGAAATGAATATAATTGAATGAAATTACCAAAAAAAAATAAAAAGGAAAGAAGGAAAATACAAAAGTGAAAGAGAGTGTGGAAAAAAAAAATAAAAAGGAAAATCATGTGTAATTTGTGAAACGTTCAAACTACACTCCGAGTGTGTTGTGTATGGGGCGTGAAAAATTTGTTAAGTGAAATTAATAATAACAAAAAAAAAAAAAAAAAATTAAAATAAAAAAAATAAAACAAAATGTCAATTCCTCCATGTACTACACGAAAAGAATAAATATCGAAATAGAGAAGAAGCGCAAGCAAAAAATCTTAAATTAAATATTCAAAAAAAGAAGAAAAATCCAACAAAATTCTTACCATCATCAGGTAGAGAGTCAAAAGTGTAGAATGGAGGGATTTGTGCTCCATCTGCTCCTGTTGACGGTGCTGGTGGTGGTCACCGGTAGCCAAGCTGCCCTTGCCCCCAAAGATCGTAGCAGCGATAACAGTGCCAGCGCAATGTTGGGCAATGGAGCTGGAGCAGCCACCGTATCCCTGTCCAGTGATTATTCCTCATTGCTATCAGCAGCCATTCCGGTAGCATCATCACCGGCTCCCGCCCATAGCGGGCCGAATAATCAATGTTCCTGGACATATAATGGGACAAGTGCAGTACATTGTGCCCTGAGGCTAATTGAAAGACAGCCGGGTCTAGATTTGCAGGGAGCCGATGGTAGTAGCCAGTTGACCATCAAATGCAGCGACTTGTATATGTTTGAGTCAACGCTCCCGGTGGCTGTATTTGCTCGACTACAGACATTGGAAAGTTTACGCCTGGAGTCATGCAAACTGTTACAATTGCCCAACAATGCCTTTGAGGGTCTGGCCACCCTCAAATTGCTTAGGCTAAGTACACGCAATGGTGAATGGGGTCCAGCCAAGGCCTTGGAGCTATATCCTGACTCACTGAATGGTCTGAAGCAGCTAACCGAGCTGGATCTGAGTGAGAACAATTTGCGTGCATTGCCCTCCGGTTTCCTTTGTCCAGTGGGTAATCTACAGAGCCTAAATCTGACACGCAATCGTATACGGACAGCAGAGCAGTTGGGATTTGCGGATATGAATTGCAGTGGAGGAAGCGAATTGCAATTGCTGGATGCCAGTCACAATGAGTTGCGTTCCATCACTGAAAGTTGGGGCATCTCTCGGCTAAGACGTTTGCAACATTTGAACTTGCAACACAATAATATCTCTGAACTGTCCGGTGAGGCACTGGCAGGTCTCTCTTCGTTGAGAATTGTTAACCTGAGTAATAATCATTTGGAAACTTTGCCAGAGGGTCTATTTGCCGGTTCCAAGGAATTGAGAGAAATCCATTTGCAGCACAATGAGTTGTATGAATTGCCTAAGGGACTGTTCCATCGTCTCGAGCAACTGTTGGTGGTCGACTTGTCTGGCAATCAGTTAACTTCCAATCATGTGGATAACACAACATTTGCTGGCCTCATCCGTCTCATTGTTCTCAATTTGGCCCACAATGCTCTCACTCGCATCGATTATCGTACATTCAAAGAGTTATATTTCCTTCAAATTCTCAATCTACGTAATAACTCCATTGGTCACATCGAAGATAATGCATTTTTGCCACTGTATAATCTCCATACACTCAACTTGGCAGAGAATCGCCTTCATACATTGGACGATAAGCTCTTCAATGGGCTCTATGTCTTATCCAAGTTGACTCTGAATAACAATTTAATTAGTGTGGTGGAACCCGCTGTTTTTAAGAACTGCTCGGATCTGAAGGAACTCGACCTTAGTTCAAATCAACTCAATGAAGTTCCTCGTGCTCTTCAAGATTTGGCCATGTTGCGTACTTTGGATTTGGGCGAAAATCAAATAAGGACATTTGATAATCAAAGTTTCAAGAATTTACATCAGCTGACTGGCTTACGATTGATTGATAATCAAATTGGTAATATTACAGTGGGCATGTTTGCCGATTTGCCACGTTTGAGTGTCCTCAATTTGGCCAAGAATCGCATACAGAGCATTGAGCGTGGTTCGTTTGATAAAAATTATGAATTGGAGGCCATACGATTGGATAGAAATTTTCTATCCGATATAAATGGAGTTTTTGCCACTTTGGTATCACTTTTGTGGTTGAACCTCTCGGAAAATCATTTGGTGTGGTTCGATTACGCCTTCATTCCCTCCAATCTCAAGTGGCTGGATATTCATGGTAATTACATTGAAGCACTTGGCAACTATTACAAACTGCAGGAGGAGATCAGGGTAAAGACACTTGATGCCAGTCATAATCGCATTACCGAAATTGGTCCTATGTCCATACCAAATACCATCGAGTTGCTTTTCATCAACAACAACCTGATTGGAAATGTTCAACCGAATGCCTTTGTGGACAAGGCAAATCTAGCCCGCGTAGATCTCTATGCCAATCAGCTGAGTAAGCTACAACTCCAACAATTGAGAGTGGCTCCTGTGTTGGCACCTAAACCACTGCCCGAGTTCTATTTGGGTGGTAATCCCTTTGAGTGCGATTGCACCATGGATTGGCTGCAAAGGATTAACAATTTGACGACACGTCAACATCCCAGAGTAATGGATATGCCC
Source organism: Drosophila sturtevanti (assembly GCA_018150375.1). Taxonomy (NCBI): domain Eukaryota; kingdom Metazoa; phylum Arthropoda; class Insecta; order Diptera; family Drosophilidae; genus Drosophila; species Drosophila sturtevanti. Next base: position 1,981,790 of record JAECWJ010000690.1, read on the forward strand.
AATATTGAGTGTGTTATGCCACATGCCCGTGGAGCTGCAGTGCGTCCGTTAAGTTCATTGCGGCCACAGGACTTCCTTTGCCGTTATGAGTCACACTGTTTCGCCCTATGTCATTGCTGTGATTTTGATGCCTGTGATTGTGAAATGACATGTCCTCATAATTGCACTTGCTACCACGACCAAATCTGGTCCACCAATGTAGTGGATTGTGGCGGACAACAGACCATGGAACTGCCCCGTCGTGTGCCCATGGACTCGAGCATTGTCTATTTGGATGGCAACAATTTCCCAGTTCTTAAAAATCATGCATTCATTGGACGTAAAAATCTAAAAGCCTTGTATGTAAATGGTAGCCAAGTGGCTGGCATACAGAATCGTACATTTGCCAGTTTGGCTTCGCTGCAGTTACTCCAGCTGGCCGACAATCGCCTTCAGACACTGCATGGCTATGAATTTGAACAACTTTCCTCGCTGCGTGAGCTCTATCTGCAAAATAATCAGCTGACAACTGTTGAGAATGCCACACTGGCTCCTCTGGTCTCATTGGAATTGTTGCGCATCGATGGAAATCGTTTGGTTACTTTACCCATATGGCAGATGCATGCCACTCATTTTGGTAAACGTTTGCGTTCCATTTCCCTGGGACGCAATCAGTGGAGCTGTCGCTGTCAGTTTCTACAAGCTCTGACCTCATATGTGGCCGACAATGCTATAATTGTCCAGGATGCCCAAGATATTTACTGTATGGCAGCTCCGAATTCAGCTAATTATGATGTGGGAACTGGTTCCTATGATGCAAATGGTTCCCAGGGATCTCTACAGAAACGCGAATTGGATTTTAATTCCACAGGAGCTGCCTGCACTGATTACTATTCTGGAGGATCTATGCTCCAGCATGGCATACCCGAATCATATATTCCCCTTTTGGCTGCTGCTTTGGCTCTGGTATTCCTTCTGGTGGTCATAATTATTGTCTTCGTATTCAGGGAATCACTCCGCATTTGGTTATTCGCTCACTATGGCGTTCGTGTCTTTGGTCCACGTTGTGAGGAATCGGAAAAGCTCTACGATGCCGTATTACTCCATTCGGCAAAGGATTCAGAATTTGTGTGTCAACATTTGGCAGCAGAACTTGAAACTGGACGTCCTCCGCTTCGTGTGTGTCTGCAACATCGAGACCTTGCCCACGATGCCACTCACTATCAACTGTTGGAGGCATCTAGGGTATCAAGGCGTTTGGTTATTCTCCTAACCCGGAACTTCCTTCAAACCGAATGGGCCAGATGTGAACTGCGTCGTTCGGTTCACGATGCTCTGCGAGGACGTCCTCAAAAGCTGGTAATTATTGAGGAACCAGAGGTGGCCTTTGAGGCGGAAAGCGACATTGAACTTCTGCCGTATCTAAAGACCTCGGCAGTCCATCGAATTCGTCGCACAGATCGCCATTTCTGGGAGAAATTGCGTTATGCTCTACCAGTTGACTATCCCACATATCGTGGGAATAACTATACACTGGATCATAATCATGAGCGCATCAAGCAGCCAGCCAGTCCAGGATTGCTCTATCGTCAAGCTCCACCCCCAGCCTATTGTGGCCCTGCAGAGGCTGGCGGAGCAGCTGCGGCGGCTGCTGCTGCTGCTGCTGCTGCTGCTGCAGCCGCTGCGGAGCAGAACTATTCAACTGCCACAACAGCCACACCCAGTCCCAGGCCACAACGACGTGGTGATCATCCAGGCGGTGGCTCGGGTTCCAGCTCCCATGGTCATCATTTGCATGCCCAATATTATCAGCATCATGGCATGCGTCCACCTTCCGAGCACATCTACTCCAGCATCGATTCGGATTATTCCACGCTGGATAATGAGCAGCATATGCTGATGATGCCCAATGGTCCCACCTCAATTGAGGGTCAGAGGGCACAGACCTGGCGTCCCAAGCAGCAACAGCAAATGCAGCCAACATCAAGTGCCATCATGGGTCATGCGGGTACCTTGGGTCCCGGCTCCAATGTGGCCAAGTCAACTCCTCAACAACAGCAGCAACAGCAACAGCAGCAGCAGCAGCAACAACAACAACTACAACAGGCAACTGGCTCAGGTCAGCAGCAGGGTCCACATGTCCAGGCGTATCTTGTGTAGAGTTTAAATTTTGACAGAGTGACAGTGATTTCTTTAGGGACTGGTTCCTGTGCATAATTTTAATTACTAAAATATGTGCGAGTTTAGGCTAAGAGATTAAAATGAAAGACAGAGAAAAAAGTAGAGACAGAAGAGAGAGAGAGAGATAGCGAGACAGAGACACAGTGAGAAAAAGAAAGAGAGAGAGAGAGCTAGGGAGAAAGAGAGATGATTGGGGAGGAAAATCTACTCAACTCTAAATCTAATGTTATCCCCAAACAGGAAGCGCAACATACAACATAATATATTCTGTTCTTCTTTTTTTTTCATATATGCATACATATATACATATATATGTATGTATATACATATACTATATATATATTTTGTTTATCCAGTGTAAAGTCATTTTCAGTTGCACTAAACAAACAATATTCATAGACACAAGATACAGATGCATTTAGTTTTGTGTGTGTGTGTAAGTAAGTGACTGTGACTGTGTGTGTGTTTATATAGCGGACACAGATGTACTCCAAACCAGAAGGACGGGAGGGCCTTGACAATGTCAAGTTATGTGTGTGTGTATTTAGGGTCGAGGGGAAGGAAAGGGAGAGGAGGTAGTGAAGAGAAAAACATGCGAGTACAATGCCATTTGAAAAGTTTCAAAACTTTTCCCAAAGTAAACTTAGTTGAGAATACTTGCTGCTCCCCCCCCACTTACCACTCCCTTCGCTCACCACCACTCTCTAGGCTCCCCTCTTCATTTGGTACTCGGCGTTCATTTGCTTAGCTGCAAATTGCATTTGAGAATTTTCAGATAACTTTTTAATATGGTTTTAATCAGTTAGACCAAAAACTATTTCGTAACTCAGGAAAAAAGATTCATAAAACTTAGTTTCGAAAGGCCACAGAAAGTCAATGGGGAATACATTTAGTGAATTTAATTTCTGAATCTTCTACACACACACACACACTCACCCACTTACCCACACATCACTCACACTCATATACACACGCAAAGTAACTATGACACTTTTTTTATACATATAATACAAATAATAATAATAATAATGTAAATAGCACAAAACTACATAAATACAATATATATGTACTGCCTATGATATATACATATATATATATATATATATATGACTATGTATATATATATATATATATATATGTGCAACAATCTCTCTATGTATACAGGAATTCCATATACTAAAAAAAAAAGAAACATACATACAATATAAATACATAAATATGTGTAAACTCAATGAAAATAATTCAATAATCGACTACATACAACAAAAATCTACACGTATACAAACACACACTTGTAAATGTTATAAACTACACCTTCACTCACACTCACACACACACAAACACACACAGAAAGTTATGTAAAAGAAGCATAAATATTTAGCTAGCAAAACCTTTAAAATTAAACAGATTAGCAAAAGTTCGATTTCTGTCGTTACGGTTCAAAAAAATTTCCATTTCGATTTCACTAATTTTGAAAACTCTTAAAAGAAATATTCAGCTTAATTCTTCTTTTTTCAATATTCTTTATAAACAACTAAATTCTAATCAACTAAATTCTAAATTCTAAATAAGTAAAGCCATTGCCACATTTCAATATTTCTTTGGTACTTTTACGTTTTACGTAGTTCAGGATTCAAATATGTGAAATTATAGAAAGTTTCTCTCTAGCAAAAGTGAAAAGTATTCAGTACAGATAGAAAATTAAATGATTTTGCTAAGGGAAATATAAAGCACACAGTGTTTTTTTGGAGTATTACCTCACAATGATCTGAAATCCCACTGTTTGCTTTAATTTAATTTAGTTGAATTTTCATATATTTGCTTTAAATATATAGAAATGTGAGAGCAAAAATACTATATTTAACAGGAATAGAATAATGTGAAGCATCAATTAAAAAATGAATCCAAATCAGATAGAACCGAAATCTGGGAATCGGTGCTTTTACCGCTTTTACTTTATAATATCATCGGAAAGTTACTACTTATCATTAAATATGTTTGAAAACTATTGCGAATATATTTCAAAACTTTTATGAATATGTTTGAAAACAATTATGAATGTATATTGAAAATTCATTTAGATATCAATCAGTTATTTACCAGTATAACATTTGAACAATTGAATTCCATTTCTTCTCCCGAACCGAAATTAAGAAAATGTTGCAATGGTAATTTACTTAATCTCAGTTCAAATGCAAAAAGAAGCCGCTAAGTAAAAATTCAGATAAGCTTCAGTTCCCTCTTTTGAAAACTTTTAAATGTCTTTATCCAAAATTTTAGAAGTTGTTTATGAACCGAAACGAATTAAATTCTGCTTTTGCCATTTCTGCTTCAGATATTAACTTAAAGAGAAAAAGAAGGTATATATTATGCTCATTTCGAATACCCTACGCTTACCAAAATAGAAACAAAATATGAATGTAATGATGAAAATTTTAAAATACTTACCAACAGAGTTGAAGATATATATATATATATCCGGCGTAACTACATCATAAATGTAGATAATTTATTTAACTATATATATATATACTATATATAGATAGATATGTATATTGTTTGTGTATGTGTGAATGTAAAACAAAGAGAAAACTCAAAACTGATATTAAAGTAAATGCAACTTACAATATTATATATATATATATACATATGTAAATGCTATATCTATATATACGATATTATCTATATACAAATGAGAGACACACAAAGAAAATCGAAACGAAAGAAAAAACAAAACAACAACTAAATAACTGCCTATAGAAATGTACGAAGCAAAAAACTAAAACTAAAAGCAAAAGAACAAAAATTATCAAAAAGAAGCAGCAAGAAAAAGAAAGAAAAAAAGGAAAACACTTGAACGCATTTATTTCAAATAACAAAATTGATGTATAACTTTTATCATACCAATATCGTATATATATATATGTATACTATATGTATGTAAACTCGCCTACTCGTCATTAAATTTAGCAAAAAATAAAACAGAAAAAAATTAAGCAAAATAAAAAAAAAAAAAGATGCAGTTAATAAAACTATCGATAAAAGTCGAAAGATAACTCACGATTGAGACATAACACTTGTACCAGTATAAAAGCCCAAAACTGTTATTTATTTTTATCATTTTGTAATGTGTATATATAATACCATAGATTATATAGTCTATAGCTATATGTATTTGATGCTAAGTTTTAAGTTTTAAGTTCTTATGTGAGACAACTCGATCTATTAACTCTGTAACTCGTACTCTATGGATAATTCAATTTTGTGAATAATAACTATTTAGATATATTATATTATATTATATATATATATAAATATATATATACATTATACGATATTTTTCTGTTTCGCAAGCGAACAATGCAAATGAAATGAACAACTTTTTTAAAACAAACTCAAAGAAAACATACCAAATCTGACTACAAATTATTTAATAATGGTTGGTTAATGGATAAAAATAGGGAGGGGTTAGGTTATATACTCTAACAGCTTCCCCCACCCCCCTCCTCACCTCCTCACTCTTTCTATTGATATTCTTTTTTCCTTTTTTTTTTTAGGTTTTTATTTTATTGTTGTTTTTGTTGTTGCTAATTTAATTCATCATGCACATGAGTTGCTGTTTTGTAATCCTCACGCATTGTCAGAGCGGTCGGTGGATGGTCGGTTAGATGGTCGAGCGGCGGGACGGCCTGTCAAAGTCAACTGAGCAGCGAATGTATCTAACAGATACAGATACAGATACAAAAACAGATACAGATACACGCCGCCAAAGTGATAAATCATTTTTCTTTTTTTTTTTCTCCTTCGTTGTTGTTGTTTTTGTTTCGTTTGGATTGTATGTATATATATATATATATACAAAAACCATATACAAATGCGCATCGCATTGCAGACGCATGTTAAACTCCCCATCCCCATTACCCCTTTCCCACTGCTCTCTTCTCCATCCTTTGCAGTTGCCGTGGCACTACCTCACATCAATGTTGCCCCCCTCCTGCCTGCCACTGTCCGTAAAACGAGCTCGATTGAGAGTGAAAGATAGAAAGAGTGAGAAGATAACAGATTGCTGTCTCTTCATAGTGGTTGGTGGCTTGTCTACTTAAATGATGCCAGCGGCACGTCTCTGTGTTTCAAATTGAAGGGTAACACACACTCACACACACTCACACACACACTCTTTTTTCAGTTGTGAGTACATTTCAATGATGGTTTTGGCATTTATGCCAAGCCAAGCTCAAGTGTCAGCCCAAAAGTGCGATATGCCAAGGAGCGCCGCCAATTGCTGGAAGCATAAAAATTCACAAGTAACTGAAAAAAAAAGAAAAAAAAGAAATATGTACATATGTATATAAAAAATAGCTGACTAAGTGATTGTGTCAGAATCGTGGCTTATAGATACAATAACCAAACGAATGCTGATCTGGCTAGAAAACTAACGATATATGACTTAATCTTTCCATGTTGTACACGTGATGGCTATGCTTTACATTGATGTATTGGCCAAAAGCGATCCGACCTTGTTTGAGCTTTTCAATTTCTGTATAATCAGAAGTCAGAGTTCAGGTACACAGAATTTGAATGCCAGCCATAAGAAATTGTCGGGTTAGTTTCTGATATGAAATTAAAGTAAGTATTTTTAATTAAAATCTTTGAATCAAATACGAATTAAATTAGTAAAAGGTAAACCTTAAATGAGAATAAATTATATAGCACTTCTCATAAGCCTAAATATTATGTAAGATAATGCTTATATGTACATGCATATATTGGGCAAAAGTTGATCGAAATAGGTAATGCAACTATCTAACTATCTAGTTTACTAGATATGGAGGTGCAGATGGGTCTCAAAAAGAAAAGCGGAAGCTGAGATTTTTTTTCCATACAGATAGCTTAGCTGAAGTACGATTCTTATTGAGAACGATAAAGAATAAATTTTGTATCCCGGAATAATTCTTATTAAGAATTTCTGTAGAAAATAAAAAGACAGACTTTTTATCACAGAAAATCAAAAGTTGATGGTTTTTAATTTAATCAATTAATAGGAAGTTTTACGACCTCTTGCTATGATCTCGGAAAAGACGCAGCTAAATTTAACGTATTTTCTCTCAAAGGTAATGGCTAATTAAATTGTTGAAAACTGAAATGCTTGTTTTGTATATCAGATGGTTATATATAAATATTTATATAAGTATGTAGAATACATTGAAACCTCTTTTGGGTGGACGTCGAATTTAGGCCGATTTCTGGAAACCTAGAACTGATGGAAGTTTTAAATTGATATACACAAATTGAATCTGTGAGAAATATCTACTAAATGGAGGTATTCCCGGTAATAAGGTTTCTCATATAATTTTTACTATTAATTATAATTTTAAGTAATAAGATAAATATAATATAAATACTAATAACAGATTGATCTTTAGTAGGTATATATATATATATGTCATTATTGGATTTTTTTCCTGATCATCTTCCCTTACTTCCCTCATGGTGGCGTGTGTCTTGCTTTTCCTTGGCGTAGTGATAGTCTTCAACCTTTTCTCTCGAGCTTTTGTGTCACAATAACCAATTTTCACAACTCCGTGTCACACCAACACATGCACACCTTTTTGTCATTTCTTAGCTACATACTCTAGCTATCTCGCTCTAAGACATCAACGCCAAGGCTACGCAAAACAGAAGAATCTGTTACACACTGGAAAACCACCTGACAATATGAGGTAGAAAGCGCACGTATGAAGAGGACAGAAACACAACGTCCCTACAAAATGAGCCGTTTATCAGTAGGGGTACTCATTACATCATTACATCAATATGGCTCTTATACTAGTTGGTAATGTATAGTGTAATTTATTATAATAATTTGTAATGATACGACATATATATATATATTCGTAACCCTTTCTAATTCCTAGAGTATTTAAATCGTTTGAATTACTTTTAAAGTTGCCTTTACGATATCTGAATTAGGCGGCTTAAGGATAATGGCTTTCATATCATTAATCCTTTACTTTGGAATAGTCATAAATAATATGGAATAGTTTGAGTAATTCACTTTATAAATTTTATTATTGAATTCTGATTTTACTTAAAAATATTCATATTTTGAAGGCTTCGTCATGTTGTTTGAAATGAATTCAATTTGAATGTTAATTCTTAAAAATTGCATAAATAATTATTATATTATATAATCATGGAAAGTTACGTAATACTTTTGTGTATATACATATAAATAACTCTTAATAGTTTTTGCATATATTAATAAATATTATAATATGAAAGCATACATATGTCTGAATACTTTGTTCCAGTCAGCGGTTCAAATGGATTTCCATTGTTCTATGGTTTCCAGAGTTAGGATGAAAATTTAAAAAATTATGATTACGCATTAAATTGTAGCAGATTATAAATAAAAGTTAAATAAAATCATTCAATGTTACGTTAATCATGGTAAAAACTATGGAGAAGATTGGATTATGTTATCCACTGATGTTCTTCTATATCTTCTATGTTATTGGCTGTTACATCCATACGTTGTATGTGTTAAAATGGTAAAATCACCTTCCATTATATTTTCCGATTTTACAGAATATTGCATTAATTACATGGTAAGTGTAGGCCATGTCTTATGCGTTTTGAGTATTTAATAATGTTTCTAAATTGTATTTTATTTGGAAAGTCAGTTAATACAAGATCAAAGCAAAAATAAAGGCACCAGCAACTTGACCTTCCAGACAATCTCTTAATTCAAATTTCCAGAATTTTCTTTCTTTTCTAAAGAATCAATCTCAATTTATAATTTTCAAAGGCTTTGCTCAAAGAGAAACAAAAATGTTCTTCTCTTGTAACTCACTTAATACCATTTTCTTTTTTTTAGTTTATTGCAGTTTTCCTGCTAATCGCAGTACTTTTCATGTAGCCATCTTAACCCCATCCAGACCTAATTCTAGATGTCTAATTGAAATCAAAGTTGATGATAGACAACATTTTCGTTGTCGTTTTCTTTTAGACCTAGTTGTCTGCAAGTGTTGGGTAAAAAAAAAAAAATAAAAAGAAAACCAAAAAAAAAATTGCTGTGATTCTACTTTTGAAATTGTTTTTCTCAGCCTATGGCACAGCCTATGAAGAGTTTTTAACTACGTTTTATCATCATTGTTGTCTGTCTGTGTGTGTGTGTGTGTTTGTGTGTGTGTGTCTGTGTGTCTGTGTGTACTTTGGAGTTCTAAATTTCAATTGCTATTGGCCCTGCTAATAAAAAAGTAGCTCAATTTCTCACATCAGTTGCAGTCAATTTCGGTTAACATACCGATGGAAAAACCAACACGAGAACAAAAACAAAAACAAAAAAAAAGGGGGAAAATAATACCGATTTAAAAGCAAAAATAGAGAATGGGGAGAGGTAGAACATTTGTTTGTTATCCACCTCCCACCCCTCCCCCCTCCCTCGACCACTTTTTACTCCAATTCCTATACCAATTCTTACTTCAAATCGTACCCCAAAAACCAACAAGTAAACTTTTTTAATTTGCTTTCATTGAGGTTGTCGTTGCTCCCCGTTGAAAGCTTCTTCTTCGCACTACATTCAACTTGTAACTAATAGAATTACAAAACCTACAAAGAAACAATGCCAATGTGTACATACATACACACACTCACACACCCATCCCACTTCCCCCCGTTGAACACTTTGTTTTTGAGTGAACCCAACTATAAATGCGTATCTAGATACAACAAACAGTAGCTAGAGATACATACATACACACATACATATATACATATATGTAGTGGCAGGCAGGCAGGCAGTTGGTAGTTGATAGGTAGTAGCTACTGTTCAAGGGAAAAAAGGGAACTCTGAGCAACGGAAAAAACAAAAACAAAAACCAACAAAAAAACAAAAAAAAAACCATTCTGGGGCAAGCTCTACTCTAGTTGAGGAATTTTTCGGAAATTTCATTTAACAATTTCTTAATTGTTTGCAGATACGCATCTGCTGTTGTTCTCTGCCATTTTACTGGGGTGTCTACTCATATATATATGTATATATATAGATAGATAGGGTATATATACCATACCATATAGTATATTTCCAGAGTTTTTGTACAATCGAACAATTGTTTGAAATATACATTTAGTATTTCTTATATTACCATTTTGATTCTTATAGATAGTAAATTTATTTTAATGCAATTTTTGTACTTAATCATTAAGTAATATTACACATATATAAAATATATAAAACTCGAACCGATTTATTTGAATTGTATTGTAAATACAGGTATTCTATCCCCCTACATCTGCAAATGAAATGTATATAGAATTTTGGTAATAAAAAATTTGTTTTAGAAAAGGTAAAGATTAAGTCCAAAAAAGGTTTTAAATAAGTATACAAAAATATCCCAATCATTAATCTATACACACATACATATATGCTATAATACCCCCAACTCCTTCAAATCATTTGAAATAGTTAATGGTCTTGAAGTTATATTTATTTATTAAATTTATTTTTCATACTTCTAAAACAGTTTCACTTTCCATTAATTTCTTTAAATTTAAGTAAAGTTAAGCATAATTGGATTACATGCTCAAAAGCAACTAAAAAAAACTAGAAAGAGGCATTAGATAGCTAGCTAATTAATAGATATCATTGATTTTTAATATCTACATATATGTATATAGATATACATACATAGTTCCTTAATGTTATCAATTTCTTATTAAAGAAGTAACAAATGAAAACAATTCACTCAATTGCGTTTAAATTAATTTATTGAATTTTTGAAGAATTTGTTGACATTTTCATTTAAGTGGAAAATGATTCTAGAGATGTATGACTTATTCCGTTTTCTTTCGTTCAATTTGAAATGGTTTAAAATTTACTTTAATTGAATTAAAAGGCATTGAAATGTAAGCGAAAAACGAATATAAAAGATTGGAGAATTACATACTTACATACATATACGTAACTTTTGTTGAGATATTCAGCTAAAGAATCATATCTTGATTATTAATCTGCTACTACCAATAATTATTTATATAATTTTTTATGATCTTTCAGCATTATTTATTATAATCATAAAATTTCAATGTAATAAATAATTTAAAATGAAATGAAAGAATATCGAAGATTTTGCATTTGTTTTATTCATTTTATACTTATTTCTTTTATTTTGATGTATTTGATATCTGCAGTAATTATATTCTAGATTCCATATTATTATATAGTCGAAGTTAAAGCAGGCAACTTTAGTGTCGAAGACTTAGATTTGATTGTTACTTATTTCCTGCGTTATGAAAGATTTGATTGATATCTATAATATATAATCTATTTGTAGTCTAAGTTCAAGCAGTCAAAAACAATATCGAAGATTTTGCATTAGTTTCTAATTCTTGTAATATGAAAGATTTAATATCTGAAATAATTATGTTTTAGATTTTATGTTATAAAAATTATACATATATCTTTACTTTTTTACTTTCAATTCCTTTGTTGAATGGTTATAGCTATATATATATAAACTTTATAAATTGAATTATAAATTAAATTATAAGAATAAAAGTTGCAACAATTTAGTTCTAACCAAATAAATTCTTAAGTTTTGTATTCTTTTTATTCCTATGAATCCCAAAATCATATATTTTATATAATGAAAATTATATTTCCAGAATTTCTAATGGTAAATTTTCCCATTTGAAAGAGCATTTCTAATTCGTTGTTTGGAAATCTGTTTTGGGGATTAATTTCCTTTTGTTTCTGTTGGAAAATCAAACAAAATCAATAACTGATAGAAAAATTAGCTTGTGCTTTAAATCAATGTTACTTTGGCAAAGAAGAAGAAATATATTTCATATTTCTTATTACTTACTAAGCAAACTGATCAAAATTCAATACGTGTTGCAAATATCGAATTTCCATCAAAACATACACACACAAACACACACACATAGGGCTAAACAAAAACACAAGAGTCGTAAAAAACATTTGAGGGTTGTGTCCCCCCTTCCCACCCTCTCTCTCTCTCTCTCTCTCCCTCTCCCTCTTCTTCTATATTCCTCATATGTGGGGTAAAAAAATATATAGGCCTCTGCTTGCTTATTATGATAATAAATTTTTATGCAGCAAGAAATAAAACCGAGTGCAGAAAGAGAAAGAAAAAAAAAATTAAATAAAAAAATATCAGACAGCCGCCCTATAACACATACATACAACAAACACACCCACCCACACACACACACACACACACGCTCGCACACACACACATTCCGAGAGAGAGACCCAAAGTGAATTAAATTGAATTGAAAACTGTTGCAAAATAAAAGGCCAAGTTTAAATGCCGGACATGGACCTCGTCCTGTTTGCCAATGCCTGGTTCTGGTACTGGTACTGGTCCTGGTCCTGGTCCTGTTTTTGATATCAAACCAACATCGTATCGTCGTCGTGCAATCAAATTATTTAAATGTAATAAAAAAGGTTCAGCAAAATATTTGTTTGTGCTGAAAGTTTAGATTGTCAAAAATGTGGGTCAAAAATTGCGAAATACCAAGTGAAATTATTCTCTCTTTTCTTTCTTTAATTTTCTTTCTCTTTCTCTCTGTTTTTTTTGTATTTTTGTTTTGTTTTTGTCTTTTGCTATTACAATTTCTTCAATGTCAGACTAGAGTCAGTTACAGTTTGTACTTATCTATATATCTCTATATATATGTACATATATATTAAAATTCTGGCTGCTGGGCATTTGTGTAGCTGTTTATGCTGGAAAGGGTAGAAGGGTATATTAGGTTAGGGTATATGGAATGTCTATATACAAATTTTAGTGGTTGCTTCTGAATCTTAGAGTTTTCAATAACTAGTAAAATTTAGGGGATTTGTGGCGTTTTCATAGAATCGGTGGCTAATCCTAACTTGGAATATATATGTATATTTTTCAGGGTTACAAAACTTTCTCTTCAACTTTATTATTTCATTTCATTCCATTTCCAAATGTTGTTTTTGAATTTTACCATAGATAAACTTAAAAATTTTCCTAATTTACATTGAAATTATTAAAACTATATAACCGATATTATGGAAAGTGTTTAAAGTAAACAAATCCATATAAAAGAGGGCGCCACAGTGCCAATTTAATTGTAATAGATTCTTAGGTGGGAATGTTTTTTATAGTCCTTATATCATATCTATATGTAGTTAAGTAGATCGTAGTATATATAACATGTCTTTAGTTAAATAGATTGTAGTAGATATGTATATATATATATATATATGAACATATATATATATTCATATATTTATATTAATTATTGCAGGTATTACACAAATGACCTTAAGTTCATAAACTCTAATATTCTAACTTTCTACAGGGTATCTCTGAATCGATATCTGAGTTAAACATAGGAAATTCTACTTTTTTTATTTATTTATTTTTTTTTTGTAACATTCTGTCTATTATATCCACGTGTATATGTATATATGTATATATATATATACATATATATCTTTTACCTTTATATTGTCAGGGAAAAAAGCGGTTTTCGTCACGTTTCTCGCACAGAAATAGGCAAATAAATCTGCGCCAGAAAACGAGAAAATTGAAATGAAATGCTTGGTCAGGTTTTTCCATATATTCGTCGTACAGGCTATATATTTATATAAGTATATATATGTATACAGTTACTTTTAGCTAGATAATAAATAACAAAATTCTCATTTCCCTGGCTGATAAACAAAACACAAAACAACTCAAAGGTGAAAAGTTCATAGTGACAGCTTGCAAATCAAAGTAAAACTCAACTTTTTTTCGTCTAACTCAGTTGATTGTTTTTCTTTCCCCTCCCATCCCCACCCCTCCAGGCCCCTCTCATCCCTTTCCCTCCCTTCATTAAAAGAAAATAGTGAATTAAGATTTCGCGTGGGCCCATGGAAAATAATGGGATTTATTGTAAGTTTGGGCGGTAGGGTAAATAGGTGAACCTAACTTAACTTTAATTCTCATTTCAAGTTGGAATGGCCAAAAATGTGCTTTTTGTGTTCATTAGCCATAATAGCCAGAAATAATTGCGAAATGTGTCAAGAGAGAGAATAGAAATTGTAGTTTTTGGTATGAGTTGACTCGCATAAAGCAGAACCCAAAGTGACAGATTGATATAGATTCTTGGTTGAATGAAAAAATTATATATATACATATATACATATAATATACATATATAAGCAACATTTGTTACGTTACGTGCCAGACAAAGTGACTTAAGTGATTATGCGATTGACAATAACATGAAAATATCCTCTACCTAGAATATTCTCAGGATGGGAGGGTATGCTAGAACCCTTGAAATTTAATTATTAAAGAAATGGAAGCATTGAAATGAAAATTAGAGTAGGTTCCTCTGAAATTTGTGGGGCTTAACAAATTGTTGGATTTCTGATAAGGAAGAGAACCGTCGCTTGGAAGTGGTTAAAATTGGTAACAAGAAACTTTAATCTGGTTGCTTCTTATTAACACTTCCAAGAGAGTTTATTCCAATTTCGATGAGGCAGTTTTTTTTGTATAGTATTAGTAACAAATACTTTAGATACTTTCCAATTTAAATCCAATTTAAAACAAATTAAAGAGAACAATGAGATTTTTTTGTATGTTTCATAGATATTAATGAAATGGTGGTTGTCTCTTGATCTAAATGATTAATCAAGCTAATCTGTTTAAATCTACTATATATGTATTTAAATATAAGTTGTAAATTCTATATAGATCTGATATGTTTTCTTCTCATTTATCGCCAATTCCAATTATTCATATAGACCTATCCCTAGAATCGAATGAAACATTTTATACATGTTATATATGAAACAAATAAAGATATTTTGTCATATAATCTGTATCATAATTTGGGAATAATATATACATATATATACATATATTAAAATTATTTTACGTGTAATAATTTTCATAATAAATGTATATAATATTATAAATAATTAAAAATTATTAATTTAATTGCTTCGTTTTTCTTTTGTTTTCTAAAATTTAGAACTAAAATAAATTAATCAACAACTTCTAATTAATTAGATTTATTTAATTTCAATTAAAAACTCTTCTGCCAAAGAGTCAAACCAAATTTCTAGTACCTAAAATAAATACATATTGAAGTTTGTCTATTTGGAAAAATTTTCTCAAAATTTTATGAAATTCCACAAATCAAATATAAATTCCATTTAAATCAAAATACTATATGGAACAAAAATACTCAAGCAGATGAAGGAAACATTATGTTATTTCACATTCTTTAAGTATAATTTACATACTTCAGAGCTATTAAATTTCTTACTCTTATTTCTAAATTTATTTTAAATTTTATGGTATATATTCAGAAAGTTTTTTTGAAAATCTTTTGATTTAATGGCAAAAATATTAGAGAAATTTCTAATTGATGGGTTTTTATATTACGTTTTCAATGGTTATATATATCTATGATAAAATATGTTTGAATGGAATGCATTGGTGGTAGTTTTTAAGAATTTAAGAAAAGACGTTTGAATTGTCATGATTTTAGGAAATCCTTCGATTCTCCAGACAATTTATAGAATTCTTAGATTTTCCCCAAAATTTATAAATCAAATCAAAAAGGAAAAGAAAAATTAGTTTTTAAAATTGTTTTAAAACTTTACAGAAAACTTGCGGAAAGATACATAACCTACAAATTTTTGTAATTAATCAAAAGAATTATTAGTGTAATAGTAAATAAAAGAAAATAAAGAATTTTTTAAATTTTGTAAATGAAATAATCCTAAATTCTAAATTGTGTATTTAACTAAAATTGATTTAACCAAATTGTGCTTTTATATCTAATCTACTTTTGTCTCTTAATATTGCACACACACACACACACACATACACACCCCTTCTATTGTCCATGGCCATATCGAGAATGAGCATATGTACAAGTACATACTACATGTGTGTGTGCGTGTGTGTATGTGTGTGTGTATGGTTAGGCCACTATAATAAGCTCTATGGTGGATATAACGTAAATGTCACAAGTGCAAATACACGAATTACTCTGGCAGCTGTAAGGATATATATATATAAGGGTCTTCTATATATACGGATATATGTATATGTACATATGTATTAATGTATGATTGTGTTTTTGTACGTGTGTCTTGTGTGTGTGAGTGTGTGTGTGTATATGTTTGTCATAATTTCACGTCCATTGTCAGCATTTATTCAGCGTCGCATTCAACATGGCGAGGACAAGAATGGAAAGGACTATAATGTCAACGAAAAACGTTCTGAAGAAGCACGCGGACAAGGACGAGAATGAGTAGGAGAGGTGAGGAAGAAGAGGAAGAAGAAGAGTGGAGAGGTGATGAGGGGTAGAAGGAGGAGAATAATGCTGCTGTTGGCTGCTTTGTCCTGGTTGGTGCGTCTCACATTTGCTCGAGTTTGTTGTTCTCTCTGTTTGTGTGTGCGTGTGTGTGTGTGTGTGTGTGTGTTGCCCCTCCTCGGCGTAATTATTTGTTTTGGCTTGCTGGGTTCATTTACTTCAACAAAAAAAAAAATACCCTAAAGAAGCGTCACACACACAAACACACACAGCAACAAACACTCGCATATATTTGTTTCCTTTTTTGCATAAGTATTTACGTGCATGTATGTGTCGGTGTGTGTGTGTGTGTGTGTGTGCGGTAGGTGAACCTTCCTTGTACCGATGGGAAGGGTTTTGTCATAGCTCACATGTGTTCTGCCTGTTCTTATTGTTGTTGTTGTTGTTGGATGGTTGGTTGGTTGGTTGGTTTTGTTGTTTTGTTTGTTTGTGCACATGTGTTTTAATTTTTGTTTGTTGTTTTTAACAACAACAACAACAAAAGCAATAAAAACTGTTACACTTTTGTCACTCGTTTCCTCGTTGCTCCCAATTCACTCATTCCATCATTTTTTTTGTTTTAATATTTTTTTTTTGTTGTTACTCCTGTTGCCCCACATTGTCTTTTACGTGGGTTCAAACAATTACAAATTATGCCCCCCACCCTTCGCCCTTGCTCCTGCTTCTACCCCGCCTCTTGTCCCTGTGTCCTGCTCCAAGTTGAATTCCCTCAGCTTCAACTCCTTCTGCACATTTCCTGTTGCCGTTTAAGGTTACAATTTTAAATTGCTTTTCCTGCGGTTCACTTTTGAATTGCCCAAAAAAAGAGGGGGTGTGGGTGGGTGGGTGGTGTGTGGTGGTGGAGGGGTGGAGTTAGAGTTTTATTTTCTCCTTGATTGTAATTGAGATTGCGTGTTGTCATTTTGAGGGGGCGGTGGTTAAATTTGCCAAAAGTAAACAAAATAAAAGATCCTCGATATATTTTGCAGAAAAACATGTGCATATCCAATTTCAGTTTTCGCCCCACTAAAATAACACAAATAACAACCATCAAAAGGCATAACATTTAACTCTAAATATTGCTGTGTTTAAGGTTTAAATGGATATATAATTTATGTGCACATATATTCATATATATTAAATATTTGTATATTATACATATGTTGATTATTGAATAGGTTCTTGATAAGGAAATTTCTTTTCTCATAGACGGAGCAAAATGTTTTGGAAATAAGTCAGAATCTCTTTATAAAATGTGTATGCATATACATATATATAAGAGAGAGTCCTACTATATAAAGTGAAAATAAATTGGAATAGTTAATTTAATGCTAAGATTTTCATATGCCAAATAAAACTTATGTATGCATATGTCCAATATAGTTTATTCTCAAAGTAAATGCCTATAATTAATCTTAAATGGTTCTTTACATAAATTAAAAAAAAAAAATTACTAAATAGATAATTATATAAAATAATATATAATACATATATATGTATAAAATAATGTATATTATACATATATAGTATAATTAATATATATAATATAAACAATAAAATGTGTAATTAAATTAATATAATAACAAAATAAATACTTTTAATCCTTAAGTTTTTACAGATTGTTTTGGTTTCTTCTTTAAGTTTGAGTAATAAAATAAAATGAAAGATATATTTAAGAAAAAGAACCAATAGTTAAATTGGGAGGGAAAATTTTTGTATTTTTTATTAATCAAACTTTTATAAGATTTAGAAAAGAATTTTTAACGAAATTCGGATTATGTTGGTATAGTTTGTAACCTAAAGACTAGTTGAATAGACTTCATTGAACTATACGATGAATTATGAATTTATATTATTGGAAGGTTCTGTTACTTGATTAGGGATAAACTTAATATTCTAGTAATAGATATACATTAATGGATTTAAGATTGCTTTAAAATTCTGTGTCCCATGGCTTAAAGTTTGTTCTCTGAAAAATGTTGCAGCTTTATATACTTAAATATTTTTAACATTTCTTAGAAAAGAAAATAAATATATTTTTATCTAGATTGTTAAAGGAATTTTAGCACCATTATGAAGAACATTTACAGACTACTTTTAAATCTTTGGCCAGTTTATGAATTTCGTTCTTAAGAAATTAACCAAGCATTTTATATTAGAGTTTATTAATCAAACATCTTAGCCACATGAGAGTCTTAAAGAGTTGATGAAAATAATTCATCTTAAATGCTTTTCATTTAAATTTAAATATTAATGTGTTCAAAAAAAAGAATGACAACGAGAGGAAAATGAGAAAGTTTTTCTCTATTCTGAAAAACGGAGATACTTGGACCTTATCAAGTTTAGTCAAGCAATAGTCCATATTAATCAGTTGGATTTTTTCTTCTCCACGACAATACACCAATAATCCCAAATTTTCCTCCTTTACTTTGTAGTCTTACATTCAAACCACCCCACCCCATTATTCCAATCGGATGTGCTCATAATGAAGATAAATTTTAAATTAAGCGAAAGTCTGCGAATTTTAATTTTTCGCTAAATTGGTATTAGGCATATTCACCCCATACAAATTTTAAAGCAAGTTTTACACTCCGCCCTCCATAATTTTTATAGGTCTTAAAATGTTTTCTCCTACAAAGTCGCTAAATCGTTTATAATGGATTGTACTCCCTATATCTGTTTATCTTATAGTATGGTTCTCCTTTGGAGACGCATCTACTAAAGATATATTCATATTAAACATTCTTTGAGATGGTGAATAACCAATAATGGGGTATATATAGTTAAAGGTATCGGTATGAAAATATATAATCTTGAATGTCATGTGAATATGTTTATTTCATTTAGATTTAACTTTTCGATTGCCATAGAAAATTGCTTCAAAATATTTACAAAATCTTCAAGAATCCTTGATAAAATCTAAATTCTAAAATTAATCTCACTTTTGAATTGTTTTAAAGTTTATATAACTAAAGTTATATAAATGTTAGACATATATACTACATCTATGCATGTTGGAGGAACATTTTGTTCTATTCTAAAAAACAAATTTTAATTAGAAACTAAATGTGGGGGAAAACTTGTTTGAGATTGAATCTTGCTATGACCTAGTCACGGCAAAGTTAAAAACTTTAAAAATTGGGTCTAAATCGGCTGAAACTGAAATATCGCGTCTTTGGGCTTTAGTTGTTGGCCAACTAAAGTGAACTTTCATTACCAAAACAAAACCAAAGCAGACAAGAAAAATCGATAAATTCTCTTGCCTTCTGAAAGCTTTAAAGTCAAACCCGAAAAACAGTTTTTGGCTTCTCATGGACATGCTCGACCAACTGGATACTAGGGAGAAGCATATATATATATATATATACATATAAAAAAAATAAGCCAAACCAAGAGGATGGGGGGAGGGGGAGAGAAAAAAAGCAAATTTAATGAGCCGGCTGCTTCAGTTGATGGACGTCTTACACGCAATGGCCAGACGAACGAGGACGACACCAAACATGTCCTTTGCTCATTAAATTTCGTGAGCAAGTGTTAAGGCACCCCAGGACCAAAACCAAGACCAAGACCGAGTACAGAATGCAATATACGACATATATACTGAATGAACATATATATATATGTACATATATGTATCTATGTATGTTTGCATGTAAAGGCAGGAAGAAAAACGCAAACAAAGCAAAGCCAGGACACTGGAGCATTTAAGGACACTACAGTGAAAGAGGGAGAGATTGAGTGAGGGAGAGAGGGAAAGTCAAGGGGGGGGTGCATAAAAAAAGCTACGACTTGGTCACGACCAATAAGATTGAAGACAATTCAATTGAAAACGGCAACGATCGATAATCTTTACCACTGACCGCACATGCTCCAGAGATTGCTCCCATGTCCAAAGTCCATTGTCGATAGTTGTCCGTCGTCAGTTAGTCAGTTGGTCAAACGTATCCTTAAAGGCTTTAAAACTTGAAGGAGCAGCAAGGCAACTGGCTGCATGTATCTTACCTACAATTGCTCATCTCCTTGGATGCGTTTTTCACCCTTCCGTTTTTCCATTTATATATACATATATATATACACATATATCTGATGTACATACATACGTACATATATGTATATAAGCTGAAGAAGCCTTTACTCCTTCAACTCTTTCTCCCCTCCTCTCTCTCTCTCCTCCCTTTGTCCTTGTCTATCTGTGTGTGTTTGCAACTTTAGCGTGTGCTTTTTAATTCGCTTTACTTAGTTCCAAGTGGCCCCCGAGCACTGTGTGAAAGAGAAAGAGAGAGATAGAGAGATAGAGAGTGAGAGGGAAAGAGAGGGAAATGATAAGGAGACGACGACGTAGCACTGCTTTCTTAATTTTGTTTGACTTTTGCTAAAGTTTAATGATGGACTTACATGTTGGTGCTGCCGCACCTAAGTCTAAGAAAATGCCTCACAAAGAGCCACAAAAGGGCGTTAGTCGATAGAAGGCTATAGATAGATAGATATATATACATATATATACTAATACAAATATATAGATGGAATAATTTGTGTGCCCTATGAACTTAAAGAATAGACGGCCACTCAAGTGCTTTGTAATCGACCGTAATCAACACCACCAGCAAAAGAGTTCAAGGGATTTAAAAAATAACAAAAAAAAAATTGTTTATATTATGGAAATTTGAAATGGAAAAAAAACTATACAAATCCTTGGTCAAACTCACCCCTATAATTTTCAGCAGATTTACCCCTATAATTTTACTCAGACCAACATTTGATCAGCATCAATAAACGAGTCGTCTGGACATTTCCTGTCCTTTTGTACACATAAATATGGAGTAAACAGATGAAGATAAATACATATACATATATACATATATCCTTTGGTATAATTCTAGTATATCGGAAAGATAAAAGTGTTGTTATATACTTGGCAAAAATCGGTTATTAAAGCAATCCATTAAATAATACTTTATTTTTGTTTCATTTCCCATATAGAATTGAAAATTATCCATGTAATGTTCGTTTATGTTAAGTAATCGATGAATTATTCAAATACGTTATAATAGATTTAATTGGACTGTAAAAAGATTTTAGAATAAATATTAATACAATGTGTTTTAAATAATAAGTTTTTTAAATCAAAATTATCAATCCATCGTGACTTTTAAAGGTATTCCAAAGAGAAAGAAAACCTTTTCATTTGTGTAAAATTTTTGAATTTAAATAAATTTAATTGATATTGCTTTTGAGTGGGGGGATATACCTGCGATGTTAAGTCTTTATATCATTGATTGATTGACATAAGAGGGAAATAATCGTTAATAAAAGTAGAAATAGAATTAAACTAAGTTGTACCAACTCTTTTTAAACGTATGAAAAAAATTTTATATAATTATAATTTATAGTATTACATTTTACTGAATCTTGTACATTATAATACCAATATCATTCAACTTCATTAGCTTCTGAAAAGCTCATATATATATACTAAATATATATAGTAATACAATATGATATGACTGATGATATATAATGATTAAACATGATGATATATAATGATTATAGTAATATCTTATATGAAATTATACTAAGGTAATATCTCAACAGTATTTTTATCGGTTTCAAATAATGAAGAAACGAAAATCGATCTGCATAAATGTTATTATATTATAATTAACTTATTTTATATATAAAAAATATTGAAATATATTTATTGAAATGTAAAATTAGAGTCAAAATATATCGAATGTAGTAACTATTAAAGACCTTTGCAAGCTTTCTATATAAAATCATATTTATGGATCCCTTCGAGAAAATTGTTTAGTTCTTGACACTGTGAAATCTTTCTAATAAATTGGTTATTTTACAGAAGTCTTCGTCCTTTTTTTTTGGAAATCTTTCCAAGGATTATAGATTATTAAAAAGAATTTTTGTCTTGCAAAAGTCTTTATTTTAAGAAGCATTTTCTTTCTCTGATATATATATATATATATTCCCATTTAATTTAACTAATCATATTTAGCGGATAAAATGATGTCAATCTGATCACTAATGAGAACTAACAATTCGATCATACGGAACACTTGAAATTTCTCATATAATGAGTATTAACGTTCGTATCTTAAATTTGATGTTAAGCCAACTAATTAATAGGTAAATAGGTACACAGGCAAGATCTTCCCGGTTAACAACTAAAGTCTCTCATATCAGGGGGAAACTTTCACACACACACACACAGACAAGTACACACACACACACATAGAAGTACACACACGTGTACACTCTTTCATTTTAAATAAACAAGGAAGTAATTAACATTTTGGGCCAGTTCTTTTTAGTTGAACTTGTTTTTGTTGCTGGCTTTTTTTTCTGCGTTTTTTTTCTTCCTTCTTAACTCGTTTCTACTTCATTTACTTTGCTTACTCAAATTTCTGGGACCGCCTATTTACATGCAGAAAAACTTTTCCTTTCTTTATTTATTTCGCTTTTTTTTCTTTTCTGTTTTTGTTTGTTACCTCCCCTTCACTCCTCCCTCCCCTTTACTGGACCTCAGCCCGAGGGCTGCACTTTCTAAAGAAGTGTTAATTTGGCGAAACTGGAAACGAGGTTTAACCCTTTTTTTTCCAAGGCAATGGAGGAATAACCCTTTGAAAACAAAATAAAGAAAAAAAAAAAACTTTGATTTGATTTCCGTTTGATGTGTGTGACAACTGCTAATGCCATTATATATTAGGGAGGGAAAATGTACATACCTATAATATTTATTAATAACTTTTATTAAACAATAAAATTGTTTATGAATCAATGGAAGGAAGGGGGGTAGGGAAACAAAACGTGTCGCATCTAATCAAACATTTTATGGCCCACTTTCAGAGTTTGTGTTTTGTTTGTATTAAAAATGCATAAACCTATAACCACATAATTAGTTTTTATAAGCTCAAGACCCCGGGTCGGGAAATGGTCCTAATTTTGCATGCGATATGTAAATCTCTATTCACCCCCCCTCTCACTCAACCCCTCAACCCATCCCGAAAAATGTTTAACTATGCTTATTTTTATTTAAATAAAAGCCATAAATGTTTATATGGTCTTGAGTGTGCGTCTGAACTAACTTTATGAAGCTCATAAAAACTGGAACATGGATTGTTTATGCCATAATCTCTATGATGGTGGAGGAGGAGTGGGAGAAGGTGAGATAGAAGTGTGGGAGAGAGAGAGAGAGAGAGGTGGAACCGAGACAAGCGGCTTATTAGAACTTGTTGTTGTTGTTGTTGGCCGCCTGTCAATGCCATCAATACAAACTATGACCAACATCAAATCCATTGAGTAATATGACAAATCCGCGAATCAAACTAGTTTCTCTCCCTTCTTCCTCTCCCCCTCTCGCGTTCTCCTTGTACTGTATATCTGGCATTCAAAGATCTTATCTCAAAACCTCGAGCACGAAAAATAACTCAAATTACAAATTAACTTGACCAAAAATAGAAGAAATGTATTCTCCTTTTCTTTTTGATATTTTCAATTTGTTTTTTCGGTTTCTGATTTCATAAAAAATTATGTGTATGTCAATATAAGTTATATAAAATCGGCACGCGCAGCCAAAACGTTTAAAATGAACATTTAAGCCATCAAATGATGTCTGTAGATGACTGACTCCCCCATAGTGAAATTTATTAAGTTAACGATAAGAATCTAGGGGCCAAACAAGCAAAAGCATCTTCCCTATTATTGATTGATATGGCAAGATATAGTCAGCCTATTATTCACATACATACATATATAGCATAGATACACACACACACACACACACACACACACATTGACAATAGTCAAAAGATGAGGCCAGTTTGATTATTGAAGATGTTATGGCTTTTTAATGGGCATTTCTTGAAAATGTCTTTACACACAGTGAGTGTCAGAGTGTTACGCATAATGCGAAAATAAATATGGGAAAGAAGTGGAAGTTATTTTTTTGGATGATTTGATAAATGTTACAGGCCAGTTGGCGGTTTAGTCAGTTTAAAGAGAATTGATATAAGGAGATTTTTCTATTCATTCGGATCCATTTGCCTTTTAAATTGACTTAAGACTTTATATTTTATTATAAATATCAACCTTAAGTGCAGATAATCTTTTTATAGCTTATAGGCGAGCTTTCATTTTTGTTGGACAAAACACAGAAAATGCAATTATCTTAAATTTTATATCAAGTCTTGCCCTTATTCCCTTTTGTTAGAAAATAAATTTATTTTAAAATCTGGACTCTGTAATCTAAAAGAAAAAGTTGTTGGATTAAATGTTAAGAATTATTATAAATAACTTTCATCTATCGAATTTTATAACTCAGCAGCTCATGTATTTAGTTTGATTTTTTTAATGTTTTATTTAAATTTTTAATTAAATTTAAAATTTGAACTATTTTTAAATATGCAATGAAATCCCATTTTAACTAACCAGCATAAATTTCACAAATTTAAAACTTCAAGTGTGCGTTTTGAACTGTGAGACACTGTATATATAAATGTACATATTTGGACTTTGGGTCATTGTTTGCTGAAGCTAATAATAGAGGTTAACTAAGCTAATGAAAGTGGTTAAAAGGCAAAAGTTTTTGCTCTCGCGATGATGATAATAATAATGATGATGATGATGATGATTATGATGTTGGTTAATTTCTTTTAAAGGGAAAATTTCTTTTAAAGTTAAAGTGTGGTAAAGTGTGGAAGGCAAGGCCATTTATTTTGCTAAAATATTAAACTCTTGCTTAATAAAAGAATGTCAAAAGATTTTCTGTATTAATTTGATATTTTTGTTTAATTAGTCCTTTAGATTAATGTATATTTTTGTTCTAATATATAGTTTAGATCATTATCAAATCACAAAAACAAAATGGTTTCATCTTGCTTCTTTCTTATAGGATTTCTTATGTTTTTTTATAGGATTTCTTATGCTGTAATTATTTATTAGTTTAATTTATTATTATTCGTTACTATGTTTTGATTTTCAGAAAGATATATTTAAGAAATTGAAACAAGAACAATGACGAGGAAGCTTTTAGACATTTGGTATATTATTAATCAGGATTTATGTCCATTGAAGTTTGACATAAATAATTAGATTATCAATATAATTCTTAATCAAATGCAAATCCTTTCATTTTTAATATCAGATTTTTATTGAAGATTGTTAAAATAGGATAATTCTTTTTAAAACTTGAGAAATCATAAATGTATCAATTTTTCCATTACCAGATAAAAATTTCGATCATATCTATAATTCATACATTGATATCGAATATAGCAACAAAATCTCGATCAATCTTTGCTAAATTATATAAAATTTGTGATATATTGATTTTTCCATGATTTTTGTATTTATCTACCTGCATCCTTTATTATTTATCTGGACCAACCCCATTTCATTTCGCAACGACCTTGATCTAAGGCAATCAGATCAATAAGATTGAAAGTAATCCAAAATGTATATCAATTATAATACAACAAACAATGTCAGGCAATTAATAAGTTTTGATTTTTTTTTTTTTTTGAGTTTTTGGGTTCATCATAATCAGGAACCCGCATTATAAACTATTAAACTCATTTGATTTCTTGTGCATTTCTTGATTTATCAAAACGATTTTACCTTGATCTGCAAATGTAGTCAGGGCTATGTGATTATATCTCTACGCACATATCTAAAATATGTTTTGTGTTTTCTTTTCTATTGTAAAATATGTGAATTATATATGTATTTTTGTATATTATGTTTTGTTGATTTATTTAAATTTTGCAAATGAAAACAACAACAACAAAAACAGACAACATTTGCTTATCATCTATATATCACAAAGTTTATTTCTAATAAACATTTATAAAACCCAAAAAAAAAAAAAAAAACACCTGCCCGGCCCTGCCCTGCCCTATCGGAATCGAGGTCCAGCGATTCATTTATGAGTCAAATTTAAAGAAATTTTCAATTTAATAGGCCCCTAGATGACGATGACAATAATAATGATGATGTTGATGATGATGATGATGATGATGTTGTTGTTGTTGTTGTTGATGATGATGGTTGGTTACTGATAAGACTTGTCGTAATGAGCAAACATTTTAGTATTGAAATTTTAATTAACTATTGCACAATAAAATGAGAGACAAAAATAAAAATTATGAAAATTATGCTGGAGTTGTTTCGGTTTTCAGTTTTCAGTTTATTTTAGTCGTTTTTTATTGAAATTTATGCCTGGTGACAGTTGAACCGCCGTTGGAATAACAACAACAACAACAACAATAGTAAAAGAAGAACCAAAGGGCTGAAGATGATTTTAAAAGAGTCGATGTTTGTATACCCTTTAAACGGAAGAGAACAGTTAAATTAAATTTAAAAAGATTAGAGAAGATTAGATGACTGTACTAGGGAGAAGAGAAGATATGGCTATATGTACATTTTATATTATTGTCTATATATTGTCTACAGGATCGATCAAGTACTCTTTCATGTGACAGTTAGTAGGTGATATATGTACATAGTAATAAATCCTGAATTTTCAATAAAAATATCATTACTAAAGTAATGATAAATACATTTTTTTTTCTTCACAGAACTCATATATGTATATATATTCTGTAGTTTTGGTTATTGTAGTTTAAAACTGCTCAGATAAGTTTTTTAAAGTAGATTTTGGGATAAAACAATTTTTCTTCCTCATTGAAGAATATTTAATTTTTATTGAAAGTACACTCAAAACGTTTTTGAAAGGATTATAATTTCTTTTTTTTAAAGGCAATTACTACAACAATACTCCACCGATTCTTGTATATAGTTAATTGAATATACATATATACATGTACACATACACATACATATATTAATGTATACATACATAGATTACAAATAAATTCTAAGTGATCAAAAATCATACAAGATTTTTATTTCTTATCACATAAATGGTTTCAATGAAAGCTTCTTGGTATAATCCAACTATTCTTATTCAATTAAACAATATGGTTTATTAAATAATAAATTTTAAGTTGACTAATACTAAAACATAAAATTTGCACCGATCTAAATCCAAAAACGTTACAACTCCAGCAATATATATATACATACAACAGAAAAAAAAGGATATTTAGAACGGAAATAATATAAGAAACTAGTTGATATTAAATCCAGCAGACGGGCAAAATAAGGAATGCCAAGTAAGATCACTTATACAAAAGATCATAAATATATATAAAGATACTAAGAGCTTTTATCTGTATTTCAAACCCATTTACCCATTTTGAAAGAGTATAAAAAGAAGAAAAGAACAAAGGCAAAGTTTGGTAATAAAACCCATTAAATTAGGAGGGGAGAAGGGGAGTGGTGCTGTTGTGGGGTCAGAAATGGTTTCCTAATATGCTCTATGAGGTTTTCAGTTTTATTTTTTTTTTTAATATTTTACGATTGCGTTTTTATTTTTTTTTATTTTCCATTTTGGTTTTATTGTTTCTCGACCCTTGGGTAGTTGGGAGTTGATTGCACGCGCACCATGCAGGTTAGCATTTTATTAATGAGATTAATCAAGTTTTTTTTTCTTCTTCTCTCTTTTTTTGTTGTGTTGTGGTGTTCCTTTCGTTACATTTTGTGTGTGGTGTGTGTATGTGTTGACTGGTTGCTCTATGCCCATTTCTAGATGTGGTCTGGTGGTGTTTTTTACGATACCTTACGGTCCGGATCTTAATATTTATGTGGGAGTCTTTGGCATCGACGATGCGGAGTTTTTCAGTTGACAGCTTTTTACGATCTGTCAGCGCAAAGCAACGTGTAGAATATATGAGCTCAATTGTCTTTTTTACGACTGCAGCTCATTTACCTAGGTGTTCCCCCTACTCCCTTCTCCCTTCCCTCCCCCCTTCCACTTACTACTACTACTGTCTCCAGGCGTCTATCCCCCTCCCCCTCTGCCGCCTGTCAACAGTTTACACAAACAGCAAGAGCAACGTTGTGTGTATACATATATCGAAGGGCAATGTGGTTGGTGGGAAGGGTAGGTAGGTAGGGGGGAAAGGAACAAACGGCGCATTTTATGTGCACTACAAAATGTATGAAATGTACTGCTAATAGCAATGTCCCTCTTGCTCCCACTGGGTGATGAAATGTAGGCCCCTGCACAAGGTGCAAAACAAACTATTGTAACTGAAACGAACGCATATTTTATGACCCACAGAGGGGTAGAGAGATACGGTTGAATATGCATCAGGCAATCTTAAGGTTATATACAGAGATATGATGTATAAACGTATCCAAGCTCCAATGTTGACTGAAGGGTTAATGGGTTTTGCACCCAAAGGAGTTAACTGGGATTGCTTTTAAGATTCCAAGTTCTCAGTTTGCACTTTACATTGACCCAATCGTAAATGGAATGATATGTTATCTTGGGACACAATGTTGTTACCAAATGTGATACACCGATGATTTAATAATCAAATCTATATCTAAATACGAGTAATATATATGAATAATCTATAAGAGAAATATACAGGTACTGTGAATACATGAGTAATGAATGCTGATTCAATTTGGAAACAAATTCATTTTTATCATTTAAATATAATAAAATTGATTGTTATAGACACAATTTGTTTGATATTAAAACTAATATACTTCTAGTTGACTTACATATGATCTTCTCCTATATAAATATGTAATGTAGATTTGTGTGCTATTTGGATATTATTTAATATAATAGGATTAATGTTTTTTATATAAAAACAAGACATCTAAAGTCCGATTTGTATGCGGTTTTTTTTATTAGATAGAACACTTAAAATAAAGAAACTCATATTTTTTCGTTTTTCCTGTTTTTGATTCAGAACGAAATTATAAAGGAAGAAGGATTTGTTGCTTATGACAACTTAAACCAAAACAACTTCCACATACAACTCAACTCTCTCCTCCCAACTGTCCATCGCTGAAAGGGGTTGCCACATCGCTACTGTTACCATGTTGCCACTTTACATGTATGATGATTGTTGATCTTAATACCTTTATGTACATATGTATATAGAATATGAATACAAGAGAAAAATGAATGGATAAAAACATTTTTTATTGATAATTGAAATACATATAATTTCAAAAAGATTGTGCAGTTTTTTAGAATTTGTAAGATATGAATTTTTTCAGATTATGTTGAATTACTTATCTATATAATAATGCATCTCTTCAAATTTTACACGCTTATATCTTCAAGTGCATAATAACAATCATCTATAAGGGAGAAAAATGAAATGTTTATTTCTTTTGTTACAACAAAAAGAACTTTTGAGATTGTGTAGTAGCAATTGATAATTAACTAATTTCTTATTGTACTGTAAATAATTAAAAATATCTTTTTTGTTAGTTTTATAATTAGATAATATATTGAATTTTATAATATCTTTCCATTAGTATTTTTAAAAGAATGGTTTTACTTATTATAGTTATCAATATGGTTAAAAATATAAGGATTCCAGTATGCACAATAAATAATAATTGAAAGACATGTGTAATATAAAATAATACTACAATGGTATAAATTAAATTTTTAATTTGTTAATCAACAATCTGAGGCGAATACTTAATTTCAATTATAGTGACAAAAATATGAAATCATTAAAAGGAAAAGTAAACTAAAATAATTGTTAAATATAACAACGATATCAAGTTTTACACCTTTTGGAATAATAAAGGTTTCTAATTAATTTGTCAAATCTATTAAATCTAACGTCAAACGGTGAATGAAAGTATATATATTGAATGGCTTGAAATTTCTTTAGTAGTTATTGAAACTGAATTTTGAATTTTTTTATTTATTTCTTATGCTTCGGATTATAAAGACATGTTCCTTACAGTTTTATTCAATTATTTAATTATTTATTAATCGGAAATATCAATTTTAGTTTAAAACTTTTAAAAAATTATTACCTATTATTTAATTTTCTTACTTATTTAATTTATATATAATGAATAATCAAATACATATTTATGTGTACATATTTATAAGATTATTTGGGCTTACTTGGTTGACTTATATAGAATTCAATTCTATTTGTGTACATTCCATTTCTATAAATTTCTTTGATCAATATCAGCAGCTGCCGCCTCTACATACATACATACATACATATGTATATATGTTCCTTTTGACAGTTCAGTCACATGTAACGAAAACGCAACGAAAATTACCTAAAGAAATTATGTAAAAAATGGATAATCCGCATACCGCAAAAACAACGTATATACCTGTGCATCCTAGGAAGTCCTTTATATAAAATGAGAGAGAAAGAGAGATAGCACAATAAATGACATTTTTTTTGTTGTATTTATTTATATTATTTATTTTGTTTTGTGCAATTTGCCAGCATTGTTAGATCATCAACCGTAAAACCTCTGTTTGCTGTTGCCAATTTAAACCAAAACCCAGCAGGCCATTTGCCAAAGAGCCATGAGCTCATGAGTCCATGTGAATTGGCCAACCCCAGAAAAAAAAGGGCAATTAAAATTCTGGGAAATATCGGGAAATGTAAACCTCTTACCACTCTTAGCAGGGCAAACAACATGCGACAAACCACAAAAGCGCAGCAAGAAACCAAAAACGGAAATTGCTGGTAGTCAGTACATTTTCTAGTATTGAATGCTATCAATTGTTCCATAATATGAACTACCGAAAATACTGCAGATTTAAAGAAGAAAAGAAGAAGAAATGAAAGAATGAAATAAACCAAAAGATAAACCAAAAGAAAGAAATAGTCTAACAATAAAAAAAGAAGGCCAAAACATATTGTTTCTTTTTCTAGACTTAGGCCTATTCTCTTAGTGCGATCCCCTGGTTAGGTAGATCGGTCGAGAGAGCGAGAGAGAGAGAGAGGGAAAGAGATGCAGATAAGTAGATATAGAAGAGCGGCAACTTCTCATGCCTCATCATCTTGGTCGTGGTCATCAGGTGGCATGACAATTAAAATTAGGTAACACAGTGAAAATTGGAAAGTGGCCGCCTCCAAATGATAAAAAAAAAGAACTTTGAACTGCCGCCGCTCTGGATGCTGCTGATGCTCCGCTCCGGATCTAAACAGAAATCACTTTGATGATTGCCGAACTGAACGCATTGTTAACGCTGATGAAGTAATTCTCTCTCTTTAAATATATATGTATGTACATATATATAGAAATACACATTTTATTTAAAGCCAACTCTGGCTTTAAGCCAGGCAGTAAACAATCGAAGAGGGGCAAAAAAAAAAATGAAAGAACGAAAAAAAAAATCAATAGACTTCCGTTGCCGCCGCTTTATTTAAATGGCAAGTTCACGCCTGTCGACGGTTCGTCCGTCCGTCCGTTAGTCCGCTGGTTGGTTGCTTGTCGTCTGGTTTGTCCATTAAAAGCAAATTCCTCAAAACTTTGCTGTCAGTAGCAAACAATGTCAACATGGCCCAAAACATGGGATGGCTCTGACTCGGGCTTTGACTCCGGTCTCTGACTCTGAATTTCACCCTCCCAATCCCCCCTCTCCCCACCATTCTTTTGCTCTGTTCTCTTGCTCTACTCCTTGTGTCCGACCTCTTATTCTACAGTTTTCGGTCACCCTTAAGAAACATCAACGAAATATTCATGCGAAAATTTGTTAACTTTTTCTCTGTTACTGCTACATCAAGAGAGTGCCGATGGCACGAGGGATGGGGAGGGGGGACGAGGGGGAAATGGCCCAAAAAAACAGAAAAGGGCTAAGCCATAGAATTTTTTTTTTTTTTGGGGCCATCTATCGCTGTCGCTTTTGCCGCCTCTCACACGCCGCTTCCTACTCCTTTTTTATTCATGAGCACACAAAAATAATACAAATGAAAATAATAAAAATACAAATTGAAAGGAAAACAAAACACTTTTTGTGTGTGCGTGTATGCGATTGTGTGTGTGTGTGTGTGTTGTCCTGGCCCCCACAAGACCCCCGAAACCCTGACACCCCATTCGGGCAGCAGGGTTGGACTCGACTTGGTTTTTTTTCTCTTTGGTTTCTACTTTTGCCCATCTACAAATGTATAAGTGTGTGTATCTGTGTGTGTGTATGTGTGTGTGTGTGTGGGGCAAATAAAAATAAATATATTATTTTACACGATGGCAGAAGACGCGCGCCAGACGCTGCACAAATCTAATTCAAATTCAGTTGAAGAAGTGGCAAAATAATGTGCCAGCAGGGCGTGCACCAAAATGTGGGTGGATCATTGGAGTGTGAGGGGGGGAGATGAAGGGGGAGAGGGGAGAGAAAGGGTGCCCACTGCCACACAGCAGGCGGGCCATTGAGGACCATAAAAAGGCAGGAAAAAGGCGACGCCGGCACGGGCCGCCCATTTGTTGTACATGGATTTTACCCCCCCACATACTCCATCCCCTCCTCCTTCTCCATCTCTCCAACCACCAAAAATAACTCACTCAAATATGCGATCTAACGATTGCAGACGAAGAAACCAATACGTGTCATTGTGTGGCAGATACATTAACATATTTGTTTTGTCTGAATGTATCTGTATTCCCTTCCGACTACCTCTCACCCACACCCCCCTCCAACAATTCGTTGTACTGTATAGTATTCCTTTGGGATTTCAAGTGCACAAAACAAAAATGATGGTAACAATGGAAAATATGAAAAGCCGCTAAGACAAAACACTGACAATACGTGGAAGAAGATGAAAAGTAAGAATCTTATCAAGAAGGTCCTTTGGCATGGAACGACAGAGGTTATACCCTTTTCTTGAAATATATTCTGACAAGGCCAATTGAAGGTTCAAGTAAACCAATTTAATCTGATACTATAATACTTATGTCTCTCCTTGTAATTTGTAATACACGACCTGTAATTTTGAAAACTAATCTCTTAACTTTAGTTAAATGAGAAGATTTATATATATGTATTAAGATCCTTTCAGTTTCGTTGATCTGTTTTAAAAGTAGCTTCGGTTAAAGCTTTATTACCAAGATAAATTCATGTATATTGAAATTAAATACTTCTAATTATAACCAAAAATTAAGGGGAATGATTGAGCCATTAAAAAATATTTCATTAAATAATATCAAATTCCACAAAATTGTGAGAATTGAGAATGGAAGCTTTCTAATTAATGTTTTTTTTAATGCTTAATTTGGCGAAGGAAATACCCTGTAACTGGAATGGGTTTCAAAAGCAACCAAAATTCAATTAAAAGAAAAATGCATTAAAATTCGAAAACTCTCAAATTCGAAATCTGTAACGTAGGAAAGAAACTTTTTAGTCTTAAGACCTATGAAAATTTAGTCCTGTTATATATATATACATATATGACCTATATATTTATACATATATGAATTAGGTTCTTAGGGTGGAGATTATATAAACGAATTTATCACATTCACCTTCTATTATTATTATTATTTTCTTTTCGTTATTTGACATCATTGTCTCATATTTTCGAAAACAACAGAGATATATAAGGAAGAAAACATAATGACGATAAATCAGGAACAGATTTTAAATTAGTCTGCGTTTCGTTTTAATTTTTCTCTTGTTAGAGGAAAGTACAAAAATAATTTAATACATTTATAAATAAGATTGTAAAATCAACTAAAAGCGTTTAATTACAAAAAAAATATAGAAAAAAGGATTAACCGATTTTTTACAGTAATGACAACTGATTCCCCATGTGCGTCAATCCACATCCAACTGGGACTTGGGCCAACTAAGACTTGGCCATCTTACAACATTTGAGTTGGTTTTTCTTTCTAGGAGAATTCAACCTGTCTCAATAGTCCAATTGTTAAATAATTTCAAATGTTTGGGGTCAGCCTCTGTGTAAATATTTTGGCCACGTCCTTCACCAAGTTATTTGTATGAATTAAAAGTCCTTTTCCATGTGAGTTGTTCTTTTTGTTATGGAAGTAAAAGTTAGAAATCTGAGATATGTATAAACCAAGCGTTGCCAAAGCAGTGTAAATGTGTTGTAAAGGCAAAAGGCGATGTTAGCCAATATTAATACCAAAAAAAAAAGATACATTTTTAATCAAATAGTAATTATTTAACGCATCGCACGAATTATCAGTTATCAGTTAAACAAAGCTTTCAATGAAATTATTGTTTTTGTTGTTATTGTTATAGTACAACAAAAATTCGTTGCTCTAAAATTAAGAGAATAAAATTATCTTTTAGGATCTTTCAGTTTTGCATGTGTTATCTACTTTAGTATTGAAAATATCCTCTGTTAAATATTGCATTTGGGTAAAAAAGCTTGCCGTACGAATTAATAGTGGTCGTGCCTCGTATGTATGGATTATATAGACTAGACGTATTATCATCATATAGGCATATGTATCATATAGAATTATCATATAGAAATATATCTTCCGCCTTTGGTAAATTAACTGATTATAATTTCAGATTTATATCTTGGCTAGAATACGATATTCAATTTAAAGAAAAGTAACATGAAAATGAAAATCCTGACAGGATTTTAAAATCACCCTGTATATACAACGGTGCATTCTCTTTCAAAGGAAAAGAACTTCCGATAAAATGTCTATCTAAGATCATATTTAAATTCATATTCATATTTTTCCAAAAAGCCAAACAGTGAACTCAAACTCGACTAAGCCATTACCCTGTATATATGTATGTAAGTATGTATGTGAAATGCATAATCGTAATGACAATTTTTTGACATTATTGCGGGTGGTCCAAAAAATATACACAGTACACTCACATTTTGCTACACACCCCCCCACACATCCCTAACCCCCAACCCCCTCCTCCCCCCTTCTCTGAGATAAAGGGTGGGCAACCTTTTTACCGTCCATGCGATGCTAACAAGCTCTGGCATCTGTCCCACAGTTTTTACCTCCGCCTCTCCACTTCTCTACCATTTCTCTCCTTTCTCTCTCTCTCTTCTCCACTCTTATTCTCTCGATACATTCCTACCATCCACTTAGCTCAGCTCGGGCATAAAAAACATATGTTGCCTTTGGGTCCTTTCACTCCGTTCGTTGTGCTTTTTCCAACAATTGGTTTTTAGGTGGCAGTCGAGCACATTTTAAGTGGTAATCATTTACGCTTCGCAAATAAATACCGAGTTTGTGATTTGAATTTTCTTTCATTGCCCAATGCTGATTTTGTTTCTCTTTCGCTTCTTCTTTTTTTTTTTTCTCGTGCTTTCCTTCCTCAGCTTCTGTTTTAGCTCCTCTTTTTTGACAGCAAGACCAGAGAGGGGGGGGATTTTTTCGTTTTTTTTTTTTTTTTGTATTTTGTTTGTTTCGTTCTTTTCTCACTTGTGTTTTATTTTTGGAAGCATCCTTCATTGTTTTGTTTTCGTTACGCCGTTGTATTTTTTTTTTTATATTTTGTATTTCTTTTTTTTTTTTGAAGGTAGCTTTCGGCTTTTATTTTTTGTCGGTTATTTTTGTAGCTTTCTCTTTTGTTGGCCCTGTCATAAAAGAAACAAAAAAAAACGGCGGCATTTGAGTATTGTACTTTCTAGAGAGGTAGGGCGTATCACTTTGTTGCTATTGCTGTTGTTGTTGTTGGGCTCCCTTTTTATTGCGTACCTACATAAAGTAAACTACACTCGAAGAAACTGAATAAGTGAAATATCTTGAAAACAAAACAAAAGATACTGAAAAAAGGTTGTCCAAAGTCCAGCGAACGATTTAATATTGGAATATGAACATACATGTTTTAAGTATGGGATGAGGTTCTTAAATTGGAATTAAAATTAAATAAATAAATTAATTAATTAATGTTTTTAAAAGAATCTGATTTTGGTTAAGAAAATGTTTTAATACAAGATTAAGAACTGGCAGAATTATGTATAATTTTTTTACAGGCCTCAAGAAACAACGCTATAATATCCGATATGTTAGTCATGTCTTCATATGATGTTACTATCAATGTGCAATAAATAAATACAAATAATTATATACATAAATACATATATACAAATATATGTAAATATATTTAAATATATGTATATACGTAAATACATATATACAATAGATAAATATATGCAAATATATTCAAATTTATATAAATTTATATAAAAGTTCTTTAAGATTTTAAGTCCAAGCACTGAATCAAATTTATCTTTATCCCATATAATATTCCCATATAATATTCAACATGTATATATAATAATTACAAAAATTATACATCATTTCATTAATATTTCAAGGCTATAAAGGGTCAAAAATTTTCAGTACAAATATAAGTAGCAGTAAGTGAAAATTATTTCGCCAATCTGAACCTATGCAGTTACATACGTAGTTTTTGAGAATATTGAATATTGAATATTTTTGAGAATATTCTTATGATAAATATTTGTTATATAATATTATTTGCTTAAGTAAAATTGGTTCTGTTTGAAATAATTCATTATTATGATTTCGATTATTAAGACTATCAAAATTCGTTGTGAATGTAATTTACATTTTTCTTGATTGAGATAAATTGTGTGATTCTTGAAATTAAGAACTTTTATTATTATAATTCTATTTGTTATTTCAAATGTTATTTTTAATTTTTATTTCTTCTATTTAAAGTTCAAAGAAAAAGTGAATAATTGAAATCTAAGTTTCTAATAAATGTATTTAGTAATATAATTTTTCTCTTATAAATATATTTCTATATAGTCTGCAGCTCTGTTTATAACGATTATATACCCGCCTAGAGTATAACGATAGATCCAATAATGTGTATGGATACGCCCATAAAAATAGTTCATTTTCTAAATCTGCCAAATATAATCAAACTTCAATAATTAAAATAAATCCAGTTTTCATTCCAAATTTCTATTTCTTGCTAAAGAATTTAATTAATTTTTATTTTCTCCACTTAATTTATAGAAATTTCCAAAAGGAAAATATTGAAATGACTTTGAAATGCTAATAAGTACCTTTGAAATCATCTAAATGAAAACATATAAAATTGTTTGTATGACTTTGATTTCCCCAGTGTATTTATATAGATTGCTTAAGATTTAAGGAGTTAAATCTTCTAGGATTTACACTGGGCTTAGGTGAAATGTAAAACTTGGTGAAATGAGGGTCAAAGGCAAGTGAAAAATGTTCCATTATAAACTTTAAGTAACATTTTCGCTTAGTCGTATAATTCTCAGACTCAGATTTGATAAGAAACAAAAATAAAAATCTTTGAACATGAAAAAGTAACCATGTTTATTTCTAGTAGGTACTTAAATTGAAATTTTTAAAATTTTATTTAATTCATCATCATCGTATACATCGTTGTAGGCCGTTTAAATAGCCATTAGAGGGAATCGATTAACTTAACCTGATCTGGAAAGTAAGTACTTTCGTTTGATTTTGAGGCAAAAATGAAAGTCAACTTCCATTTGGTTTGAATTGGACCAACTGTTAGGAGGCGGGGGGGGGATTAGCTGCGTGTGCGCAACCGCAGTTAATGACAGCTACGCACGAAAATATGAGATAGAAAATGTTTGAAAAAAAAAATAAACGAAAAGAAAACAAAAGAAATAACCAAAAAAAAAACTACAAAAACTAAAACTTGAAATTTGAAGTAACACGATCAGGTGCGAACAAATTTATCTATATTATCTAAGAGTGAGAGGCGGCAGAGCTCTACCCTGGGACTTTAGGAAAACGAAAAAAGAAGAAAAAACCAAGAAAAAGAAGAGAGAGAGAGAGAGAGGGAAAAAAAACAACAAATCAAAACTTGCCGCGAAGTTAATTATAATTGTCTGGGCAAAAAGACAAAACAATGAAAGAAAAAAAAAGGTTCACTCATCGGGGGCAGGCCAGTCAGATCGTTGGTTTTATTGATTCGGAGCTCAGGTTGTGATACCCTTTAAAAGAAAATTTAGAAAAAAGGGTATATTAGAATCATGGAAGATGATATGAAAGAATGGAAAAGTTCTAATATAAATTTGTTTAAATAAAGAATATATTTTACGAATGCAATTCACATCTGTTTAGGAAAAATATTAAGTAAAAAGTTAAACCAAATTTTTGCCAGACTTTATCTTCATTATCGCGGTTGATTTTATCTAAAACTTAAGATACCGAATTCTATACATTAACTCGGACTGTTTAATATCTCTTTATTTTCTTATTTAATATAAAAATTAAATATGAATCAAACCTTGTTTAGTTGTTTCTTATACTTTTCTGTATTTTATATGCCATTATATGTACATATATGTCAAATAGTGCGACTTTGGATTGTTTTATATTTGTTTCTTTCTTTTACTATATTATTTAATATAAATATATATAATATAAGCATTTCTTATACTCTTCTATATTTTCCATAACAATTCTATATTTGCTTAACTTTCGAAAAATTGAATTGAATTAAATAAAATATTTTATTAACTATTAATCAAATTGCTTTCGTATAGCTAATTTTTTCTTCTTTATTTTCCATTTATTACTGAGCATTCCATGAATAATACTCTAATTTTTATTGGAATATATTTTATGATTCATAGCTATTACATTATTATTGAAGGTTTATCAAGTTTTTGCAATTTTAAGAAAAATTTTAAAGTCAAAAATTCTTGAACATCCTATAAACGGAATAGGTTTTAGAATATAAGTATGTATAATAGATTCAAAAAATGGCCTACTCTCGAATATCCATCCTTCATCAAGTAAATGTAGTCTTCTATATATATATATATATATGATATCCTTTAGCTCAATAAACACAGTTCAGATTTCTAGATAATAATTGCTCTTTTAAGGCTCTTAAAGATATCTTTAATGAGATAAGAGGTATACCTAATTCGAATCTTTCGAACTTTTCTCAGCTTCTCTGCGTTATTCTCATATTTTGTTTTGTTTTTGTTTGGTGCGTGTGCCGGCGTCTTTAATAATTTTTGTTCATTTGAGGCACGTCCACGGGGTTAACATAACTACAATATAAATGTATATATATATATATATATATACTATACTTATATATAAAATATCATTCAATGTGAATGTTTCTGCTGCGATTCCGATGTTTCGTAATTATATTTAATTTCAAGGTTGCTCCGTGACGGAAGACAACAAAAATAATTGTTGAGCCCACAAAATCACTTCATAGGTATAAAATGATATACGATTATATATATACATATATATCTGTGCCGACTGCTTAGCGCCTTGTCAGAACAATGGCTCCAGCTTTGTGATTAGCTCAGATCCGATGCAGAAGATAACCATATACGGATTGAGACTGAAACTAAGTGAATGAGTGGGAGTAATTATGACAATTGAAGCCGTTTGAATGACTGGCTAACTGACTGACTGACTGGTTGACTGAATGACTGACTGATTATTGCTGGGAATTAGCTCAAGTGCAGTTTATGTATGTGTGAAAAAAAATGTTGGCAGCAGAATCAATCAATAATCAATTTGATCTTGATAGAATTGAGGTCTTGAAAACGATTATTGAAATCAATATATATTGACAATCAAAGACATTCATTGATAGAATGAAAAAGATATCATAAGGGAATGAAATATATTCGCCTTTGAATTGCCATTCTCATAGTAAAATTGGAAGTTTGGTACAATAAATATTCTTTATGACTGCCTTGAGTAATTAAAGCTTGAGTTTATTTTAATTTTTAAAAAATTAGTGCAAAGTTCTTAAGGTTCAACAGATAATTGTTCTAGTTTTTTAATAAACTAAAATTAGTTTTCATTTGAATAAAACAAATAATTGAAAGAAAAATTCTCCCAGCTATGTTTTTCTACTTTAGGGCCAAGGAGAAGATTGATTTGGTCTGGATTTGAATATACTATAATGCCAATTTGACTTTTAGTCAAGGCTGATTAATAAAGAATAAAACTTAAACTTTAATTAAACAATTCTATGAATATATGTATTTCAATATTTTTTAATTAGATATTAACTATAAGTTATATAACCTTTTCCAAGACAGACCGTTGATGTTGGTGAATCCGAAAATACTTGGAATCAACTTGAGACAGTGGGAACAACGGTAGATTAAATGGCTAAAAACGTTTCTTAATTAAATACTTTTTAATCCATTCTAGACCTGATGAATCGTTTTAATAAATTGAACTATACATATTTTAGTATTACTTAAAACAACATTTGAGTTTTGGAGAAAGAAAACTATAATGTTTTTTTAGAATTGATTTGATAATTCTTCCTATACATATATGGAACATCAACATGATCTGTAATTTGTATAATATTTAGTAGATAGATATATAGTGAGTACCGATCACCCATATAGTGAGTAACCATCATATTTAGTGAGGGGACCCATCAGTAAATTGTGTTGATTCATATTGCGAATCGCAAAAAGTTGAATGACTGAGAGATGAAAAATAATTTTGTAAATTTTATTTTAAAGGAAAACATTCAAGAATCGATTTTGCTTTCTTAAAAATACTATAATTTCAATAAGTAAAATAATTAAATGAAAAACGAAACTATAGTATGTAAAATATTCTTAAACAGAATAGAAAAATTGTCAGTGGAACAATTCAAACTTCGAACTAATTTTTCAAATTACCTGTAATTGAAGAGAGTTATTTTTTGATTATTTTTTTGAAACATAACAAATAGTTAGTTTCCCCAGATTTAGATAATAATCCACAAACAATCACCGGTACTAACAATTTTATCAAAAAACTCTTCAAAGTAAAATTTCCCAATATTTACACTAAACCGCCAATTAGATCATTTCTGAGTAGATCTGCATATATGCCAATTATATCCAAGGTCAGTATATCATTGGCATCACAAGTGGATACATTTCAGATAAATTTTTTTTTATATATCCCAATGATTGGACCATTAAGTAAGACCATTAAGTACCAACATATATTAAATCAGACAATAAATTTCGCTTTATATGGCGAAAAAATGCAAAATTGTATAAATTGAAGTTCTGTAAAACAAAATCGGGTCAATTGGTCTTATAAATTCGATCAAAGTTATCAACGAAAAACATTCCAATCCAATCATGAATAAGAGCATTTCCAATGAAGATATTTTAGTTTACTTTTCCAGTTGATGAACATTTTTCGTCTGGGTTATTTTGACATATCAATTTCTCTCTTTCTCGTCGTCTTTGTCTATGTAAACAAATCAAATTGATCGTACAACTTGTCATGCCCAAATAGAGATGTGGAAATGTGGAGGATATGGAGATGGAGATGGACATGAAAATAGATCGAATAGACCAAAGTACAAACATGTCAGACACTAAATGGAATTGTAAACACAAAACATAACTGTGACTGTGACGCATTGTGTTCAAAAGAAATTAACACGAAATCGAATAAAACATTGAATGAGCAAACACAAATAAATAAAATATTGTAACCAAGCCAGTCAAGTTAGATGGATAGTCAGACAATTGGACAGACAGTCAGTCAGACCGACAGAGATAGAGAGCAGCTCAATTTGATTTCAAGTTGTGTGGAGTTTCATGTCAGAAATGTTTTTGCTTGTTGTTGGGCTTTCAACGCCTGCGCAAAAGTCAAGCGGGGGACAAGCGTCATAAATTGAACTACAACATGGCAAACAATGCCAACAAACAACAACAGCCA
Source organism: Drosophila sturtevanti (assembly GCA_018150375.1). Lineage (NCBI taxonomy): Eukaryota > Metazoa > Arthropoda > Insecta > Diptera > Drosophilidae > Drosophila > Drosophila sturtevanti. Next base: position 2,023,880 of record JAECWJ010000690.1, read on the forward strand.
ACAACAACAACAACTAACAACAAACAACAACAATCGACAACAACAATAGTTTTGTCGTGCATTTTATGCCACACCCAGGCAACAATTTAGTCGAGATATGCATCAACCGATTCCAGCCCAAAATGAAAAAAAGACCGACCGACTAGTGGGGGGGACTCTGTGATTTCCAATGGACCCACAATGTGTGTCTATGCTAAACAGTTTGCAGTCAAAGCTTTAACTTTACCTTATTGAATTTCACACGCAAAAGCAGAGTAAGGGGGCAAAACAAAGCAAAATACAAGGTGATCTAGACCACACCACACCACACCAAGCTCCATACTCCAAACTCCATCCTCCATACTCCATACTCCACAATCTATACTCCATACTCCAAACTCCACAATTTCTGAGTTAACTTTCCGATCAACTTTAATGCCTCATTGCCATGAAATCGTTTGACTTGGCCATGTAAGAGTATGTATGTATATATATATATATGTATATATATACGTATGTACATTATATGCTAAGATCATTTAGAATTTCATTAGAAACATAAGCTCAAACACGAGCTCCAGCTGCGTTTTCACAGCTTTATGATTAACACTTTAAATTGGAGTCCACATGTGGAGTGGTCTGGGAACGAGAAATTTTATAACAAAAATCAGGTTAAAGGAAGTGATTAAGGATTTATTGCATTTATCCTTTCACAATTCAGAGTAGTGTTACTTGAACTGACGATTTAATTATTCTTAAGAACCAAATCTAATTGTGAAAATAATGTTCTAAATTTTGCTTATGAGCTTGTTTTATTTTTAAGATAGACTTGGTTTAAATTAATTTAGTTAATCTGGTTAATAAATTGCTTTTTATATTATGAATAATTATTGCAAGGGGAATGTATTTAATTTTCACTATACGGTTGCAGTACAGTCAATATATTTGTAATGGGACAGAAATCAGTCAAGATATCAGAAGTTAGGGTAAGATTAATTTCGCCCATCTATCCACGCTTTATAATAATCAATAAATGAATATAATTAATTAACTTAATACTATACTTATATACAAATTATTTAATGAAAATGTAACAATTCCCAGTGACTTTTGAATCTACTAGAAAACTTCAAAGGATATGCGAATATATATGTATATAAGGTTGTGGATACAGTAGAGAGTCGTTAATAATTGCAATTTTACTTCTATGAAAGCGTGAAGTCATTTTTCAATGGATATTATATAGTTTTTGAAAAAATGTTTGAACATAGAATCGGACCAAAAATATTTAGAAAGAGTTTTCCTTTTTATTTGATTATTATAATTACATTTCATCTTTTATAAGATGAGCAAAATAAGTAATTGGGACAAGCATAGAAATCTTTATATTATCCTCAAAATGCATGTTTGTCGTTTATTTTGTTCTAATTTTTAAGACACATGTGAAATTGTCCCAATTATTTATTTCTTTTCAAAAGATTTTCTTTAATTTTTTTTATATTTACTTGAGCGTTTTTGAATGAAAATCAGTTGAAATATATGTCTGATTTTGTTATGTTTAAACACAAGTTTGTTTTGTTTAAATATATAGATCGGTTCAGTTTTTACAGTTTTCAACGTACTGACCTATTTACTTATTTCTTAATGAACAAGATATATTTCTTTCATGAACACTCCCTAAGATGTAATATTTATATATAACTAAATCCTATACTTTAATAATAATTATATATTACTAAATGATTCAATATAAATGATTAATGTAATATGATCAATATAAATGATTCACTTGAATTTATTGTCACTTAAGTAAATGAATCGGGAATTAGAAAATATCTATTTTTTCATGGAATTAATTCATTATTTTCATTATCATGAAAATTGTTTAGAAATTTGTACTTCTGACAAAGTGCCAAACTTTAATTTGATTTCTTGGTGTCATAATATAGAAATATACCAAAAATATATACATAATTTAATTTTATTCTTTTAGAATATAAAAAAACAGCTCGAATGGTGGAATGAAATTAAATTATCGAACAATCACCGAACTTAAAGGACAATCTAAGAAATGGATTTTAATGATATCAACATTATAAATATTATTACTAAACATTCCTTCAGGTGTTTATGTGTATGTCTTATTCTATCTACACAATTATAATCTGTATTGTTAACCGATTTACATAATTTTGAAAAGACTTCAAATAGTCAGTCCTATCATTGATTTTTCAGTGCTTTTATCCTCTATCATATTCAGTTAACCAAAATTCACCCTTTATAGAGTATTTCTTGATCGACTTCTACCATTTATTTTCTAACAATTCCAAGCAAGTTGGCGCCATTAAATTGGCCGATACTTAGATACATATTTATATATTGTACAGTGTTAGAAGGCATTGTATTTATAGTGCCATTCCATTGGCGATTAACTATAAATATTCATGCAAACAGAAATTCCCACTGTGGATGGATGGATACTCGCATACGATGGAGTTCATGTAAATGTGTCAATTAAAGTATACTTTATTTTGTGAAAACCAAAAACAAAAGAACACAAAAAAGAAAGAAAGAAAATGACATGGATAGTCGATGACGCTGATGGTGCTTGGATAGTAGAGTCAACGTTGTCCGCTGTCCAAGTGCTGGTCGGCCCTGGTTGTTGACCTCACACAATAAACATATTGGAAGAGGAGTGCGCCAACAAAACGTAGCGCAGTTTCACTTACAATTAAATGACGACGACGACGACGACGGCGACGGCGACGATATAGTCTCAACAATTGTCCGTCACAAAAGCAACGGGACATCAATATAAATTGAAACCCTGCTGGAGTGTGTACTATAGTCTATAGTCTATAGTGGGGTAAATGTACAACAACTTGGGTTTGGGTTCGGATACGGTCATCGTGCCAGTTGTGCCCGCATTGAAGTAATCAAAAGTAACAAAAAAAAAAAAAAAAAAAAAAATCCGCTCAAACTTATGCAATGTGTCAAAGAGGGTCAGTTCGGGGGCATCTAATTGAGTTATTATTACAATTCGTATAAACAAAAGTCATTTTTGCTTTTCTAATTATACAAGCGCCACACGTGCGATTCATATGGATATATAGATAGATGGATGGATGGATGGATGGATGGATGCCGGTGACGGATTCTCTTCCATCGTTTTTCATACGCCTTCGTCTTTGCCTTTGACTTCGCCATCATCGTCATCATCTCGATGTACAGCAGTTTTGATTGACGTTGCGGTTTCCGGTCTTTCAGTTGCCCAGTGCCCCCCTTCTCCCTCCCCCTCCCCCCACTCTCTTCTGCTGAACCAGTCGTCATTCCAATTCGGTATCTCCTCCATCTCCGTGGTTTTGCTTTGCTTTGCTGAACACGAAAAATTTATGTTTATTGGCGTTTGTCAACAATTTATTTAAATTTATTGTGACAGCATTATTGTTGTTGTTATTGTTGTTGTTGTTGTTTTTTGTTTCTCTTCTTCTTCTTTGTTTGTATTTTGTTTGCTTTGGTGCATTTTTCAAATACAAAACATTCAGATACTATGTAGTATATAGTTGTACATATGTGTCTGCGTGTCTGTCTGTCTGTCTGTCTGCCTGTAGGTTTCTGTCTCATCTTGATGTATTAATTGAGGATAGACCTGCTGGACGGGGGCGTTAATCATGTGCAGATGATATATAGACGATGTATTATACATACATACATATGTATATTCTCTATTTATTTATTTTTTTTATTTTTGGGTCACAATTAAATATGCAGGTGGAGCAATTAGTTGAAACATTGTGAAAGAATTTTTCTGGTATACATTTTTAATTGAAAAAGGTCTACGAATAGGGGGTAGGTGGCGGTGGTAGTGAGAGGGGGGGATGGTATTTGTGTTTAACTTTGACCGATCGCTCATCGTTTGATCAAGCGAGGCGTATTCCTTTTTATACCCTTGCAGAGGGTATATTAATTTTGGTCAGAAGTTTGCAACGCACAGAAGGAAGCATCTCCGACTATATAAAGTATATATATTCTTGATCAGCATGAATAGCCGAGTCGATATGACCATGTCCGTCTGTCCGTCTGTCCGTCTGTCCGTCTGTCTGGATCAACAGCTTCTCCTCCGAGACCATAAGAGCTACAGAGCTGAAATTTTCAGCATAGGCTCCTTTTTGCTGCAGGCATTGTATATCTCGGAATCATCCCGATCGGACGACTATAACATATAGCTCCCATAGGAACGATCGGTCAGGAATAAGCTTTATCCTCAATAACTCCGTTGTTTTTTAACCGAATGCCACGAAATTTGATATTTATGAGTTTAATATGCTTCTTGATACTTCAACCAAGTTTGATCAGAATCGGACGACTATATCATATAGCTCCCATAGGAACGATCGGTCATAAATAAGGATTATCCTCAATAACTGTTGTTTTTCAACCGAATGCCACGAAATTTGATATTTATGAGTTTAATATGCTTCTTGATACTTCAACCAAGTTTGATCAGAATCGGACGACTATATCATATAGCTCCCATAGGACCGATCGGTCATGAATAAGGTTTATCCTCAATATCTCTGTTGTTTTTCAACCGAATGCCACGAAATTTGATATTTGTGAGTTTAATAAACTTCTTAATACTTCAATCAAGTTTTATCAGAATCGGTTGGCTATATCATATAGCTGCTATAGGAACAATCGGTACAAAAAAAGATTTTTATGAAAAATTTTTTTCCTCAAGCTCAAAATTTTGAATTTGTAAATTTGGTATGTTTAATTTACAATAATGCTTCTGGTGAATTATAAAGAGAAAATCTGCAAGGGTATACAAACTTCGGCACGGCCGAAGTTAGTCCATCTTTCTAGTTTTTTTATAGAATTACAATACATTTGTTAATTAGCCAGCTATTATTCATTAGAGTTGGACCATTTATTTAGTTAATAAGAATGTTCATTAAAGATAGTTTCTTTGTTTAAATTACAAAGTTAATTAAAACTGAAAGTTGATGTTAAATTCGTTGGGTTTAAGGATCTTTCATGTGATATCGTTTGAATACATTTTTGTTAATTATGGAATAGTAGGTAGAATACATAATACTCTTCACTTATTTTCAAACGTAAATATTTGCTTCCATTTCAGATCTTGTCTTATTGTATATAAGTATAAGTATCTTTTAAAAGCTCTTAAGATTATTTCTTTATATATATTTAAGGAGTTAAGCAGATCTATTATTTAGCTTGGCATAGATCCGAGACCCTAGATAATATAAAAATTATAATAAATAGTAATATTCTACTTTTTTAGAATACTTTTAATATTCCACTTCTGTAGCTTAAAGTATTTAAAGTTTTTTGCAAAAAGAAGGAGCAATTTTCTAATTTATCAAATAATTGTGTAATTTGAAAAAAAAAATGTAACAATAATTTCATTAAATTTTAAGTCAATGAAGTGAAGAAATTTTTTAATTTGAATTTTTATTTTGAAGTTTCGCTTAACTTTCTGAAAACTGATCATTTTTCTTTTGGAAGAATAATTCTACATACATATATATTAACAAATACAATCAGCAATATGTTTAAGCATGAGATTAGGTAATTTATTTCAAGAAATTCCAAGAAATAAAGTAATTTAAAGTTTAATATGTAAAAAATAAAATTAAAATTAAAATTTTTAATTATTAAATCTTGAATTAATATCGAATCTATGACTGCTCTTTTATCCTAATAGTTCTTCTAAAGAAAATCATTAATTACTCTTATTTTTGAAGTCAAAGATGGAATGTGGAATTTTTCTCACAGTTAAAGTTAATCCTGATCATGTTATTATTGCCAAATTATTATGTAAAATTTGGCCTAATCAAAATCGGCTTAAGATAAGAAAAGTCACACAATTGTCCCTTTTTGAAACATTTTGCAAAGGTTTTAAATTGTATAAAGAATGAGATATCTTTCAACTTTTTCTCTTACTTTTTATTCCCAAAGGATACAATATTACAAAGGATAAAATATTATCAGTTCGATCCTTATATAATTGATCAAAAGAAGAAACGAAAAAACTAATGTCTTGAATCATAATATATCACCTTAAAGTGCTTTTTTTTCACCATTTAATATTCAGATAAAGTCCGAAAAGATGCGCCAACATGAACTCATTTTTTGCTGACCAAAAATTGAATTATTTTTGTGGGAAAATCCAAAATTTATAAATAGATTGCAATACATAAATCTAAAGAGAAATTCTTTATACTATTAGTCACTTCGATTCACCCATTTCCTCTGATGCTTTTCATAAAATATATTTGTAGTTTCTTGGAATTGTAAATTCTGCACAATTTTAGCAAATCTTTGGTCGAACTAAAACGAATGACTAATCCTTACTATTAACCCCCTTTTTTTTTCCTTTGCAACATATTAGTTAGTTCCCAAGAAGTTTTTCCATATGAGAACCTGCAATCACCGATGACTAACCCCAAAAACTTTAGTTTAATTTTTGTTCTCGTTTAATTTATGGTTCATGACCCTAAGGCAAAGCGAGGGAATCGCATAAAAATGCTATAAGGAATACAAGAACAAGAATGAAATCGAAAAAACGTATCCCTTTTTTGGAGTTTGGTTTTATGTATTTGCTGTTATGGTTTGTTTTTTTTTTTTTGGTTTTTGGCCATTTAAGCCAATGGATGTTGTTGCCTTATTTACGTGCTTTAAGGGCAACCTGTGCCCAAAAACTACAAAACATTCGCCGACATAAATCATAAGCGTCGGCGAGTTACCCAGAAATGGTCCAAAGATACAGATATGTATGTATATACAGATACACAGATACAGATACTCGACGGCGGAGGCAAGTCGAAGTTTTTAACAAGCATTTAACGATTTAATTTGCCAAATACGAACAAAATAATAAAAAAAAGAAGCAAACGGGCCAAAGGAAGTGCTCATACAACTATAGTAAAAGGGTTCAGGAACTAACCAACGGATATTTATGGGTCGGAGGCGCAACCTTGCCAAAAGATGTGAACGAAATTTCCAAAAAAAAAAAAAAAACAGAACACAAAATAAAAAAATTTCGACTGGGGAATTGCTAACTGCGCCAGCCATCCTCTGAGAGACGAGTATGGAGAGAGGGGGAAGAGAGAGAGGGGGGTTGAGGGGGGTCAACTAGAGTAGGATCCCATATGCAAAAGTGACTGGAGGTTTAAACTTTTGGCCAAAGGGGTGGAGTCGACGTGAATGTCGATGGTCTCCTCATGCAGCATGTGTGTGCGAGTGCCGAACTGGCGACTGCAAATGGAGCACATAAATTATATTCCATTCGATGATATTTGCGTTTTGCTGCTCTTTATTTAAAAAAAAAAAAAAAAAAAACACCCGGAGAGAGAAAAAAAACACACAAAGAACAAAAAAATGCGCACAGCCGTTCTAGAGAACTTGGCCAAGGGCCCAGAATGGGGCAACATTTTAATACCCTTTAACAGCATCAAAAGGTTTATTCAGTTTAGTGATTCACTGATCCATTTAAAATATAATATACATATGTATGTATGAAGGAAGAATTTGTAAAGATTTATCTAGTGGAATGTTTAGGTGTTTAGTAATCCAGATACTGATAGAGATTAAGTCAATTAGGAACTAACACAATCCTAAGCTTTTGTTTAGGATTTGAACGTTAAGGTAAAAGTACAAAATTATATGAAATTTAAAAATTTTTAAGATTTTTGATATTGGAACCTACAGCAAAATTGCGCTTCTCTAAATATCATGTTATAAAATTAATATTAATAACAGATTTATTAAAGGAAAGTTATAAATTGGCTTCCACTTTGCTTCAAATTATTCTTAATTTATATATTATTTTCTTTTTATATAGAAAGTGAGTTAATCTTAACAGGTTTTCATCTACTTCTGTTAGTTGATAATCTTTTTTAGTATTTGTCACATCAAATGACAAAAACTAACTAGTTAATTTTATCTATTTTAATTTAGTAGCTGTAAACAAACAAAAGAAAATCAAAACTGAGTCTTAAACTAGATCTCTGAGAAATTTTTTGTGTTTTTTTAATACATTGTGAAATGAATATAAAACGATGAACAAAAGATGATATTTACGATATTTATGCAAATCTATTAATTTATTAATTTATTTATAATTAATCTGTTTATGTCTTGCATTTATAATAAACAAGTTGGTTTAGTCTTAGCTACTAAATTATTTGCTATTTACACTTACATAATAATTTCATAATAATATATAGCAAAATATTTAAAAATAAAAATCTTAAGAGAAAAAATTTAACTTGAAAGAATTTATTAGATGAAGAACAATTAAAAACTATTATTTTTATAATAATAAAAATAATTAAATAAATAATACAAATTAATTATAATGAAAGTTTTGGAATTTTATTTTGGAATTGTAGAAAAAAAGAGATTTAATTTTTCATTCAAAGAGACTGTATTTTGTTTCATATATTTAGAATTATAAAAAATAATTTTATTATGGAAAATTTTTATTAATTTTTTTCTTAAACCAGTGAGTATTCCATATTCGAACCGTATATAATATTCATTTTTGGTACTTGTTAAGTTTTCAATTCTGGCGCAGTCAGCAATTTGCTTTGGCCATATTTCTACGGTCCTCTCAGACTACACACATGCATTTTAATGTGTGTTGGCTTTCATTTTGCCTGTTCCCTCACCCCCTCACACACCATCCGCCAGACTCTACCTACCCTACCCCCCTCCTTATTCACCCCTTTCACATAGCCGCTCCTTCTCTATTTGCTTTCGACATTTGAAATGTGCCTTTGACTTTGCGGCTTCCGTTGGTTCAGCTTCAGCTTCAGCTTCAGTTCCAGTTCAAATTAAAGGATTCAAGGCTCGACCGCAATCCATTTATCGAGTCGAACTTCAGTTCGTTTTTTTCTTCTTTTTTTTTTGCCTTTTGTTTTTGGCTTTGGCTTTTTTCTATCTCTAAAGTAAATGCGCCATAATTTATGGTTAGGGGGGAGAAAGAGACTGAATGTAGCATTAAAATATATCTATAGCAATATATACTATATACTATATCCACATATATATATTCTTGTACAGCGGATTGTTGGTTTTCGCTTATGGGCCATTTGTTTTGCGGAGGCCTTTAATTTATTTTTATCTTTTCCTGCTAATTGCACTTCTCAGCAATTGATTTAAATTATCTACCAAATGCGGCAAACACACACACACACACAATCATTTATTTATGCACTTTTCACTCTCTCCACAACCTTTCCATATCTTTTTTATATTTATTTTTTTTTTTTTTTTTTGCAATTTTATTTATTTTCACATAAATATTTCATAAATTTACGGGCGCTATTGGGTTAACCAGCGATGAAAAATCTAGCAATTAAGCTTCCCATAAACCAAAAAAATATTTTTTAAATCAAAAAAAAAAAAAAAATAAAAACCATAATAAATATGAAGATATGCAGGAGGCAAATATCGATACATCGAATAATTTATACTCTTCTAGATTGGTGGAAAAGAAATTTGTTGAAATGGTTTGAAATGTTTGCTTCTCTTTCCCCGGATTCATATAATTTTGTTATATATTACGAGTACTTAATATAAATATAAAATTAATTAAATAAGACTAAATATTAATATAAAATTAATTAACCAAGACTTTATAAAAATATAAAATTAATTAAATAAGTTTTAATATAATTTAGAATACATATACATATTTTGTATAGTTATCCGAAAGTGGTCAAAAATTAATCTTCGATGAGAGATACGTTATTACATAATATGTATATCTATGAGTAAATTCTATAAAATTCTAATTATGAAGAAAAACTGTTAATACAGAAATTAAAACTTAAATATTTTAATTGAAAGTCTGACTAACTTGTGAGGTAGTTAAAAATAATTTGATATTTAATGCCTGTTTATTAGTATTATTCACGGGGTTGGTGAATGCAATATAAATATTCGCATATTTATATTATGATATAATATTTTATACCCCTCCCCCACCAAAAAAATTCTTGACTATTCTAATCAATGTATTAGTGTCTATTTCTTTCTATTCTTACATTTTTAAACAGAAATTTTGGAAATAAATCTTTAAAAATATACGACTAAGATATATATTTTAAGAGCTTCTTCTTCTGGTTCTTGGCATGCGGCAGACTGTCGTTTGCTTTGCATTAAGCATTAAGCAGTTGATTTTGATGGGGATGCTTTATCTCTGTGGCAGACAACACAACTTTTTAATAGTTTAAAAGCACACACAGAGAAACAAACAGACAGTCAGACAGACAAATACACAGACAGATAGATAGATAGACAGACCAACCGACAGACAGACAGACAGACAGACCAACTGACAGACAGACAAACAAAATATGAAAACAAATTAAGGCTGTTAAGTCATAACAAACTGAAAGAGCGGAGCAAAGGCAGAAAACAAAACTGAAATCTTTGTGCTCATCAAACGCATGGAAAAATGGAATGGAAATGCCTTCTTTTAGTTGAGCAACCGAAACAAATTGCACTAAATTGATAATTAGATGGGAATTTCTACAACATATACACACACACACACACACACTATACTATGTATGATTGCCCAGAGTTGTGGGTAAAAAAGAAAAGAAACCAAAGCAAATGGAAAGTAGAACAGTTGGCATAAAGAGGAAGAATTACCTTCTTATTTCACTCTCTTTATGAATCTATAATCAAATGTTAAATTCTATATGCTGCTATAACTTGCCATACAAAATTAAACTCAAATATAATAAATGACTTTAAAATAATGTTTATGGCCATGGTGTTGGCCTTAGTTAATTGGTTAAAGGATCATTTCATGCTTCCCATCTTTAAAAAATAATTTCATAAAAGAGAAGCCGACAGAACTAGAGGATAAATTGGAAAAGGTTACAATTTAAAGGGGGGGAGGGTAATAAATTTTCAATTTCTTCTTTAATAATTTCCAATTTAATATAAGTAAAATTGAGATTCTTTGAACAAGAATTACTTAGCATGTATTGGAACTTATATTTACGTATATAATATACTTATATTTAATTAAATTAAAAATAAAATTTGTTTACTTTTTATACCCTGTACCCATAGGGTTCAAGGGTATATTAAAGTCGCTAAAATGTATGTAACAGGCAGAAGGAAAATTTTCGACCCCATAAAGTATATATATTCTTGATCAGTATCAATAGCGAAGTCGATTGAGACTTGTCCGTCTGTCTGTCCGTCTGTCCGTCCGTCTGTCCGTCCGTCTGTCCGTCCGTCTGTCCGTCCGTCTGTCTGTATGAACATCGAGATCTTGGAGACTATAAGAGATAGAGCAACCAAATTTTTTTGTAGATCCGTATAGTGTGCAGGCAGATCAAGTTTGTTTCAAATTTTTGCCACGCCCACTTCCGCCCCCGCAAATTAGAAAAAACTATAACTAGAGTTCTATTAAAGCTACAGTATTTATTTTTGGTAGACCCAATTCTATAGCCAATGTGTACCGTCTGACCGAATTTGACCGAAATCGGTTAATAAATATCGGAGATAATACGTATATATGCTTGGTACTGAAATTCTATGGGAAGCAGCAACTGAAAGTGTGAGCGAGATAGCATGCGCATGCATGTTGCTTTGTACCGAATGACGCATTAGTTTCGTTCACTGATATGAGTGAGCGAGAAAGCATGAATTTGGTGTTTGGGCTTTGTGTGAGAATTTTTTCAAAAATTTATATTCAATCAATGGGGATTTGGAAGGAGTCTGTTTATTATAAATATCCTTTTTTGGTACAGGGTATACTCCAAGTCGGCAGAGACGACTTGCTTGCTTCATTTTTTTTTATTTATGATGTGTTTTAATAGCTACAAATCTTTATTACAAACCAAAGTATTTAGTATTAAAATTAAATTTAAATGAGTTTTTTAATTTCTTAATTTAAAAATTGATCAATAAAAAGAATAATTATTTTGAACTCTCTGAGAATTTAAGTGGGAATTGAATGCGGTGGATCATTTTTAGTATCGGATTGTTAATTCATATTTTCCCGAAAATGCTTTAAAATTTCTGAAGTCCTCTGTCATAACTTAGTTTCACATTACAAAAATTAAAATAACTTATGTAAAATATAATTCTTTGAAATAAGTTATAAATCTTACAAGAATTATTGTCATTAGCAGCTGATTTGTTACTTTGTTTACTTTCTGATAAAAATAAGTTAACACAGATAAATTATATATTTATTTTTAGATAAATAAATAATAATTTAACATCCTATACCTTAAGTTTAGAAATGTTTCTCTTTTATAACGAAATATTGTAAGTGTTATTTAAACTTAATTTTCACTTTTACTTTTCTTCTCAAATGTCACTTTATGAATAGAAAGTTAATTAAACTAAAATCAATTTGACAAGTTTTTTATAGAAAGCGTGATTAGATAATCAGATCTATAATTAGTTTTAATCGGTTTATCAGTTTGTAAACGAATTCCTCTGATTAGTTAGCAGAATTAGATTTGGTAGGAAAATAGCTTTATTTGAGACTAAAACCAGTTCCAACATCTTAACACATTTTTTAACGCTTTTTTTCGATTAGAAATTTTTGATTCCCATCAGATCGTCATCCATTAGCGAATGTCAGACATTAATCAGTTCCATTTGAATACCTAGATAAAAAGTAATTAAGAATTTTATTTTGAGTTAAATAGTTTGAATTATTCATTATGTTTTTGGACTTTAATCTAATAGTAACTTCTTTTAGATAAAATAAATAATTATATTTTAGTTTTCCCAGACAAACAATATTATTATTTAAAATTACCATAAGACGTTTATATTTTCAATTGAAATCGAAGAACATATTTCTATTGAAAAAAGTTAAAAACAACAAAGAAACAGTTAATAAAACAATATAAAACCAGACATTTGTTAGACATAGACAAAAAAAAACAGTTTATTACTCATAAAAGGAAAAATGTGGTTTAATCAATAAAAAATAAAACTAACAGCAAAATAAAACTAGAAAGATGGACTAACTTCGGCCGTGCCGAAGTTCGTATACTCTTGCAGATTTTCTCTATATAATTCACCAGAAGCATTATTGTAAATTAAACATACCAAATTTACAAATTCAATATTTTGAGCTTGAGGAAAAAAATTTTTCATACAAAATTTTTTTTTGTACCGATTGTTCCTATAGCAGCTATATGATATAGCCAACCGATTCTGATCAGACTTGGTTGAAGTATCAAAAAGCATATTAAACTCATAAATATCAAATTTCGTGGCATTCGGTTGAAAAACAACAGAGTTATTGAGAATAAGCCTTATTCATGACCGATCGGTCCTATGGGAGCTATATGATATAGTCGTCCGATTCAAATCAAACTTGGTTGAAGTATCAAGAAGCATATTAAACTCATAAATATCAAATTTCGTGGCATTCGGTTGAAAAACAACAGTTATTGAGGATAATCCTTATTTATGACCGATCGTTCCTATGGGAGCTATATGATATAGTCGTCCGATTCTGATCAAACTTGGTTGAAGTATCAAGAAGCATATTAAACTCATAAATATCAAATTTCAAATTTCCTATGCTGAAAATCTCAGCTCTGTAGCTCTTATGGTCTCGGAGGAGAAGCTGTTGATCCAGACAGACGGACAGACGGACAGACGGACAGACGGACATGGTCATATCGACTCGGCTATTCATGCTGATCAAGAATATATATACTTTATATAGTCGGAGATGCTTCCTTCTGTGCGTTGCAAACTTCTGACCAAAATTAATATACCCTCTGCAAGGGTATAAAAATATGGTCAAATTTAGTAAAAATTTAAATGATTAATTAAAAATATATTTATTTACATTTAAGTCTCTTTAAACTTTCGCATTAAAATTGGCTTGAAATTCGAATTTTGTTTTACTTATTAATCTACTAAAATTGCGAGTTTAATTAGGAATTTTGATTACCAAATAATTTAAAAGTTTAAAGTTTAAATTTTAAATTTTTGTATGCAATTGATAATATTTTCCAATTTAAGATAATTCTTTATATTTTATATATATATTGAATAATTGTATTGATGATGTATTGATGACAGATTTTCTTTTGATGTTTATTCTTCCCCCAGACAAAATATCAAAGATGCATCCCCTTAGTTTCTTTTCATGTTTTCTTTTTCTTTTTTTTCTCTTCTTTTTTTTTTTTGTTGTTTGTGAAATTTTTATTGCCCTGTCATTTTGTTAATATTGATTTTAATGTCCTTCCATGGCGGATTCCGGGCCACCCATTCGACTGACTTCCTTAACCCTCTTGTGCTTCCTTTGCTTTTGCCTTTTTGTGTTCACTTGGCTAATATACTACTTGGCCAAAATGACATTTCTCGATTGCTCTTTTCTTTGTCAATTTATGACTTTTGAGTACGTTGCCATATATCATTATAATTGTCAATAATCGTTCGATTTATTTATATTTTCTCATATGTGCGTTGACATTTTATGGCCATTTGGCCGGGGCTCACATCTTTTTATTGCCCTTACCCCCACTATCTCTGTCTCTCTCGCACTCGTACTCTCTTTTGCATTCTCTTTCTCTCTCTCTCTCTCTCTCTCTCTTGGTCTCTGTCCCTTCCTTCCTTCCTTCCTTTATCGGCTTTTTGCTTATAAATCATCATGCGAAATATGAAAGCAAAAGTATTGCATTGTTTAAAAGACATTGCCAAGGACCGTAAAATTTTATTAGGCATAACTTTTCATTGCATTTGCATAAAGACAGAGGGCCGAGCCGAAATTCAGCCCTCCCCCTCCCACCCCTGTAGAACATGATGTTCCATTTTTTGTGTTCCTTTATAATTTTTTGTGTTGTCAGCTTTGTGCGTGTGCGTGTGTGTGTGTGTGTGTGTGTCTGTTGACTTAGATCAAAAGGTCGTTATCAATATTTAAAAGCCAAAATGTCAAGGTCACAAAGGCCCAAAACAAAATATAAAAAGGAAAGACACAGAAGCAGGAACAAAGCCAAAAGAATTATGAAAATATAAAGCGAAAAGGAAATTGTGCGTTGTGCCGTTGTTTCCTTCACCCCCTCCGCTCTCTCTGTCTCCTCTCTCTCTCTCTCTCTCCCTCTGTTTCTCATGACCTGGCCAAACTAGCTAACTGTCAGCGGTCTTAACTTTACAACGTTGCATGAATAAAAATTTAAATAATTTATAAAATTTGTTACTTATGGCGCCCGGCATATAAACAGCCGCAAGGCACCAACCAAAAAGCATCAGACCAGCCAACTCAAGTAAATATGGCGAAAACAATGTGAACTTCCTGCTGAACAAGAAAAAAAAAAGAAAAAAAAAGAAACCCGAAACGGTGGCGTATGCGTAATGCAAAATGCCGGTAAACCATGAGCCGGGCAACAGTAGTAGTGAGTGTATATATATATAGGTATATATATGTAGGTGGATGGGAATTGGAGACGACGAACCGGAGCTTAAGCTTACGGAAGTCGTTGGCGGCTTCTATGGCTGGCTTGTTGGCTGGCTGCTGCTTTTGTGTTTTATTTTTTAACGAATTTTTATGATGTCTATGGCAAGGGCAGACATTCTTTGTGCCACCGCCGTGGTACATTAAAAAAGAGTCTAAATGTGTGTGGGGGGTGGGGAGCGGGGAGCGGGGGTGGAGGAGGGTTCACTCTGTTCCTGTCCCTGTGCTGCTATTTCTGCATATTTTAGTGTGTAGTGTGTGTAGAGTAGCGTAATTTCTTGTGTTGTGTCTGTAGGCTCCACTCCTCCTCCCTCCGTTTCATCCTCCTCATCCCTTACTCTCTCTGTCATACCCTGAAACTCATTCCATTTTGATAATAGCGCGAGTTTTTATGCTAAATGGAAATTTTCAGCAAACAATTTGTTGTTTGAGGAGTGGGGTAGGGGGGTAGACTAAAGAGAATAAAAAAATGGAGACACACAGCATCAGCAGCAAAAGAAGGACAAGGATTGGGGGGTGGGGGATGGATACATGTGGGAGTGTTAGGTTGCCAAAATGACAGTCTCATACCGACACCTGAGCTTATTGATTTGTCGCCTTCATACCGTGAGGGGGTTTTTAGGTACCATCTATATATAGGATATATAGAATATAGGATAGGTATGGTAAGGTAAGGTAAGGTAAGGTACTATATCTGCGTTGTAATCCCATTGACTTGTACGCTTGGCTGCCTTATTTTTGCGTAATTTAATAACTTTGTTTAACATAATTGACAATTGAAGCGGTGACATTGCCGTTTATAGGCAGTTTAATGTTCCATCTAAGCCCACACACACGCACACACGCGCACATACACAAGTGTAATGAACTTTAAAATATGATAAAAAAAAAACAAGTAAGAACACGAAAGGAAATAAGAAAATACCTTGTAAGCAATTTTTTACAATTTCAGGAAATAATTTCTATACAGAAAGTCAATTGTATTTTTTTATACAGTGTAAAAGATAATTATTTCAAGATGATTTTAAATTTTTGCTTGCGAGTTGTTTAATATTTTAATAGCTGACAAAATTGTTATAAATCTTACTCCTACACACACACACACACACACACACACACACACAGACATACACACCCACACGCAACTTTCTTTTTGGCGGTTATAAAATTTTAATTAGTTGCCTGGGTGACGCATGCCAGCAATTTGAACTCTTTTTTGGCAAAAAGTTTTCTTTTATATATATATATATATATTTTTGAAGGGATAAAAGAGGGTGGGGGGGGTGTCGTTCCGCATATTCATATATACATATGAAAGATGAGATAGAAGAACTTTCTCAGACTTTTATCGTCTTCAACTTGCTCTTGCTCCTGTTTCATGTTGCAGTTGCAGTTGACATCCAACATGAGCGGCAACCGCGATGTAGGCATATATAAGAGACAGACAGAGACAGAGGGAGAGACAGAGACAGAAATAGATATATACATGCATAGAGATATATATAGAGATAGACAGATAGAGACAGAGACAGGCAACATCCTTTACGCAAATGACAAACTGACGTACGTGACATTTATGCGAATTGGCAGTTGCTGGAAATGGCAGTGGAACAGCATCGAAGGAAGTTGAATTTGTAAGCCCCAATAGCACATATATGTATGTACATATACATATATAGAAAGATATACATACACACATACACACATACATATACATATGCATATATGTATCATGGTAGAAGCAAAAAGAAAAGTAAGCCAAAGCCATAGAATCTGCCAGGCCTCACATAAAATGTATGTCAACTTTATACGTAAACACATACATACTATTTATTTTTATGTAGTAGATGTATTTATTATATGTACATACATACATACATACATATATCAAATTTATGTCATACAAAATGATTTTTCTATAGCGCATTTACTAAATGTTTAAGTGCAGTTGGCAAGTGACTGGAGGAGAAAACGGAATATGATTTCAAAATGAATGACATGTCAAGGTTTTGGTTGTGACTTTGTTAAGGACATGTTAAAAGTAGGAGATGTGTGAATTGAATGATGATTCCTCCCTTCACCCTCTCTCCTTTACTATTTCCCCCATTTCACTATTTATATATATATATATATATATTTCTTTCACTCATTCTTTGATTTGCATATGGCAAGTGCTAGTAATGAATGAGAAAGTTTCTTTTAAAAGGTTTCCCCCCCCCTCCCCTTAATGTAATAATCAGAAAGTGTATTTTTGTATAGTGACTTATTCATCATATACTGTGCATTGTAATTCATTAAATGAGGAAAACCAACATTTTTATTAAATCTTTGCAAAAGTAATTTATATCCGATTCTTGAGTTGATTCATCTTAAATTTATGACATAGAAACTGTGATCATAGAATGAGCTTAAAATTAATAATGGATTATTTTTCTATATGGGTGAGATGGATTAGGAATATCAAGAAACCAAATTATAAGAGAATTGTAGAAATAATTCGGTTTATAAATGGAATATATCTAAAAATGATAAGTCCAAAATCTTAATTTCTAGGCAGTATTATCATGGATAAATTTAAGGATTCCTGTTCATTATCCATTCCTGAGTAATGGAGTTTTTCTTTTTTTTCAGATTAGCATAAATATTAATCCATAAAATTGAGAGTTTCCTGGTGTGAAAATGTTGAAAAGCAAGAGATTGAATTAAAATTGAGCAAAGGAAATTGATGTCAGCCAACTATATATATTATTTATAGTGTAAGGTGATTCAATTGGAATTTTATATGATCTGAGTATCTATCCGAATCTTTAGATTATCAATGAGTACTCATATATTAAGACAATGCAAGACAAGGCAAACAATTTTACATATAGTTTATAATGTTTTCAAGATCATGAATTATAAGGTTTAATCTGTTGATATATTTTGGTTACCTTTATAGTATAAACTATATATGGAAACGGTGTCTCAAGACATATATCAAAAGATAATATGGATCATTCTATCCTCTTTATGCTTTTTTCTATCCATTCTTTATGCTTAGATCATTGTCTGGAAAAAATTAAATTTTAGTTTACCGATTAACATTGCGGCGAACTCTGACAATAAATAAACCAATTTCCCACATACTTCTTAATGAATATTTTTTACATTAAAAAATCATAGTTTTTTTTAAACAATTTTCTTAACTTTTATTTATTTTAATAATTAAATATCGAAAAGTACTTTTTGAGTCTTTAAAATTTTTATTGACTTAAATTCTGGTTTTTATTCGATTTAAGATGAAATGAATGTTAATTAATAAACTTTATTAATTAGCCAAATCAAATCAGTATTTATTTTTAAAATACATGTTAAGCTTAAAATGACTTATAGAGAAAACGTAAAATTCATTTTATATTTTTAAATTTTAATTTATATGAAAATTTTTGGTGTTTAATATAAGGACACCAGCAACTGTCTTTCCATCTTTATTAGCATATTGATATCAATTTCAAAAAGATCTAAATTGTTTATTATTCTTTTATTGTTTTTTATGTACAAGCAAAAATGTTAACGGCAAAAAAGGTTTTAAAATTTCAAAAGTTTTGATCGTTAATAATATTTGATATATGTTAATATGTTGCTATAGTGCGAAATATATATATATTTCTTCCTTTTTGATTATTTTATGGTAACAAAATGAAATTTAATGTAATTATTTGCTACTTGTACTTGTAATACATAGAAGAAGGATATAAAAATAAGTTGTCTATGGAATATTATTCTCAATTAGATGCCTTAGTTGACTTGGTTAAAAGCAACTACAACTCCATCTAAAATATTAAAAATTTTGTATCAGCATTTGCTATCCTAAAATCCTTCATTTCCAATCCAACCTAAGGCTATAAGTTAAAATTTCACCTGGACTTTGTGTGTTCGACAATTTGATGAAAATTTCGATTCTCATTTTTCTTTCTTAACATTTTTTTTTGTTTTTGAACCAAGGCATACATTTTTGTTGTCATTTCATTAAAATGTAATGAAACCTTTCGATCGATTGAACATAAAAATGTTTGCTATAAAATTTTAAATACACCAATACCAATGCACAGCCGTATCTATGAGTGCTTATGTATATGTGTGTGTATGTGTGTGTGTGTGTGTGTGTGTTTTGCGAGTGAGTTTGCAATAAAATGAAGTTGAACAAATCGCATAATAAAAACCGAAAACATACAAAACACCAAGAGAGGCGGAGGAGGAGGGGACAGGAGATGCTGTAGAAGAAGGAAGAGTGGTATAAGGATACATTCCCGGTTCCCCCTTTTCGTCCTTTTCCTTTTTACGCTCTTGTGTTTTTTTTTTGGGGGGGTTTCAGCAATTTTCGGTATACGATGTAAAATTTTCGCCAAATGTCGTTTGATACGAACATGCTTATCACATACACACACACACACACACTCACTCGCCCACTTACACAGACACATTATGAAGTCGTAATAATGCGTATGTGTGTGTGTATGAGTCTATTTGCGTATGTGTATGTGCGAGTGTGCGTGTGTGTGTGTTATGTAAAAAGGACACGCAAAACCGCGCAACAAATATAAACATATCGAACACAGAACGAGGCACAACCAACACAACACAACAAAACACAACACAACACAACCGGCAACAACAATGGCTACAATAATAACCCCATCACGTATACGCAGAGTTGTGCGGCTGCCATACACGTGTTCCTTCAACCCGTCTCGCCTTGTGTCGTTTTGTTTGAGGTCCTGGCTTCTGGCTGTTGAGTTTCCTTTTGGTTTCGGGACAGGGACCGGGTCCGGGTCCGGGTCCTGCGACTCGCCTTTGATAAAATGACATTAAGAAGTCGTGACAATGCCACTAACTGAACCAAAAAGTAGACGCCGCTCGACAGTCGTCAGCTGGCACAACACTCGAGACGACTTGATCGACAGTGGTACAAAATGACAATGAACTAAAATAAAATAAAAAATAGTTAGAGCATTATTTAAATAAAATAAATGATTTTTCTTAAAAACAAAGGAAATACACAAAATTTTAACTTTTCTTGGTTAGGGGTTTTCAACTACCTTTGCCCCACTGTTCATTGACTGTGTCTATATGCCCTACCGTCTGGCATTGCCATCTTCATCTCCATTACCAGGCATCGCTTCAGTCACTCACACTTGCCCGGATCTATCTGCATTGTAATGTCCTTTGCGATACGACAAAGCGGCGATTCAACTCGAAATAAACTTCAACATGATGTGGTGGTAGTCTCATTCCATTCCCCCCTCCACCCTCAACCCCACATCTCCCCCTCCACCTCCTCCACGACACTTTTCGCGCTGTACAGTTGTGTCAACAAAATGAACGTGCCAATGTGAACATTAGATGGAGTTTCTTCTATCCAACAAAAAAGGAAATGAGGAGTCCAGGTTGTTGGGTGGGTCTTAGGGTTGATGGTGGGTATTTTATGATGGTGGGGATGGGGAGGGGGTTGCGTGGGTGGGTGAGGTAGACAAAAATTTAATAGAATTTGTATGGCAGCACCCACCGAAAAATGTTGCGGTCGTCAGTTTTTGGTTGTTGTTGTTGTTGTTGTTGTTATTGCTGGCCTAGCATAAAATTGAATTTGTCTAATGACAAGTTGTTGCTATTTCTATATAGAGTTGGCAGTCAGTGTCATTCGAATTGCTGTCCAAGTACTCACAATAACTATTTGGCTAACGGGCAGCAGTTAAAAGTAACTACCATAAGCTACAGGTACAACTTACATATCGGAATATATGTATATACATATACACCAGCAACAGAGTCATAATAAGTGAGAAAGCGTGAAGGGGGGGGAGGAAGGAGTAGATGTTTGGTAGGGGGTGCTCGTGCTCGTGCAACTATGGGAACATGTTTTTTTTTTTTGTATAGCAACAGGAAAAACAATTTTTGGTTGCTTTTATTTGTTTTTTTTTTTTTGTTTGTTTGTTTGTATTGGCTTTTGTTCAAGTTTTGACAAAAACCGAAACATGAGAAAAACATATGTTTCGAAAATTAATGACAATTTAATTGTGGTCTCGTTGGACTAATTGAATGGTCACTCTCTATTGTTACAAGATAAATGTAAATGTCAACAGAATTTCTCACTCGGAAATCCAATATTCTGAATCTATAATTATTTTAAATAGCAGGTGGAAAAATCTTTGACTGTCAAAATTCAAGTCAGGAAATTTACAGAATTATCCTTGAAATTGAAAGGTATTGAAATGAATCGATTTATCACTTGATAATTAGTTTATCTGGAAATTAATGAATATTGCAAGGTATTGAGAATAGACAGAGTATTTTAGACAGTCCCATAAGATATGGTTCCGTACAATTCGATGATTGGACAATTCATAAGTCTTTCAGTATGAATTGCAATCTAAATTATATTATATCCAAATATATATTTATTTATTGTGCTCAAATGAGTACTTAAGTAATACTTTGTCCAAAATTATTATGACAAGTTAGTAGGAGGAATTAAGGGGTAATTATTATGTCAGAGTTGTACTTTCATAAACTCATTTTCGGTGAATGAACCTAAAAGCGCTTAGTCAGTCAGTCAGTTAATCAATATCGGAAATGTTCCTTCAATAAAAATGAAGTAAGCAAGTCGTCCCTGCCGACTTGGAGTATACCCTGTACCAAAGAAGGATATTTCATTTAAACAGACTCCTTCGCAATCCTCATTAATTGAATAAAATTTTTCATAAAATTCTCTTAACAAGCCGAATCACCAAATTCATGCTTTCTCGCTCACTCATAACAGTGAACGAAACTAATGCGTCATTCGGTACAAAGCAACATGCGCATGCCATCTCGCTCACACATTTCAGCTGCCGCTGCCCATAGAATTTCAGTACAAAACATATATACGTATTATCTCCGACATTTATTGCCCGATTTCGGTCAAATTCGGTCAGATGGTATATATTTGAGTCTGCCAAAAAGAATTATGATAGATCTAATAGGACTCAAGTTATAGCTTTTTCTAATTTGCGGGGGCGGAAGTGGGCGTGGCAAAAATTTGAAACAAACTTGATCTGCGTATGGACTAGACGGATGTTGACACCAAGTTTGGTTACTCTAGCTCTTATAGTCTCTGAGATCTAGGTGTTCATACGGACGGACGGACAGACGGACAGACGGACGGACAGACGGACAGACGAACGGACAGACGGACATGGCTATATCGACTCGGCTGTTGATGCTGATCAAGAATATATATACTTTATGGGGTCGGAAAATTTTCCTTCTCCCTGTTACATACATTTTAGCGACTTTAATATACCCTTGAACCCTATGGGTACAGGGTATAATTATTCCTGATTTAGGTGACAAGAACAGAGGTCGAATCTCAAATCCCCCGAATACTTACACCTATTGAAAACTAATATCCAATAGCTATTGTATGATAACATAATTTCAAACGATACGTTCACATTCTTAATCCTATTGCTTAACGATATATTAAGCGCAGTTAATGCCTATCATCAAAACTTGAACAATTTAGAAGCTTGTCTAAAATAGATAATTTCCTTCTCTTTATTAAAATGCATCACAATTTTTATAAAAATAATTGAAGTATTATAGAAAATAGATATGTTTATGATCAAATTTTACATATTGAAGTTTTGAAACGTTTTATTTTTATTTACAGAAAATTAAATGTAATATATTAAATATCAAAGTTAGAGTATAATATAATTCAGTGCCAGTTGCCTTCTGTATATTTATCCATATCCTTCATATTCTATCAAAAGATTATTATAAAATTCTAACAACTTTCTAGGAAATAAGGCAATTATGAAAAGTTTGGACCTTGGTATTCAGTTTCTACATATAGTCTAGTGTTGTGTAACGACTGCTTCTCGTGGTCAGAGTTGCCAGATAATGATAGGTAAGAATGTATTAAATCTTAACCATACGATACGATATTAATGCAATAGATCATACAATAATATACATATATAGCAAATCAAACAGAAATAAATGGGAATCATCTTTATATGCTTTAAAACTATGTAAATAATTTTAAGTATTAAATATTCTTCTGTGTTTCCCTAAATTTATTTGGTCAGAAATTGTTAAAAAACAAACAAGTAAATTTAAAAGGAGTGAAAACCATTAAATAAAGTTTCTATGAGTTAAATATAAAAGCACATATAAGTATACATACGTATGTACATATATATATATCAATAGACATATTTTTTATGTGTTCCCAGATATACATACATACATATGTACATACATATGTATCTACATAACAATTTATAACATTTTTTTGTTAATAAATGCTGTTACAAAATACAATTTACTTTTTCCATTATATTCCCTCCACTCAAAACATTTAACATTATTCCAGTAAAAATATCCTGTTTCTTTTTAGTGTAGCTTAACTGACAATTGTTTGGCACCTACCTTTGGTGCCATTCCCTACCTCTTCCTATCCCATCTCCGTTACCAATTCCGAAAGATCCCCTCTATATATGTATACATACAGTCGGTCGGACGGTCGGCTGGCCATGGTGAGGAGTAACTGTCAAAACAAAATATGAAATTTGAGCAGATTTCAGTGAAATTGTGCGCCATCAACCCTAACGACCCCGCCCCCGCTCTCGAACCGGTGTAGCAGCAGCAGCAGCAGGAGTACCCATACTATTCAGTAAAGGAGAAACTCAGGCCATTAAAATTGTTTCTGGTAACAAAGAAAACTCATAACGTATGTTTGGGTAGTTGAGATTTTCTGACACAGATAGCCGTGGTCTGTGCCCCGCCTGGTCCTGTTTCTCTTGTCGCAATGTGAACGACAGCGCAATGTCTAGGGCACCAGCTGACATACCGACACAATCCTACCGATTCCCGCCTCCATTCTCAATCGACAGCATGCATGCCTGAGCATGGTCAGAGCTAAAGCCAGAGCCATGTGGATAGCCAACCAACCAACCGACCGACCGACAAACGGACAGACCAACCAACCATCGTTCGAAAATTGTATGAATATGAAAGTGATGAAAACTCAACGATAACGTGCCAAGGTCGTTTCCGGCCGCGTGCATATGAACCGCACAGCCGGAGAGTACTATTATCCTATACTACCAACCATCGACCATCAACCATCGACTACTACCAAACAATGCAATGTGTGGTTAGTTGTTGGCCCTGGCCCACTACCCTGCGTGGGTTCACTCTTCCACTCTCCCCTTCTTGTAGGGAAAAGTACTGTGAGTGGTCTTTAAGTAAAACCCATTTTGTTGCCAAACCGCAAAGAAAAAGTAGCCACAAACGGACGCTTGTCAGTAATTTCAATTTCACTTCTAAGCACCTTTGACTGATGGAAGCTCAAATTGGTTAAGAGTTGGGCCGGGTTGGATGATTGTGATGGACGGAGAAGGGAGTGGGAGTGAGAGGGTGGGGGCAGTACATCAAAATGCTAGGGTTTTTGTTGAGGGTGATTATTGAGTTGTTGCTGATAAGCGAAAGCTGCTTGGATTTTTTGTAATGAGGCTCAACCTTTCATCTTGCTCCATCTATGGCCAAGCTCCTTTAAATGGCTAATCAAAGCTGGCATTGGGCCGAAATTCAAAACTGAACTTAGACAATGGACACAGTGAGATAGATAGTAGATGGAGGAGAGAGGGAAAGACCACCCGACCGACACTTAAAGAACCTGCACAAGAATATTTAATTACCAAAAAACGTCAAAATTAATTATGACAGCTGTCAGTTGAGTGTGTGCTGAAGCCCTCGACTATAGAAGAAGAAGCTCAGCTTTGGAATGAATTTAACGACGCGACGATTCACTGACAAACAAAATGAATGAATTTGAAATATGAAGAATGAGATAGATATAGGAGAAGGGAAAGGAGGAGGAGGGGGGGATATGGTAAGAGATAAAGACAATGACCGAGTTGAATAATAATAATGAAATGGAATGAAATGAAATGGGTCAAGCAGACAAAAAGTGACAACTGGACAGTTTCCAGACAATGTCATGGTATAAGCACAGTTTAAGACACAGGTTCAATTTGAACTTTGAAACTTGGCAAGTGAAATTATTCAAAAGTTCACGTGATCTCTATCTCATTAAGATGAAAGAGTTCAATGTAAAGTCAAAAATACAATGAAAATGTTTACACTAGTCAATTAAGTCACTTAAATTAAAAAAGGTTAACAATTATAGAATCGATTGATCAATTTATTGATTAGTCGCATCGGCCAGTTTCGAAAAAAAAAAAATAGTATTTCATAATTTTGTTTTGTTTTAAAGTTAAGTTTGTTAATTTACTGGTGAGTTGTGAAGACTTCTCTAAAAATCGAAAAGAAAAAAGCATATCGACTGATGATTATCTCTTGAATTAAATTATTTGCTTGCATTCGAGGGTCATATTGATAAGAAATCGAGGTGGCTTTATTGAGGGGGCATGAATGTGGCATCATCGGAAGTGAACAGTTGAGGCAGTAATGAAAAGTTCGGTAGTCGTCAACATGGAAAAAAATTATAGTCTAAGAAGTAGAATTAAAATCCGTCCAGTAGCCTGTTGCCATCTACCCGCCTCGAGATTCCGTAGAAGTCGACCTAATCCAGCCTTGTCGATCGCTTAAAAGGCATTAATCAGTTCCATATCCATTTAATCGGATTTACATAATAATAATAAAAAAGTTTCATTACCTAACATTAATATATGAAATTTTAGCAAAATTTTTATCTACAATTCTACATTATACAATTTTACTCTTGTTGAAAATAATATTCGAGGAGCAACTAAGTTTACTAAAGCATATTTGGATTCGTATTTTACTCGCACCGGTATAGCATAAATCATTTGCTATACATGGAACTTAAACAAAGTTTTATTATTTATTTTAATAAGTATATTATGCCCTTTCTCTCTTTACTTTTTACTTTTGCACTTTTGACTTGCCTCTCTAGTGAGCTAAATTTGACTGCTTTCATTCTCGTCTGACCCCACTGCCCGTTGTCAACTTTTTCCTTCTAGATCTAGCCACTCCCTACAGTGTGAAATGGGTCAGACTTTGAACCATCAGGTTACTCTGTCCTACACTCAAAAACTTGAGATTATTCAATATACACATATAGTTCTTAGTTAAGGAGGAAGATTATTTTAGTTGTTTATTATAAAACACTCACAATTTCTTTTTATTTACATTCCATTACTTTAAGATTTACTTACATACTTTCGTCTAAGTCTCGTTATTTACTTATATTCATGATGACAGTTGTCACAATTTGTATTATCTGCATTATTGTTCAGAAATTTTGTGGTACCAAAATAATTTCATTCATTTCTTTCCAAAAACTTGTAAATCTACCTCCTTTTAACTGGTTATGAGTCATCGTGTTGATTGTGGACCCCTGGGGCTGTTTTGCTGTCTATCCCTATCCCTATGCTATCCATCTAACTCTGGATATCTTTTCAACTATCCATCTGTCTGCCTGTCTGCGGCCTGATGTGAGGCCCATCCCACTGCCACTCATAACGCATTTGCAACTGTGGATTATACGCCATTCCATTCGTTCAATTATTGCCCCATGCATAATATTAATATGTACATATATGTATGTATATTTGTATAGCATATTATATGTTTGTACGATAAGGCAAATGTCTCCATGTTTCTCTCTGTCTCTATCTCCCTCTATCTCTCTCTCTCTCTGTCCCTGTCTGTCTCTTGGTTAGTTTGGACAACGAAATAGCAATTAACGCGCCAACTCAATTGCAACTAAGAAGGGATCTCTGGGTAAAAGGGAGCAATACAGTAGTTCAGTATAGAATGTGTGTGGATTTCAGTTTGAGTCTCATGAATAAAACGAAATTAAGTCATTATTTTAATACGCGACGTCACTCGAGCAACGATGCGTCCGAGGTTCTCTCATTTTAGCTCCCTCCCTTCCCTCTCGCTTGATATATGAGCGATGTTTTGTATGCATAATTTCATTATAAGTATATAATGTACTACGCACTATCTATCTTGGGTCCATGATGGTTGAGAGGGAAGGTGGTGGTGGTGGTGGTGGTGGTGAGGGGGGTATTAGGATGACGACGTGGTCAAACATGGTGAACGGACACTGCGTAGAGTGCGGCCTGTCCGCACGGCTGGACGACGATTATAAATGGAAGTCTGTTTAGTGCGCAAATCGTCAGCGAAGCGTAGGCTGGAACTAAACTCGAGGTCTAGGAGGTCGTGTGCCACGCCTATTGAGACAATACACAAAGACACACACACACACACACATAATAAACACACACACACAAAGGCAGATGCAATACGGGCGGCGCTACGAGCTCTTGACTTCCGTCGACCCAATTGAGCATTTGCATTTGTCGCAACTTTTACACTGAAAAAAAAATCAGGTGGGAAAATGTGAATAACATTTGCGAAGATTAAATTCAAT
Source organism: Drosophila sturtevanti (assembly GCA_018150375.1). NCBI lineage: Eukaryota > Metazoa > Arthropoda > Insecta > Diptera > Drosophilidae > Drosophila > Drosophila sturtevanti. The sequence goes on from JAECWJ010000690.1 coordinate 2,051,797, forward strand.
CTTGAGACAAGTAAAATTTGATTGGAGTGCACCGCAAACGTTAAAGTGATCCGGATACGGGATATATAGCATTTAATCTTGATCCACAACGATCGAAAACATATAAAAATGTTTGATAAATAAATGAATAACTTGATATAATAAATAACTTCATACACAATGATCAGACTGGGAAATCTGTGATATCAGGCATGAATTATAGTTTTAACGCTAGATGTCGCCAGCTTGTCTCCGTGTTTTTATGACTTGCCATAGAATTAGCTTAGAAACGAAAATAAAGACACATATCTGTGTAAGTCGTAAAATTCTTTTTGATAATTCAATTACTTCATCTATTTTTATGCATAACAATTTCTTCAAGTGTAGACATATAAAACCTATCTATCTCACTCACACTCGAACGCCCACGACTTGCTCAATTAAATGCTGCCATTCGGGCCTACCTGTCTCTACGTTTTGTGCGTAATTATGATAAGAAAAGGTTTTACTTAGTTCCCCTCCCCCCCCTCTCTACCCACACCCATAGCGCTCATCATTCCTGCTTTCCCTGCTGTTGTTACTCCTCCTCCTCCTCCTCCTACTCCTTCTCATTCTATGCATACCTTCATACTGTTATATCCCTTCCCTTTCACCTTTTTCCTCCTCCCCCCTCCACCACTTCTTCATCCTCATCGTGTTCTTCTTCTTCTTCTGCCACATTTTCTACTCATTCCTCAACGCACTGCCGCCTTGTACCTTTTGGCAGCCTATTATTTTTGTTGACTACCGTTCCTCAGGCCCATTTTGTTGCTGTTGCTGTTGTTGTTGTTGTTGTTGTTGTTATTATTGTAGCCTGTTGTTGTTGTAATGATAAACTACCTCATTTTGTTGTTGCTGCTGTTGTTGTTGGTATGGTACTTGCGTTGAGTTTGTTGTTGGCTTTTGTTGTTTTTGTTTGAATTTGACATGGTAATTAACCCGCAACGCTCAACTTTGCCCAAAAATAAAAAAAAAGAAAGAAAAAAAAAACCAACAAATTCAACTCTCTGACGAGTTTTGTTGCTGTTGTGCACAGGTGTGGGAGTGTGTGAGTGTATGAATGCCTATGCCTATGCCTGTGTGTTTGTGTGGTTGCCATGTGTGTTGTGTTGCGTGCGTGTGTGTGTGTGTCTGTGTGTCTCTGCGCCTTCCTTTAATTAATCAAAAATTCCCGCTCAATTTTATTAATTTCGCTTGTGACAATAAAAAATGACTCTTGTCCGTCCAATCATTTAAATAATTTGACAATATATAAAAATTAGCGATAACAATTTAACCAAATTTGGTAGCCAACCAAATCCAACTAAATTATTTTGTTTTTCTTTATGGAAAAAAACCGAAATGAATTAAATATTTCCTTATTTGAAATACACTTTTTGTGATGATTGAAAATTTTTATTCACATTGAATCAAAATAATTTTATAATAACTACGAATCATAGCTAAAATTATTGCCAATCGATTGTTGATAGAAATTGAAATTAATGGCATTTAATTAATTTAATTCAATTAATTAATCTTAATCTTTTTGCAAGCAAAAGCTTTACTATATCCAAACCGGTTCTAAAAATATTCAAATCAATGCGTAAAAGTGAAAATTATATAAGCCAAATATACCCACAGAACTTAAGGTATGCAAAAACTTGGGTCAATCCATTGACAAGAGACATAACTTTTATTTCTAATATGGCAAATTACATGCTTAATCTCTTGTTCACAACCTATTAAAATTTTGTATTAATTTTGAATTAAAAAAAAAACTATAGAAAGACTTTGAAAATTGATTTCTAAACTTTAATAAAATTTATAGAGAATTTATTTTAAACTAGAAAGATGGACTAACTTCGGCCGTGCCGAAGTTCGTATACCCTTGCAGATTTTCTCTATATAATTCACCAGAAGCATTATTGTAAATTAAACATACCAAATTTACAAATTCAATATTTTGAGCTTGAGGAAAAAAATTTTTCATACAAAATTTTTTTTTTTTACCGATTGTTCCTATAGCAGCTATATGATATAGCCAACCGATTCTGATCAGACTTGGTTGAAGTATCAAAAAGCATATTAAACTCATAAATATCAAATTTCGTGGCATTCGGTTGAAAAACAACAGAGTTATTGAGGATAAGCCTTATTCATGACCGATCGGTCCTATGGGAGCTATATGATATAGTCGTCCGATCGGGATGATTCCGAGATATACAATGCCTGCAGCAAAAAGGAGCCTATGCTGAAAATCTCAGCTCTGTAGCTCTTATGGTCTCGGAGGAGAAGCTGTTGATCCAGACAGACGGACAGACGGACAGACGGACATGGTCATATCGACTCGGCTATTCATGCTGATCAAGAATATATATACTTTATATAGTCGGAGATGCTTCCTTCTGTGCGTTGCAAACTTCTGACCAAAATTAATATACCCTCTGCAAGGGTATAAAAATGGGACACAAAACCTGGATGTATTTAAATGTGTTAGTTTTAGTTTCTAGTACTCATCTTTTGTATTTTATTTATATAAGATACTTAATGTATAAAAGCATTAAAAACAATCCATTAAAATGCAATCCATTAAATCTCTGAGGGAAATTTATAAAACAGTTGCAGAAACATTATAAATTATATCAGAAATCTTAAGCTGGCCCTTGAACAAATTTTTCAATTAATTTGTTTTTGCTTTAAAATGTATTTATATGATTTAATTATTATGATCTGTTTCTTGGTATTCGAGATTACAATGGATATTTTAATTTTAACTGTCGGCTTTTTTTATATAATATATTCATTATAATACCAATATATATTAAATTACGAAATTTAAGATTATGTTCATTTTAAGTATTATATATTATACTGAATTGGCTGAAATTAATCTATTTTCCATCTATTTATTATTAAAATAGATAAAATAAATGATAGATATTAAACCTTTTTATAAGTTCAAGAACAGAAATCAATTGAAAATACAAGAAAACCTTTAGAAAAGGAAATTTACATGGTGTTGAATTTCTTAGCCCTTCGAAAAATCCATTCAAGTTTATTATTTGTGGGGATTACTGAATAGAGATTACTCCATTTCAGAATTATATAGTTATACACATACATGGTATATTATTTAATATTTGTTTATTTTATAAATTTACGAAATGTTAAATGTATTGATATTTTCTACGATATTTGAGATTATGTTCAATTTATGTATTTTATATTATTAATTAATTAGCTAAACTTAATCTACTATTTTTTATTTATTATATAACCTTCAAGAAGTTGAAGACATCGAATATATAAGAATTTCTTCAGAAAAGGATTATTAAGGTTTACTTAGGGTTTATGTATTTGTTTTGGTTTCTAATCCTCTGGAAAATCCATTTAAGTAAATTATTAAGCGGGATTACTCCATTTTGCAGTTGAATAGTATATACGTAGTACAATTTGTTACTAACTTTGGTAAATTCTTTTGTTTAAGGGAAATATTTGTTTGCCGATAGCTCCATCAGTTCTATAGTCATTGGATAGAATGTACTTGATTTGTTTGATCATCCATATTGTCCAGGAAAAGAGGTATATAATAATCTTTGACAACTCTTATAAATACCTTTCTAGAAATTTCGAATCTTTAAAGTTTTGCTAAATAAGTTTTCGGTCAATTGTTTAATATCAATGTATAAACTGCAAATTTATATAAAAACCATTTTTAAAGGAAATATTAATATGAATTTATTTGCTATACTATAAACATGATTTGTAGCTTTTTGTAGTTCGATATTATTTTCTCTTTATTTAGATATAGATAGATTATAAGTTATAAGTATATTTTGATATAGTAATAATATAATATAAATATTTAGTTATTTATTTATCTTAGAGCGTGGCAAATCACTGGATATCAATGAGGAGATATCTATTATTCATTTCATACACCATTAGAGGGCACACTCCATTCTAAGATAAACATTTTCACCAATAAATTAAATATAATTTAATGAATTAATTGACATCGGTGAATTCTCAGCGTGGGCAACAAATGATTTCCACTTGTGATATTTAAATCGCTGCGATTGAAATTCCAGAAAAAAGAAGATGAGACTGAGGAGCAATGAAACAGAAACAAAAACAGAAACTGAAACCGAAATCGAAATGTTGATTTTATTAATTGGATTTGCGCGCTGAGAGACTATTTCTTTCTTTCTTTTTTTTTTTTTTTGTATTCTATCACCGCCCTCCCTTCCCCCCATGGTTTGTTTTTTTTTGTTGAAAGTGTTATATTGTTTGTTATGTTGTTTGTATTATGGAATTTGATTAATATTTCTCGGGGTCGCGATCGGGGTTGAGTGCTGGGGTTTTTTTTAAGGTAGTGCTAGACATATACATATACGTGTATGTATGTGATGTCAGATAAATATATATATTTTCATATATATATACCTACCTGTCGCAGTGATTCTGTTGACTGTTGTCATACGGTCGGCTATGGCTAAGTAAATAAAATTTTAATTTTCATACCACGGGGGGTAAAAATCGTCAACATTTTGTTTTCTTCAATCTTCTTAGTTGTTATGCATGCGATGTGGAATCTTCAGTTCATTTCAGTTCAGTTCAGTTCCAGTCACCGTCCCAATCATTTGGTCAGTCCATTCGGAATGGCGCCAATGCCATGCCGTTTCCTCCCTGGTGGGCAAAGAGTAACGTTTCTGATTTTTATTGAGGTGTCACAAAAGCTTGGCCAACAACTCTGTTGAAAAATTGAATTCGAATTGGAATTGAGTTTTTTGGTTCGATTTCGATGCGCTTCTCTTTTTTTTTCTTTTTGGGTTTTTTTTTTCATTTTATTTTGGAAAAAATATTTGTTTTTATTGGGCTCCCAAGTCATTCGACGAGGCGCCGAAATCGTAATCAAAATCATAAAAAAGAAGAAAGAAAACTGCTTTTGCTGGAAAATTATTGCGTTAGCCAGGAAAAGGAATGGTTTTAATTGGTTTGGTTTGGTCAGAATAGAAATAACAAAAAAACAGACGACAGCAATTATCAATTGTGTTTTTCATTTCCAATGTCGTAAATTCTTGAATACAATATAATGAAAGATTTTATATTAGATAATTTATGAGTTCATGCTGATATATTTATGCGTGGGTCTTTAAATCTATAATCTTTAATGGTCACAATTCCCGTTGATAGATGAAAATGTTGATATCAATTTTCTTCATTTTTGATTGCCTTGGGAAAAGCAAAGCATTCATTTTAATTAAAATTCTAATTTTTGCAATAATTGTTGCCCCAACAACAACAGAAGAAAGATTACAAAATTTATGAGATGATATAGTAAAAGATACTCTTTAGTTGCTGCAAGCTAGAAAATCGAAATATTTTCTACTAAAAATTTATTTCCAATAAGAACAAAATTTCATCTTACAAACCTCTTTATTGTAGTCCTATATTCGAAAGTTTTAAATGGTTTTGTATCTATGGATTAATTGACAGTTTACGTTTAATCGCTTAGTACTTAAGGAATTCTATTATATTTTATAAAAATTTGTTAGCTTGTCCAATTTTAGTTTTACTAAAATCACATTTCGACTATATTAGATTGAATATTCTTTTGCTAACATTATAGACACAGATTTTATGTAATATCAGCTTAATGCCAAAATTAAAATTAATTAAGGGAAAAATCTTGATTCGTACTATAAACTAAAATCTTTCAAAAAGCAAAGATTTATATATATATATAAATGTTTATGAAACGACATGAAAGTGTGTTGATTCAATTAAATAATTTTCAAAGTTTTCAAAGACTATGATTAATTAATCAATATAATAAAATGTTGCTGATTATGAATGACTATACTTAATCGTGATATGTACAGATATGACATGTATGGAGAATTCTCAAGGTTATTTTTCTAGTACATGGGCATATGTATGTATGTAAAGGGCGGAGTTGCCAGCCAGTCTAGGTACCAAGCATTCTGCATCGCCCGTGTTTATTGGGATATCTTCCGGATGTAGAATAAAGCTGTCTCTGGCAACCTTAGAAAAAGACGGCAATTCGGAAAAAGACGTTGACGTGCGCGGTGACAAAAGGATAGAGTAAAGAAATAAACTAACATATTAAACTGTATCTCATATAATTTACACACTATAGATGTATGTAGAATTAATTAATTAACTACACATCTTACATGTATCTATATGTAGGTTACATGCAAAAGATTAACTATTAGTGATAAGGTATGAATATCTATATCTAGTAACTCAAATGTGTTATTCATCTCCGACAGATCGAAAGCTTGTTATATTACTTTGTACTTTAGAAGGTGAACGCATAAATATTATATATAAATATTACTGTATCCTTCTAAATATATATATATATATCTACAGATATAGGAACACATTCAACAATTTGGAATTTGATTAAATTTTTTCTGATAGATTGAGTGTGCTTAGCTTTAACAAAATATTTGAATCAAAACTTTGAATAAAACATACAAGAGCACACATTAAAGTAATGCAGAATTTCGTATTATATATATGTATATACCTATAAACATAGCTTGCCGCGATATATCGTATATTTTAAATAATAAAGAATCGAATGAACGGTTATACTAAAACTTGTTTCGTATGCTTCAGTTATGACAATCAATTTATTATGAATGTTTGACAATTTAAGTTTTTCCATTCGATTATTATTATTTTCCCTTTCAAATTCAATAGGCATTGAATTCAATCATCGTAACCCTATAGCCTGAATTCATAAATATTTTCATTTTGTTGCGCTCTTATAAAAAAAAAAAAAAGATGAATAACAAATTTAAAACAAATATATTTGTGTTCAAATCCGCACGACCCATCATTAATCACAGCCTGAAAGTATTTCCAGTATCATTCCCCAAAAAAAATAAAGTCTCTTCACAAAAGTTATGTATATACCAACTGTATATACATATATATATATATATATATAGCTATGTATATATATATATATGTATTTATGTTGGCTTGTATCTACCTGACTATCTATCTGTTTATAGTAATTATTGAGGCCTTCGGTTTTTCTCCGTTTGCGGCTTTCGTTTCGTTTTAATTATTTGCCTGACTTGCATCGAAGAGATATACATAAATATTCCAATAAATGTCTGTGGCTTTTTGGCACGCGATGTTGTCTCTTTGCGTCTCTGCGTCTCTGTCTCTGTCTCTCATCTTGAATTTTGAATATTGTTCGTTTTGTTTTTTGTTTTCCTTGGCTGTGTCCGTTCATATAGTTTCCATAAATGTCAAGCCCTTTGCCTAGATATTGGGTCAATATGTCAGCCGTTTGCATGTTTTCGTGTGGCCCGAGACATGCATTAATTATGTAGATAACTGGCGGCAACCAGCCAAGTTTCAAACCAGATTCATGCACCATCAATAGCACTCGCAATCACAGAAACCCACACACACACACACATTCAAATAGAGACATATATATATGTATATATGTATAATGTGTGTTAGATCGGTGGTGTTGCATTGCGGCACGTCAGATTTGAAAGTTCATGCGGCAGCCTCCAGAACCAGATGCTAAAAGGTGACAAAAAGTTGCGCCCAGTTTTAGCACAGACTTTTTCTCTTTTTATTCGAATCATGATATAACCAAATGTCAGACCATGAACTAAATTGTATGAGGTGGCAACTAAAATGCATGCTGCATGCCACAAACACACATACATACAAACACACACACACACACATGCATATACATATGTATACATGTATGTATGTTTATATAGACACATTTTGGCCATTGTATGAGCATAGAAAACACGCCTTTTATTAATTACCACCAAATTGGTGGACAAAAACAGCCGTTTGTCGTTTTGTATCTACATTTGTTGGCCATATAAATTATTAAGTTATCTTGTTTTATTGATGCTTTTTTTTTTGTTTGTTTGTTTTGCTGTTGTTGTTGTTGGGGTATCTCTCTTCGGGTTAAAATGAAATTTATATGACTGCAACGCCATGTTTTATGCAAATCTATTAGCTGAATTATGTTTTCATTTGTTTGAAGCCTAATGCCGATTCAGATTTTTTTTTTAAATTTATGCAGGTCGTTTTGCTCTTAATGTTTTGTTTTCCTTATCTGAATAAATAAAGCCAAGTTAAGACAGAAAGCAGCAAAAGAAGATGAAAAAAAGTGAAAATTATTGAATTGCTTTTCACTTTCCAATTTCAAAAGTCTTTTATTTTTTCTTCTCTCCACTTTTCAATGTGAAATGAAAACCTAATAATTTTACACTTGTTTAACTGAAAGTAGCTTTAATTTTTCATAATTGCAGTGGAATTGGTTTCAGTGTATTTTCAATGGATGCTTCAACGATTTGAAATTTTAAAATTGTGAAACTTTTCAAAATTGGAAAATGTTTTTTGGTAATAAATATAATGTAATAGAAGAGCGGAAAATATATTTAAAGTTTGCCAATTTTTGTAGAAATTTAATTCTAGTTTGTGTTTTATTTCTGGCTAAGATAATTTCGCTGCTTTATTTTAGGATTAAGATTAGATTAATTAATTGAAAATTTATTTATGTTTTTCAAGGCAAATCAAAGTTAAGCATTTGGAATCGTATGCTTTATAAATCATTCAACCTGAAAATAAAAATAAACTCCTATTCTATTCTTTAGTTACTTCTGCGTGTGTGCTGTTAATTGTTAAAAACTGTTTACACAAACTGTACACATATGTTGATGACAATCTTAAATGAATTTTGCTGTATTATAACCTTAGTTGTTGAACTAAACTCACTTACTACTAGTTGGTGCATTAATAAAAAATATAGAAATACATTTATGCAATGTATGTATATATAAATGTTAAAAAAGATTATCTAAGATGTTTTAAGCTCATTCTAATAATTCGAAACCTAATTCTTTAGACCTTTAAATGATAAGGTTTGTTCCCTGGTTCGACTGAGCCATGTTTTTTACACATGGATCTGTTATTGGCCACTCAGACCAACAAACTGGCACAAAACCTTTTAAAAATCTTAATAAAAGCCTTAATCTTTATCTTATACTAGTTATATAGCCCTTAATGGACAAATTAATGTCAGTTTCTACAACTTATAATTATGGATATTTTATGGATGAATAAAAATATAATCATTTGATTGTCCTTCTTAGCCTTAGTATATACGTATAAAGTTAAACTTAGGCGCTAATTTTAAGTTTTATAAATTAAAAAAAAAAAAAAAGTATGAAAAAGCTGCATAACAGACCGTACCGAAATTCAAATACCCTTGCAAAAAAATATACATATGTTATAGATGTCTGATCTGAACGACATGTGGTGGAAACGTGAAGATTTTTATAAATCTTATTAATATCAAGTTTGTTTGCGATAGCTTCGGTTTTTAGAACAAAAATTATTTAGCCCTGATTGTTCCTATGGAAGCTATACCAATTTTTAAATTTGATCAACATGCACATCAGAAAAGCTTATATATCGAGTTTCATTTACATAGCTTAAAATATAGAGTTTAAAAGATGAGAAGAAACACTCAGACAGAAGTCATTATACCTCTGTAAGGGTATAATGATCATAGCCATACTGATCACTGATTCTTATCTTAAAAAGTCTTCAAGGGAAGTAACCAATTTATCGAATATAGTTTCATATGAGTATTTTTTTTTAGCAGAAATTCTCTTGAATACTATATAAGGCATTGAAGTTTGTCTACGCAAATCTTAATTAATAATAAATATAATTTAATTTATTAAAATTTGTAATTAACCCTTAAATGGAGGAGCATTTTTATTTATTTATTTTTTTTTTTTTGTAAAATAAACAATCTTATACTAATTTTATATATAATATTATTTTCATTTGTATACTTATATATTTTATTTTTTGTTATGGCTTATTGAAAAATATTTTTTCCAATGGATTGGAATTTTTGGCTAATTCAAAAATACTATTTCTAGTTATATACAGTTTTTTTATAAGAGGTATAAACGAATATTTATTATAAAATTTGTATCTGAACAAAATTCTTATTTTTTATTAGGTTTACATATAGGCAATCAAGATTAAGAATATAATCAAAAGAAATGACTTCATAAATTTCTAACGACCGTAAAAATAAATATTCCTAAATCTTCGATGAAAGGAAAGTGGAAACATTTTTCGACATTGGAAATTATCGAATGTTTATAATTGTTTTTAAATAGCTTATTATTCAATCGATTGCGTTTATAATTTACTATAATAAATTTCTAGTTTTCCCATAATGCTGAATTATTTTAAATCTTTAATTGTGTACATACATATATATGTATGTATAATTACATATATAGATATGTATTATGTTGCTGCAATAAAGTGTGCAAATGTACCAACTTTGCATAATTTGTATTTCCAATGAAAGGATTTAATCAAAGGTATTTAAATTTAGTTCAACACAAACGGAAGTTGCACATTAATCTTGAGATACGTTTTGTCTAAAGTATTATAATTTAATTTTATTTTGATTTAATTTCCTATCTGTGGTTGCTGACAATTAAACATCGAATGGCCATGCATGGTTCATTTTCATATCCCTCGTCGTCGTCCCCATTCAAACCATTACCAGGGATGGGCCATAAAAATAAGCAAAAAGCAAACACTCGACAGTTGTACGAGTAATTAACCAAAAATCAAAGCCAAATCAAAGTGCATGCCAATTGTCGCAGAGTGGAGCTTAAACATGGATGATGGAGGATTTGTATAGAAGCAACTATATGGTAGATGGTCGGTGGGGGGTTTCGGGGGGTGGGAGTTGTATAGCTTTTGGCTGAGTCTGGAAGATTGCCATTAATTTGTAGCGTATTTAAAGCTGTTGGGTGGATTTAATGTTTATGTGCCAGCGCATTAAACAGGGGCAACAACTATCAAAGAAAAGGGGGTTAGGGAGGGGGAGGGGTGAGGCAGACAAGTCATTTTGCCCATATATGTAGGAAAGCAAAAACCGAGCCAAACAAAGTCAGAACGATTATCTTAATTTAATTGTCTTTTATTTATGTCATCCATGGCATTTATTTAGCCAAATGGATTTGGATTTGCTAGCAAAACGCAAACTTCTGCATATTTATGGGGTCTGGATAAAGGAGATGGAGGGAAGTGTTCCTGTGAAAGAGCCAACTGTCATCTAAAGCCTACTCCATCTTTTGTCCCTCCCAATCCTAACTCCCTCCTCTGTCTCTCTCCCTGTCTCTCTCTCTCTCTCTCTGGTTAGAAGCAGCTTCATTTCATTCATAGTCTAGAATCGCCTTCTTCCGGCTGTCTGAATCGTCTGCCTGAGGCGAACTCGTAAATAAGTCTCATACGATAAACCAGCATTAGAAATTGACAAATTCAACTACCATTCTACATATTCAAGTTTAATACTTAGCTCAGACCTTATGTAAATTTACCTCCCCCCCCCCACATCTTTTTCTCCTTCCTCTTATCCCTCCATCTGTTTCTCTCTGTGTGTTGGCATCTCTTTGGATTGTATTTCAATGCCCGCCAATAATCATAAAAACTAATTAATGTGCATCGCCGCGCGGTTTAGTTACAAGTGCGTAGACACAAAACTTGGCTCATATAATTAACGTTCCAAGTTTCTGGCTGACAACGGGGCAGAAAATGAAGAGTGGTGGGGGAAGATGGGGGGGGTAAGGCAACTCGATATGCCATTTGCCAGACAACGTTGTCTTTTGACTGGTTTTCCTTTTGCTGCTGCTTTTTGGTTTGTTTTTCTTTATTTTCGTATTTTTCTTATTTTGCGCTCGATTAGCAGATAGTCAGTTAAATTAGTAAATGAAGCTGCAATCGCAAAGACCATTTATATTTTTTTTTCTTCTTTCTTTCTTTGTCAAGATTATTGGTCTTTTTTTTTGGAGTTGGAGTCTGGTTCGAGTGGAAAACTTTGTCGTTTGTGTCTACTTATGAACGTAATCAAATTTTGGGGCAAAAAAAAAAAAAACATATTTATTCCTTCACCATCGAATAGCAAAAAAAAAAAAAAACAAAAACAAAATAAAAATAGGGTATTATTCATTGGGGAAAGGAATAATCGTTTTCATTTCTACAAAAGGAATTGATGGGGATAGAAATAAGGGATATATGACGGATTATCTTTGACAACTGCAAATGGAGTGAAATAAAAGAATTTAAATTAGTAATTTGTCTCATAAGGAAAAAAGTCTTAAGCAATTTAAAATTCTTTAATTAGAAGTAAACTTTGCTTAGAGATTGCATGAAAAATGGAGCTTAAGATCTAGAAATTATAAAAAAAACTCGAAAGTAGCATTGAAATCGCTTAGATTTTTCTCTAAACAATTTTTTAATTTGTATCATAAATATAATCAACAAAATTAATAAATAAATATTTTTAACTTATTATTCAATATTTTTATAAAATATCCTTAACTCGCATTTTCAACTTATAAATAATGAACCCGCTTAGAAGTAAAGCGAAAAACTTCTAAAATAGAAAAATTCAAATACAGATTAATAAACAAAATGTTAGTTATTTAACTCTAATTATTTTCAAGTTCCAGATCTGCTTTGGTCATCAATCCAATAGATAATTTCTATTGCTGTATTTGATAATATATCTGGATGTAATTGTATTTTCTATATTATTTCTATTATTTCTTTTATAAAATATATTGTAAGAAAGAAAAAAATAAATAATTATAATACCATCACTCAATAAGATTATTTTTCCACTTTTATGGAATTTTTTTTTCTTTTGTTTAACTTTCTCAAATATTTCGATGATAGCTAAGGAATCTTTATGTAAACCATTTCATCGTTCAGTTATTATTTGGATCTGAGCTGTGGAAATATTATATCTCGGTTTGAGAACATCGCTGTCGACTGATGTTGACTCTGCTAAAGTGTATATATATATATATATGGATGCCCTTAGTGATCAATTTGATTGTAAATTCTATAAAAGAATGTCAAATTGGGTATATATTCAAAGGTCTATATAAGGATAGGATTGTACACTGATTTTTAATTTTAATTTCAGATCAGCACTTGCTGTATACTCATATATATATTACCGAAAAGAACGAAATAGTTTTATATTTAATCATCTGAACCGACCTTATATGACAGTTGGAACTTATGTATCTTATTAAGTTAAATACTTCAAGTTTTTAACCGAATATTTCTTCCAGGTTTTTGTAAATATTTTTACCCAACTCTTTCCAAAGGAATAAAATTAAATTATTTCCCATCATTATAACATTTTTTGTCCATTGAACAAGAAAATTTTAACGAATTTTAACAAATTCTGAAAGTTTTTCAAACCAGCAAAGAATAACTTACTTTTGTATTAGTTTCAATAGAAATATATCTGACTCTATGAATAAATTCAAGAATTTCAAACTGCAATTTCTTTTGAATTCATTTATTATTTAAGTTTGTTTATTTCCTTTAACAAAACAATTAAAATATGTAGTTTTATCTGTTTGTTAAAAATTAATGTGTTTTGCTTCCATATGAAATCCAAATCATGTCCTTGCTAAATCAAATAAATTTATCAGTAGAGATGAGAAAGTGTATTTCCTGTTCAATGTATTCGTCGTAATTGGTTTGATCTCTCAATTTCTGGCCTAATGGGCAATTGGCAAAAAGTCAAATATAAAAGCCAATTAAAAAACGGACATGGGACTTCAAATCACGTTCAGAATGTTCTGAGTGAAGTCCTGCTTAGCATGCAGTAGCAGCAGGATAATAATGTATCAGTGAACCGAAATGACAGTTTTTCCTTTTCTTTCTTCATTTTTTTTTTTGCTTGTTTGGTGATTTTTTTTTGTTTTTTTTTTTATTATTGGGGATTTTAATTTGAGTCAAACATGACAAAAACATCGATAACAATTTTCGGCCATCTCTCTGTCACTGAATCCTAACTCGGTTGCCCATTTTTTGTGCCCCCCCCCCCTACAACTGGAGCCCACACTGTGATATTGAAGGTGGGGGGAAGATGGCGAGGGGGGGCCTTCGAATGAAAATGCGGCGTGTGTTTCTTGGGCCTCGCCGCTGGAAGTCGACTTGTCAAAAAAAGAAAAATGTTTGACAAATAAACAGTTGCGAGAGTCCAAATTGCCTGCAGTTATTGTTTTGCTGTCGCTGGAACCCTCGTTTATGATGTCTCTGGGCGCTTTTTGACCTTTTTCTTGCTTCTTTTTTTTCTTCGTCGTTTTTGTGTGTTGTTGGCCAAGGAATCGCATAAACTTGAGCACACACACACACAGCAAGAGAGTAGAGTGAAGAGGGCAGAAGAGGGGGAATGGTGGCACATACAAATATATTTTTTATCACATCATTTTCTCTACCTGTCAATGTTTTTTTCTTTACTTTTTTTTGCCATTTGTGAAAAATAAAAGTGAGCACAAGACCTTTCCTAGCTACCAGTGAGTTTGTCCATCTTCACTGCCCATCGGGGGGTAAGCATCACAGGGTCAGCTAAGGTGAGGTGAGTTGTGATGAGGGGTAAAGAGAGCAGGCAGAATGGTTGCTATCGTTAACTTATCTTGGGTCTACATCGCGTAAGGTGCTAATGTGACAGCTACTTTTACTTTGACGCCGCTCACATTGACTGCGGCTCATTAAGCCGCCACTCTGCAAATATTTCATAATTCATTTCCATTTCCACATAGAGAGAGAGAGGGAGAGAGAGAGAGAGGGAGAGAGATAGAGAGAGGGAGAAGTCACATCATTTATTTTAGAGCTCACGCCATTGGCATCAGACGAAACATTTCTGTAGAGTGAGGGGGGGCAGGGCAGAGTGGGGTAATTTTTCATAATGATGTGTTATTATGTATATTGAACCCATTGAGAAATGTTGCAAAATAAAATTTGTACAATTAAATCAAAATTTGAAAAGAGAAAACTTGTATCTAAAGGGTAATTAAATGATTATATAAAACTAGTGTGATAAGTCCACGATGATAACCTTTGAGATGAATTTTTGCTTTTTCTATTCGATAATTGATTTGACAACATGACCAAAAGCTATATTATATACTTTAATTATTATGCCAATATTTATTGTTAAATATGAATAAAATATAATTTATCGATTTCACTGCAAATGCAGCTACTTTGGATAACACGTTGAAAGGTCTAGGCATTATCTTTTTGGATGGAAATACATACATATTTAGTTAACTGTTGAATTATAATTTTGTAAATAGTCTTGTTTTCCTTTTAAGTTATCAATTTTGAATTTGTGCTCTATATATATTTTCAATTTATTTATAAGGAACACTTTATTTTGTAACTATATTTACACAAGTGTGAGTGATTTACATATGAAAATTAAGAGTACAGGCCCTGAACCTCTTCTGCTTAAAGATCTATCTTATCTATATTGAAAATTAAATTACATTTAGAGACATTTTTTTTGAGGGAAAAGTATATACAAAAACCTCATAATTTATATATATATACATATATGCATATAAAACATAGATTTTTTTTAATTATAGGTCACGTTTACATGTTGAACCTTAAAATAAGTGAAATAAATCCTGAATGTAAAATTTTTTACGATTTTCAACTGCATAAGTTGTATTTAATTGGATTAATAAATATAATATGTGTATTTTAAGGAATTGAACAAAATTAGATTTTGTTATAAAAATTCCAATTCCTTGGCTATTCTAAAATAAACTATCTTCTTAATTATTACTAGTTTATTAAATTGCAGAATAAGAAATAATTGCAGTATACATAATATGTTCAACAACTTGAACTTGAACTTATGGAAATCTTTCGAGCTATAACTGAAAAATCGCCGGAAAAAGTTAAGCTTATACTAAGTGTGTTTAAATTTAAAATCACTCGTTAAAGTACAATTTTTCCCTAATACACAAGTAATAGAAAATTTCTAATAATATAAAATTATATTTAGTTTAAATAACTAAAAACATGTATTTTATTAATTTAATACACTTTATAATAAATAATTAAAAGATACAAGTTTTCCAACTTCAAGTCAAATAAAGTTAAGTTAACAATTCCACATCATATTTAATTTAAAGAGAAATAAATGAATAAAATATAATGTAGAATATAATAAAAATATCAATTCTGAGCCTTAGTCTTAATCAAATAAAACATAACTAAATATTTGGTAATAAAAATTCCCATCAATTTCATTTTTAATAGAATTAATCATTTTTAAGACTAGGTGCTAGTATTAACTTTTTAATGAGTTAGTTATTATAACTGAAATTAATATAATTATTTTTTCATGATTTATTCAATTATATTGCTCTGTCTTTCGCTGATTGACTTACTTTGGTTAGTTTTTTTTTGGAACCCAAATAGAACTAAGGTATCCATAGATTACTACATTCTATTCACTATACAGATCCATTACTGATAAGTAGGTATCAATTGTATGAGTATTAACAGAAAAATTTCTCGTATATATAGTGCTTATCATATTTATAACCCACATAGCAATTCGCACTTTATACCGATTTTAGCAAAATGTGAAAGATTTCTACAAAATCAAAAGTTGTTGCTCTTTGTTGGCTGAGGCATATTCTATAATATTTACCGTTATTTGGGATATAATAATATTCAAATTGTGTCAATCGAGTCATCCAATATTAATTGTTCAGTCATTGGAACTAAGTTTGTAATTTGTCAAGTCATGAAGTACATATACTTAGCTGCTAAAGTCGTTTAATTCTTTAATCTATATTTATAAATCGTATAATTATCAACAAATATATAACTTTATTAGTTGTCAAAAGAGTGCTTATTTTTCCGTTTCCTGACAAGCAACAATTAGTTAAAAAACAAACACATCTCTAGAACATTTGAAAGGTCAATTGCCTAATAATAACTTATTGGTCAATGATTTGCCAAATTAGATTTGGCTTCTGTTAACTTTAGGGGATTCCATCATGTCAATGAAATGACTTGCCTTAATGCCGATGACTTCATAAATGATTTCTATACCTTATATACCCAGAGAATCTTGGCTTCCGACTCCCGACCACCGACTCCTTATGGGTCTATACAATTCATTCTGTTCCTTTATGCAACTCCAACTCTTTTTTTTCAATTTGTCTCTCTTTTTCTTTTCCATTGTGCCCATTTTTGGAAAGTGGTGATGGGGGAGGGGTGATGCGATGGTGGGGAGAGGGGTAATTCGTCTGGACTGAAATAAAACCCTACGACAAAGTCTGCTTAAACTTTTAGCTTTTTTTTTTTTTTTTTGTTATTTTTATGCTTGAAGTCGAGAGTCGGTCGCTTGGTCTTTCCATTCTGTTCAGATATTTAGCCCATAGCTATAATTACTATATGTATGGCTGCTGTTGCCAGTCCTTCGATTGCCTCTCTTACTACTGCCACTGCCTCCATTTGCGGCGTCTGCAACATTTATAAGTTTATCGTCTGATTGCCATCGTCGTCGTCCGTCGACCTGGCCAGAACCCAAAACCTTGGATTGTGGGATTCGGCTGCTGGGGAGTGTGTGTGTTTCTCTATGTGTGTGTGTGTGTGTGTGTGTGTGTGTGTGTAGCTGGCAACTTTGCGTGTCCTTTGTGCATTTAACGGCTATTTTAAAGCTAAAGCAAAAGCTGCCTATAAATTAACTAAATTGTTGCAAAATTGTTTGTGGAAATTATGAAATTATTATAAATGGCTTTGGCTTTGCCTTTGCCAAAAGTGATCTAAGCCAAGTCAATAAACTGTTGCCAAGTTTATTTAATAAACATTAAATATATTTTTATCTGACTCTATCCATCTCTCTCTCTCTCTCTCTATCTCTCCCTTTCTATCCTTCTCTGGCCACGTTAATTTGCGAATAATTACACATAATTTGCTTAAAACAAGCCAACAAACAAATTTTACCCAGTAAAACAAAAAAAAAAAAAACAAAAAAGAAAAAATGGGAAAAGACAAAAACAAAGTTGAAAATACTCAAATTATTTATTCACGGTGACTTTTCGGCTTGGCTTACCAAAATTATGCATTACAAAAACGTTGTTAAGTCCTTGCGGAAGCCGGCCATAACACCTCCAAATACCCACCACCGCCCCTCCCTTTAGACAACCATGACTTGAGGGTAAAGGACCGCATACATACATACATACATACTTACACACTTACATATATATACATATATGTATTCACATGTATGTTATTTTGGTCTGGTCCGTCCAATCTGTCTGTCGGTCTGTCCTTACTCCGATGATAATAATGATAAAGGAAAACTTTTGCCAGACATCGCCTTTTGTGGGTTGAATGAGCCACGGAGTTGGCTCACCCACAAAATACGTGTTTATATGCGTGAATTTTGTGAAAGGACTCAGGTAATTACCGTGTTTTAGGGTTGCCGAAATGGGTTTTTACTTTTACCCAACGGCGGGCGGCATCTGAGCAGTTTTATACCCTATATCTAAAGAGAAAGAGCGGGCATGAAAGATAGAAGGAACCTATAAAATATTTTCCCCATAACAATTTAGTTCATAGACTTCTTTTGCTATTCGTATACATATATACTAGAAGTAATTTTCAAGTCCTTTTCATGACCTTTCGACTTAATTTAGAGGTGGTAATCCCTTCGTGGAATACGTTTCTTTAATTGGCTTTTCAGTTTTATGCATATATGTATATATATATGTATGTATGTATGTGTGTATTTAAATGTTAAATCTAGGCTTAGAGATCTGCTAAGTTTTAGTTGACTGTTTTTCTTTAGTTGAATTTTTTAAAGGACCTTTTACCTTTTATCCAAATGTATATTATTATGTAATGTTGGTTTTTATTTAAATCCGGTTCATTGGTTATGGAATGGAAGTTAGAGATGAGTCAGCAATCGATAGATATGTTATCGACAAGTTTGCATCAGATAGATCTTCATCCAAAAGACGATCTCCAATAGTTTGGTTTATTTTAACATTCAAATTGAAACCTATTAATGGAAAACTAATTGTAGCTGAGTATTTAGTTTACTTCTATTAAGAAATTATAATTTAATTCAGTTCCAAAATTTTGGATTTTCAAAAGGAACGAAGTTAATCTAACAAAGAGTAATAAAGTATAAATTCATCTTTAACATATTCTCCAATTTCATCCAAATTATGACATTAAAACTTTTAAGTCTGGCAACCCTTTGTTAGGGTTGCCTTTGCGTCAAAAATAAATATTATTGAGTTAAAAGAAAAGCGAAAGCTTCTCTTAATCATCATTCTATTCATTTTTTTCAACTACTTTTCAGGTTAGTTGATTCTATCATGCAATTTTGATTCCCTCGAGAAATGACTTTTGGTATAGTAATTGCTGGCACTTCAGAGCGAAGAAGTAAACACCCCCATTTATTCTAGGGTATTGACTCGTCTGTTTTCCAACTTAATCTAAAGAATTTTTTATGCATAAATTTTCGGCGAGCGAGGCGCGTGCCAAAATCAGTGTTTACACTTTTATTTGTTTCTGGGGGGGCTAACCCCAATGCTAGGCTGAAGACATAACTTAAACCCAGCGCGTTTGTTGGGTAGTCATTTTTGAATAATGTCTAAATTAACACTGAAATTGAAATAGGAATATAAGGAATAAACCCGCAGGGCTGAATTTCCATCTAAAATCTAAATATAGTATTTATCTTCAAGTTTCTATAAGTAGAATAACAAATAATATAAAGAAAAAGTTTGAAAGGATATTTTTTTTCTCTCTCTTATTTAGTATTTCCTTATTTGTTCATCCCTGGTTTGAGTCGAGTATATAGGGTGCCAATGCATAGCAATTCCTGTTGGCAAGCAAATTGATGCCCTTTGGAGACCACCTTCCTGCAATTCCCCAAGTCCTAACCCCCCTCCCCCCTTCCATTTGAACCATGCAAATTCGAAAGCTATCTCAATTCTGTATGGTCTTGGAGGGGGGGTCCCCGTATTTTTTTTGCTTGGGTAAAAGGAAACTCACCCCTTTTCATTTTTGGGTGGAAACCTTGACTATAATTTGTGGGTTTGTGCCAGCCTTGAGGGCGTCTTATTTATAGCGGGGCTTAAATATCAAAGTAAGCCCCCTTCCCCCCACCCGCTAACAACCAACCAGCCAACCA
Source organism: Drosophila sturtevanti (assembly GCA_018150375.1). Lineage (NCBI taxonomy): Eukaryota > Metazoa > Arthropoda > Insecta > Diptera > Drosophilidae > Drosophila > Drosophila sturtevanti. The sequence continues at coordinate 2,071,913 of JAECWJ010000690.1, forward strand.
CTCCAGAAACTGCTTTCTATGTACACATTTAGACTGCTTCTGCATTTATTGATACAAGTTGGCTTCCACTTCCGGACGGCTGTTTTTCCACCTGGTCGAGAGAGTTCAATTTGGTTCGGTTCGGTTTGGTATGGTTTGGTTAAGTTTAAGTACGATTGTACCTATATATCTTGTATGGCCGCATTTTTGTGGTTATAATCGGATTTTATTGCAAATTAACGAGCCACCCCTCAACTCTCGCTGGTCCCATATAATATTTCAAGCACCCTGTATGTCTGTCCCATTTTCTTTTGGTTTGCTTATTTATACGATTTTTATTACCATTGTCTGTTTGTCAATTTGTGTGGTTGTTAGGCAGGTGTACCTAACCAACAACCTCCACTCTCCCCCCCAACCCCTCTTCCTTAACCGCCCATGACTTGCCGCTACTTCATTATCCTTTACCTTTTTACTTTTCTTTTTCGTTTTGTTAACGAAAAAAAAGTTTTCTGCTCCCCTTTATTAGCCCCCATCCAGTAGTAACTGCGTTTATTATTATGTGTATTTTGGTATTTCTTCTCTCTAGTATATTAATTTGTTGGCACTGCCTCGTGTTCCTTTTAGTGGCCTCTCAATATTCATTAGTACTTTGATTTGTTACGGTTTCCCTTTGCCTTTTGGCTTAACCATCGATTCGATTCCCTCCCCCCCTTCTCCTCTTACATTTTGCTATCAGTTTTTGTGTTGATTTTATTGGCACAAGTATTTTGATTACTTTGTGGAAAGCCTTGTTCAGTTTCGAACAGTTTGATGTTGTGTTTGCTGGAGTGGTGGGGGGTGGAAAGTGTAGTTCACCCACCTTCTCCTTGTCCCCCCAATCTATTATTATTGCACAAATATCAAATAAGTAACAACAAGTTGAACTAGTTTTGGCTGCAGCTGTTGCTACCAGATTAACGATTTCATATTTTTTCCCATTGCAAACTGATTTTGATGGCGAAATGATGTATACTCTATAATAAGAAAGATTATTATTAAATTGTGATTTAGTTTGTTTCGAAAAGATGTTGTTAAAGAGTTTGTAATTGTAGTTGAGTAACGTAGGAATTGATTGATAATAAAGGGTTCAGATTTGGATTGTATATAATATATTTCTTAAATAATTACAATTTCTCTGAGAGGAGATATAGTTCATTAAAAATAATATTTTATATTTCGGCACAAGAAAGATATGTTTTTTATTTCAAAATCTTGAAACATTTAGGAACCTAAGTATATATTATGTGGAAGTATAAATCACAGTTAATCTCATATTCTTCGATTCTAATTTGTGCTTCTGCTTCATCATATAGAAATAATTTTGACGATTTCTCGAATTTGAGTGCAAAAATTTTTAAACTTTTATGTCCAAAAAAAGAAAACAAAAACAAAATCTTAAGAAAATAAACAGAACAACAATTTACATTTTAAATCTGTAAACGAATAGAATGAATTACCCCATGACCTAAGATTATAATAATACTGACATAAATATTATTCATAATTATTTTTTAAATTCTAATCCGTTTTAAATCGAAACTGAAGGTGCAACCGAGTGTCTATGGTTTAAAATAATTGCTTAAAAAATCTATTCCCATAACGATTTAATGTCCATAAATAATTATTTTTCTAATGACTAAATTATGAATGAATAATAGAATTATTCATAGCATTAATGGAATATTCATTTTTCGAAAATTCTAGTAATTGCATATCTTATAATCGAGACTAATTTAAATTTCAGTTTCACATTTCCATTACCGCAGAGTTTTCATTGCTTGAAAGTTTTCATTTGTACCGTTAAATTGAAAAGTTCCAGATTAAATTTTTGGAAAATTAATTGTTTTAGGTTTAGGTCCTTGGAAATTGAAATTTTTCAACAGTTTTTATTGCTCCGAATTGATTTGAGGGGTTCCGATATTGTGTATATAATATGCCGTGTTATTTTTAAGAGTATTTTTAAAATCTATTTTATTGTTTCTTACGTATTTTTCCTTTTTATGGCTTTTTGTTTTTTTTTTTTGTATTTCGGTGGCCAGGCGTTGGTTGCTGTTGATATTCATTTAATTACCGGACCAAATTTCCGACACTTTAAACGATGGCAGCACAAAATAATTGCAAGTGCTGAAAACATTAAGAAAACCGGCTTGATCCAAGTTGGACACCAGCTCCAGGTCCAAACAACCAGGTTCAGGTCTACTTGGTTGTTGTCTGCCAGTTTTAAGCGCGACTTTCGTTTTCGTTTTTGTTTTTGTTGCTGCCAATTGTAATTGAATTTTGTGTTGTCGGCAAAGTGGCAAACGTCAGGCAACAACAGCAGCAGCAACTACATCAGCAACAGCAGCAGCAACGGCAGCAATAACAACAACCAACAAGCAAGAGAAAAAAAAGGAAGCAATTTCAGGCTAAATTTAGTTTAAATGCCTACCCGTTCATTCCAGGCTTTTGGCCGTTTGGCCTGAGTGACTGACTGAATGACTGAATGACTGACTAACTGACTGAATGTCGACTTGTTATATGTGTATATGCTCGCTTTTAGAGGAAAAGTGGTTGAATCGTTGGTCGGTTTGTTGGCTAAAATTATGCTTACTTTGGAATTCAATTAACTTGAATTTGTTGCACTGGCGCGACGTGATTCCATTCTCAAAAGCCATTTCCAACTCTCAGCTCTAGAGACCTGAACTGAGAATCTCAGCTGAGATGATTATTGTATTTTAGGTATGGTGGGCTAATGAGTGTTAGTGCCATTCGGCCATCCAATGCTCAATTTCAACATTTCACATGCAGTTCCATATTTCCCCTTCCCCCGCCACCCCCTCCCAACATAACACAAGTTTATAAATGGATGACAAATCTCGTAATGATAAATGACTCTGAAAATTAATATTTGATTGCATGAGTTGGCAACAAATAACTAACAACAACGGATATAGCCATGGCCCTTTCAACAATCGCAATTGAAAAGAAATATTAATTTAGAAATCGATATGTTTGACATTTCGGCAATAAAGTATTTCAAATATCGATTAATTAACAGATAATATGCAAACTGTGAGTGAAACAAATTGTGAAATTAAAATGCATCAAATTTGCATTTTGTTATTGTGAAATTTATAAAATCTAAAATCTCTCTAAATGTCGAGAATAAATTACAATCTTTTGAAAACTTCAGAATAATCTGAAGTATGGGAAACATTTATAACAACTCCAAAAATTATTAATATTAATCAGCAATAATTTCTTCCTTTTAATAATTTTTAAATATCAAAAAGGATTCTCCATTAATTAATTGAATATTTATAATCATAATATTTAAAACAAAAAATTGTTTTAAATTCCATTAATTTTGGATTAATTTGTATTTTAACACTATGCTAAATTTGATGAAAAAATTTGTTTTTCTATTTTATATAATTTTTTAATATTACGAAATGTTTCCACTCACAATTTTTTATGTAGCAACAGCAAAAATCAAACTCTAATTTATCAATAATATAAATACGATGTTTTTAAAAGTAAAAAGTTTATTTTATATATGTAGAAATATCAGCTGTTCTGTCGTGAATAACAAAATAAATTGTAAAATGTTCACGGTGTGAATATGATATTTTAAGATAGCTTATTTTACATATTTACACGACAATTCAGAAATTATTTCAGAATGCACTTGATTTCTCGTTGAATTTATATTGTAGATAATTTAGATATTTGTGTCTTATTGGGATCAACTTTCTTTGGAATGGAGACTTTGAATAATTTTTGCCCTCTACATAAAATTTATTTCATTTAGTTTTGTAAACCTTCAACTTATTACGAACGAGGGGAGGCCCTTGGTGCCATTATTTGGCTTTTAGTTTTAATTTGTTTAAATCACAATCTAATTTAAAAGTTTTTAATTTTTGTCTTGTTATATTACTTTGTACTTTAAACACAAATCTCAATATGTATATATATATGTATATATATATATGTATATATATATATATATATATATATATATATATATATATATATATATATATATATATATATATATATATTTATTTATTTATTAAGAATACTTTTTATATTATTTTGCATAGTTGAAGTACAGTCTTTTGGATTGCATTACATTAATCTAATTTACCGATTTAATTATGTACCGATGTATTATAATAGATAAGATAGAACTACTCAATCATAATACTAAAAATTTCAATGCAATTATTTTATATACTCGTACGTAGTAAATGCCCTAAAGCAGATAACTAATAGTAGAATAATATTTCAAAAATACTTTTACATCTGTTCAAATTTTATTCTCTTATGCATCTCTCCCTTCATATTTCATGTGCATTTTCCTGCTAGCAAAAATTGAAAATTTGAAATAACCAAAAACCAATTAGATACAATTTCCTTACCTCCCACCACCCACAAAAGTAGCTTTTCCTTATCTGGCAAAATTATAAAGCGATTAATCAAGAATATAATGTTTCTTTCAGCAAATTGGATACACTGCAAATTGATTCAATTCAATTGACTCAAAATTGTTACTTACAGCTGAAGAGTTTTTCCAATCAAACTTTAAATTTTCAAATAAAAATCCAAGTTTTCAAAATACATTTCCTTGCTCACCCACAAACCGACTATTTAATTGCTATCTCTCGGAAAGTCTTTCCATCAGTTTTTAGACCTGTCCTCTGTACCTCAGATCGACTCTAACCATTTGGTAAATTTCATGCCCTTCATTTTCAAAAAAAATGCTCACATGTTCACGCACCTCTCCGCTCGTCAATCGAATCGAAATGAAGACAAGTTTCTAGTTGTGAAATTGTAAAATGTAAGTGCGTTTCTATTCATCCAATGTCTAATCCGAACATATGGTTGAATGAATATGCTTTGAAGCTGACTGGCTGGAGGTTGGAGAACGTAGCTGGAGAACCAGAACCGAATCCAAAACTGAAACTCTGAATGGCAAATGTTTGTTGTTGACGCTTAAGCTTAGAGCTCATTACAATTTTCAAGTACATTTGCGTTGATAGTTACACCGAGTAGACTAACTCACACCGCTTACAGCTAACAGAAAGGGGGGGAAGGCGAATGATGTTGGTGGAAGGAAAGAGGGCCAGGACAGTGAGAGCCATTTGAACTACCCTTGAGCTTGGTCCTATTCCATGTCCCCCCCCTCATGTGTTTCATGCATACAAACAAGCACTTGAAATATACACTATGCAAATATCATGCTAACTACACACAGATACGAAAAACTTAGCTTCATCTAGTCCTCCCATCCCTCCTCTCTCCGCTCTCCCAGTTGCCCTCTCCAGCGATGTAAATAGTCAACGCAGTTGCTACTACTACTTGGGATATTGTATATACATAGGAACAGATAGAGATAGCCAAGTTCCATGTTTGCATGGCAAAATGTCTGTTGACCATTAAATTCACTTCACTTCATTTAAATCTGAAGCAGTTTCTTCTTGTTTCTCTTTTTTTCGTTTGTTTTTTTTTTATATATTTTCATTGAGACTTTTCTTCTTCTTTTTTTTTGGCAATGATTTGGATTTGCATGCCTGGAGGCAAAAGTTTTCCAATAACACAAGAAGAAAATTCTTCGTAGAAGTGGCAACTGCAAATAATAGTTTCCCTCGCCATAAGAATGAAAGCAATTTTTATTATGATATACTCTAATTGAAAAGGGCATATTGTTATAAACAATCGGTTTGGAAAAATTTTGAATGGAAATACTAAGTTTTTATATGTTGAGAATAAAGAAGGAAAATATTGATAGGAATGAAGTTGTCCATTGTACAATGATCTAAAAACAAGTAATTTGAACTATATAATGAAAGCTCAGATATAACTCTAAGTGATTATGAGCAATTTCAATCTAGATGGAGCAGATGAATTTAATTTAAATTAAAAAAAAAATATTATTAATTTTTCATATATTTTAATTTCTACGGATTCCATGATTCCAACGTTTATTTAATCGGTCCTCAGTCTGTTTATTTATTAGTTATGATCTCAAAAGAATTTTTTACTGTGTTGACTAATTGACTAAATAATTGAAATTTTATAACTCAAATTATTATTCACTTGGCGCAGGAATTAAAATATAAAAAATTTATAAGCTTTACAAATATCTATTTCGATTCTTTATGTCTTTTGAGGGGCATACATTATTCAAATAAGTTTTAAAATATGGTACTCAAAAATTTAATAATCGACTACATTTTTCAAGTCAAACAATTAAAAATAATTTACCTAATGAAAAATAATTCTCAAGAACAATAAATGTAAACATATATAATATAGCTAACTTTTCATATTTGGAATCAATAATGTAGAAAGTTTTTTAAATTTCATCTAGAAAGAAACTCCTTTTGGACCTACGACCTAATTTATTGTATACTTGGAATAGATTTATCCAATTCAATAATATTGAATTATGATAATGATTAGTGGTATTCCTTTTCAAAGAGCATTTAAAAGTCGTTACAAGTTGTTCATAATTTCGTTTAATTTTTGGTAAAATTCGCTGACATAGAGAAAGTTTCGATGGGCTCCTTTCGGACACTTGAATGTCCCGCTTCCTTTTCCGCAGGCAATTGTCTGCGTGGTGCCTACACCTGTCCCTCCTGAGTCCTCCTTGTTCATGGGTATCTAGAGTGCTTGGACCAGTAGGAGGCAGGAGATAGTAGATAGGAGTCATCACCTTATAATTCTTAGTGACTTTGATGTATTTAAACAAAAATGCAGCTGGGTCAGTTCAATGAATGCAGTTTTAGATTCCGTTTCATTTGTCAATAGACCAGCATGTCCTGGCAAATTGCACAGCAGCATTCGTTGGCACTGTCCCTCGGACCATCCTGGCGAAAACCGCAAAACCAAATTGATTTTGTCTACTACTCAAGCCCTAGTCATGTCCATGGACCAAATTCATCGAGGACATATTGTGCATAGACAGAGGCAGATATATAAAAAAGAAAACCTGTATTGGATGAGAAAGAGCAGAGGGGAGGGGACATAGAGGGGGGAAGGGAGTGACAGAGAGAGAGAGAGCAAGTCCTAAGCTGAAGCTCAGTTCGTCAGTTGTGGACCGCAGCCGGCGTCAATTTTCATTACGCATTTGGAGCATTGCTCATATGGTATTACGCATACGACCCATTGTCCCCAGTCGGACAATTGAGTTGCCAGAGAACACGGAGTGCTACCAAGCATTGTTTGGACATCAAGCATTGGATGTATGCATGTAAACATAATCAGTATTTGCAAATACGGTAAAGTGCAGACAGCAAATGGCCCAATAGCCAATGGGTCCAAAGGATAAATGGAAGTACGGGAAACATTCACCCACCACCCCCTCTCATAGGTAGAAAGTTCCAACACACAAATACCCAGAGATAGACAAAGCAAAAAAAAAAAGAAAAAAAAATTGCAATTGCAACAGAAATTGTCGGACCTTTGACAATATTGAAATATTGAAACAAAAGTTAAGTAATCGATACTTGACATTCTTTCATCCATTTCCAATCGATGGCTTACACAATGTTATTCAACATATTCCCACAGATGTTCTATATATATATGGTTAAGTAAAATTCAAATATTCTATATAGTATTATGAGTATTATATAAAATGTTTATAAAAAAACATCACATTTAGGGTCCAAATATAAATAATTAGACTCAGACTAGGACACACAAGACATGCGCAACAAATCTTTATCGATCCCAACATTATCCCATGTCCAAACTATCTATCTACAATTGATCTCAATCTTACGCATCATTCTTCATCACATCTTGGAAACTAAATATTTAATAACAGCTGCCCACCCCCCACTTCTTAGAAACCCCAGTCCAGAAAACATTTCCCAAATAATCCAATTCCTTAAACTCACGCAGACATACCATATCTTAAAAATCATAAGTAAACCATGTAAATATGTAAATTTGTAAATATACCAAGTCGAAGGCCTTAGCAGGCAATTATCAATAACTTTAATTATTAACTAACTTTATTATAAATAAATAAAAAAAATGTTTAAATAAATATTAGAAAAGAAAATTTAGTTTGAAAACAGAAAAATAAATTTTTCTTTCAATTCGCTAGTTTGGCATATATTTATGTTTAAGTTTATGTTTATTCCTGACTCCTTTAAGTGTTTGGTTCTTAGTAGGTGAGGAGTGCTCAGTACTCTTGGTTTCTTAACTCTGGCAACATGACCCTTGACCCTTTTGATGACTGTAAGCTATTTGAATTGCCATCAGTTGAGTGGGTTTAAGTTTTTGGAATATATATTTTAACATTCAATTTGCCAGTCAAGATATTAAATGTTATTTCATAACATTGTGCAAAATCTTAAATGATATTCCGGTATGAAATTCTAAAAATTAGAATTTCATTTCATAAGAGAATAAGAGAATTATGATGTTCCAACTATTTATAGTTTAATGTTGAGCTCTTATTTAAAGTCCCGCCAATATTTTTATTTGATTTGTAGTTCCTCTTGTACATACTTTGTATGATAGCTAATTGAACTGATTATGATTAAATTGGTTAGAGTCACTAAGAACTAACAATCAGCAAGTTTTCTCTAAATGGATTGGCAAATAAATAGTTTTTATTAGGAATAGAAATTATTCGCCTAGAGCAAGAATATATTCCGAATATATATTCATAGCGTTTCCCAAATATACAAAAAATAATTTAATTTTAATATAAACAAATAAATAAATGCTTATACATATACATTTATTTATCAAGTCGTAGATGTTTTCTTTGTTGTTAACCAAAATAATTATTCCCATTTTACAAGTAAATAATAATGAATGCAAATGTATAGTAAACTTGATCTTAAATGGCATTTAAATGTATTTTCCTTTATTTATTTTTCCCCTTGTACGAATATTAAATGATTGCAGGTCTTGTTCGTATAATAATTATTTTAACACTATTATAATTATAATGGTAAAATAATAATCCAATGTTGAATAGATTATAGAACATATTCAATAAAACTTGGATAAAAATTCCAAATTAGTTAACGGACAAAACATTTATAAACAATCAATCAATTATATAAACTTATTGAAAGTAATGTACTGGAAGTTATTTGTTTAAGAAACAACCAATATAAAGTAAAGGATTTTGAAATCCATTCTTATTTTGTTGTATTTTAATTGTTTATTTCCATAGTAAAATAGGTCTCCTAATTTTAGTACAAAGTTTATTAAAGTTGAGAAATGATAAATCTGCGACCAGCCACGTGTTGAAATAAAGAATAACTGTAATTGATAGCTTTACATACACGGATCTTTTTCTTGCAGTTTTCTTTTGTCCGATTTGGCGTTGAAGCTCAAAATCATACTTGTTATTCGTTTTTTAAAATAAAAAAAATGTTACCGTTTGAAATTTAATTTTTGTTTTGTTGTTTTAGAAAGATAAGGCATTATAGAATAAAGAAAAAATGTTAAAACTTAAAATAAGAAACTTACTGCCTAAGAAAAAACACATTAAAATAAATGAAAAGTCTTGTCCGATTTGGCGTTGGAACCACTGTATATATGCGTTGGTGGCCAGATCGTCGGGTAGCAAATAATGCGTTGCCAGATGCCTTTTCAATATATTCCAAACTTCTACCACTTTATATTCAGTTTTTGTAAAAGTTGGAGTTATTGTGATTCATCCATTGTACAAATTTGATATTATAATTATGGATGATAATGTTATTATTTTGTTATTTATTTAAAGACATTATTATTAGTATTATTCTTTATATAGTCAAGTCAAATCCCTTTTAGATGAGCCTTAAAAAAACATTTCTGTTGGAGGCAATTTATTCAATTAACTTTCGGGGTTAATTTATTTTTAAAGGTATAATTTAAATTATATCTTAAAATATAAAGCTCATCGATGTGAATCTTCATCGCAGTCATTTGTAACATTGCAACGTTAAGACTATATATAAATAAGCTTTATCACTTACTTATGTTGACATGTTCTAGTTCATTATATAACTTTTTCAATAGTAAAAAATTAAGCAAGCAAGTCGTCCTTACCGACTTGGAGTATACCCTGTACCGATAATAGATATTTCATAAAATCTGACTCCTTTGAATATAAATTTTCTTTATAAAATTCTCTTAACAAGCCGAAACAGTCAACGCATGCTTTCTCGCTCACTCATATCATTGTACGAAACTAATGCGTCATTCGGTACAAAGCAACATGCGCATGCTATCTCGCTCACACATTTCAGTTGCTGATGCCCATAGAATTTCAGTACAAAACATACGGATCTACAAAAAAAATTTGGTTGCTTTGGTTATAGTCTCCAAGATCTCGATGTTCATACAGACAGACGGACAGACAGACGGACAAGTCTCAATCGACTTCGCTATTGATACTGATCAAGAATATATATACTTTATAGGGTCGGAAAATTTTCCTTCTGCCTGTTACATACATTTTAGCGACTTTAATATACCATGTACCCTATGGGTACAGGGTATAAAAACATTTATCTATAGTTAATGTAGTTAAATTTACTTGTGGCTAATCCGGTTAATCCTTTTAAAGTACTTACATTGATTTAATTTGTTTCATTGGAAATATTCATAACTTTTATTTACACTAAAGTCTTATCCTTTTAAATTTTGTCGAACATTACGATAAACACTTAAGATCAAAATTTTTCCTTAATTGTTTTTTTTAGATTTTTTATTGATTATAATCGGGAAATTCCCTTCTATATAGGATATGAGAACTGCAACTTTTGCAAGCGGCTAATAAGGTGATAACCAAAAAGAATCTCCCAAGCAAATGCAGTGCGATTGCAATTTAAAAACTTATCTTAACATTTTTCAAAAGGTTTTCAAAGGTAGCAATTACCAAATTGTTTTGGTCGAGTTAAAGTCCGATCCGATCTGATTTCAATGAGACCACCAGCTGCTTCCTCTTTTTCTCTTTCTCTTGCTAAAAAACAAAAACAAAAAAAATAATGGTTGATTCAATGTGGAATACCCATTTGCCAGATGACAAGACCCTCAACGGGGAACAAATGACAAATTTTTAATGCCTCAGAAAACAAAACGTTGATAAGATCAGCGGCTGCCAAAAGCGGAACAAAGCGCTGGAAAAAAAACGAGAAAAAAAGCAATTGAATAAAAAAAAAAAAGAAAAAGAAAAAAGGAAAAGAATGGAACAGAAACGACCGATGACAATGCAGAGATCTGATGATCTTTGGGCTCTGATTTGGGGAATTAAACACGCGCGAATAAAAATCAATGATGGACTACCTGCTGCCTGATGTCGTGTCTTGTTGATTATAATCCTCTTCAGCCACGACCAGGGATCATTATAGGGACATGAATTCAGGCAGTAGACAGGACAACGCATGGTCGAGAACACATTTGAGATTTTTGTCAACAGGATTCACGGGGCGTGTAAAAATAAAATTAGTAGAATACGCCAAGCACTTAAGTTGTTAGAAAAGAAAAACATTTTGAAAGGACAAACACACTCAAAGCGGGCATTGAGACACTAAGGATGAGAATTAAGATGGGAATGAGTAGGGGACCAAAGACAACGATGATAAAAATCTGCTTGGGTAGTTGTCATCATTTGTTGATTTTTGTTCCCTCTTCTTCTTCTTCTTCTTTTGCTTCGTAAAATATCCTTTAAGTGCACTTCAGAGCACAATGCACTCGTCTCTCCGGCTATCCGGCTATCCGGATCCTTTTCTTTTTTTTTTTTTTTTTTTTGCAATTGAACGTTTGAGGTGCCCCCTGTTGTCTCATATTTCAGTCAGTGAAATCTATCTTTATCTTTATCCATCAGAGCTATAAATTGCAATCGAGAGTTGGACGGAATATATATATATATATATATATATACAGATGTTCTCACAACAATCTCTGTTTCATATCCAGAGTAGATATCATGGCTTTCTCTTTCTATCTAAATAAGTGCCAAGTTTAGTATAATTACTATATATATATTACATAAGAAACAGGAAAAAAAGATATAGCCGGCGCCAGGACAACAACTTGCCTTGGCACTTAGCTCCATTTCCTTACCCATGCGTTGCTAATTTACAATTTCAATGTCACGCTCCATGCAAGTGACGATAAATTTGCACTACGAATGAACTGATGGAATAGCTGAGAGGATGAGGTGGGGAGGAGGGCCAAAGGAACACTGCCAGACGCAACGCATCGCTAGCTTCTTGCACTTAGTAAAATTACATGGCTGCCAAGACTTGTTGATTGTTTCGATGTGCCCCCCCGTTGGCTAAATTTAGCATTATTAAAAAATTAAGCTGACAACATTTTGTTGTAGACCAAATAAAGAATAACAACAAACAACAAAAAAAAAAAACAACCAGCTGACTATCGAAGCAAAATTCCATTATGCTAGAGAGAGAGAGAGAGAGAGAGAGAGAGAGGATGGTGGAGGATGGGGAAGGAAATGGTATGCGTGCGTCATATGGTTGGGTTTACTTGGACCGCCCGACACTTAGTTTAATTTCTAGGTGCCGTCGAGGGCGTTTGCAGGAGTCAAAGTCATGCGCCGACATTGCCACATGCCTCACTCTTTCTTCTCCCTCTCTCTCTCTCTTCTCTTCTCTCCCCACTTTACCTCTCCCTCTTGCTTGCTGATTAATTATATTTCGGTTGCCTTTTCCGTTCATTCCATTTCTATATTTTGTTTTTCCTTTTTTTTTCATTTTTTTGAGTTATGAAAAAGGCCAGAGAGACACACGCTAAATTAAGTGAAATTTTTCATCCACATTTAATTACGCTAATGATCTGGCCAAAGAGATGGTATTGCCATTCCACTCATCCATCCATCCATCTATATATCTATCTATCTATGTATAAACACTAGAGACTGACAATTTGGAGGAACCCTGAATGACTTAAAAACTGACTGCCAGTTGTTGCCACTTATTAATCTGGCGGCTAATTCTTCTTCTTCTTCTCCTTCAAAAAGAAAAAAGAAAAGAAAAGAAAAGAATAGAGAACTAGTTGTCGGTGTGTCCAACTATTCCTAGAGGAGATGCCCGTGCTCCTTGGCGGCAATGTTATTTTGTCTTTTATCTAGTTCTTGAAAAATTCCCTTCACACAGACATGATTACCGAATGTAAGAGAGAGGTGGAGTTGTGTCGAGAGAAGAGAGAGGAGGGGGGTGGGGGTTGGTAGAGTGAAAAGTACACGAGTTGTAAGTCAAACTGACACTGAAGATTATGGTTTATGTCGACAAAGTTGACACGTTGTTTATCAAAAATGCAAGTCAAGGACTTTTGCCAGACCATCTTCTGACTTGTAGTCACAGTTGAAAATGGTGTAAGAACTCGCAATTGGAATGGGAATGGGATAGGGAATGGGAATGGGAATGGGACTCGGATTCTGTGCAAGTCGTGAGGCATCAACAACATGCAACTTTGTGTTGACGGATGCATGGCAAGTGCCAGAGCGATTCTAGGGACAAAGACTCCTCCTCTCTGCCTGGCTTGACACTCTGCAAAATGAATACAAAGAAAGAATGAAACAAGCAACTCCATAATAATGGGCACTGATGTGGCCAACTTGTTGTGTGTGTGTCTTACAAAATGTTGTAATTAATTTCAATTTTTTTTTTTCATGGCCAAAGAGAAGGAACATTTATATCGAGATAATGCTCTTAATCCATTATGCAAAGTAAAAAAAAAAAACATGATAAACTTCTGTAAAGATTTATATATGTATTTTTCAAGTTTTTAAACGATGTCATTTAGGAAATTATGGCAAGCCATTATCTATTACTATTCTCAGTCTATAGCTCTCTCTCTCTCTCTCACTTCCCCCCCCTCTCCCACCATCTCACTCTCTCTCGCTCTCTCTATTTATGGCCTTTAACTTGAAAAAGGCCATAAACAGCGGTAAATGATAATGCCATACAAATCGCATGACGGCCATTTAGATCACATAACCGATAAACTGTAAATTGCCAAGCGACAAAAAAAAAAAGAGAAGAAAACTCAAGTAACGCAAGAGAAAAGCCAAATGAAAACTTTTTCAACACATTAACATTAACCTAACAACCTACAGGGAGTAAGTCGAGGGTGGGGGGTTGTGGGGCGATGTCTAGGCGAGATTTATGCAAACCACGCCCCCATTCAAAGCAAAAAAAAATAAAAGACAATCCCAAAACTGTAGTCAATCAGCGAGCATGTGAGCTACGACATTCTCTCACTATATCCCTAAGTATGCTGAAGGACTAAGTAGGAGTCCTTTACGGCTGAATTGTTCCTTCATTTTTTCTCTTTCTTTTTTTTTGATATATTTTTGCAAGACTATGAACTTTCTTTTGTTATTTTTTTTTCTTTTTTTTTTTTAGTTATATACGTTAAATAACTCCCTGTAGCGCGGCAAACTTTGTTTACGGCAATAAAAAAGTTTGTCTTAAAATATACAAAATAAACTCTTGGTCCTCGGTGCTCGGTGCTCGGTGCTCGGTGTTCGGTGCCTTCATTTTTTTAGCACTATGGATGGGGAGGGAGGGGGAGAATGGGTAGATGGTTTTTGAACGTCCTTCGTCCAGTTGAGTTAAGAAAGATGTGGATGTGCCGGCTGCAACCTTTTGGGAGCTCTTCCAAAGCGCAAATGTAATATTTGCTAATTTTATGTGAATTCGGTAAAACTTTTTCTGCCTCTCTCCGGTTTTTTCTTTTTTTTTTTTATTTTATATATATTCTGGTGCGTGTGCCGTCAATGGGATGGGTGGGGCACATAATCCTCATGAGTAAAGGCAAATCTGGCGCATTTATGGTTATAAAATTTTCTTGGAATGCACAAATACCTTGAGAATCATTGGGAAAGTGAAGGGCAGCAGGGGATGGTGGAGGGGCAGGGAGGGAGGGGTTAGGGAGTTAAAGAAAAACATCAACATTTTTCATGCAACCGCAAAAGAAAAATCAAACAGCCACCATACACAAGTCTAATGTATGGGATTATCCTCTAAACAAAGTAAAGAGGAGCCAAGGCAAATCAATTTTACATATCATGCATATGGTTGTGTGGGTGTGTGTGTGTGTATGTGTTTGGGTGTGCTATCCAACGAATCCTTGTGTTATCCTTTCAAATGGAAATGCTTGCTTAGCGCGAACTTGAGGAAAACAATAAACTTTCGCCTGGCATCTAATAAAAGGTGAAAATCTTTTGAAAGCTTCAAAAGGTTTTCCTTTTCCTTTTCTGTTTTTCTTTTTTTTTGCTTTTTTTCTTTTTTACTTTTGCCCTCTTCTGCGTCGTTTCGCATCAAATTCGCTTTGTGAGATACATCAAGCAGCTGGCGACTCCATAAACAAGGTTAAATGTAAAAGTTTTTGCATCTTTAAAATGCTCATGCGGTGTTTTTCTTTTTTCTTCTTAGCCAAGTTTATTGCCTAGAACAACCATTCGAGAACAAACCAAGAAAAAGAAAAAAGAAAAACGAAAACGAAAACGATGAGTACTCTCTTTTAGACAAATCTCTTGAAAGGAAAAACAAAAGGCAGCTGAATAAACCCCATCTAGAAATGTATGTATATATGAATATAGTAGATACATATTCCTGTTCTTTTTAATTTCATCAAATTAGTTTGCATATTACAACAGAATAGAACAGAACTCGGTAATTGAAATCATTTATTATAACTTGAAAGAATGCAAGTTAAACCACACACTGACTAATCTATTTCTAAAACCAAAAAAAAAAAAAAATGAGTTCTACATTTGCCCTTAGGCCGGCGGCGCTAACGAGAAAAAATATTTTTTATTGCATGGGCGTAATCCGATTATCTTTAAGGGGGATTAACCCCAATTAGATTTGACTGCTAATTTATGAATAAAAAATATAGAAGCAAAATAAATTAATACTACTTATTAAACTTTTATTTATAAAATCCGAAATTCTAATTTACTATTCAATTCGAATCTCTCGTATATAGATTGAGATTCATACATTAAAACTATTACTTTTTGAAACGTTTTTAAGTACAATTGAAATCCTTGTTTAAATTTCCTATTTATGTGTTTATTTATAGGAATAATAGTATTATTTATAGAACTATATTATGGTGTTTATATTTCTCATAATAATAGTAACAATTATGTAGCTTTATCTCTACCATATTTTATAATAATAATAGTAATAATTGTAGTTGAAATTTTTCTAAAATATTTGAAAAAGAATATGACTCTGAATGATAATTTGTATTAGAGTTAGTTTTCCTTTTCCAAAAGATCCTGAGTTGATCATTTATTTTGACAATTTTATTAATTTTAGCCTTTCTTTTTTATTATGAGATCTATTACTCCAAATGAAAACTATCCACATATAATAAGTAACTAAGTATAAATCCTATGCAATCCAATAATAAAGTGAAATATAATTGCAATTATTTACCTGATTAGAATAAATTTTCAAAGTAACAAAATCTGTCTAACACTTGTAGATTATTATTAGAATTAATATTCAAAGTTTCATTTTCCAAAAGTAACTAAAAAGCGATGCCATATCCCTAGCTATAATGTCCTTGTGGACTTATATTAGAAAAACTTTTTGTTGTCTTTGATTAATATTTAATAATATTAATTAAATATATAAATCTGTTTTCTTAGATTAATATTAAATAAAAAAATTTAATTTATTAAAAAAAATAATATAAATATTAGCAGCATATTACACAAAGCTTATATACGTATGTAGATAAATGTATCTTAGTTAGAGTTAGATCAATATAGACAGATTAGATATCGTTAGATAGTTAGGACATCATTTTTTTATCTAAGAAGAAAATTTAAACAGAGATTGATTATCTAAAGTCTTTGGATTCGCACATTAGCCATATTAAATTTAATTTATATTACCCCTTTTTACTACGCCCATGTAGACAAGGCCATTGCGTGTTAGTGAAGAAACGAGTGGGTTAATGCATGTCCAACCAAAATCTCATGCCATGTACATCTACATATAGATATATACAGATATATACGTATATATACATGATGTAGTGCTTTGTCCATGTTGCTAACCATCGGCAAATGGATAGCAAATGGGTTTGCCTGTTATTGAAAATTATCTATAAGACCCATCCCATTATAAATACTCGTACATACATATATACATATTACTAAATGCAGCAGCTTGAAAAACTGTAAAATGTTCCCAAACATTGAAAAAACATTTCATTGTGGCCCCCAATGCTAATTATGGCCAGTAAATTAGCTTGGGCGACCTTCATATCAAAGAGTTCAGTCTATTAAAAATGAAGCCACACGCATGTGCTTAAGTTTTTTGATAAGAAGTCAAAAAAAAACTATGTTTAGAGCTCTAACTCATCCCCCCCTCTCCCTCTCCCTCTCTGTTTCATTTGATTGATTAATAACAATCGAAATGGGTTATGAATTGAATTTTTAATGACACCATAATTTGGCAGCAATTAAAAATATTGATATACTATGTATATAAAAAGGAAAATGTTTAAATTTATGGGTACAATAACTTTAAGCTGAAAGAAAATGTCTTTGGATTTTGTTAGAATAGAGAGGGTATCAATGATTCGTTAATGGTCAATTTGAATAGTCTCTTACATACATACATACATACATCATATGTACAGATGTTTGTATGTATTTGTACATATTTCTATTTAAAATTTTTGTGGGTCTTTGTCTTCAATCAAGTTGACACAAACACATGTTAGGCCCTAAGTGTTGCTGCTGCCTCGCCTACAACCCAAGACACACATGGCAGACATGCTAAGATAGGAAGGGGGGATGGGGGGTCGGAATACGACAGAGAGTGAGAGCCTCTATTAATAGCGCATTAATTGATGATTATGTCACTTGAAAGCGTCGTTGACAAACTACATATCTGATGGATACATGCAGTTCAAAACTTTCATGCAGTCGTATTGAATGCCATCCATTAATCAGAATGCCTTTGCCCATCACCCACGAATTTCGACTAGTTTTTCCATAAAAAAAAAACAAAACAAAAATAAAGCTTTGCTGTGGTTAAATATTTTGAATGGCAACATATGTTGCCTGCCATAAAGCCCAATGATTTGTCATCTATGTGTGTGTGTGTGTGTAACTATGTGCAACAGCCTTTACAGATAGATTATGCCAACAAGTTCTCTCCTACTCTCTCTCTCTCTCTCTCTCTCTCTCTTTTAGCTAACTATTTACCACCAAAAAAAATATTTGCAACGACACAATGAAACTATCTTGGCCTCGCACTCGCAACTGCATCCGATAGATACTTGCAACCGCAAACAAGTTGCAGCTCAGTCGAGCCAGCTGCATGTCAGGCTTAACTATGACCAACTCGTATACTCGTTAGGATAAGGCAAAGGGTGGGGGGAAGGATGTGGCAGGGAAGGACTGCCAACGTTTCAATGTGCGTTCTGCGGTCTCGGTTTTATGGGCAAGGAATTGGTGGTGGGGGGGTGGAGAGGGTTTACGAATCCCGGCATTTTGGTTTACGGATTTTGCGTAAAAGTTTTCGAAACATTTTTCAAACTATGGCAAACATTTTTGTATCTGAAAACTATTTGTCTGTCAGTTTCTATCTGCTTCTGTGTTTTTGCTTTTGCTTGGCCAAAAGCTGAGCCCTAAAATTGTTATATATGCATATAAATATATATATAAATTTATAGAGAGAGAGAGGGAGGAGGGAAATGCAGCTAGAAAAGTTTCTCAAACAACAAGTTTGCGGGCTATTTATTGATTTTACAAATAGTTGAGAGAGCGTGTTTGGGTCTGATTGATGTTTATGGTTGTAAAATAGTTTTTGGCCATGGTTTATAGTATTTGATGAGTAGATTGAACACAGAGATTTACCAATCTCTGAGTCTGATCTATTATTTCTCAATTCAATATTGGCCAAAACTATTTTTGGCTACTATATAAATGGTCACTTTCCCTCTGAAACGAATCGTTGCAGCTGTCGACTGAACAATCCGTCCCCCAATCTCCTCCCACATGGCAATTATGCATAATATATATGCATTACACCAATTTCACCTTTCTATATCAGTACTTGGCCAAAAAGGAATAACAAAAACTTTCGCATTTCAGTCGAGAGTAAAAGGAAAAGCTGGCCAAAAAAAATAAAAAAAAAAAACATTTACAGAGACACGACTTCAAATTAACACGTAAATTGCAGCAACTTAACGCGCATCAGAGAGTCCAAGATGCAAATGTTGTTATTGTTGCTAGTACGAGTAAATATATATATATATATAGTTTTCTTATTGTAGACGATGGTGGGTAGTCGGTAGTTGGTGGAAAGTGTTGGCCATGTAGTTTGCCAATGGCGGGGTTGAGTTCGTATCTCGTTAAAGGTTGCCTGCTAGCTGCTGGCTTGTTACAATTAATTGCATATGCCAGGCAACATTTTTGCATACCGGCAACATGCTGCAGTTAACAATAAATTAGCGTTTAAAATGCAATGGCTAACAGTCTCTCCCTATCTCTCTCTCTCTCTCTATCTATCTATCTCTGTCTGTCTCTTAACCATCTCCATTACCAACTTGGTCTTCGGCTTGTTAGCCTAAGAAGATCATGCAGGCAATGTTGGAAGGTTGGTGATCAATCAACTGCTTGTAATGGATCCCCCCGCCCCTTCCCCCTTCCCCTCTCCATCATCGTCTCATTGCTGTACATCTACATGATAGTTTAGTTGAATTGCGCAATTAATTAGTTTCGTGTTAATGAGCAATGCGCATCATCTCGTGGTCATAACGAGACGCTCCAGACACTCCACTCCACATCACTCCACATCGCTACATCACTTGACGACTGCTCGATACTTGTATATATGTTGTTACGACAAGGAATTTTTTAATGACCTTCTGCCTTCTTCCTAGCATCAAGTTCACAATGCACCGGCAAAACTTGGAAAATTTATGAGCATAAGTACTTAGGAAATGAAGGCTTCATTAAAGCTTAGTCTCCATCATGGCAACGATTGAAAGGCCCATTAAGAAAGCCAATAGTTTAGCCATAAAAGAAAGATTTATTCTAAAATATTTCCATCGTTATTTATTAAATAATTGCTTGTTATTTCTCTTAAAACTATACAAAAGATCTAATGCCACACAGTGGTCTTTTTCACTCCCTCTCTCTCTGTCTCTCTCTCTCCCTCTCTCTGAGGACCCTTCCATTATATCATATTGTTGTTTGTTGATAGGCTCTGCTGCATCTATTGTCTCCACCAACTCCCTCAAAATCAAAAAAGAAAAAAAACGAGTCAAAAGTTATGAGCAAACAATTTTCTGCTTAAAAGCGTCTGTCACAAAACTTTCAAGCGCCCTTTGTCAAGCCCATTCGGAAAACGTCTCTTGTTTCGTCCTTAACCGATGCGCAACAACAAATAACTGACTGCGAGGGAAGTTTGATAAGTGTGAGAGTTATGATAAGAAATCATATATGTATTTAATCGGTTCTTGTAGATTAACTTTGGCACAGGGGTAAAAATTTTTGGAATATCCTTCTAAAAGTCCTTTGGTATGGTCTAGTATTGTTTTCTGTCTTGAAAGTGGATTCTGACACTATGAGAATTTTAAAACAGATGCTAACAGAAAAATGAAGTGGAAGTGGATGTCCCTTCGTCACTTAGGCGCACGGGATGAAGGCTTAACCACAAAGCTTGGCTTTGTTCTTGCAAAGTATAGTCATTTTTGAAGTCAAGGATTATATATTTAAAATATATGTAGATATATCTGAAGCCTATCTTCAAGTTTGCAATACATTTTTGCCAGACCTTGCGTCTTTTTTTATCGTTTAAGGAACTTAAGATGCGGATTTGTTGAGTGAGTTTCCGAATTAAATAGTCCTTTAAACGACTTGAAAAATCGCTACATAAATGCTCAATCTGTCCATTTGCTAATTGTTTAAATAAAAATTACATTAGGAATAATGCTGATTATCGATTCCGAAAATTCAAATCATTTTCCCTAGTTAAAGTTTTCCAAATAGATGATATAGATTGATGAGATGTTTTTGTTTTCAGAGACATGAAGCTCTTTAGCAATTTTAAGTTTTTAGTACGTTTTAAAGAAAATATGAAGGGATAATGTAAATATTACTGAACAACTTGTTTTCGAAATATATTGAAATTGATCAATTCAGCAAATAAATCTCATATAAGGTGCTCGAAATAAGTAAATATAACATTTATATACCCTTTTCAACATCTCAGATTATTTTTATGTTGACTCTCAAAATGTCTTCATCTAAAATCGATAGAAATGGTCATCAAAATGCTTAAACTATTATTGTTTAAACGGATAACTATTTAACCATCCCTCGCATCTCTAGTTTCTACAATTTCAATGCAATTACAGGAGCCAAAAAAGTTGAACCCCCCCACCAAGCAAATCCCAAAAAGGGAGAGAATTTTTTCGTGATTTGGTTTTAACGAGTTTTGCTTTTCTCTCTATTTATTTTTTTGTTGATTTCCTTTTATATATTTATTTTTTTTTGGCTTTCAAAAACTATTGACAATGCAAATACAAAAGAACATTTTTCCCATTTTGTAATTTGCTCTACAAAATGTTGTCCATTGTAGCCAGCCTTAGATATTTGACTCACACTCTATGTATGTATGTATATAAAAAGGGCAAAAGAAAATATACGAAAAATATCATGTGTCAGAAATCTAGAATTGATTCGCTTTATTATTGTTGTTGTTGTTATTATTTTGTTATAGTTGTGTTGTTGTTGTTTTAGTTGTTATTGTTGGGTAGTGCGTGTTGTATAATATTTCACATAGTTTTGCTGCTAAAGTGGTTCGAACCTCCTCACCTCGCCTCGCCTCTTCCCTAAAAATTGTCCCGGGTTGAGAGTTATGTCAACAGTTGCAAAGTTGCCGCACACACACACACACACACACACACACACACACACACACACACGCACTCAAAAATGTTTCATATTTTGAAAAGGACCTCCCGCCCCTCTTTTTGTGTGCATGTGTGTGTGTGTATTATGAGTATGTCCTTTACAATTCTGAACTGACCGTTTTCGTTTTATAATTTGACAATCAATTGACAGTTCGTTTGGTAAACATAAACATACACTTACACAAATTTATGGAAAATCATTGACAATAGAAATAAAAAAGACAAAGAAAAAAAAATAAAGAGAAAAAATATCAAATAACTTTTTCAAAACAGAAAAATAAAGGACAAAAGGGACAAACGAAAAGGAAAACTTCACATACCACACATCACGAATTTATTTCGATTCTATAAAATTAAACTTATTTCAATTTTAATCTTTCGATTGTCCAAGTCCAATAATATCCAAAATGTCCTCACGGTTTAATGTCGAATTCCGATTTGTACTATTAGGTTCGATATTGGGTGAATTTGGAGGTGGTCGAGCTGTTGAACTCTTTGTATTTGCTTCTTTAGATCGACGCTTTGGACTTCCAGATGGTGTTGGAGCCTTACTACCATTTGTTTTATGTGGCGGATTGGATTTAATCGATGATTTTCCATTCGTCACCGGCTGGTGTACTGGTGTACCATTCACTTGGTGGTGTTGTTTCTTGACCGTCACTTCGATGTTTATGTCGTTGGACTGATGATGTTTTTGGTCAAAAGGTAAAACCAAAATGAGTGGATCATCTTTACTGTTGCCACTGGAATCAGATGGGGCTGGTAGATTCCAGCATCGATAAGTTTCCACAGATATACCACGTGGAGGACGTTTATTGAATAGATCCTCTTCCTCTTCAGCTGCTTCCGGGATCTCATCCTCCTTAGGTTCTAGAATTTGTTCGGGTTTTTGTGGTCTGAATGGTGCCAAATAAGTAAAGAGATGCGGAAAAGCATGCCTCTTGATATCACAATCGCATTTACACTGAAAGAGTGCATCCTCTTCGATCGCCTCAGCCTCCTCTTCTTCTTCCTCTTCTTGGATTCGGTCCATTCGAGGCCAGTCACGGAATGGTGCCAGCCAGCAATAATCCGTATCATAATCTTCCAAACCAGTAGCCGACAATCTCTCACCGACATGCTCCTCCTCGCCCCCCTCATAATAAGCTGGCTTGCATTGACAAAACTCACAGGTGCATGTACATTCCTTATCGCAGGGCGCATCGTCTGAGCGACAGATCTGGCAAATGACCTCTATTGGCGGGAAGGGTACACGATGTTCCTTAAATTCTTCCTCATCCCTGTCATAGGGCAACCATCGACATATATATGGTCCTTGGCTACACTCGGCAGTTATAACAGGAAGCTCCCTGGTGAACTCTCGATCACAGTAAAGCTCCGGGCACAGGCATTTCACAACCTCGGCTCTCGAACTGAGTGTTACTATAGATAAATTCGAAGGATTGCTTATCGTACTATGTGTTGATTTGGGTAATATTGTATGTTTAGAAGAACCGCTCTCCTCCGCTACCTGAACACCTGAAGCAGAATGTTTAACTGCACTTGTCTCTAACTGCTGATCTGGGTCAAGTTTTGAAGTGTCAGAATCGTTATCCCCAATTTTTGAGATGCGTTCCATCCGTATCGATATTATGGACGATGGGAAACTCCCGTTTACGCTCTGTTTCCTAAAGAGTACCTCCACCTCGGCGACGCTACCGAAATCAGTATCCATTGATTTATCCCCAATCGAATTAGGGATATTTCTTGAATTACAATGACACTGGATGTCATCATCCCAGATTTCTCGTGAATGTAGTACTTCAAATAAACACTTATAAACGCATTCGAATCGCTCCCGATATATCTGTTGCTCTGAATACATTAATCCCCTATATGCGGCATAAATCTCGGCAGTCCTCTTCGCAGCATGTAGCCAGAGACACTCCTGTCTATGCTTCATATTGTCCGATATCGATCTCAATCGCTTACCCTCCAATGTTGTACCATGGTAATAGGCCTTAAATGCCCTCTTAGCAATTGTGTAGGCCAACTGGCCATCTATCCGTGACATTCCCGCCTCCTTGGCCAAATCGTATATAAAACTTTCTTTAGGTAACCTTTTTCGTGGTACTCTATCGACTCGATAGCGTATATCATCATAGTGATAAAAGGCTCGCTTGATCGCCTCCCGCGTTTTCTTAACAATCCAAATTTGCATGCCACAGATACACATAATTTCCATGACGCTATCGGCAATGTCATCAATATCCCGATTTAGGTTATCCTTCTGAGTCTGCCGTTGATCTGCTTGACAATTCTTAACTGCAATCCGATGACACTGACAGCCATGACGTTTCTTTCTTGAATACAATAAGTACGAGGACCGCAGGGACATGAACGATTGCGATATCATTTTCATGGCTAATTTCTAATTTTTGATTTTATGTCAAAAAAAAAAAATTTAGACTATAAATAGAAAGATAAATTATTTTGAATAAATTATTAAAATGAAAATGACAGTAATTTGATGACTGACATTCTCAAATCAGATTAATTTAATCATGAATTTAGTATAAGTATTTTATCCAAATCAAATAGATTAGACATTTGGTTACTAACTTAGTATAGAAAGCAATTCATCGATCAGTAATATATATTTAAACCTCACTTTTTATATATTCAGGTAAAAGACGAACTGCATATCAGATTCTTATTTATTAATTTCAACTACAAAGCGAAAATATAAGATACAAGTTGGCTGTCCTCGGTAGATGAGTTGTCTAAGTGGCCCAGTCATTTAGGCAACTGAACAACGAGGACCCGGATTCGAATCCCAGGCTAGTGCATGGATGTAGTTTTCGTCTAAGCCGAAGGCCTTAGTTGATAGTTTACAACTATATCATATTTTAATAATAATAATTATAATAATAAGATACAAAATAATATTACTTATGTATATTCCAGTTTTACATTTCTATTTTAATAAGTTTAAAAAACGTTCACATTCACATGGAAAATAGTTGCACTAATTAAATAAAATAAACCAAATGAAAACATAAATTGTAGAACTAAATAAATAAGGAAAATATCTATTTGTGATCCCAATTTCCCCTGAAAAACTTATGGGCAGCATAATTCGCTTTTATGAAATAGAGGGATAAATTCGCTTATTGAAATTTTTAAGAATTTTTTATAATATCAAAAGCGACTTATATCAATACCATTAGTAGCTATAATCAAGTACACAATCAACATACTACTACATTAAACTTCCAACTTTAACATTACAGATATCAAAAAAAAACTTAATGAACAAAATAAGCCAAAAGTTCAAACATAGATCTCTGGAATAGATGGTACCAATAACTTAACATTAACCTAACACACACAATCTAGATAGTTATATCATAGGGAGGATACACAAGACTCATAAATAATATACCGATCTTACAATATCCTTGACAATATTTAACATAGTCATGTGGAATGCAATATATCTCAACATTAAACATATCCCGCCACATCACAATTTAAAAATCATTTAAAATAGGTATACCATTTGGATTTTCTGAAAAAATAGAATAAAAATAAAGTAATCTAAGGGATTTGATATAAATATATATAAATATAATAAATATATAAATCAAGCCGAAGGCCTTAGACGCGAGTGCTTTAACCTTAAGTTAAATTTAATTTCAATTATATCTAAATTCTTAAATAAATAAATAAAATAGTAAATATATATTAATTTCTATTACTTAAAATTAAATTGTATCAAATTTACAACTATTTATTACTACTGTACATTACCAGCCGAAGGCCTTATTAACCAGCACTGTAATCCTAGTTAGATTTAATTTTATTTTATTATTTTAATTTATCTGTATGATAAATGAGAAAAATTCTTTAATATTTATGGTAAACATTTTATTTTTCAAAGTTTATTCTTTTCCTTATGTAATTCTAAATTTAATTCGACATATAATCGATATTTTTTAACCAGTTATCAATAATGAGAAGATAAAGTATTTTCTTATATTTTTTGTTCCTTTCATCATTCCTGAAAAAGAAGATTCCCCTGTTCCAATAGAAGAATCCATTTTAATCAATGTAAATAAATTTTTAAATCAGTTTGAAAATCGTTTAAGCAATGCAAAAAGCAACTAATATAAAAAATATTTTCAGTCGTCAATTATTTTGTTGTCATTAAGGTTTTTGGCTTTAAATTGCAACCAGATTTATTGCAGGCCAGATATCAGTATTTGCAAAAATATAACTTAAGTTAAGATATAACTTAAGTTATTCCTGACTCATATCTCCTACCATTTATGTAATTAAGATGACAATTTATGAATCGATTTCTGATAGAATCTAAATTTAATATTCAAAGGTTAAAGATAAAGATTAATTAAATCAGCATATCGATTTCTTGAATACAATTTTAATTATATTAAAACTTTTATAATTAAAGCAAAAATATTGATAGTTAGTATCACTGTTTAAAAATATATATACTACAAATATATACACATGTATATTCCCGGCTTAGTTGGCTACATTGTGGCTAATATACACACACACACACATACACACACACACACACATACACACACACACACTCACCCAATATACAACAAAAACAACAGAATCAAAAGTCTGTACAAATATTGTCAGTCGGTCATGACAAATATTTACATAGTTGTCGCGCCATGGACTTTTCCCGTATAGGTAAAATTTTACTACCCCTCCTTCATCATTCTAACCAAAAATAAAATACAAATAGAATAGAAGAAAAAGAAGGGAAGGAGGAGGGAGTGGTGGGGGGGGAGGAGAAAAAAACAAAATAGAAAAGAGACAACTCCGGAAAATGCGGGCACATTGACAGTGCGGGCGATTGATTTTTCCTGTGTTTGAATTTTTCCTGCCTCTCAAGTAACAACCCGAACTGAAAATGGGGTCGGGTGGGGAGTGGTGGTGGTGCATCATGGGCCAGGGCAATCTAAAATTAATGCATTTCCAATGGCGCTGCAGTTGTCAGAGAGTCAGCCAGTCAGCCAGTCTGACGAACTGTTAGTTTAAAAGGAGAACACAAAGGGGGAGGCAGAGGTAGTTAGAGTGAGAGAGAGAGAGAGGGAGCAATAGACAGAATGAGTTTAATTGTTGACCTCAGCTATTAGCCCCTGTCAAGTGGCCATTGGAATGTTCCTTCCTATATTATATACGAGTGTGCATGTGTTTACATTGGTTTTAGTTGACAGCAATTTGGTTTTGTCTTTTCATTGTTTTTACTATAATGCATGATGTACACATCGTACATATCTATGTATACCTATATCAATATGTATACATATCTCTTATGTGTGTGTGTATTCAAATGATTTATATGCAAAAAACACAACGCACAATTTGCAAAAAACTTTTCTCAGAATTCACTTCATACAGAGAAACGTTTCGGAATGCATTCTACATACAGACAGACATATATGTATATATATACATATAGAAGCCAACTCTGTCTGACAAGAGTTTCAAAGTTTCTTTGGCAGTTCGTCTGTCCGTCCGTCCGTCCGTCTTTCCGTTTTTCCCTCAGTCCGTTTATCTGTCGGCTGCTTTGTGTTTCACCAAATGTTCATTTACAATTGTTTATGTTGCAGTAGCAATTTTTTTTATTTGTTGCTTTTTTTTATCTTTTTTTGTTGCTCTTGTGATTCATTTTATTATTCATTCCTCTGATGGTGCTGCATACCAAGGCTGCATGTGCAGCAGCTCATTATTATGCCATTTGGGCCACTTGATTGTGCAATGCGTGAATGCCCATAACGTAAATTACAATACATACAAAAAAAAAAAACTCTTAAACTTAATCAGCTATAGGAACAATGAGTTTTAGGTAATACTTTAACCTTTCATTATTTCGTCAATCAAGAATTGTCTTCACGCTTTGCCCCATAGTAAATCGTTTAACTGCTAAACACGAATACATATATAAAAAATATCTGAATTAAAAATAATTTACACTATGAAATTGGTAAAATAAATCTTATAATCTCGGAAATATAATATTCCTCTTTAAACTAAACTTTATATTCTACCCATATAATGTTTCTGGTAATATGAGTAGCTAATAAGATTCCTGTGAACACTATATACATATTTATAGTATATGTATGTATATGTCCTTGATCAGCATCAACAGCCGAGTCGATATGTCCATGTCCGTCTGCCCGTCTCTTTGTTCATTTTGGACCTTAAATTTTTTCACATGGTTCTTCTTCGGTGCTTTAACCCAATATCTGATCAAGTTTAAGAATTGGTCGTTGTTTGTTCTAAAAATGATTCTTTATTTTTTGAATTGCTATTCTTGGTATGCAGATAATAAGTATACTTTCACATGTATGCTTAAAAATTTTAAGACCGATTTCACAAAGAAAGTAATTAATTTAACTACAAGTTAGATTCATTATTTTTGCCAAGTTTTTCTTCCATATGGCTTATAGTTTCCATTTGGGTTACCTTCTTCGTATAAACGAGCCTCAGTGCCCGCCAGAACCATTCCTAGAATTAAAACTGACACGAAAAGGATCTTCATGGTTGGGAACTGTCTTTGATAGAAGTTGAAGGTAGTCTACATAAATACTGAATACCGATAAGATATATATATATATATATCGATTTTCACGGAACAATTTAAATCAACAATTTTTCGCATTAATTATTTACAGAACGATTTCCATTTAAAAATTCATAAGAAATTATTGTATAACAAATAAATTATTCAGGTGTTTTTTCAGAAGTTAAATATAATACTGTGACAAATGTGATTATAATCGGTTAAATATATTAAATAGCGCCTTAATCGGAAGAAAAAATAGTTAATTTCATTTATTTATAATTTTATTAAAATTTAATCAATCCGTTCATTCATTTCTATGAATACCTAGAACTCGTAGGCGATAAGAATTAGGGAAGTCAACATACATATGTACATATGTCTGATGTCTACACAGATCAAGTTTGCTTGCCACACCCACTTTCGCTCCATCAAAATAAAACAAAAACAAAGAACTAAAAATATATATTGAAGGTGTCGTATTTCTGTATTATAGCTAATATGTTAATAGTGGAACTAATATCCAATTTCATCGAAATTGGACAATAAATATCAGAGATATAAGTTTAAAGATTTTGTACTGAAATGCCAAGGGGCAGTAGCGGCTGATATGAGTATAAATTTTAAAATTTTTATTAAATTATTGGTGAATTTGAGGGAGTTCGTCCTCATCCTCATGCGTTTCTACTCTTTACAGGTTTCCAGTCGACATGGACGGCTTGCTCGCTGCTGAAAAATATTGCTTTAAAAAAGTTGGTTATATATAAGTTTTCACTATTGGGGGAAGATTTGGTTTCTGTCCGAAGCCAACCCAAAAGTTACCAAATATAGTGATATAGTGATATGGGTATCGTATCTTAGCCAGGTATTAGTACATTCTTATCTTAGGAAATCTTCAATATACATATGAAAACAATTATAAAACTAAACTACACATAAAAGCGCCTAAGTGACCATTTCAAACTCTACAAAGAAATTATATGGAGACAGACTTTTTCACATTAGAAAACCATCAATAACAAAAACCTTTCAATGATAGATTACTCCACGAATAACAAGAATAGAACAGAAGAATAGAAATGCTCTAAAATCAAACTCGTACACTCAAAACTCACACATTCCTATATCCTTAATAAGGAACCTATGACAACACTGCAATACAAAATTATTAATTCTCCATATCCTACACATAAATCCCATAGTCTAAATATAAATATATTGAAAGTACTTAGGAAACTCTCATTGACATTTTCCGTTCATTTTCACACAGATGTAGAGAATCCTTAAGTGACATTGTGGGGCATAAATTAGTTCATCTGTTTCCTTGTACTTGAATTATACTCTATCTGAAATGCTCATAGATTATGATCCTTTTTAAGCCTCGCGTGAATCGTAGATATATATTTCATTTCAGAGAATTTTCTAGAAATATTCACTGAGAGTTATATAAAGTTATTTATAGAAGATTCATAAGAAAAGTCTATATATCTTCGATATGTCCTATGTACTCACCTGTTCTATAAAATACACATTCTCTCAAAAGTGTTGAAATTAAGAAATTCAGTTTAGAATTTTTTGGCTTGTTTTGCTTAAAATTTCTATTTTATTATTAAGACATTAATTATGAGCGGCTTTGTGTAAGTTTTTTTTTCTTGCTTTTATTTATAACCCATTCATCTGTATTGCATTTGGATTTTAGTCTCAACATTTATCATTCCTAATTACTGGGTCTAAGTTCTTTTGTCTTTGAGTCTTTTTTAACCGATTGCACTGATTGATCTACTTCTTGGTAGTATCTAGATCGTGCTGGATCTCAATTTATAAACTCTATCGCAGGGCAGATGGAAACTGAAAAGAAATACAAATCTTATTTGTTGCGCTCCATTGCTAATTTTAATATTATATTTGGAAATCTTATAAGTTGTCTGCCCTTTCCCTATCCAGTCTGTGCAGTGGATAAATTTTTCTTCCCCCTTTTTTTTCTTCTCTCACTTTTGTTCGTTTGGTCGTCCCCTTGGACTCGTTGATTCTTTTGATGCCCCAAACTGTTGATGTCTTTATTGCAGTTGTAATGTTCTGTTCGTCTTTCTGTTGTTCGCATTATAATTTCATTTCATTTTCATTCAATTCTATCCGCTGATGTCTGCGGAGGATCTTCATCTATGTTGTGCCATCTTCACGCAACTTTGACTGTCTATAATTGGTTTGTCTGACTGTCTGTATGACTAACTGTTTGACTGGTCTTCGGAGCGGGTGTGGATGGACTTAAAAATAATCAAGATCGAGTAAGATAAATTGAACACTCTCAGCGGGGGAAATTAAGGGCGGTGAAAAGTGAAAAATGAAGCCATGAAACAGATTTTTTGAGTACTCTTACTACTATATTGTATATATACATATATATCTGACTTTAAGCTTGGATAAGAAGACTTCAACTTTGATTAAAGCTAAGTCTTTAGTTTCTGATTTACTTACCAATTGATTCTGATAGTTTGTTTATATACTTATTAGTCACTTAACAGTTATTTAAATATTGATAACGATAATAAATTTGATTTATTTTACCCAATTGCAATATCATCATGTTTCGCTTCAATTAGTTTCCATTTGTAATTTTAATAATTGTTTCTTAAAGTTGACCTTAGTTTTGTATTTTAATCTGGCAGGAACATGTCATCATAGGGCACAGTATCGAAAATATTTGAAAGCAATTCCGTGCCCAATTTGTCATGGGAGGGCAGAAGGACCGGTTCAACTTCATTCCAAAGTTTTAGCCAATTATTATTAAAGGCCATATTTACTGCCTGGGCTAGTTCCGAATTCTCTCTTTATATAGATCCGTCAAGGTAAATATAATTCTAAGAAAAACGAAATAAATTAATTAATAAAAAAATTAATTAATTTAAACATTTTGTTTGTTTCTGCTACTTACCTATCTAGATCAAAATGTAACATAATATTCGATATATCTGTAACTAATGCTAATTATTCTTTAGGTTTACAGTTAGTTAGTCGTCCAAACAAACGACATTCGTATTTGTCCTTACCAAAGAGAGCCATTTCAAATGCATTATTTTTAAACGTAAAAAGGCTCTTGAATTATTTAAATTTAAATTAAATTAATTATTTAAAAATATGGATAGAAAAATGACTGAGACTGAATCTGAAGTCCAATTCTCGGAAAAAGTTGATGTATAAAATGTAAATGTATCACTTATAAATATATTTATATATATAGTAAACATACTTATGAATACTTTTTCAATTTGAGGAACTCTGAATACTCTTTAGTTGGTTCTTAATTTCGAAAAAACTTCATTAAGTTGAGTGAATTTCTATTTTACGGGATTCCTTGAACAAACCAAAAAGAGACACTTGTAAATAAATGTCTTTTGAAAAATGAAAAAAATGAATTAATTGGCTGAGCAACTTAGGAATACCTTAAAAGTTTACAAACAGATATAGGCAACTTATTGAAATAGACAAAAATATGAAAGTTAAAAGTAAATATCTTAAAATCTTTTTTATAATATTTCAATCAGATTTTATATAACAAAAAGAAAGTTAATGAATTTTTTCAAAATAATCATTAGATATGCGAGGAATAATAGATCGTAATAGAAGTGTAGATACATAGTTTATTGGAAGATAAAAATCATATTTTTCAAAGGAAGAATTATTGAAACTTCCTTAAGAAGAAGAATGGTCTACATATCCAGGATAAGTATGTACGATATATGTATATACAATCGGATTATTTTTACTTCCCAAACAGTTTATACAGTTCTGAAAATGTCAAGAAATCAATTTGGTGTTAAACGCTTTCTATAAAAAATTATAGAAAGAAATCGATTTAGTGGATCATGATAAATCGGTAACTGGAACATGATAGATAAGATAGTATGACTTAGGAAGTCCATTTTGATGTGGTTACCAAAGTATCCAGGGTAAATAAATTAAATGCTGCTTAAATTTACTTACTTCTTGGATCAAATGACTATATTTTACTTAATTACTTGGTCTCAATTTTTTCTGATTTTCTGTTTCTGCTGTTTATTTTTATAACCAAACCAATTTTTAGTTCATGAAATTATTTATTTTAATTAAATCAAGATTATTTATTTTAATTGATCAAGTTTTTCGATATTGCTTATAGTTTCCGTTTGGGCTGACTTGGTAAAAACGAGCTGCATTCCCCGCTAGAACCATTCCTAGAATTAAAACTGACACGAAAAGGATCTTCATGTTTGGGAATATCTTGGGAACTGTCGTTGATGAAAGCTGAAAACAGTCTATATAAATACTTACTATCAATATGATGGAACCGATATAATTTCACAGTAATTCTTTAAAGAACATTTTAAATCAACAATTTTTCACAGTAATTCTTTACATAAAAATGTTAAATTTCATAAGAATTTATTGTTGAACCAAATAATTATTTTGGTGTTAAATATAATTCTGTGACAAATGTGAATATAATCGGTTGACCATATTCAATTGCGTCTTGATTGTTAAAAAAATGAAGTAAGCAAGTCGTCCCTGCCGCATTGGGGCATACCCTGTACCACTAAGAGATATTTCATAAAGTCAGACTCCTTCGAAATCTTCATTAATTCAATATCTACCTTTTGTAAAACTCTCTTAACAAGCCGAAACAACAAATGCATGCTTTCTCTCTCACTCCTATCAGGGAACGAAACGAATACGACATTCGGTACAAAGTAACCATTGTACCCTATGGGTACAGGGTATAAAAATGGTTCATCATTTATTCAATTTATTGAATTGTTTATGATTTCGTCAAAACTGAATCAATTTATTATTTATATTTTTTTTATTGTTTTGCATCGGGCAAAAGTAGACATTATACTTAATATAATCATAAGATTCTCTATTGTATGCATATAAATGTCTTATATTGGATAATTAATGTCTTTTGACTAAACTTTTAGATTTTTGTGAATCCATCAGATGGAATTGACTATAGTGTGTATATATGTACATACATAACATAGCTTACATGCTAAAATGCTCTTGCTTTATTTTCAATTTTTATTTAGTTTAATTCCTAAGTTGTTTTCCATGCGCAAAACTAACTAAATTTGATTAATAGTAAAGTTCATAAAAATTGGACGGCTGTATCATATAGATTCCCATGACTATACCAAATTATTTTTATTTATCCTACTTTTCAATGGATCTCAATTATATGAAAGCAATTTATTTAAAATAAAATATTAAGAGTCCAAAAAGTTGGCGCTGTCTCCTTGAGGGCCAAACATGTCCTCCTATGCCAGTCGGCAGAAGATCTCTTCAGTTTGGCTAAACTTAGAAAGAATCTCAATAGAAAGCCTTCTATTATCCTTCAGTGTGCCCGTTTATCCCTATGCTCGAAATCCTCTAATTTTGATTTGAACTGTTGACCATTCTACTCTTATACCACTCTTATACTATTCTCTTACCACTCTTGTAAGCATATGGTCACACTTGTAAACCTATAAATAACGTTGCGTTAATATAGTTCTGAATATCCATACCAAATAAAGTTTTCAACTAATAAAATATTCTTAAAATCCTTTCACTTTTCAGCAATTTAATCATATCTGTATGATCTATCAATTAAGAATATTTGCCGCCCACTTGGATTATAACTTTTCCAAAATAAAAAGTATTTTTTCTTTTCTCTTGTCTTGCCCTTGCATTCTTTTGAATCCCATGGGGTTTCGTGTCTGAATAATATTGTTAGCGCCGCATTTGACCGCTCTGTTTGGTTAAATCATGGTAAGGTAGGGCCAAAACCTGTCCGCGGCTTTCAACCGCAAGCCAGTTGCAAGTAGTGGGTGGTCATGTATATGGGAGGGCGGGGTGGTTGGTTATTGGGTGGGCATTTACAACATTTGCGGTTTACAGGCATTTGCATTTTGCATTCGGCATGACCACGAACGATATTGCCACTCACGGATATGTGTCTATAACAAAACAATTAGAAAACGGCCAAGCTCCTTGGTCTACTCTAAGCCCTCGACGATTTGACGCTGATTTATGAGTGGAAAGCGTCGAACGAACGACCAAGTGGGAGCAGCGTGTGTTGTAAAAACTCCAAGACAGTCACGTAACAGAAGGCACAGGGATTAGCCATCGACCAAAAGGCAAATAAAAGAAAACTTTTCTCTCTCACACACACACACACACACACACGCACACACACACACACACACACACACACAGATACACATTTGGATATATAAAAAGCCGTGCCATCGAGCAGCATGTTGAGTTGCTGATTTCGAGGGGGGCGAGGGATGGCATTTGGGCTGATGGGTGGTTGGGTGGTTAGGTGGTTGGGTGGGTTGGAATGCCCAACCCGTGGGCATAGTAAAATGCTAGTGAAACAATTATGCAATTACTTAATTTGATAGCCCAAGTGTGTGTGTTTCTCCACTGTGTGTGTGTGTGTGCGTTGTGTGTGGCAATGCGGTGTCTTTTTCCCTTACCCTCTTACCACTGCCTCTCTTTCTCTCTCTCTCTTTTCCATTTGGCTTATATTACGTATACGTAACGTGGCCCATAACTTCCCTCAACTGACTTTGCTTTGTGGCTTGTAATTGTTTTTACTGCCTTTTGCACGCGCATTGTTTGCACGGCCTCCTCTGCACTTAAGGCATACAAAGAAACAGAGAGAGAGAAAGAGAGAGATAGCATGAGTGTGAAGGAGAGGGAGAGAGAGTTCACCAACATTTGGTTTACCTTGTCCACAACTGAATGTCTGCCAGAATTGTGACATTTAATTTTATGATCAAAAATTGTTTCATACAAATTATTTGAGAATTAATACTTTGAAAGAACTTTAATCCTTACATTTTACGCCCTTTCCAGAATATTCATATACCATTTCCCCCCCGCCATTCCCCTGCTCACATAGAATAGAGCTTACACGATTTGGCACAATATATATTACCCATGTAATCACACTAAACTAAAAAAAAAGGCGAAAAGAAAAATAAGTTTTTATTATCATTTCCCTCAAAAAAGGAAAATGAAGAATATGTCATGTGGCATGTGGCACTCAATGAGCTTTCCTGCAACGACCCACATATCTAAAAGAAGGGTAGTTGTTGATGGAGGGAGGGGGGAGAGAAAAAGTTCAACAACAATCAACACCTTGAATGGCTGGCAAAGAGGTTGGTAAAAGTGCTAAAAATTGCTAGAAATCATGGCTAATATAAATCATCTCGGCAAGCAGCTTTGCATGTTTAAGTGTCATACATAAGGCGCAATATGAGAGCGAGCGCACACGTAAAAAGGACCCTGCCAGTGGGTTGAAATTCTGTGAGTAAGACAGGACTCTTGTACGGTCTTGTGCTCATTCTCTCAACCATCATCTTCATCCTTTACACACCGCGCTCACACACACCCACACACACACTCGCTCACTCACTCACTTACACATACATAATAAACACTTGAAGCACTTCCACCTATATTTGCCATATAACCCTTTTTGACTTTTCCAAATGTGACGGCCCCCAACTAAACCACCTGATCCCCCCCTCTCCATCTAACTCCACCTGACCCACCTTAGTTTTTCTTGTTTTTGGAGTGAGATTTGTTTGCTTTGCTTCTCAAGTTGTGTGTTTTCTGTTTATTTTCGTTTGGATTTACTAAAGCAATTTTCTTTGTTGTTTCTTAAAGGCAGTGCATATATGTGTGTGTGTGTGTGTAGTGTGTCCTGCGTGTGTGTGTTTGGTCTGTGTAAATACACACACATTTGACATTTACTATATTTTTTGTACAAATAAATAGTTGAGGGGGGGGAGGCAATCTCAGAAAACAACGAAACAGCTGCTGGCATATGGTTCCTTTTCTCTTCTCTTCTGCAGGTAACGGAAAATTCCCTTGGAAATTTATGCCATGTCAAAATATTTTTAATTAAGATTGATTCAATTATATATTGAGGTTGTACTTTCTGATTGCAAGCATAAATACTTAAACCTTTACACATACATACAGATATATGTATATATATATATGCCATCTGCAATATTCAATTAAATCTACTAAATATTTAAGTTACTTTTACAACTATGTATATAACTAAAAGCAGAATTAAATCGATTGAATTTCTTGCAATAGCAAAAGAAAATTGCCGACCAAATTGATAGAGATTATAAATATTTAGAATTCATAGAAAAATTAAAAATTTCCATTTAGTTTATTTGTAGGAATCGTATATTGATCAAATATGAATCAAAATTTTGTTGATTTAGGAACAATTAACAAATAAAGTTAAGACTTTATCCCGCATCTCTTTAGCCAGTTTCTATTGGATCCTCAATTGTCGACTTGAGTGCTCTATTTGCAATAATTAAGTTGGCCCAGTTAAATAGTTATTTATAGTATACTTTAGGGAACCACAGAAATAAATAACCTCATCTACCAGACAAATAAATTTAATTACCTTCAAATTTGCAATCAGTTTATTTGAGAGGTTGACCTTTATTTGGCTGAGGTGCACTTAGCTCTGATTAAATATAGATATAAGAATTAAGCAGCAGCTACTACGAAATTTTTTTAAAGATTTTGAAAAGTGTAAATTCGAATATATATCACATTTTCATCGGTTTATAATCATTAATTTTTACAGATTGGTTAAGCCTTCGAGGACCAAATTAAAATGGAGACCTAAAATGTGTTTAATGGCTTATTGGGAATTTGGCCACAAATATGAACAATGTTGATCTTAAAGTCCTAGATGTCCTCGTTCGTACTTACCGAGATATAGCCTATAGGCAATGATCCGGAAAGGGTGTTGTACGATGTAGTCAAAATTTTTGAAAGGGAATTAAATAGAACACTACAAAATTAAATCATATCCCAAGTATACGAAAGGCACTCGAAATAATATAACTTATATTAGAACTCTTTTTCCATGGGTTCTAAAGAAAAAAAACCACATACATACCTGGTGCAGGTAAATCTAATACCTCACTATTACCTCACTATTAATGCTAGGGAAGAATATATACTCATCTCCATTTTTGTAGTTATTTACGTACTTTTTACTATATAAGATTATATCAAGATCACAAAGACAAAACAATAATCACATTTCTTTGTATAATAAAGTATACAAAATATCGATTCGATTCAGTAGTCGATGAAGGGTAAACACACAAGGGATAAGCTCTAATACTTTTCTTCCATCTAACGCTTCATTTATTTATAATTCAGAACTTGTTTTAGCATTGAATGAGTAAATATGTCAGTGCTATTGCAAATGGAATAGAAAAGTTTCTTGATATATGAACAGAATACATATGTATATAGTTTTCGTAATAGTTCGATATAAACAATCTGTTTACTTTTTGTGTAACATTTGAATCCTATGTAAGTCTTAATCTCGAGGCAACAAAAACTGTAAAACTTGAAAAGCATATTGAAGTTGCAAAGCAAATATATATATAAATATTAAATATATATAAGCAAAAAAAATATATTGATAAGACTTTAAAAGAGAGAGAGGTGAAGAACTAGAAAAAAAAAAAAAAACAAATTTAATTTTAATTTTATCATTAAAGACATCCAAAAATGATTTGTGATAATTATGTTTTCAAATTATAAAATTTTCTAAAGTGGATGATTTAATTGTAAATTTTAACTTTAAATCTTAAATTTTTAAACTTTGGAATCCGGCAGACAAAACTAATGAAAACAGGTGGCAACAAAAGTATAAAGCGGACTTTTTTTCAAAGGGAATTTATATGAAATATTTAAATGATACATCTCACTTTTTGCTTTATTGTTCAAATGTTGACTCATACGTACATACGTATGTATATTCACATTTTGTGAGTGGCGTGGCCATATAAGAATTAAGACTTAATGCTTTCATGAGCGTCTGTTTCAAATGCAAAAAATAACCTGACAAACGCAACATGACAAACATAAATAATCTGTACAAGTAGCAGATATGTATATGTACGTACGTATGTATGTATATATGTATGTAGAACAAACGGTTTTATGATGTGTTGCAACAACAACAACAACACCATCAGAAACATCAAGAGTAAAACTAACAACTCAGTTAAGTTCTCGGTGACATACGACAAGAGTCAGCCAGGAGAGACCAAAGGCAAAAAAAAAACACAAAAAACATTAGAATAAAAAAAGGAGGAAAGACAACTCCTCCAACTTTTCTTCTTTTTTTTGTTTGCCTTATCCTTTCTTAGCTCACTTCCCTCTGCTAAATATTTTATTGCGAGTCCTTGGAATGGTTAGTAGTGGTAGTGGTGAGTGGGCGGTATGGGTGGTATGGGCGCTGGGGAGGGAGGGAGGAATGGTGAAAAGGATATGTGGCACATAAGTTGAAAAGAAATTGGAATGCCACACATATACGAGAGAAATATTTAAATGACATTTACTCACTCACTCACCAGAGCAAAATAGAATGAGAGAGATGCACATGCAAAGGGAAAGAGAGAGAGAGAGAGTGAGAGGGGGGGTGGGTAGATACTGTGTGATAGAGAGGGCCTGAGCAGCTTAACTAAATTGCATAAAATTTATTTAAATGACGAAGAGGCGTGGATAGGATAGGATATGTATGGCAGAGAGACGGATTGATAGGGGAACAGACTGAGAGATACAGAGAGAAAGAGGGAGGGGGGGAAAAGGAAGGGTAGTATCAGAGTGTGTTTTGGCTAAGCTTTAAAACAATAACTATGCAATATGTGTGTGCAGACACAACTGTTGGCGTTTTACCTACAGCATATAACAGACACATCGTAACGTTGGTGAAGGCGGAGGCGGAGGTGGATGAGGAGAACGATGAGAATGAGGACGTGGATGTGTTAGTAGCAAAAGTTGATGTGACTAGGGGGTTCCATGTGGTGCCCAGGACTAAGCCTCGGCACCTAAATCTAGACATAACAGGAGTATAGTCATAGCCGCCCTTCCTTCCCCCCTCCCCTTACCATAGCCATTCGTGTTACCCATTCCTGATATCCACATGCAAACTGTCGTCAGTCAGCTTAAATTTATTGCTTCCTTATGTTGTGTTGCGTTATGAAAATAAATACCTTAGAAAACATACACACATCCGTACACTCAGTCACTTACAAACACACACACACACACACACACACTGACACCAACGTATCTGTGTGTATCTATGGGAGGGAGGGGCTGTCTGCCTACCGTGTCTCCTGATTTCGTAAACTTGAACTTTTTCATGCCCATATTTTATGCTGCTCCCCATGCGCACTTTGAAAATATTATATTATTATATTCCTTTCTACAATTTTTGTTATTTTTCTTCCTCTTTCTCTTCCTCTTTTTGTTTTTGTTTTATTTTTTTCATTGCGTCAACTTTTTAAAAATTTTTTGGTGAAGTTTTTTTTTGCATTTTCGGAGACTGTAAATTTTGTTTGACTTTTGGCAGTCCTTGAATACGAATATTGCTCATCTTAGTCGACCCTCTCCTCCCCTCACACTCCTCTCGTCTCTTCCTGCCACCCGCCTTTATGGCCATGCCTCGTTTTGGTCTGACCTCGTTTTTAATGGCGTTTGTTTTGAAGCTGGATTTCCGTTCTGCGGAAAGGGTTTTATGGGTGCTTTTTATGGTTTTTAAAATATATATATATATGTCTATATATACGTACAAGCATCACAACATATAGAAAAGCAAACATACAGATCGACATGCATATGTATGTACTTATATGTATACATATATGTTTGAATTGTACTTTACGCTACATTTTGGATATCATTTATTTAAAGTTTTCTTAGCATTATGACAGCCTTTCCATTCGCTTTTCCGATTCGCACGTGGCGTATACGTAATGTGCGTGCGCCATTCATTAAAAATGCATTACCAAAGAGAGACAGAGAGAGAGAGAGAAAACAACAGCAGCTCCTCTCTCATATGCTGCAAATCGATAGAAATTTACCTGTCTCTGTGCTTTAACATTGAATATCAGTCAATTTTATTTAAGTTATTCGACAAACAGTTAGTGAGTATTGAAAAATATCATACTATCCGAATTATTATAAGCACGAGTCTTGCATATTAAAGGGATAGGCATATGGAAGTATCTAATAGAGTTACCCCAAACTGATTTCTATAGCCATTTGCCATATCCTTGAAATTTAATTCAATTTTGATTGAAACAATTAAAAGGATTGAATTGATTAATTGAATTAAAAGTTGATGGTTATAATATATATAGGTACATATATGTGTATGTACACGTGAGAAACGAAACAGGGAGAGCAGCGAAACTAAATGAATAGAATAAGGAAAGCAGATCCAAGTCAAAATGTCAACGAAAAAGTGCAATAATTTTTAGTCCACGTGTTAGTAGTAGTGTCTATATACATACATACATACCAATTCATATATATGTATATCTAAAAAAAGAAAAACAAAACATATATATAGGATATTTCTGAGCGTTTGGAAATATTTTACCATTCAACCCAAATTGATGTATGACAAGTTTTGATTCGTAAACGTTGTTTCACAGACTTTGTCAAAATAATTGATTTAGAAACATATTCCTCTCTTTATCTTTTTCTATCTCTCGCCCTTTCTTTTTCCCTTAAGACTAGAACAATTTTTTTACGATTCAACATTCGATCCGAATTGGAAAGAGCTCTCGAAAATTTGGATAAGATTTCTTGTATATCATTTTAGCCGTGATAAGTTTTATGCACCTTGTGCTTATTTACAAACAATATATCAAATCTGTATCCAT
This sequence comes from Drosophila sturtevanti, assembly GCA_018150375.1. Taxonomy (NCBI): domain Eukaryota; kingdom Metazoa; phylum Arthropoda; class Insecta; order Diptera; family Drosophilidae; genus Drosophila; species Drosophila sturtevanti. The sequence goes on from JAECWJ010000690.1 coordinate 2,113,205, forward strand.
ACATATGGATATATACATACATATATTGTGGACAATGCAAGAACTGGCTTAGCTTTAACCAGGTTATGTATGTCGTATATATGTATGTAACATGGCAACCTTGTGACAGTAACAATATGGCAACCCCTGGCAGTGCTGAAAAATCAGAAGAAGAGGATTGAGTCGTAAATCCATCGAGTCAGTTGCCGGTAGTTGGTTTTCTCAAAAGATTCGCTTAAGTTAAAGTTGATTTAAGTTGAAGTTGCATCTTATCCAGTGTTTATCTTGATCTTATGTAAACTATACTGTAAACTAATATTAAATTATATCTAAACTACACACTTATCTACATTTATGTTGTATATATTGTATACCGATACACTGAATCGTATTGTACACTCTTCTTCATTAAGTGAACTATATAGCCAATATATTGTACATCTGTTATACATATCTGCTTAGAGGCAAGAATTTTATCATATTTTTATGATTGCATTTCAAAGTAGAAAGAAATATTCGAAATTTTAATATTCAATTAAATTTAACTTCACTTGAATAGTCAAAAAGTTGTTTTTTCGATTATTAAGAAGCTAAAAATTCATAATGTATTTTAATTTATATTAAATCGAAAATATTTGAAATAAATTTTCAAATAAAAGTTCTTAATTAGCAAGAAAATAAAGTTATTCATATACGTAATTATTTTCTTTAGAGAAACAGAAAGGTTCTCAAAATTATTTATAAAATTAAATTTGTAAAAATTAAATTACCGATTCACATATATATATAGAGAAAAAAACCTTAAAGAAAACTCTTATAATCAGAGTTTACGTATAAAAGATAATCTTCTCATTAATATAAATATTATATTCTATAACATTATCATGTATAATAAAAGATATGTGGTAATATCTAAGAGATATATCTCATATAAAGGTTAAATCAAATTTTTCTTGATTATGATTACATTTGTTATAGATGCTTTTATATTCTATAAAGTAGTTTCTTTGATAACCGAAAATCAAATTAAACTCTCAACATCATCTCTGACATGAAACATTAAGCCTACATACATATATCCAGCCTTCCCCCATTCTCCCTGATCCCACCAATTTGCCACCGAAGAATCTTAAAGCTAGAAAATCGTTTTCTCTGACTGCCACCGCAAAACATTTGTGGAAGGAACTTTAATCGGTCGCGTGATGCTTCATTTCAACCCTCCGAGCAGCAAATGAAGTTATATTGCATAGATGATGGAAGATGGGCAACATCTTTTACCAGGACCAGGGTGGCATTCAGCCACCTAGCCAGGTTATCTTACTAGCCATATTTGCCACCCCCAGAGTGGTCTCTAAGGATTGAAGCACCTTGCAACCACCGAAGTGAACAGATAACTAACATAAATTTCATTTCATGCCAATTTAATCAATTGGGGTTATATCTATAGCGAAGCTAATATGAATTTGGTGTATATATATGCCTCCCAAAATGAAAGACTGGCCCCATTAACCACCCCACCAGCCCCTCATCCTCTACCCTCCTATGATTGTCGAAATGGAAAACAGTTTGTCACTTGCTGCAGAAATTAATTCGTTTTTGATTAGGCGCAAAAAATCAATTTCTCGACCAAACTGAGTTTTATTTGTTTATGGCCGGCATCAGTTTTTCTAGCCGCAGTCCTCTGACTTTTGTCCTCAGTTACCCCTCTCTTCCACAAACAGTAGTGGCAGCTGTTACGTCACATAATTTGTTGCTGTCTGTGGCACTCTTCTTCTCTTTTCCCCCCCCTCGCAACCAACCTCCCTCTCTTCAACCCGGCACTCGATTAGACGTTTATTTGTTTTTGCTGTAGGTAAATGCAAATTCAAGTGGATGGAATATTCACCCATCGCGACCCCATCTCTACCCCCCTCACCACCCATTCGATGGGAGGTTTATAAATCAAATGCGCATCGCTTGGATGGCAGCTTGTGTTGGCAGTTTCTCTCCACCAGCGACCGACAGGCCGCCATATTGACAATTTTTCCTCCTTTCTGGGTTTTTCTTTTTTTTTTTTATTCGCCTTTTTTTTTGGTATCCCTTTCCCGCCTTGACCATGGCCCGGCATCGGTAATTAACACATGCAGATTTCTCTGGGAAAAGGTGTGGGGTAAGTGTGGGTGCGAGGGAAGGGGGGGAGGTAAATCGGTGACCAATTTAGCACAACTGTTGCCAAGGCAGTTCCATTTGGTTGTTGTCACAATGGTGCCCTTTTTTCCTCTTTTATTTTTGGTGGGGTGGGGGGAGGCGTTTTAATTTCAAACTCAATATTGATAGCTACAATCCTCATAGAGAAAGAGAGAGACAGAGAGAGAGCGAAAGGGTCAGACGTAACAAAATATATAGATAGAAAGAAACAGCTTGAAACAGAGTGACAAACAGAGAGAGGCGTCAAAATGTTATTTTGTTTGATTTTCATTTTATTATTGACCATCAAAGTTTATTTAATTAATGGCCAAGATACAAAGTCATGATTTTCAATTACATATAGTTGGATAATTTTTGCATATATATATATATATACATATATATATTGCTATATGGTATAGTTTACCGATATCTGTTTTTATTTTCTGTATCTTTCAACGCTCTGCGGAAAAGTTCATTGTACCTGACCTGTTTATTTTTTTTCCTTTTTTTTTTTGCCTTGTTTTTAAGGGAAAAACTATGCCAGTGCGGTTGATTTTATTGATTTTCCTTAATGCTTTTCACACATTTTCGATGGGCCTGCATTTTGTGTGTGTATGTGCGTTTGTGTGTGTGTGTGTTGTGTGGCGTTCAACTCAATTTCATTAACACTGCCACACACAGGAGGGTAAAATCAATAGTAATTAATAAGAGTACTTTAACACACCCAATCCCTCCACTCCCACTCCCCTCCCTTCCCTTTACGCTTTCTATTGCAGGGTTGAAGAGGGCCTGTTTTTTTTTTTATCAAAAGTCTCTACAATAACGGTAAATAACGACAGCAGCAACAACAACAACAATAACATGCCACAAATCAAAAATCAAATATTAAACAACCGTTTGTCTGTGAGTGTGTGTAAATGGTGTGTGTGTGTGTGTGTGTGCAAAATAAATACGTTTTAGCCATGAAAATCCCTTTTAATTGCCACGCAACGGCCAAAGGATTTACACACACACACATACAGAACCAACCACCCACACACACACACAGACACACACCCATATATATATATACATGTAGCAAGGCACACACACAAATACAAAGAAAGAGAAAGACTTTGCCCGCCTATGCAACGGAGGCAATCCTAAACGGAATCCCTGGTCCTGGACACGACCCCAATACTCGGTACGGCGGCCACAGCCAAGTGGGATTTAGTGCAAATTGCAAAGTGTAACTTGTTTTTAGGAAAAAGCACTTTAGCGCATTAGAACCCACGGCACCAGAAAGAGAGGGAGGCATTCAGAGAAAGAGAGTGGTGAGGGGGAGAGGTGAGTGAAGTGAGGTTGGAGTGGGGGGTGGCCCCAGACAGACACACAAAATCTATGGCACAGTTGTCGTTGTCGATGATGATTAGAAGTCCAATAGGAATACAAATTCAAGTGCGTAACACCGGACAATGCACCAAAATTGCGTTTATGCGGAGAGAGAGAGAGAGATGAAGAGAGAGAGATGAAGAGAGAGAGAGAGTGACAGAGAGAGAGAGAGAGAGAGAGAGAGAGAAAGAGAGAGAGAGAGTGAATTCTCATAATCTTATTCTCTTTATTTAAGCTAGAGCAAATTACAATTTATCATACGCAGTTCTGTATTTGGAAAATTTATTTACATTTGCAACTCAATCGAATTTTTGTGGATAAGAATTTTAACCGGTTTCTAATTCGTAAACCTCTGGAAGGAAATTTTTGAAAAATATTTAAAATATAAACCAAAGTTAAGTGTCAAAAATTTCTTTATTTAAAACTCTGAAGATTGACAAAGAAATATTGAAAGTTATACACTATATAATTGGCAAGGAAACAAGAAGTTACAAACTTTATAGCGGAATAGGGACAAATTTTTAAAGGTTTTTTTATTATATTTGTTGTTCAGTTAAACTTTAAACAATTCATGATTTTAAATTTGAAGTGTTCACTTATTTATATATGTAATAGATATTCAGGTATTTATTTTTTATTATTAAAAAAATTTTGTTTTAGGCTTATGGTTAGAATCATAACACAGTAGGTTATAATAAAAAAGAACAGATTACTGAAAGTTATTTTACAAGATCTCCCAAAAGGAAAATCCAGAACTGAAGTCTTACAATATTTAATATAATATATTATAATTAGAATATTGTATAAAATATAAATTTTATGTAAATCTCAAATTGCAGGTCTAGTAAAATTACCAAATTTCTCGAATGTAGTTTATAACACACTTTGTTTAAATTAGTATTAGTTATTAATTCTTAATTATGATGTAGATATTAGGCTGCATCTTATCCAGTTTAAATATAAATTCGTAGAAAGCAGAAAGCAAGGCTTGTTCTTCTTCAAGTTATATTATTATTTTAAAATATAACTGTTTGTAAAATCTTAAGTAATCCTTGATAATTCATCATGAATATGCGCCGCATAAACATTTCAGCTTCAAAATGGAACTGCAGTTGCCACATTTGTTGTTGTTGCATGTCCGTTACATGGCTGCCAACAGCAGCAGCAGAAGCAGCAGGAGTAGCAGGAACAATGTTGCATACGATTATGTGTGTCCTGCCTGCATTCGTTGCATATCCTTTGCTAAACACACACACACACACACACACACATTACCGCATTTACTGGAACTGTAGACAACTTTCATTAAACAAATATCATTAATTACATTAAAGATTTTGAATTCATTAGGCGTTACTTTGGCATGGCAATTGCTGGACCGAGCAGATGAATAAATTGATGATTTAACTCATAATCGAAACGTTTGGAAAATTGATTGAAAGCACAGAAAATAAGCCTATGAAATATTGCATAAGTTAAAGGATAAGAGGATAACTAGTTAAATGCAAGTAAAATTAATTTAAAAACTTTAATAAACTCTTGTGTGAGATGGTCAACATATTGATTATAAATCATTAATTTATTCTCTAAAGGCAATTCCTTGAGTTCTTTGCAAGAGTGAGTAGATTTCGTTCGTTCTTTAGGATTTTACTTAAAGCAAAAATTAAAATAAATTATTCTCATCGATTTTCAGCAGCTTTGCTTAGAAGAGGAATAAACTAGAAAATAGATTTCATTTTAAATAATATAAAGATTTTCCTGATGTCTGCATATTGCAAACATTTAAATTATAAAAGTTAGATTAAATGCTGACAAAAAAAATGCCATTAGTTAATAGTTCCATTAATTGGTTTCACTTGTTTAGTGGAAATACATATGTATCTATACTGATCTAAGTTTTAAGAAACTTGTCTATAACCTACAGCTCCAAAATATCAGTTCTATCAACTTCTACAGCAAATAATGTCCATCATTAGTTTTCAGTCACAGAAGCTTCACTGATAGCTTCTTATAATGCATTTAAATCAATAATATAAAAATCGAATCCATAAAATTGAAACAGTTTTCCCATAAGTTGCACTTCGTAAATGAAGCCTTAAGTGAAACAGTTTTTATTTTCCCTCCTTTTGCGAGTTCGTTGCACAACTAATGATGGAAAATTTAAATTCAATCAGCTGACCAATACGATAAACTACTTTGACAGCCATATCCCTTAGTTCTTTATTGAAGGGTATGAGATCTAGGAAAGTATATATATTTTTTCAAATGATTTGTATGCGAGAAGGGAGAAATTCTTTGTATCCATATACATATATGGAATATAGTAAAGCTAAACAGTTAAATTCACAACAATAATCGTAGGCCATACTATCCATAGTGAGATGAAAAAGTTCATTATATTATTTATATATTATATATTATATTTATATTATTAAAAATAATTAGTGCATTTTAACCTCTAACCTCTATGACTTTTAAAGAGGCGCCTTCTATTGATCTTTTCATACCCTGTACCCACTTATTAGGTAAAAAGGGATGTCGATGTCCGTTCGTATATACACACACCTAGATCTCGGAAGCCACAATACATGGAGAAGTGAACATTCGTCTAATGTCTACGCAGTTTGTTTACCATGCTCACTTCCTTCCCCTGAAAGTACAAAAAAACGAATAACTAAAGTTTTGTTAAAGAGGTATCATGTAATTTGTAATTTGGTCAATGTGTACCAAATGACCAAATTTCTTTAAAATCTTACAATAAATGACAAGTAGAACAAAGCCTGATATACAGCAAGCGGAATAGTAGCTCCATGCTGCTTTGTTCTACAGGTAGTGTATTTTCTGGAAGTAGTGTAAGTTTCTGCAAGCAGTATAGTTTCTCCTCGTAAGTAGTATAAGTTTCTGGAAGCAGTGTAAGTTTCTGCAAGCAGTGTAAGTTTCTTCTAGTAAGTAGTATAAGTTTATGGAAGCAGTTACGGTCAGTATATATTATACATATGTACATACATACATAAGCAAAATAATGGCTTTCATGCTGCTTTGTTCTACAGGCAGTATATACGTATTTAGGAAGCAGTGTAAGTTTCTGCTAGCAGTGTAAGTTTCTTCTAGTAAGTAGTACATATAAGTTTCTGGAAGCAGTATCAGTTACGGTCAGTCATTTAGCAAATAACGGCATGCTATTAGAATGGAATTTCAATGGAAAATTGGTTTTAAGTTGCATAAGTTCTTCACACTTTAATCTCACTTATTGTCGCTGGTCACACTTGCAATATATATGTCTAAATATGTACAAAGATACAGTAAATGTCACTGAAAATCGTACCCCTACTTTAGATATACAATATGCTTTATAACTTCTTAAGAAAACAACATTTAGGGAACTTATAGTCTATTTTCTCTTTTTCTTTAAGGTAGCAAGTTCTTAATACCAGAACTATTAATGAAACTTCGATTACAGATATTGTACTTACGACATATGTAACTAACAAAGATGATACTTATTAAAGAAATTTATTTAAATTAGGTAAACTACTAGGTATTTATAATTCAATTTAGTATATTTTCACATGCTTAAATACTTAATTAATTAATTAATTTTAATATCTTTTATTCAAAAACTTGTAATATTTTTCTTCAGATTCCTTAGTTGTGATAAAAAATCTTTTATAAATGAACCTCCTCTTTCAAATTTCTCCAAAGTAAAGGGTACATCTTGTGAGTCATTACAAAACTTAGTGCATCGCTCTGCTTTACCATATCGGTAAATAAAAATATATATGTACATATATGTACACAAGTGTGTACTAACATATTTAAAAATGTATAAAAGATGTTCACATTGTTTCTGATCCTCACTATACAAAAAACACGTATTACAAGCCATTCGCAGTGATTGAAATGAAAATTAATTGAAGACAATGGCATGCAAAATGAATTTTCAATTAATTTTCATTCACCCACACATGCCCACACACACCCTCACCCATACACACAAAGACACTCGCACATGGTTTTCCATTGCAGTTATTCATTATGCCATTATGATTTAAGGTGTCATAATGGAGGCTATTGTCACAAGTGGTGAATGTTTTTATCTATTAAATGCTTGATATAATTTTTTTTCTACCCATCCGCCGCATCCATTCGGTTATATTTTTTCCTTTCAATTTTTGACTCGATGTGTTATACCCATGAATTTTAATCACCATAGATACACGTTTCTCATATGACTCGGAAAGAGTTTATTGATTTTTATGAATTGAATTTCAGTTATTTATTTCATCAGAGATATAGGCATTCACCCAGAGTGAAGGTTCTGGTACCTAGTGACTGAAAAAGGAGTTTGTAGGAAATACAAAAATGATTGGATAATGGAAGCCTAACTTTGATTAAAAAAATGTACTCCAATGTAAAATACAAAAATTTTATTGGAATAACCAAAGGACTTTGCGTTAATGCTTATGGGTCCTTTCTGGGTGCTGGCGATCATAATTGTTTGCGAAAAGTTGAAACACGTAGCGATAGCGTATATCAAAAAATTATGCCCCTTCCGATGACCCCCTTAGTTGTCATCGTTTTGTGGTCGATGTCGTTGCTGTTGCCGTTGGTCTTGCCGTAGCCGTAGCCGTTGCCGTTGCCGAAATCGCCTTTCGACCAAACTTCAAACATAAAACGCCAAATTGCACCATTAAGAAATTCGTTGCGCATCAGTGAGCATTTAAAATGGTGGGGACAAGGATGAGAGGCTAGCACAGGCTACATAAATAATAGTTATAAATACCTAGTGGTAGTAAACTTTGTCATTGAACCCGAACCCGAACCTAAAAAAGCGCCAAAATAAAAAAAGAGGAAAGAAGGAACGATGAAAAAAACCCACATTCAATTCCAACCCCGAACACAAATAATGTCGGCAGAAGGAGTTGGCCAGAAACCGAACCGAACCGGACCGGACCAAAGTGAGAAACAAGAGACAGAAGACTTAGGTCCTGGAAATCAGCTAACGTCAGCGTAAAAGTTGCCCAGCAGCCGAGTACTTTGTTGCTTCCTGTGGCCAACTGTGGGAACCGTAATCACTTGAATATTACGAAACGGAAATCGAAAAGTCCGCTAAAAGAAATTTTTCAGCGCTATCGCAAAAAGCGCCAGCATCTCACAGCTTATGACAATAATGAAAGCGTTTTGAATGTGCGCCAGTCGCCATCAATTTGCAGCTTTTGGAGAGGCAGCGAACTACTAAAAAGAAGAGTGTACAAGAATGATGAGGGAGGGGGAGGATGGGTGGAGGTGAAGAACTTGCCGCCGGAAGTGGCATTGCTGCAAATAAAATGGCGGCGCGTCTGCTGGCATAGCATTTTGGTCATTTTTGCGGCGCCATTGAACAATTTGGTTTGTATTTTGCAAAGTTGTCGCAGGTTGTGCAACTCCACTCGCCACTCACTTCCACATCCTACAATTGGAATCCTTCTCCTTCTACAAGCTGCTGCTGCTGCTGCTGATGATGATGATGACTATGATGGCAAATGGTATATAGGATGAGTGGGAGGCCTTCCTAATTTTGTGCTTCGTTGGCGCTCTTCAGGCTGCAAGACACTGGCGCCACATCGACCGTCGCATCTTGTTTATGGCAAATAACTAATATACTGGAAAATAAGTGAGAATCCAAAAGAGTTTTCATTTTTTCCCCCTTTTTCCTTTTCACATTTTCCTGCCATTTTGGCAAGTGTTTGGTTTAAAAACACATTTCGCAATCATTTTGCAGTTTTGCGGTGCAATGCGGGTAGTTGAACAGGAAACTTGGTCTATAAACGAAGTGATAATATTGCTCACAGCAAACTAAATGAAAAATGGTCAAAATAACACAAAAAAAACATGGCTAAGAGATTGGTAGAGGGGAGGATAGAGAGAAGAAGGAAAATTGTTTTGAACAGACAATTGAGCAGTGAAATTAAAATCTGATTTAGAGTAGAAAAACTCTGCGGAGGAAAAATTTTGTATTCTTCTTTTGGAGAAGCTTCATTTTGTTTTGATCCTATAGATCAGGCTAAAGTTTTTTATTTCCAGTCATATTCTCATGGGTTTTAATGGGTTTTATACAGACATATTCAGGGGATTTACTTGTCTTCTCGATCTCGAAATTTTATTCTCTCTCGGGAATATACATACAATTGAAATTCAAAAATTTTCACTGTCACTGTATCAAAATCTCGGAAGCAGCAATATTATATTACAAATATACTTTAATATATCTAAAATTCCTGCAAGAGATCAAAAAGTTTAGTTCCTAAAGTCAACTCTGCGATGGAGCTCAAAAAGGTCTTATAAAGAAAAATCGTTTTTAAATACATACCATATTCAACTATATAAATATTATATTCAACATTATCAAACTCTACAAAAATGTGTATATATCTTTAAACAACATCATGTCTATATATAGCTTTATATTACATTATATATATATTGTCGAACTATTTGAAATCGAAGTTTGTATTCCCTTAAATAGAAGATAATGATGGGTACAAAAACTAAAAATCAAATTCTTACAAAATAAGTGTAGGTACAATTAACAATTAAATAAATTATATTACAAATTATATTGCTTAAAACTGTTCAGAACACCAACAAATTAATCTTATATTGGCTGATAAATAGTTAATTTGAGGTATTCATTAAGTATTTGCTAGCATTAACAATTATCTAGTCTGAAGAGCCTAAAAATATATTTCGAAATAGTCGTCCTAGAATATTCAGAGACCAAGGTGAAAGGTGCTTACTTTATTACACAAAATTCTCAGATATTAAGTAATATGTGTAAATATATATGTTAAAGTGTATTCCATCCCCAGGTCACTATAATTCGGAAATTTTTTATTACAAAACTCGCATATTCAATCAAATTTAACCAATTTTTGCAATTTAACTGGCCTTTATAATTGTTTAATCATTTTTAAATACATTTTTAAGAAAAATATACCACCTGCTTACCTAATGAGTACAGGGTATACAAATGACCATAGAACATGCAGCTGCAGACACTTCAATATGTGCAAAACATACAATACGTGTGTCCCAGTAGATTTATATACATATATATATATATACATATATTCGTTTGCTTGTATATTCTTGTGTTTTTATATTAATACAAATCATATGCCACATGTCTTGTGACCGATGGCAGTGAGTGCCTCTGCCTTTTGGCCCTTATCCAATGTTGTTCGGGCCAAGCCCGCACGAAACATGTCACTGCCCGTTTCCTTTTTTGCTTTTTCTTTTTTTTTGCCTTTTGCTTGCTTCCTGTCACCTTTCCTCGAACTAGCTCATCCTGGTTGTTGAATCTATCCTTGTGCCATGGATGGCTCGCTCGCTCGTCCACTCACAATGATACAAAACCCGAAACACACATAAAAGAAATTAATCAGATTTTTATTTAAACGCCCTTTCCTCGCACATACACTCGCACACACACACACACACAGAAACTCGTACAGATGATATGACCATTGTCCTCAAAACAAAAAAAATAAAACAAAATAAATAAAATATAAAAATTTGATGTTAAAATTAAGCTTGAACGACTTTGATATACCCCTTTAAATGGTTTTCGAATGAACTTTGTTGTTGAAATGATTTCGAATATTAATTAAATTAGTTTGGAAAGCAAGAATGGAATCATCCAAATCATCATTTGCTTCTACCTATAGCGAAATCCATCCAATCCGGTGACCACCGAAGTTGTTGCCTTTATATAAGAAAAGTTCTTTTATGATTATTTGATATTATATATGTATAAATATATATAAATTCCTTCATTAAATGGAGATCAATGGCCCCTTATGTTAATTATATATCAAGTCTTTTAGAATCACTATAATCCATTCTCATTGGTATATCTGGCATCCCATTGCCGAATTTCATTAAATATCTCCGCCAATTGCTAGATAATAAGATGCAAAATAGTGAAATGATAATGAAATCAAATAATATTATTAAATACATTATATGGGTATATCATCCCGATTATGATATATCTGTTTAGATATCTTCTAATGGAGTAACCTTTTGGATAAACCCATATACCCTTTTGTTTAATGCATAATGGGTAACACAAACCCTCTGAATCTTTTTCAACATTTTGTGTGCAATTTTTGTCAACATGTTTTCCCGCACAAAACGCCTTTGTCTTCCGTCACACCTCCCTTGTGCCACACCCCTTACCCTATATCTAACTCTATGGCTGGATGGCTGGCTGGCTGTCAGTTTTGTCAGTTTTATGTGGAATTTACAAACCCCATGAATGATTTTAGCAGATTTTTATATTTTCTTCTCGGCTATTGTGTAAAAACTCGTTGCGTTTGTTCTCCATGCGACCAAGCGACCATCCATCCATCCATCCAACCATCCATCCATCCAACCAGCTATCCATTCAATCCATCTCTAAGCATTCATCTATCCCGTCTATCTATTTCTTTTCACTCTCCTGTGGTTGCCCATCTCCTCTTTAGCCTGTGTGGTTAGTTTGGTTTTGTCATTACAATTGTTTGCGTTTTCCACCATTCAATGCCAGACTCCGGTCCAAACTCCGACTCAGTCATAGTTTCAGGCCACACTATGTCTTTAGTTCTTTGTTGAATCATACATAGTTTCCAACTGACTATTGATTGTGAGAGGCATGAACACGGAGAAACAGACAAAAGGGTCGACAGTTGCAAGTTGAGTTGAGCAGCGCCTAGCAAATAGGAAAACACGAGGAACAAAACCCGTTAATGTAAGCATACGTATCCTTTATAGGATATATAGATTTGGTTCTTAATTTTTCGGACATGTGTATATATGGGGATATATATGGGGATATTCCGAAAACAACCTGAAATATTTCGGAAAATGGATAAATTTTAATTAATATTTGGCATATATTTTAATATTTTATTAGTATGTAGTATATATGAACATTTTATATTTTGATTACATTTAACTAATAATAAAAATATTTTTTAATAAAAATGACATTTAAAGTGGAATAATTTGGTTTTTAGTTGGAGAAAATCAATCGACTTTGGTTTCAATTTAAAATATCTAAATTTCGGCCTAAAGTTACTTCAGAGCTTTCAAAGTTTTTAGCATTCTATTAATCAGTTAATTATATATTAAATAAATATGTGAAAATAGTTTAGCTACCAAATTTTTTAGCTATGTATCTGAATTAGATGTGTATTTGATTATTTTACTACATTTTATAGCATGCGATTTTCCATAGATACATAGTTAGACATTTTTAATGACGATTTCTTTATTATTCTTTGATCTATGTCAAATAAGGAGCTCAGAATTGATTAATATGTCTTACATTATAATTAAATTATGTATATAGAAAAAATAATAATAAAATAAGAAAAAATAATTCAAATTATCCAATGTTTTTTATGTTTTACTTATAAAATATATAAAATTCATATACTTATAAACTTTTAATAATTTGAGATTTTCATAAATATATAAATAATATCCAAATCGATTATTGGTCGTTGCTTTTGCTTTTTGTTGAACTTGTTTTTAGTAAGAAATCTTATCTTCTTGATATATATCTAATTTATACATTGTATTACTTAAATAAGATATATAAGAAAATGAAAATGTAATTAAAATTCCTGAAGTTTTCATTTTTATCAATGAGTTTGTAAACTATATATTTTAAATGTGTTACTAAAATATAAAATTCATATACTTTTAGTATAAAAATATAAATATATAATATGTATTTTTATTTTGGGTGGATTATTGACTGTTATAGGTAGGATTGTATAGAAGGATAGAATTTGATTTATATTTGATGGGATTTCAGTAAATCTGCGAATCTTTAACTCATTTTCAACTCATTTTTTAAATGCAATTAATTCTTGTATAAATAAAAATATTCAAAATATATTTTACGTAAGCTGCAATATTAAAATATTTATCATCTATGTTTTTTGGCCTGTTTTTCCTTTATTCATAAGCAATAGATATTATTCAATGTTGTCATCTATAGATTCTATTCAAAAAGAACTTGTTCATAGTGAAAGTTTCTTTCCAAAATCTTTTTGAATTTAGTGAATGGTCGATTCTCCCTTCTCCATCAATGTCACTTAAAATTCTATTGATTTTGCTAATGTGGAATTATTGTTAAAACTGTCAGATAAATAGTTAGTAGCTGGATGGTTAGACCATAGACCATAGCCAGACCATTTGGTCACACCTAACCAACCACTTGGGATAGCTTCATTTCCATTTTCATTTGGGATAACTGAAATGGATCTTATCCGACTGGTGCCCCTTTAACAAAAAAGTTCACACATAACAAAATTAGCTGCAGAGAGACCCAAAAAAAAAATATATATATAAAAAAAAACATTTTAAGCAAAACAAAAGACTCTTTGCCCAGGCAGCTTAAGTAAAATGTTTTTTTCTTTTTGGAAAATCACATTTCTCTGAATTATAATACTTAAGACTTTATCGGGGCTTCACACTTTTGCCCCTACCCCACTCTCTCTGCCTCTCACTCACTTCCTCTCTCTCTCTCTGTCTCTCTCTTCGGGCATTATGTTTGGAAAATATCTTCTAATGACTCATAAGATTAAAAAGTAATTTTCTTGTTATGCGCTATGGCTCTACGATTTTTCCGTCTTTCCCCCGGTTAATTTCTATACATATTAATATATATATATATTTTTTTCTTTTTGCTTTTTGGGAAAAACCATACAAGAGATAGAAAGAAGAAGACACGATGTGTAGGAGAACCACCGAATAAACATAAATTTAAAGGCACAAAATTGGGTCATTATTGGCAGCAAATGTTCATTGAATGGATTCTCATCAGTTTTGGGTTCGATTTTCACTGCTTTTCTTTTTCACTGCTTTTCTTTTTGCCATGCTTCTTTTCTTTTTTTTCTTCTTTCTTTTGGGTACCCTATTTTATGTTTGAGTTTTTTATTTATATATATATATATATATATTTTTTTGAAGATATTAAGGGCTGTGTCTCTTGTATTGAGCGTGTAAAATTACGCCAAACAAATTCATAATTTTCGTTGTATTTCTTTTTATGATTAGCACGCCCTTAAAATAACCCACCCCATCCTCCTCCAGGTCCCTTGCTCCCCTCTCTCCCCGCCAGCCCCCCCTTTTGAGCCCATTTATGTTCATTTATACCATTGGCATTGGAAAGATGGAACTGGCAACTGGGATTCAAATTGGGGTGGTTGTTGTTGTTCCGAGGCATATAGGGAATGGGATAGAGAGAGGGAATGAGAAACGATGGTTCTTAATTATTAGCCGGGCTTTTTTATGACCTGCCTAAGTGGGTGGGCGAGGGAGAAAAAAGCAAACTCATAACTTTCAGACAGACAACAACAATTTCTGTGGTTTCCAATTCAACGCACTCTCCAATTAGAGGGCCCAATAAATAGTCTGGCTGAGGGAAGTGATATATAGGGAACGGGCGGGTAGTTCGGAGGGGAGGGGGAGCAACCGAAGGCGACACTTGGCGACTGTTTTGGGTGTCACTTGGAGGTTGGCCATGTGGCCTGTCTTTGCACATTAAACTAATTAACAATTAAAGTGCCAGAGCAAGAGAAAAAATATGCTACCCATTAAAAACGAGAACGGGAAAGAGAACGAGAACGAGAAACAAAAAAAAAAATGCCTAATGAATTAATAACAAAAACATTTTTATGTGAATGCTTTTTTAAATGATGGAATCAACGGACCAAATGTGACACCCAAAAAAAAAAAAGAAGAAAAACACTTGAGATAAAATGTGTTTTCCAATTCTTAATTGAAACTGGTGAGATAATTTTTGAGAGTAAATAATCTCATAAGAGGCCAAATTTTACGCTATAATTCTTTCTGATTACAGCATAAAATGCATTAAATTATGTTTTATAGTACAAAACATTCAATTTGGTTTGAGACTATTTATTGAGAATAAATTTTATTTATATTGAATTAAAAACCAAAAGTAGCCACATAGGATTTGGTCTCCTTTAATTGGGAGATTAATGTAAATTAAACAAAAATTTTGGTGTTTTATCAAAGTTACATCTTGGAAAAGAAAAAACTTTTATTAAATTTTAAATTATTTTTTGCGCCATTTCCAATTGAATTTAATCACAAATTTTGATTGCTGTTATTAAAATGTTAAAGATAAAATGTTTCTAATATAGAAGTTAAATATTGAAGAATTCGCATTGTTTTCCGATTAGAATATTTTTATTCGAAAACAGGAGGGTTATATATTTGAGATAATTTCTTGAAGTTAATTTAGGTTTTAAAATTTGGATTGGATTTATTTTTTAAATTTTAAACTTACCAAATAAGATGAAAGAAAAAAATAACCTCTCTAAAGTTCATATTTGGAAAAACTTTCTCTAAAAAACTACACTTATATAAAAGTGTAATAAATACGTATGGATTCTCGTACACATATCATTATAATATATCATATAATAAATCTCATAAGATTTGTCTTTTATACTTGGAATAAAAATTTTATGAATGGTATAAAGATTTGCTTTTAAAAATCCAATTGGAAAAATTGCAACATTGCTATCTATTTTGATTCCGAGAACGTTTGAAGAATTTTGCTTGTTAATTACCGAAATTCATTGTAAATGCAGATATAAAGAAATTTACAAATGGATATTGGCTATATTTATTATGCTTCCATATAACAATTATAGAATTCTCGAGGTCATATGGAGCGATTATATCGTTCATAGCATTTTGTAAATTGTTTTTGTTTTTTAAATTTTCAATTTCTTAAATATTTTTTAAAATAATTTGTAGCTCTTACGGACTTCAAAAAGCTTTTAAATAGTCAGAAATATATATAATATACCTATATATTCCATTAGGAATATAATACATACTAATTCTGTGTATAATCCATCCTCATACCCTAAAGTCTTCAATATAATATAAAAGTTCTACTTATTACTTAAATAAAATTCGTTTTCATTCGCAGATTTTATTTGTTAAGACTGAAGCAATTTAATTATATTCCAACTACCATTAGCTTATTTATTAATGAATTAGAAATATATTTTCAAATTCACTTCTCACTTTTACAATGCAATATAAATTTGAACTATAATCTTAAAATGTTGCTAGAAAATTTCTTTGACCAAAATTTGGAATAATATATGTTTAATTTATACCAGAAATATATATACTTTCCTTCCCTTTTCGGTTGACCATCTTACAATTTCGCCTTTTGGGCATAAATCTTTTAGGCATTTTGGCAAAATCCACACAATGTAATTAGTTTTATCAGCCAAAATGCCAACAGGCAAAAAGCATCCAAAAACACGGATTCGGATGTCTCTCACCTGAAATTGGTACTCTTTATAGCATTATTGTCTTATTGTTTATTCAAGCGAAACAGAAGGAGGACAATGTGACAGAGAGAGAATGAGAGAAAGAGAGAGAGAGAGAGACAAAGAGAAAGAGGAGACAAGACTAGAGAGAAACAAGGAGAAGGACCAAATGGAGAGAGAGACGACAAACCTTTCATTGTCTTTTCATTTGAAAATGGCTAAAGCTAAAACCCATTGCTGTCCATAATCAACGCAAATCCTTGCCTAATGCCAGTTTTGTGTCACACACAGAGAGCAAGGGAGAGGGAGGGGGGAAGAGGTGGCAGTGGGTAATAAAGGGAAAGGTTGGGTTGAAAGGCAGGGAGGGGGGAGGGGAACGGAACATTGTCATTTTCATGGCTCTATGGAGCGCTTTCACCTTCAATGCTACCAAGGCTGATGATGTCCTTTGGCTGCTACAAGCTCGATAGTGTGGCCCTGTGGCCCGCATCATCGACATCAGGCAACGGAGTCCTTTTGCTGATTCCGCCGGCTTAATGTTATTTGTATGCCAGTTGTCCTTTTTAGTTTCCCCAATGTTGTTATTTTTGTTGTTGTTGTTGTTGTTGTTTCTAGGACAACCGGAGAAAAGAGGAAAAAAGAAAGGATAGAGGAAAAAAAAGAACGAATGTCGCAGGCCTCGTTGCGATGTCTTCTTTATGCCCAAAAAACAGCTGAGTGCGATGTGTATGCCGTTGTCCTGCACTGTTGTCCTTTTTTTTTTTTTAACCAAACACAACCATATATGAGTGTGTATGTGTGTGTGTGTGTGTGCCTCTTTGTTGGCCGTTGTTGTTGCATGTCTGCGGTTGTCTTTTGGTTGCCTTTTTTTTTTTTGCTCTCGACTCTTGTTTGTTTGTTTGCCAAGCATGTCAACTTCTTCTTTTTATTTTTCTTTTTCTTTTTCTTTTTTTTTGGGTTTTTCTTCCTCTTCCAGCTCTCTCGGCACTCCCTTTGCTCTTTCCCTTTTACACTGTGCGTTGTCCTTAGGCATCCTGTGTTCAAATTTAATTGCTGTGGGAACTGCACATATGAGCCACTTCAGTGTCAGACGCTGCCCAGATTGGATTTTCAATTGAAATGGTCAGATAGAAGAGACCCCCAAAACTCAACCATTCCACTCGAAATATTTCTGTCTGTTTATTATTTTTCTGTTTTTAATTTTTGTTAGCAAAATATTTTTCAAGTTTTTATGGCTCCCCAGTTGTTGTCAGTGAGTGAGCCGGAAACAGTTTATGATTAATCAAAACCTTAAAAAAAACGACAACGAATCCACAAAATTTGCACTTAATCTTAACAATTTCTTAAAATTCTATTTTCCCAAACTCTTACTCTGTCTCTCTTTCTCTCTCTCTCTCTCTCTCTCTCTCTCTGTCTGGTTGTCCATATTTCACAAATGTAACCATTATGGTTTCGGTTTTCGGTTCTGTGTCGATAAAAAGTTGCTGCTGCCATTGCAACAGACAATTTGGGATGCAAAAAGAGGCAACATCATTATGCGGCAAACACTTAATTTTCGCTCATATCTATGCCAGAGAAAGGGGGTTGAAGGGATACCATTGCCAATTGCAGTAGAAGCTATTTGTGTTTTCGTTGGCCATTTTCCCATTTCAAAAAAAAAAAGAAAACAAAAACACAAAAATATGTGGCCAACAAGTTGAGAGCATTGTCATCGGGATTCCAGTCCGTTATGGTTTTTGTGGGTTAGTTTTCTATTCTGCCATCTGCCTGTGTCTGTGTCTGTGTTTGCGTCTGTTCCTGTTCCTGTTCCTATGTCTGTGCCTGTACCTCTGCCTGTGCCTGTGAGTGACCCTGTGCCTTCCTCCACTATCATATTATCAGCAATAATCAGTGTGTTGTCTGTGGCCGCCATAAAACGCCAAAATTTCGCCTAATGTATGCAACATGACTGTAGATAGTTGCGGTCGGTTGCAGTTCTGTGAGATTCTAGTGGCTCCCATTCCGGCAAATGAAGGCAAAAACTGTCAGATAAAGAAGAGAAGAAAATTTAAACGAGCGAATGAAGTAGTTTCCATTGAAGATAGGTTTTTCCTATGTATATATAGAAACCTTGCATATCATCGGCTGATTGATACGTGAAATTGCATATTATAGAATTCAACATATGTCGGCGATCACAATTATTAAAAAATAAAATGAAGAAATATTTAATATATTAAATCATTTCTTAGATTTTCGACTGAAAAAATGTTTTTTTTAGTGAAATGAGGAATATGATTGGAGCTAGGAATGGTCCTCCTTATCCTATCAGTTCTTATATTCTTTCTCTAGGTGAATTTTCCCGCATTTTGGGAATTATTTGTAAAAGTCCATACTTTACATAGAGCCAATTTATACGAATCTTATTAATATATTTCAACTGCGATTTCGGAAATTCTATTTTAATGGTTTTTTATATGATCACTAGCAAACCGTTGAGAGCATTTTGAAATAATTCTTTTAAGAAAAATATTCACTCTACCTAATCTGAAACAATATGTAAATGTTGAATGTATATAAATTTTATCACATAAATAAACGTTTAGCAGTAATGTTGCAGATCATACATATTGATGAAATGATCTGATGCATCTCAGATTAATATAGCAGAAATAAGTTGACAATTTCGCTGGAACCAAAATATTTTAAAGGAACAACGAAACGAACGAAATATTTTAAGGCGACAATTTATTGTATGTTCGCTCAATAGAATTTAATTGTCTTTTGTATTCTTTTGTTGATCTGCTGCGCTAAGAAAATAAAATAATAAATATATACATACATACATACATATATATATAACGAGCATAGAAAAAAAAATATATAAAAGATGCTTTTATTTCTTTATTTAGTATGGAATTTAAAAAACAGTAAAACTAAATTCCTTCCAAATTTAGACAAAGGATTGTTTAATCTTCATTTTTAATTTTTAACACTTTCATTTCCTCGGTGTTTAAGTACAGAGAAAATGAATATTTCTGAATAGATTTGAGTAGAGTAGTTGATTTTGAATAGATCAAGAATATACAGACTTTGTATAGTCAAAAATGTTGACCAAAACTATATGCAAGGGTTAAAAAAAATGTGAAAACAAAAGAGAATCTGATGCAGTTGATATGTTCAATGTGATAAACTGATTTTAAATGACTCGGCAAAGTAGATTTTAAATGAGATTTGTCATCGATTATGCATTCAAAGTTAAGCTGATGAGAGGCTACAGTAGCACAGAAAAGAAAGCGAACCAATGAATAAACGCAGAAGCTTTTCTCCTCTTTAATTCGAATTTGGGACAATATTTTTAAAAAGACAAGAAACTTATTTGTTTTTCATAAGTGCAACTCCCTTATCTTAAGTAATGTTAACCCTAGTATTAGTAAATATCTCCATATATTCATATTGATTATTATCCTATTAAAATTGCTATATTAAATAATAGCCAATAAACTAAAGTATCCTTTTACTTATCCCATTATCAGTTGTTCACTTTCACATGGACTACTATGATTCTAATTTACTCTATTTAAGTACCCTTTTAATTGGAAGGGAATTGTGTTTGAGTCACTTTAATCGGAATTAAATTCTCGAAAGGGATATGGTTCTACTTTTTTTTTTCCTTCCATCTGCCATTGTGGCCTAATGAATTTTTTTCTTATCTTTCTTTCCTTTCCATTTCAAGTTGATTTCATTTTCTCGTACACAACCTTTCAAGGAATGACATTGACACTGCTGTAATCTGTCAGTGCCTAACTTTACCTGTCAGTCAATCCTAACTTTACCTTTTTACCTATTTACACTACCATAGACTTTCATTCCCAAGCGAACAATTCGAAGCTATCCTTCTTAATTTGCAGGACCTTAATTTCCTAGTTCTTCATTTTATTAGAAATTGCAGAAAAAAAAGGGAAGAGAAAAGTATGGAATATATATACATATATATATATATTGTTGTTGTTAACTCTTTCCTTTTCATTCAATTCAACAATTCGATCTAATTGTCTGTCTTCTTTTGCCATTTCCAAAAGTCGCCTCAGTAACTCTGCTAATCTGGTCTAATTCCCTTAGTGTCCAATTGTAGCATCATGCCATATCTACTGTTGATATATATTGTCCTATACTGGGCAGACAGACTAATAAATAGAAACCCTTTCATCTATTGGCCAGTCCCAGCCAGCGGCGCTTCATCTTGGCTAAAACCAACAAAAAAATAAAACACAAACTTTTGCTAATAAAGGTTGCTCTTGTTTTTACTGAGCCCGGCAGCTGGCAAAAACTCTGAAGAAAAAAAAACACGAACCTAAACTCAAATGGAGTTGTGTGTGTGTTTGTGTGTGTGAGTTGGTGTGTGTGTGTGTGTGAGTTGGTGTGTGTGTGTGCCTGTGTGTATGTATCTATGTGTGAATGTACATTAAACAGTCGGCTCATTGTCGTGCCTGTCGTGGTCTGGCGTCAGTTTTAGTTTTTCATCATTGCAATGGATAGAAGAGAGAACGAGAGATGGAAATGGCAAAGGCAAAGGCAACAGCTACAGCTACGTGGAGGAACATGCAATGAATGAAGCCACTTAAAGCTATAACAGTGCAGTGCCATGATGAAGATGACGATGATGATGATGATGATGACGACGCCAGCTAACTGGAGGTCATTTTTACAGTCACAGTGCTATGAAGATGTATGGCTATGGCCACCGCCGATATGAAGATGAACTAGTCTGATGGGTAGCTAGGGAAGTGGTGCTCTGTCGAGTGGTATGGTGTGGTGTGGTGTGGTGCGGGGAATGAAGTCAGAGAGCAACGTGGTTTTGCTGCCTCTGCTGCCTTTGCCTTCTCATTCATTTTTAGCCTTTTGAAGTAATTTGCAGTTGCTATTTCTGTTTTGTAATTGCTTATTAATGTCATTGTGCCTCCAGTACCGAAACAGAGAGATAAAGAAGAAGGAGGAGAAGCAGGAGGAGGAGGAGAAGTAGATGGGATAGGAGAAACAACAAATGTTGAAGAAGGAAGGGAGGGAGAAGTATGATCTATGAGTTGGATGCTCTCGTCTGTGTAATAATTTCACTTGAAAATGTTTTTAACAAATTTATGCTAATGTGATTTTGCAATTAAAAGAAATAAAAAGAGTGGAAAATAAAGGAGAAATTATTAAGCGACCTAATGCACAAGTGCCAGAAGATTTATGTATAATGCCCAATCGGAGGGAGAGTTGCAACTTTTAGTTCTTCCTATATATGTATATATGATCAGCAACAACATCCGCATTATGATCGGCATGCGCTTTCAATTTTGAAGACATCATCTTACCATATGACCAAAATCCAATTTGTTGTCTGGACCCACTCTCTAAGTGCTTCTTTGATGCAATGCCAGCAGCAATGCCGACAAATGATGATGGAGTTGTCGCACATTCAACTCTATCATAACATAAACTTACATATATATATATACATACATATATACATACATCTGGCCTCATATTAGTTTTAGCAATCGGCATAACGAGCTGGCACAAAAGATTAGTTTATGTCATAATGTTTTAACTGTGGGAATTGCCTTCAACAATCTCATAATAAAATGTGAAACTAGTTTTAATACAACAATTTACAATTATTGCCTAGTTTAGTTTAATTTTTATTTTATTTGAATTTTAATTGAACCATCAACTAGATGTGACTTAAATAAAGGTAAAATGTAGTTAATCAAAGCAAATACTAATTATGTGTATGACGATTGCATCTAAGTGTATATGTATTTATATATACAGATTAGCTATAAAATATTTGAGCATTAATCAGAATATTATATAGCTGGTCTGGAAGGATAGCGATCAAGAAAAGAAAGTACTCTTAGAAGAAACTTCATATTTGAACTTCACTCTTTGGGTAATAATTTTGATATACATTAAATCAACCAATTTGTTCAATATATGCATAAAGAAAAAATAAAAAAGATTTATTTGTGAATATTTATTACATTTTATTATTATTTATTATTTTATGTAAGACTATGTAATATTATTTTCCTTTTAATTGCTGATTTGAGAAACTGAAAACTATAAAATTAACTCCGAATGAAAGGAAAAGTAAAATACTTGATTCAATTGGTAATCAGGATTCTAAAAATAATAATTGTTCTTTTCACATTATTGATAAACATATGTATATGTGAAAAATATTTTCCCAAAAAAAAGTAGACTTTTTCTTTTCCATATATTGGAATCACAATCACAATTGAGAATCGTAAATTACCTTAAAAGTTAGATTGTACTATGCAATGAAAACTATTTTAAATTTTTATTATTGTAAAGCAACGATGATATCCATAAATTGCAACTTTCAAGTTTATTTCAGCGTTGATAGGGAAAGGACTATTGAGAATTCATTCATTGCTTTCTTCGCAGATTCATAGAGAAAGGTCTATAATATATTGTTTTATCTTGATTAAATTTAATTAAATCCTCCTAACAAAATTACAGTTATTATGACAGCATTCTAAAAGATGGCATAATCATGTAGTAGTAGGGATAGTAGTAGTAGCAGTAGTAGTAAAAGTAGTAGCAGCAATAGTAGTAAAAGTAGTAGTTTTTGTATTACGCGTAGTAATCGTAAAAGAAGTAGTTCTGGTATCAATATTAGAAGTAAGGTGCCCGAAATAAGTAAATGGGACAAACATTGAAATCGTTATAATTTCCACAAAATGAATTTTTTTGATTTCTTTCTTCCTTCTATATTTCGTTTGTGGAGTGCTTAAGCGCTAAGCAAAGAATTGTGAAAAAGTACCGTTAGGTTTTCACGTTACGTTTATTTTTGAAAGTGCAGGTTGGGTTTTCCGAACGAAATAAGTAAATGGGACAAATTGCTTTGCTTTGATTTCTTGTCAGATCACCATATGTAATTTGAACTTTTAGTAAGGAATTTTATTTTAGCTGTTAAAAAAAATGAAAATAAGTGAGTTTCAATTACAATCCTTAAATTTGGCAATTTCTATTAATTTTTTTTATTAAGAAATGTCGAGTTTTGTCCGTTTAACCGAAGAATAGCGTGGTAGGATTGTTGTGCTGCGTGATATGGGGATGTCAACCAGCAAAATTTAAGAAAATATCCTAACAAATAAGAATAACGTCGAAAAGTTGCTCAGAGGCACTGAAAATTATGGAAAAAAGCCCCTTTCTGGTCGCCCACCATTGATTGACAGCTGTGACTAAATACGAATAAAAAATCTAGCGATCAAAAAAAATAGCCGCGCATCTCAAATAAGCACTAATTCATCTCTTCTGATATCTACGAGACGTATTCAAAAAATTTTGAAGAGCTCAGGTAATGTTTCGTACGAAAAAAACTCCTGAAACCGGAGCTACTGCCAAGGCGTAAACTTGCTCGATACTGGTTGCCGAAAAGTATAAGTTTTGGGACACTGATAGGAAAAATTTAGTTTTCATTGACGGAAAAAGTTAAATTTAGATGGCCGTGATGGGTACCGATATTATTATCATGATATTCGAATCCCAAAAAAAATCCACCTGTCGAGAAATTTTCACGGAGTCTTCAATAGTATGGGCTGCGTTCACATTTAATAAAAGGACTTCAAGAGGTTTTGTACCCCATAAAATGAATGCCCCAAATGATGTTGAACTGTTGGAAAGTGGTTTAGTGCCATTTGGAGAGAATTTTACGGTGACATATGGAATTCTCGGCAGGATACCTCACCCACCCATATAGGAAGGCTTACTGAAGTATATTTTAAAGGGACAGAAATACCTGTTTTATGCTGGGTAGCACTCAGACCAGACTTAAATCCAATTAAAAACTGTGGGAAATCTTGGCACAACGGGATTATGTCAATTGGATGCAATTTGGAAGTTTAATAGAGCTAAAAAGAGCTATTTTCGAAAAATGGGCGAAAATTGACCTCCAAGGACTAAAAAAAAGAATATACTCCATGCAAGGACGAATATGAAAATTGTTAATTCCTCTATTTAACATTCTGTTATGGTTTAGAAGTGAATTTTTTCTTTTTGTTTATTTTTTTTAGTTTTAAGACACAAAATATGAATTTGTCCCAGTTACTTATTTCGTTTGAAAATATTTTGTTTAATTTTTTTTGTATATTAATTTAAATGTTTTTGGATTCAAATCATCTGAAATATATTTTGGATTTTACTAAGCTTAAGCAAAAATTAGCTTTGTTGGAATATATTGATCGGTTCAGTTTTTACAGTTCTCAACGTACTGTCCCACTTACTTATTTCGGGCACCTTAGTAGTAGTAGTTTCAGTATTAGTAGTAGTTCTGGTATTAGTTAAAGAAAACCAGTTTTTAGTATTAGTGGAAGTAGTAGTCTAGTAATATCAGTAATAGTAGTAGTAGTAATACTAGGAGTACTAGGAGTAGCAGATACAACTACCAGCTGCTGCTGGTTTCCATCATATTGCCAAATTTAAATGTTAATGCTAACACTAAAAGGGGAAACCATTTTTTAAAACTATTTTACTCGAAATATTTTTTAAACCACTTACATTTCCCCTTAATATGTATATTTTCCAGTTGTTTAAATTGTTATTGAATTATATGTATGATATACAAGGAATATTTGGTAAATGGGAGATTTCAGCAACAAATATTTACCCAATTGATCTTAGTTTTTGTTTTTTTTTAATTAAACGTAACACTTTCGCTTCACATTTACAAAAAAATCTATAAAGTTTAACTCGAAAGTGGGTCTCGTTAAGGCGATTTGGTTTCCGTTCATTATATGATGCAAACCGATTAAATTTTTGATCAACTTTGCTTTATTTATAAATATATAAGTATATGTTTTTTTTTTAAATGTGTGTATGTGTGTGTGTGTGTTTGTGTGCATTTGGCATAAATTACTTTATTATTTAAAATGCATATTTCACTCACCGAACGACGAAGCTCATACGCCCCATGTGGCACATCAAGTGCCAGCCATCACATGCAATGTGAGAAATCATGCATAAAAATTTATTATGTTCAAGCGCATGTTGCAACATCATGTTGCCTGCAACCATCATAATAATATCAACGGCAACAGAGCGCACCGAGTACAACAAAAAAAATGAAATAAAAAACAACAAAAAGAAAAAAAAAGCAAAAAACCAAAGAACAAAGAGAAAATATTATAAAAAATTGAGAAATCTTAGACTACATGAATATTTCTATACCCTTTTTTGCTCAAAAGTAAACCAAATTAAATTTAGTAATCAACTAAACTTTAAGTTTATTTAAATATCTACATAAATCAATGTATATATATATGTATATATCTTATTAGAAAAATTCAATCAGTGAAAGAATGAATCCTGTTGAAGATTGTTGTAGATTTCTTTTAATATTTAAATTAGATTATGGTTTAGAATGACGCCCAGAAATAAAAATAATTCTGATAAGTGAGTTAGTTGTTAGATACGTTAACAATATCGAAAAATATTTTGTTATAGGTCTAGAAATGTTTTTAGAGTTAGGGTTAGGTTTTAGGGTAATCCATAAAAAAGATTCGGTAGGTATCTAAGAATACTTTAAAGGATCTGAATTGAGTATGTTAAGTCTAAATGTTTTTAAAGATGTCGGAAAGCTTTTAAGGTATGTGCTGAGAAAACTTGTTTAAAATAAGTCTGAATACTTATATTCGGGTTAGAAGACTATGTGAAATAAAAGAAATATCTGAACGACTTTTTTCCCAAAATATCCAGAAATAACTGCAAAATACTTTTCAAAGTGTCAGCAAAACTAAACAGGAAAACTATTTGAATCTATTCATTAAGATTTTCAAGAAAAATTCCCATACTAAAGATGGACTTTAATTAATTGGAATTAAGAACTTATCTAAGAGTACTTGGAGCTGTATTATTGAAGGATTAATTATTTAAATAAAATATTAATATTAATATTTAGTTTTCGCTTAGTTACTTATGCTAACATTTACCGTATCTACTTTAAAGGTTTCTT
Organism: Drosophila sturtevanti; assembly: GCA_018150375.1. NCBI lineage: Eukaryota > Metazoa > Arthropoda > Insecta > Diptera > Drosophilidae > Drosophila > Drosophila sturtevanti. Next base: position 2,140,079 of record JAECWJ010000690.1, read on the forward strand.
TCCTTTTACATAACCAATCAATAATCGGACTATATATGCTTCGATTTGTAAGGGTATCACAATATAATAGCAACGTGCAATTGTTTGTTGCCGCATCGGAAAGTGCACCAATGCAGCAAAAGCGTCGCAACGTCAACAACGACGGCAGCAACAGTTGCAGAAGCAGCAGCAGCAGTAGCAATAATAACAACAACAACAACAGCAGCAGCAGGAGCTATAACATCATTTGAACTGTCATTAAACTTTGACTATCATCCTTTTATTATTTGCAGGCAACCGACCCAGGCACCTCCCTCCTCTCCCCCTTTTGCTACCAACTATTGTTGATGCTTTTCTATGATAGAGCAGCAGCGGCAGAAAAATATTTGCCAGTTTTCTAACTTTGCGTACACATATAGAAAATATATATACAGATATGTATGTATGTATGTATGTACATTTGGCGGAATCACAAATTGCATCCAATTACAAAAAAAAAAAATGTGAAAAAATTTATGCTTGACACTAAAACCAAATTTGTTTCCGAAAAATAAAAATGTTGAAATTCTTTCTGACTGATGCCCCAATTTTGCCTGCATTCACTTATTCATAAAAAATGGAAATGATTTCATACCATCAAGGTAGATGAAAGCGTTTCTGAATATGTAAAAGATTAAAAAATGAGTTGGTTTCAAGACTCAAATAGACTAGACAGTTACTTGAAAAAGTTAACGGATAGCAATTAATTTTAGAAATGGATTCTCGATGAATCATTTCACGTTTCATGATAAATTTTGCTACTGGGTTAAAAAATAAGCTATGTTTAGTTGATCGGGTTTTTAGGAAACTATATATACATATATAGATATAAATTACTTCCGAAGGTATATAAGATCTATATCTTGAGATTGATACCATATATTTTAAAAATGAAAATTATATATGTGTTGCTTTAATTCGGTAGTGAAAGTACCAAAATTCATCCAAAGTAATTTATTTCGGAATATGAATATTTTTTACATTGGATTATTACATCCGATAACTGCAAAGTAATTACAATTCTGAACTCTTAATATGCGAAATATTATTATATATCATACAATATTGGATAACAGTTATGATTCCGAATTGTTGCTGACTCTTAAGTTCTTATTCAATTAAAGACGTGGTATTAATTACGTTAATTACTGCATAAGTAAAAATATATAAAATTCAAACGAAATTATTCATAATATTTGAAAATTCCAGAAGTAAGTATTTCAATCTTTAAACCTTTGAAAACTATATTTCTGATATTGACCTTAAAAATATGTTAAAATAATTATTTTTGATACTTATAAATATAAGAAAGTAATCCTTATTAAATTTACATAAGAATTGCGACATAAGAAATGCGATTTGCTTGTCTAACAATTTAAAATAGAACTTAATACTCTATATCTCCTCTATATAATACTCTATCTTTTCTTCAATTAAAAGTTTAGTTTTTTTTTTTTCATTTCATTAACCGCTAGACTGTTAGAAAGATAAAGTAAACTTTAAGGTTATTTAATTTGTATCCATCCAAATCCGATTTGCATGAATGAATAGCATCCAATTAGTTAATATTTTTCGGCATCTATATCAGTTAATATCGATTCGATTTCCATTGCAATTTGACTCCGTTCATCTCGTTTGAGAGTACAGTAAACTCTGGGAGTAGAAGTATCCATTGCATTTGTGCATATGTATGTATGTCAGTTTTGGCATTTGATTGATTACACATTGATTCGACTTCATTTTCCGCTCAATAGCCGTGTTCATTGAATGAACACAAGATACATTCACTTTGTGAATTTCAAGTACCTGGAAATGGGATTGTTGTTAGATGGATATTTAAAGGATTATCCTACTATATAAAGTGCATATCACATTTATTCTCTTAACAGGTTTCAATTGCTTTTTGCCGCAAAAATGTTGTCAATTATTTAATTTGCACATTTATTAATTAATTGAAATTCAATTCGTTTATTCAATCGTTCAATCGTTGATTCATTTATAATATTTGTCCTTTTTTTTTCTTCTTTTTTTTTTGCTCAGTTATCGTCTGCTTAATGGCTTCAAGCAGATTTCACGCTCATTTCACTTGCCACAATTTTTGCTGCCTGCGCTTTTCCGTTTTCCTTTTCGGTTCTTTTTTTTGTTTTTCGTTTTTTTTTTTTTGCTTTATCAATTTCCGTTTCATTTTGTTTGGTTTACATTTTTCTCTTAAAATCGGATATTGTCAATGCTGCCGGGAGGCAGTTCATTTGCACACGCCTCTTGGCCAAATTTCGATTGGTTGGGTTAATCTAACTTGTCGCTTTAAAATTAGCTGGGTAAAATAATTAAATATTTAATTGCGCTTTTTTTTAGAAGTTTTTCCTTCATCACATTTTCAGTCTAGTTGCGAATGCATGTGACGAAATTAATTCAAATCATTGAAAATGCATTTTTCTTCGAGTGTTTGCACGTCAGCTGAAGAAAATATTGCCCGTGAGGCAATTTTCAATTGAATTTTCCTTCCACAAAAATTGGAAGGGTGGGGGTGGTGGAAGGAAAGTGCTTGGTTGGTTCTATGTAATGGAAAAATAACAGGAATTTTTCTATGTATATGTATATATACTCTTATATGTATGTGTATGTTGCATATGTTTGTCAGCTCACAACCTGACTACGTGAGCTACGGGAAAAAAAAAAAGACTTTGGCTATGAAGATGAAGACACTTTTCTTTCAATTGAGCCACTTACACTTTAAGATTTTTCATCGATTTTCATTGTTGGTTATGTTTTTGATTGGTTTTTTTGGTATTACGGTTTTTGGTTTTGGTTTTGCTTTGCTGCGCAATGAACTTCCGTGTCTTGGTTTTTAGCTACGTGCCTTGGTTAAAATACGAGAATCAGGCAAATATCCGCAATTTATGTTATGCATTTCACGTGCAACAAGTTGAAATCATAACAAGACCAAATGCCTAGTAAAAACTACATTTTCTTTTAGAATATCCAAGTGAATGCAATGAAAACATTGAGAAAAATAAATATGTTTGTCTCCCAACTCCCCTTCCTTCCTTTCCCTCACCCTATGCACGAATGGAAAATGTTTTAATGCACGTGTTAACATGGAGCAACTAACTAAGCAAGTTTGAGATGCTGCTGCAACGACTAGATAATACCCTGCCAACAGTTTTAATAGTAAATAGTCAAATGATTCCCTGATTAAGCTGCATTAATTGATCACACTTGTGAAGAAGAAGGTTTAAATAAATATAAAATTTACAAATAATTCATGCAGTTTATTTTTATTTTATTGTAATTCATATTGTAAATTAATTCGGAAACTCAATTTCAATGAATTCAGAATCACACGCCTCTAAGTTGAGGAGTCCCTTTACTATAAAAGAATAAATTTTATTTTTCAATTCCAATTTGCTATTCCATTGACAAATATTAACTTCCACTTCCTAAAGTACTTTTATATTTGAAAATCAAACATTGACTACAAGACAAGAAGTCTGTTTGAATAACTCCAAGCTGAATCTATTAAAAATTTAGTAGATAACTAAATGTTTCCTCTGTTTTATATTGGATTATCGTTCACCTTTGTTCTTGTTAAAACATTAAGAATCAAGCTTATTTGTAGTCAAGAGTTACTTAATCTTATATAATACTAATTTTTAGTTGATTAAATAAACCTCCATTAAACTTATAAGCTTAATTAGAAATTATTTTTTTTAACAATTAAAATATTTGTATATCAAAATCTGCCTAATTATTTTTGCATTAAAATTGATTAAAGATTTCTTTTGGGATTTAATAACCAAATAAGATAGAAATTTATAAGTACATATATTCAAAATTTAAGTCTGCTCTAGGTATAAATTTATATATTCAATATTAAATTCTGTTTACCTAATTAGTCCAAACTAAGTTAAAGTTATATACAGATGTAATATAAGCATTCTATTTTCTTTGATATTAATAATTTATTAAGTTACATTTATCTAACCTAATACTCCTAATTCTAACTAAAAATAAAACATTTATTTTATATATTTTCAAATTGCATTATCAAACAACTTGATGTAAGCTTTTATTAATATTTCTCAGTTTTATTTATTTTTTATCATTTTAATAAAACTTCTTCAAAATTTATTTGTTTTACCTGTCTAAAAAATTAATTAACTCCTTTTGAGTTATATCAGTCCATAAACAAAGATCAAAGATCACTTTTCATTCGATCGATAAATAATAGCATATAGCATATATGTATGTAAATTAATCGGTTTCCAAAACGCTCTTCCTAATCTATTCCTAGAGGGTACGGAAATATTTTCTGATTTAACTGCAAGTTTATTTCTTTTATGTTTAATGTCAAATTGCTAAAATTGTCTTTTTATATGTATTGCAAAAAATTTCAATTTCTTTTCTTTTATATATGTATATGTATATGTATATCTCAATTTGTTAAATTTCCCTTGACACTTTACTTATCCAATTATGAAGGAAGTTTACGTGGATCATACTTTGCATATGCCTCACTGTACCTCCGTATAAATACAAAAACTGTTTGTGAACTTTTAAAGCCAATGAAGAGAAATTCTTTCCTGTGTGTGTCTCCCCAGGCAGCAATTGGTTCGCTTTAACAAACTGCCAACTTTGCATGCGGCCAACATTTATAAAAATCAATATTTTGCCTAGCCAACCACTGGGATGCGTGTGGAGTCCTCTCACCTCTCCCCCCCCCACACCCATTCAATCCTCCAATCAGACATCGTCCTCGTTGTCGGCGTCGTCGGCGTCGTCGTCGTCGTCATATGTATAACTCACTGGCATAAAAAATGTCATCTGTCTGCGACACACAAAACTTATTTGTCATGCAATTTTACTGAACGCCTTGAGAGGCGGGAACCAGCCAGACCCCAGACCAAGGCCCAGACTCTTCAGCCTCACAGACCCTGGCGGAACACATGGCATAGGCATAGGCATAGGCATAGGCATAGTCATAGGCAAAGGCACAGGCACAGGCACAGGCAATAGGTAGAAGAAAAAGGCAATCTATACATGTCGAATATCATGGAGAGAACCAGTTTTGGCCATAGAGACATAATAACTTATGGCTATTGGGTGGCAGGAACTTTTGGTCTGGGTATCAATAATGTCAATTGGTACAAGAGCAGAGTGTAGAGCAGCAGGTGACAGGAAAGTGGCCAGAACTTACAGTTAGTCTCACAGATTAGCCAATGGCCTGTAAACCGGTTTCGATTTCTTATATACCTGGTCGTCGTTGACAGCGGTCAACTAATTGGTCATATCACTAAAAACTCTTGAAATATGAGTGCGCCTAGTTACCTTTTAAATGTCTTGACTCATATTTTCCTCTCATAAATGGCTTAATCATGCAAAGATTTGCGTTTAGTACAAAGTTCGCTGCAGGATTCTGACTAGCTTGCCCTTCATTTAAAGTCCCTCTGTTATCTCACTCAGTCTCTCTCTCTCCCTATTGCTGTCTCTGTTTTAACGTGGCCCATTAACACTTTAACGTGCCATAATTACCCGCGCGGACAGCGAGGCAAATAAAATCATGTACACGCGTAAAAATGTCAGGCAATGCCTTTATAAAAGTCAGCAAGCAAGTTAATTGTGTGGCAGAAGGTAGCCACGGACCGAATCAGAAGATGCCAAAGGGGGAACGACGGGAACGTTGGATACGACAACGGCGGCAATGGAAAAAAAAAGGAGACACAAAAACGTTGAACGAATCGAATGGCTTTGGGATGCGGCAAGTGGTCAACTCGTCGACATCATTATGATCATCCCCAACCCCATTAAAATCATCATCATCATCATCGTGTTCCAAAGAGGGCCTTCTGACAAAGTTGTAAATTGATGTTGTTCCTCTTGTTGCTTGTTTGGTTGCTATTGGTCAGGGAATGAGTATGGGAATAGCATCTATGTCATCCGGTGGTACACACAGTGGAAGGAGATGGAACACATTTTGGCCATTAAAGTTGAAAATCGAAAGGTTGCCTTTAATATTAGAGTTCAAATCGATGAATTATTTATATTTATGGGGTTATATAGAAGTGGTTTCTTTTCTCTGGAAATGACAAAATGATACAATTAAATGTTCAGAAATAAATCAAGAAATATATCATATATCATACACTTATATTTTTTGCAATTTATTATTTTTATCAAAAAAGTATTAACATTTTTCATAAAATATTTAAAATTTTCGCATTTGCTATGCATGAAATGTGGAGAGGTTATAGGGAAAATAAAATGGAATACTTTGAAAGAATGTTTTAAAATAAATTTGTTAATATTTGAATTTTAAACTCAAATTATAAATTTTAAAATTAATTGGTAGATATTCAATACCTTTCATTAACTCTTTTTACTTACTCCGACAGCCAAGATCACAGAATCTGATACTAATAAAATTGGATACAAACATTAAATCAAAATGCTTTTGTTACGCAACACTGTTTGAAAATTTAATGTAGGCTTACCAACACTGGTTTAAACAGCAGAGAAAGCTGAAGTTCATTTTAAATTTATTTTCAGAATGTTAAGATTATTTTCATGTATTTATTTCAAATTACTAATAAAATCTTTGAATATTGCTACCCATGAAATATGAAAAGGTTTCCTTTTGGTAATTATTAAAATGCCGCTTGTAGGTTCCATAAACTAATATTTAGAAGACAAAGATCAAACACTTGATCAACTCCAGTTGAGAAAATATGAATTCCAATATATACCATAGTTCAAACCATATTGGATAATATAAGGATCAGAAATGTCTATGTAGAATAAAATTAAGATAATCTGGGAAGGAAATTACTTATATAAAGGTCAACAAGGCGTTAAAAGATTGGTCATTTGTATATATGTCTGTATATATATATAGCAACATCTGGTACATATGTATATGAAAAGATTTACTACTACTATGGACTTTACAGATCGCTCACATCTTATACAAATATTTTCTCATAATTGTTCCACAGTGCGAACCTTTTGGCTTGATATAATTACAATTCCACACCTAAATGCGCCACAAAGGCAAAAATCGAGAGAAATGTTAGCGAGACTCAAAAGCGACAGGATCGTCGCGTCCCAATGGCAAAGACGTTTTAAGTGAATTCATATAAAAATTCCTTAAATGTCGCATTATGACAAAACGATCGTTTAGAGTGCTTGCTCCAATCCATGTTCCAGCCAACATGATTTTTATGAGGAACTCGCAAAACAAAACTAAAAAAAAAAAGAAAAAAAAAAAAAAGAAAAACAAAAAAAAAAAAAAACAACGCAGAAAGGAAATCGAATAAATGTTAACTTTGGAGCCAGTTTGGTCGGCTCGACGGCGGCTAAGCACAACACACAGAAGAGAAGTCTGCGTGATAAAAATGCTCAGCACACGGCACATTTTGTTAACATGGCCAATATGACTGCGATTGCTGCGACAATGATGGCAATGACGACGACGACTGCAAAAACAAAAGGAGCAGAAGTCGTCTCCCTTTTTATTTAGATGCGCACAGAAACATTCCTTTTTTCTCGTTTTCGGTTTTTGTTTTTTTTTTTCTTCTGTTTTTAGTTCTTCAGTATTTTGAAAATATTCTGCATTATTTTTTTCGTTTCGTTTCGAGTTGAAGTCGTCGCAGGTTTTGTCGTTCGCCGCATCACGAATGATTTTTTATTTTTTTCATTTGTGTTGTCGCCTTTTGCAGCTTTGCTGTGATACTCTTTGAATCAAGGGTATATGCACTTTGAGCAAAACTTTGCAAGTCATGAATGATAGTAACTGTAAATAGAAATTTATATAATATATATAAGGTGTAATATAATTCTTTATTTTGACCTTTAATGATTTCAACAAAGGTTTTGTTTAAGTCGGATTCATACATTTTTAATGGATCAAATTTATAAGTAAGAAATCACATAACTGTTAATTTAAGATATAGATTTATTCTTGATTTGATGATTTGGTATAAAAATTGTCTGCCTGCAGCAAGAATAAAAAAGTTTAAATCAATTTCTAAATATATTATAACTCAGCTTACTTTGAAAACTCATCGAAGAAGATCGAAGATCGAAGTAAATTAAATTAAATTAATTAAAAGTCAAATCGATGAAAGGGTCTAAAAAGATAAATCTGTGATGCAAAAATTTGTTCTATAAAAATGTTATTTCAAAAGCAACAAAGCCCGCCCATAAGTAATTGTTCAGTTGATGGACCTAAAAATATGGTTTGATAATCATATATAGATTACATTACGTTAAAAAGGAAGTTTGAATAAAAAAAAGATCACTTAAGGTCAGTTTAAGATTTTGTTTTTAAAAAATATATTTGAAGGCATATTTTTCTGCAACTTTCAAAACGTTTTTAAACCCTATTTGAATACTATTTGATCTAAGAACAAGCTAAATAAATCACCAATACAAACTTCCATCTATGATCGAGGTTTCGGACAAAAGAAATATTGTTTAAATATAATTATGAATATTATTTACTTTTTTTAATCTTAAATATTCAGCTGGAATAGTTCTCAAAATATAAGGCTTTCAATGGCATGCTTAATCGATGCAAAGATTTTGAAATTTAGTGTCAAATTTGATTAATTTTTGGACACGTCTTTGAAGATATCGCTATAATTTATTCCTTGACATAATATCTAGTCTGGATTATGGATTTAATCTAGTTTAATTTACTACAATATATGGGATCTATATCATCTAACAGATTCTACCTATTAAGGGTATACGGACACCCAAAAAAAAGAAAAAAAAAAATAATATTTCGAACCTATGCTCTTTACCCCGTCCTTCTTCTCCATCTCTTTTTTTCAAAGTTTTATGCAATTTTTTGCTTTTATTTTTGGCATTTCTGTGGCTTTTGGTCATGAATCATGATTTATTTGGACTTTTTTTTTGTTGTTGTTGTTGCTGTTGTTATTTTTGCACCACTATTGCCGCTGCGCAGGACATTTTCGCTGTTGCTGTTGCCGCTACTGCTGCTGTTGCTGTTGTTGCTGTTGTTGTTGCTGCTGCTGTTGCCGTTGTCTGTCTGTCTGTGTGCCGTTGGGTTGGCTTGGTATAAGCCAAGTTTGGTATTTAGACGGGCGGCGACAAAAATGGCTTAGTTTGTTGCACACGTTTTGTTTAGTTTGTGTTGTTCGCCTGGTGGGAAAGGCAACTTTACCATCGACATCGTTGTTGTTGCTGTTGCTGTTGCTGTTGTTACTGCTGTTGCTGCTGGTGTCGTAGTCGTCCTCCAGTGGCTGCTGCTGTTGTCTAGCTCTCTGCAACGACTGCCGGCATAAATATGTATAAACACAGTAGTTTGTCTGGCAAGTCGTGATTTGCCGTTGAGCCTTAAAGTCTAACGAAACGCACGAGGCGGAAATTTAAATAACTCTCCTTGCAACACAATCCAATATGTTGCATAAAAGCCATGCAACACGGCAAGGAACTAAGGAAATAATTTAACCCAAGAACAGGAAAAATTCAATTCTATACAAAAATGTAAAATGGTTAGTAAAGTGCTTTTAGTTCTAAATGCAAAACAAAACATTCGATTTTGTTTAAGTTGGCTATTAATTTCCGTTATCGGTTACTCAACTGATTAATATTTAAATGAAATATTAAATATATTTGATTACAAAGTTAGATTGTAGAAACAACAGCAAAATATTATACTATGTTGCAAATTAGACTTCTATTAAATATCAGGGTGGATTTACATCTATTTATTTAAATACTTAGTATATATACATATATATAATTAATGATTCCTGATTGTACAAAAATTCTTCCATCCTTTTTAATAAACTTCTTCATTATTTGTTTTCTTAGCAACATTCTGGAAAATTTTTTCTCCTATTCTTTGGAATATATTTATCTTATTTTCAGAAAAGTCAAATAGTAATATCGAAATATCAATCTAAATAATAACTGGATTATGTCATATTCATCTCTTTCCTTATCTTTCATTTATAAAGCTTACGATCTGAAGTTTTCACACTATGGCAACTGGCTACAGCAAACAGATTTGCAATATATATAGACAATATACACTTGAATACGTTTTGAATACTTTTTAGGTTTAAATTTTGTTGTACGGATACTTTTTCTTTTCCTTTCATATGAAGTTTTTTGTTTTTTGTTAAATATAATGGAATCGTGTAAAAACAATTTAAATATATTGGATAATTACTGTGTTAAACATATGGATAGCAATTTCATACTTTTAAGCACTTTAAACCACAAATTTTCTTAACAAATTGTTATATTTTCATGGTGTACGGATAGTTTTTCTGGCAAGTGTACATATATAGGGTATATAGTTCACTATCAATATAAATTATGTAACAAAACCGACATGAGAATCCGCAAATCTATATCATAGTCACATTAGTACATTATATGCATTATATGTATCAAGAAAATGAAACCTAATTCTCTATGTATGCATATGTATATGTATATGTATATGTATGTGTACATGCAGATTAGATATTATTTAATATAATTGAAATGTAGTGTATGTGTGTATGTATGTATATAAGAACAAAAGTAATCTGTATACATAGTTGAATACTTCAACTTAATACGACTTTAACTTATTACGACTTTATATCAACAACTTTCGACGACTGACTCTATTCTCCTTTGACTGTCTGGCAATACCAGGGTTGCAGTTATTAGTTTTTATACCTCCAGAAAATTACATTTAAATTAATTGTATGATACTATATAGTATGATGATTGTACATTATATTTAGCAACAACGATAACGCATGTCAAATGTGATTTACATATCAATCAAATGCTAACGTTAGATATCCATAAATGATAGCAATCTAAGTCATAAAAAGCGACCAATAAAAAGGTTGACTTATCGACGCATAGTTACCTTCTACTGTATGCAAATACGTTATTTTATTATACTAAAATTGGAGTATTCATTCCTTAGAATGCCTTCAAATATAAAAAAGTATGCTCTTCATTGATTTTATTGCAACCTATTTAATATATAAAATACATTTCACATTATATAGATTAGAATATATGTATTAAGATTTGAACAAGTTTAAAATTTTTAAATGTGTTAATGAAGCAGACATGACATAATAGAACAAAGGATCAGAGTTTACTATTAAACTAATAGCTAGAGTCGAAGAAAGACGGATAAGTTTAAAGACGAAATTCTAACCTTGAGGTTCAGTATAATTGTCCAATATATTGAAACTAAATTATATAATTCAGTTTACTTAGAAGAGCCAAGATAATTCCATATAAATATATACAAATTCGTAAGTATCTAAAAGTTATAAAATGAGCCTAATTAAGATTTCTTGATAGTTTGTCAATTAAGAAAAATTAAAGATTAAAAGGCGGAGTTTCATTAAGATAGTCATTATTATTGCATAGCGAAATTAAAAATAAAGCCATCATTAAAAAAGAATTTGCAAAATTAAGAATGCCATGACATAGTTTTATGCGTTTTTTATTTAAGAAACATTCAGACAGTCAGACGCAATTGTTGCTATCATAATAATATATTTTCTTTTTATACCCTTGCAGAGGGTATATTAATTTTGGTCAGAAGTTTGCAACGCACAGAAGGAAGCATCTCCGACTATATAAAGTATATATATTCTTGATCAGCATGAATAGCCGAGTCGATATGACCATGTCCGTCTGTCCGTCTGTCCGTCTGTCCGTCTCTGTAGAATCGGTTGGCTATATCATATAGCTCCCATAGGACCGATCGGTCATGAATAAGGTTTATCCTCAATAACTCTGTTGTTTTTCAACCGAATGCCACGAAATTTGATATTGGTGAGTTTAATAAACTTCTTAATACTTCAATCAAGTTTTATCAGAAACGGTTGGCTATATCATATAGCTGCTATAGGAACAATCGGTACAAAAAAAAATTTTGTATGAAATTTTGTATGAAATTTTTTTTTCCTCAAGCTCAAAATTTTGAATTTATAAATTTGGTATGTTTAATTTACAATAATGCTTCTGGTGAATTATATAGAGAAAATCTGCAAGGGTATACGAACTTCGGCACGGCCGAAGTTAGTCCATCTTTCTAGTTTTTTTTTTTGTTTGCTCTATCAAAATGTTTTCATTGTGGAAATATCATTGCTCATTAGTTAAATTGCTTGACAGCCGTAAGGCAATTAAAAGGTCTATGCCAATTCTATGTATGTCTAAGCACCCGTTTGTTCCTTCTACTCTGACGAATTGTCTAGGCATTTTAATTGAAATTAATTAGCCAGCACATGCGACACAAGAGTGGTTAGCAGATTGTGTGTACAAATGTACATACCTACATACCTATATATGTACATACATACATACATAAAGCCAACAACAATAAGCAGCTCCAAACTACTTTACGCCAATTGTTGACAGTCAAAGTCACTGGGATGATGTACTGGGAGACAAACGCATCGTGGTGTAGAGGGGGGTATTCCAACTAGTTAATATGAGTTTCATCTCTTGGAGGTGCGGTGGTGGTAGGTGGTGGCATTTTGTCAGCGGCGGCATTCGTTGTATGTCAATCAATGGGGGCCAACATGTGAATCTTTTCCACATGAGCATTAAAGGCGCTCAGTTGAAACGGTGGAGTCAGAGCCACTGGCAGAATCAAAGACAGGCAGGCAGGCAGGCACAAGTAGAGGCAATGCAATGCATTTGCCATTTATGACAGTTGAAATGTCAAAAGAATAACAAACAGAAGGCACGCAGGCACTCAGCCAGGCACACAGGCAAAGACAGACAAGAAGGTAGGGAGGCGGGCAGAGAGGCAGGGAGGCAGGCAGGCAGTCAGCATTTGCAAGTGTTAAGCGCTCCGTCCTCGGCAGAATCAGCATCAGAATCAGAATTGGAGTCGGAGTCATCTTCATCTTTATCTTCGTCGTAGTTGTCGTCATGGGCGCAGCTGTTTTTGATCTACCATGGACTCGTTACGCTCCCCATTCCCTACCCCATACTCCTTACTCCTCACTCCTCACTCCTCACTCACCATTCCCAAGTCGTCACTCTTTCATTTATTCTTTCTTCTTCTAAAATTCATTCACCCTTTCCTTATTGGCTTGTAAATCATTTTTAGAACAAGTTTTCACTGAGCATGGGGACTTTGTCATAGAGATTGACTAAATGAAATGGGATAAAAAGTGTATTACAATTCTACATACATATACTATTAGCATTCTGAGTACTCTACAAGTAATTTAATCACTTTTTCTCTATATTGAAATAATAACTTCTAAAAAAAGTATTTATAAAGACTAAATGTACTTAGAAGAAGAACTCCATAGCCAGAGGCATAATAGGGATCGATTGAAAGGAATACGAAAATCTTTTCTTTATTTTAATATTACTTAGTAAATTTCGATTGTGAAGATAATGATCCTTTAAGGTTTGCCTAAATAGTGATGGAATGCATAAAGAATGGTTGTCATTTTATTATAGAGATTGCCTAAAACAGATGCAAAGTACATAATATCAATTGAGATCTCAAGTTCTCTTCTATAACTGGTAAAAATTATATTGACCTTCTTTAAGAGATCGATTGAAATGATTATTAAATAGATTAGAAATTTATTCTCTTTAGCAATCCAATTGTAAATAGGCATTTAAACAATTATATGGGATAACGGACTACACAAAACAGTGTTGGAAATCGTAACATATAAGTAGAAGTGTTATGAGCGGTGTATTCAAACGAAGATGGTTTGGTTTTTGTGGGTGACCTTTGTCTCTTCAATTGTATAGATCCCATAATATATCACTAATTTGATAAATTTTGCAGTTTACATGTGTAGATCTGTTGAAAGAGTATTTATTTGTCGATTCATTATTGATTCATTCCAATTGTGACCCGTCTCCTCAACTTGCTTACAGAATGTTGCTTAAAGCTTTTTAGCATTTTAATTGTGCGGCAGTGTGGACAGATTTGTTGAAATGCTTGTTAAGAAGGCATTTTTATGTCAAAAGGAAATAGTCGGTAGCCCATTTCGGGAATGTGTTATTTGAGCTATAAGCAGCGAATGGCGTAAAAATCTGTGTAATTAAATTTTATTTTCGGCCAGCAACAGCAGCAGCAGCTGGCAATTGTGTTGGAGTGTTGAAGGATTGCTGCCGCATGGTCCGTTGGTCTGTCGGTTTGTCGGTCCGTTGGCTAATTAGCTCTGCTCAAACATCAAAGTCACCGGGCACGCGTTCCCACTACAAAAAAAAACAAAAAAAAGAAAAAACCAGAAGGAGAAGAAGAAAAAAGAGCAATAAACAGAAAGGAGAGCGAGCAACACCTTAACTTGTCTAATTCATTGACGACTGTCAAATTAGCAACGAAAATTGCAAATGTATTTCTATGCAATTATATCTATGTATATATGCATATTTGTGATTGTGTTTATATCTGCATAATTTTCGCTAAAAACACATCCACATACATACATATGAGTAGATGCCACTCAAGTGGCACTTGTTTTGTTTCCCTTTTTTTTCTGTTTTTGTTTTTCCCCTGCTGATTCTGCTGCTGGTGCTTATTCATTTTAATTTGCTCGCCGTTGGCGGCAATGCGCTTTCATCTCATCACTCACATCCTCACATACTCTCCCCCATCTCTTTTATCCAGTGGCCATATGGTGGCAACAACATCATCATCATCGTCATCATCATCATCATCTTTTTCACGAGTGGGGCAGGGTCTATGTTGACTTGCTCTCAATAATAACAACCAGAATCAGTCTCATGATGTGCGATATTAAAATTAAGTGTTACATTTGTCAGCGATGATGCGCATCAAAGAGCCAACAAGATCTGATATAGTTATGGAATATAAATACATACATATGTACATATGTATATCCATCTTTATTAGCATGGGTAAACGAATGACAACAATCAGAGTTCTCTAGAAAAGGGAACGATAATAGCTTTAGAGTAAACGATACACATAACCCATCTGAAGTGGACAATTATTTTCTCAAATCTTGTTTTTGAAAATAATTTGAGAATGCATATAAAAAGAAATAATTTTAAAAATTCTCATGATTTTTTCAACCATTAACTATTGTCTCCTTAAACAATTGCGAGTCCTTTGTTCTTACTACAATCGATTTTATCTTACCGATTGATCAGTTCAGAAATCTTACTTTCTTTACTAAAATCTGATAATCTTTCCTATCGATCGATTGGTCGAGAGGAGAGGACAATTAGTCCAAGAGGATATTGATACTAAACAAATCTACCCAATTGAAGATCACATATTTCCAATACATTCGTTCCTTCAACTATGATATAAAATACTTGCCAGTTGATCTAGTCCCTGGGTAATTATCAACTGCAACTAAAAAATCGGAAACCTTATTAGCAGGTTTGAAAACAAATGTCAAAATGTTGCAATTATTTTTACTTAATGTATCTAACTTTATAGCATTTAATTTTATATACTTAATGCACAATGAAAATTATTGTCTAATAACAGATTGTGAATATATATTTAAAGAAACTGTTCTTCTATTGAACTGTTATTCCATTCTTTTCTAATCGATATACATAAAGTACATATATTTAAGCTTTCAGAAATAATTAATTCTAATTATCTGTAATGTAATATTTTGATTATTAGTTTATATTGAGCAACTAAATCAAATTAAGCGATTAATTATAAATCTATTTCGTTATTTGGTCTCTTACAAATATTTTTGTGTCCAATTGTCTAGGAATTGCTATGCTAATTTTGGGAATTTCCCCATCTAGCTTCCAGTTATTGTTAATGTAATTATTATTATACCCTTGCAGAGGGTATATTAATTTTGGTCAGAAGTTTGCAACGCACAGAAGGAAGCATCTCCGACTATATAAAGTATATATATTCTTGATCAGCATGAATAGCCGAGTCGATATGACCATGTCCGTCTGTCCGTCTGTCCGTCTGTCTGGATCAACAGCTTCTCCTCCGAGACCATAAGAGCTACAGAGCTGAGATTTTCAGCATAGGCTCCTTTTTGCTGCAGGCATTGTATATCTCGGAATCATCCCGATCGGACGACTATATCATATAGCTCCCATAGGAACGATCGGTCATGAATAAGGTTTATCCTCAATAACTCTGTTGTTTTTCAACCGAATGCCACAAAATTTGATATTTATGAGTTTAATATGCTTCTTGATACTTTAACCAAGTTTGATCAGAATCGGACGACTATATCATATAGCTCCCATAGGAACGATCGGTCATAAATAAGGATTATCCTCAATAACTGTTGTTTTTCAACCGAATGCCACGAAATTTGATATTTATGAGTTTAATATGCTTCGTGATACTTCAACCAAGTTTGATCTGAATCGGACGACTATATCATATAGCTCCCATAGGAACGATCGGTCATGAATAAGGTTTATCCTCAATAACTCTGTTGTTTTTCAACCGAATGCCACAAAATTTGATATTTATGAGTTTAATATGCTTCTTGATACTTCAACCAAGTTTGATCTGAATCGGATGACTATATCATATAGCTCCCATAGGACCGATCGGTCATGAATAAGGCTTATCCTCAATAACTTTGTTGTTTTTCAACCGAATGCCACGAAATGTGATATTTATGAGTTTAATATGCTTCTTGATACTTCAACCAAGTCTGATCAGAATCGGTTGGCTATATCATATAGCTGCTATAGGAACAATCGGTACAAAAAAAAATTTTGTATGAAAAATTTTTTTCCTCAATCTCAAAATTTTGAATTTGTAAATTTGGTATGTTTAATTTACAATAATGCTTCTGGTGAATTATATAGAAAAAATCTGCAAGGGTATACGAACTTCGGCACGGCCGAAGTTAGTCCATCTTTCTAGTTATTATTATTATTAGATTCTAGTTATCATTACAGTTAGTTTTATTATTAATAAAATGTGGAATAGAGATAATTATGTAATAGTAATAATAATAATAATAATAAGTTCTTTGATGTAAATTTATTCTTTTAAATTTAATTCGACAATTCCATAGACTTCCATGTATACATTTCTGGGATCGACCTATATAGCATTTACTATATTCGAAAATCACTTAATTAAGTCAGTTACTCAGATCAGTATGGAATTGAATTCAAAGTAGTGTTGATCTATCTCAGCTGATATTTTAAAATTTTTTGATTTATTTATGAAAAAAATTATTTGCTTTATAAGCTTGTAGAGAAACATGAATCTAAGTATCTATATATACTATATATATCTATATATACATACTATCCGCTTCGCATATTTATCGTGATTTTTTCAAATTATTTATCATGGGTTTGACATTATTTTTAAAAATAATCATGTATCTATAGTATTCTATATTATGCAGAAAATATCTTAAATTTTAAAATTTGTTAATATGCTTCCACTTTTTTTTAAATATTGGTATAGCTAGTAAATCTTTATCTTACCTTTAGCTCTATTCGAAAGATGCCAAACAGTTCTTATTGATTATAAAGGAACTATATGTACTCTTATTATTATAGAAACATATGTATTATTGACAACGCTGCAAATATATTTTTATAAGAGAAAGTTGAGAATGTTGCAAATAATTGACTATCTTTCAATTGGTGCTATCTCCATGGTGTCCAACTGAGTGAGGGATTCATCTCCATCCAATTTCAGTGTAATCGTTTACATGGACAAGTTGGTTTTATTCGAGTTTTATCCAATTGTTTGTATGCTTCACACTAACTTTTCGGACATAACTCAAAATGTAATTTTAGCTGCTGGCGTTCATCTGATTGTGAGTAAAAATAAAACTAAAAAAAAATAAAAAACGAAAAAAAAAATAAAAAACGCTGGCATCAACTTCAATGACACTTTAAAAGGGGTCAGGTCACTTCAATTTCAACTTTTTCAGTGACGCACATGTCGGAAGGAGAGACAGACGAGTATGAGAGCGAGAGAGATAGAGAGCGAAAGGGATAGAGATAGACAAATAGAGAGTGAGTGGGAAGATTTTTCATATATTTTTGGTGTTAGTTTTTGAGTGAAAGTGTAACTGTAATGTCATCTAACTGTAATTATATATACAGAGACTCTCTTCTGGACTGTCTGGCACGTCCGATGTCTGGAAGTTTATCTAACGGTTAACTGTCCCCAAAAAACTCACCAGAAAAGGACAGACCTTAGCTTAGTAAACTGCAAGTGTCGCTCAAATGTCGCTGCCATTTGTCTGTCTCTCTGACTGTCTGTCTGTCTGTCTGCCTGTCATAAAATATAAAACTTTAGCCCAAAAGTATCCATGTATATACATATATATATATATATCAGTATATGAGTGTATACCTAAGTATATCCAAAAGCTGTTGTCTGGGCTGCTTGTCGACATCGTCTCGTTGCGCCCTCATTGTGGGTTTGAGACTTGGCCAAAAAAGTTTCTGCAGTTTTTGTTGCCAGCCAAAAATGGAGAGGAGTAGAGACAGAGAGAGAGAAAGGGAGAGACGGGGGAAAAGTCTCTCTTGTTGGCAACAGTCGCTGTTAGTTGCGTGGGTGTAACTGGCAAGCGCCATTGGCCCAATTACACTAAACGAGTGTTTCGCAGAATCATTCCCATACCCGAAGCCGTATCCATGCCCATGCCCATACCCATACCCTTACCCTTACCCTTACCTATACCCAAACCCGTACCTCTATCTTCCATCCTTATCCAATCCCACTGTGCTTTGGCTTGTGTTGTTGCCTGCTCGAGGCACTCGATGGCTGTGGCGGTGGCGGCTGTTTGCCTTGTCTGCCAAGATAAACGACAAGGATTCGACAAGGATTTCACATGCTGCGGCAACATCTTCTCGTAATTTTTGGGCGTTATAATAGAGCTTAATGCACAAAACTCGTTATCAGCAGAAGCGTTGAAAACTTTTCCCAAAAGCAAACAAATGAAACTTGAGCGCGTTTGATTAAATGCATGTAATTTGGCATGAAGAGCGCACTGTTAGATTCTGAGCTCACTCTGGCACTCTCTCTCCTCCTCCTCTCTCTCTCTCCACCTCTCCATCTCTCTCTTAGACACACAAGTCCCATCAATCGTCATTGTCTGCCAGCATTGTCAAATTATGCGGAATGAAGCGGCAAACGAACTCCCAACGAAGGAGGAAAAAAAAAAGAAACACTTCAAGTTAGTCAGTCCGCTTCATAGACAATGACCCCTTTCATTTTATCATTGATCCGTCTGATAGTTGGTATAAGAATAAACACCAAAAATACTATAAGAATGGAATGTGATTGTTGTTGTTGTTGTTGTTGTCTTATTAATCTGTTACTGCCCGACGATTTTAGCATTAACTTGTGAATTCTTTTTCCTATTTTATGACCCATACACACACACACACACACACACACACACACACACAGACACATCGTTCGTCATTTCGTCACTCACACAAATTTTTCCTTCAGACATTATGTGAAAAATGCAATTTGATTGCTTGTAAAACATGTTGAAATTCTGATGTGGCAACAAGAAGAAGGAGTTTCACAGTTTTTATGCCTCTGGATTTGTAAAGAATTTATATAGCATCCATCATATGTATAAGTGTATATATGTATATGCACATATACATCAATAAGGTATATACTTACATATATGGATATGTATGTAGGAGGTGTTCCAATGCCTACCGGGCACAATTTTATGTCCCGAAATGTCTCTCTGATCTTTGGGACTGAATCATAAAAAGACGTCAGCATTTTGAAATTCTCATAAATGTGATGGCCACTCGTAATGTTCTTTGTTTTGGTTAGAATCTTTTGGCCTTCATCATATGTACATACATGCATACATACATACATACACACATATATACATATGTATATGGGGGTAATACTTATTATATATTTTATGGAAATTGTCATTGTTGGACGCTTCTTTCCTTCGAATTGTGTTTATGATGCGGCACTTGCTTGTAAGCGCATTATCACAAAGAAAAGAACCCATCTTGATAGGGAGGCGTGGCCAGTTGAATATCTTCTACCACATTCACTTAGTCAGCTAAAATTTTTACGATGTGTTGGCCACTTTGGTTGTTATTTTTTTTGTTCTCTCTCGCTCTCTCTGGGTAATAAATGAATCACCACAGAGGAGAAGAAAACAAATGCAAAAAAATCTTGAAAAAAATATATTAATGCTTATGCCATAAAAAAATATTCAAAAATCAGCAAATAAATAAACTCTAAAAGCAGTTTCAAAATAAACTTGAAATTTCTATTAAAAGGAAAATCGTGAGATTGACCTTTGCGTCAAATTGCCTAGAAGGGCAAATGTCAAATATTCTAACCCAAAATTTGATGACACAAAAGGAAAGTTTTTTGAAAATGAATTTTTAATGAATTTTTCGTTATAATGAATCTTGTGTACATTTATGGTGCAATTTTAATTTTAAAATTAATGAATAGTTCCTATCGGCTATTTAAATTTTGATTAACTGAGGAGATTTATGTTAAAGAACTGATGTAATAATAAGAAATTATATTTCTTTATTTTGCCTGACATAAAAATTTAGTTTGCTCTACGTATGAAATATATAACTATACTGATTAACTTAAGTTGTCTATAAAATGAAATAAATGAATAAATGAAAGTTCCTTCTATTTAAGAAGATTTTCATATAATAATGAATATATAAAGATTAAATTTAATTGTGTTACATATAAAATTACATTATACATATATGTATGTATACTTTTTCATTTTCCCAGTAGTTTGCTTTCTTTCTCTGATGAGTGGGGGGGGGGGCTCTTGGTAGAAATATGACAGTTTGACTGACATTGATTGTCATCTGAACACTGTTTGACATGAGAATTAAGGGTTCAGTTGCAAATTTCACGATATGTACTTAATAAAAAGGGTAACTTTTTCACGGTATATTAAATTTATTTATAACCCACAGCTATTTATCGATTATTACTATTTCATTTTAATATATGTAAGTAGAACTGGTATTATAAATTAATGAAATATCAAAATCAGAGTCGGAATTTCCCAAAATTCTTTAAAAGTTTTAAATGTGCTCTGAATTTCAAGGAGATAAAATCGGATAGTTTGATGAGAAATCGTGGAAAACTGTATTTATAATTTTGCTTATTTTCAACAAACTAAATCACATAGCATTAGTTATTGTTAAGACATCAGATAGATAATGGTTAGACACATGATCTATATTCTACTTATTCGAAAATCGTTTTAGATTCCCCACTGTCATATATTTTTCTTGTTAAATAATCGTTTTGTCTAGAGTTAAGGTAATATGGAAATCAGACTTTAACTCTGCTAAAACATTTTCAAGTTTTAGAAGAAATTATATTTAGAAGAAATTATGTATATATATACCTATAAAATAATGGATTATATACTGAATTTGCTTCTTATAAGCAATATATTTAAAGCTCTACCATAATTTATAATGAATAAATTTTACTTATATATATATGTTTATTCTGAATGTCTTTAAATGATTTACAATTAACCAAATCCAAACTTAATGGATATGAAAAATGAACATTTCAAAATGAATCGAATGACTCCCATTCTTAAGTCATTCCCTTTTCAAAAATCACAATTCAAATCTCATTCCCAAAGTGAAATTCGAATTTCACAGTGTAAAAATTTCACAATTTAATTTAAGAGATTTTTTTGTAGACTCAATTGTTCTTCTCATGATTGCCAAGAATTTTAAAATCGTTTTATATTTAATCCTTGCTCCTCGTATATAATGTCAGAGTTAACGATCTGACCTGGTCGGTCATACAAACATGGATATTTACACTTGTACTTTTGACGGCTTATCTTAACTTTCACTTTTTTGGCAACAGAAAGAATCTTTGTAAAGAAAGCATTTTTTTTTTGTATGGTTTGTGGCTTTATTCTGGTCCTTATTCAGATTTTGGTTGTGGCCTACTTTCTTTGTCAGACTTTCTGTTGGCCATAAATTTGCAATGAACATAAGTTATAGTTTTTTAAGCCCTTTTCCTGGTGAATTAACAAGAAAAATCGGAGTGAAGTGCGGCATTTAAAATTTTTATTTTAGCCCGCTTTTGTTCTCTTACTTTTTTTTTTTGGATCCTTTTTTCTACATTTTATGCAGTTGGTCGTTTTAGTTTTTGTTCAAGGACAATTTAATTATTCAGCCTTATTTTCGCAGACTTTTTACACACAGCTTGCACTTCCGCTTCCGCTGACGGGCTGCCGGTTGGTTGCCTGATTTCATCCAGCTCCAGCTCCTCCTCCATTGTTGTCCTTGTCTTTCACAGCAGTCTGTTGCTGCCGGCATTGGCAGCATCTCCGTCTCCATCATTGTGCTTCCAGCCCCCCTCTTCCCCTCCCCCCTCCCCCTTGGTCCTAGCTTTGAAATGCACACTGAATTGCACTAGAAAAGTTTTTCCATTTCCTCGACGCTCTGCCTCATAACAAGCTATGGTAGAGAGAAGAGCTGGGCACAAACTTCGCTTGGCGCTCTAATGGAACTTTAAGCTAGATTAATTTTTTAATTAGTTCTTTTGTTGTTGCGCATTGAAGTGCCGTGCCGCTCTCTACACACTCCCCCCCACTCTCCCCCACCTTACACTCTATTACCAACCACCCACTATCGCATCTACGATGTCTACCAAAACATCTTCCTGTGGAAGTTTTTGCTCCGCACCAAATTCTGCTCATTTGTAGTCCATATCTATTACATGGCAGGGCCACTGCTGTTAAACAAATGTTTAAGAGCACTTTATAATATAAAGTTTATATTGCTATCAGTTTGTCGTCTCTCCCTTTCAATTTCTCTTTCAGTCTTTTTTTTTTTTTTTTTGGATCCCATCAAATGTCATATGCAAATGATGTCATAAAATAGGAAAATGTCAACAAAAATTTCGTTTCTTTAATCAATAAATAAAAAGTATTTGGATATGGGAAAAGATTTATGAAATAGATAAGATTTAGTTGTTGATCTTAAGATTTTATAATTATAATATCCGGCTAAGACCAAGTAAAGTTAAAGAACATAATAACCATTAATTAAATGTAGGATATACTAGAATCATATGGGGCTTAGTTGACTTACATGCGACATAAGGTAAATGTTTAGAAATATATAAATATATTGCGATTGAATATTTTTGAATTATTTTAAATCAATTAATTAGTTTTTAAAAATAAAATAAGGTAATCAGAATTTAAGAAAATTTAAAAATAGGTCAAAATTGAATACAGGCTACATAAATAATAGTTCCCAAGTGGCCCACATCAGCTGATTTAATATTTATTATTAATATTAGTTTCATTCTAAAATATTCCACATTAAATGATGATTTTTGTTACATTTTTACATTAAATACTAAAATCGGACCTGATTACCAATAAAAATAATATTACAATTTTAACTTATTCTATTCAGCTTTATCTTGAATGACAATATTAGCAGGAGAGAGAGCTAATGGAAGAGAAGAGCATGAGAGAGAAGTTTGGGAGGGAGATCAATGGAGATGTAATTCTTAGTCGAGGAGCCTTAGAAAGTAATTTATAATTAAATATAAATAATGAGTTTATTGTAAGGATTAAATAAACCATTTCTACTCCTGACATCACATGATAAATTGTTACAGATTCTGCTAAAAGCTTACTCAAATTTATTTACAAGTGGGAATAAAATCGGGAATAATATTGTTAATTTAAATTAATTATATTTTCAATTTAATAAAATCATCAAATTTAAAGCATATCAAGAAAAGCATCTATGTACATATTTATCTATCTGTAAATTAAAAAAGATATTTTTGAGGAATCAAATCAAATAATATATGTAATACAAGTTTTTTTCAATTGTTTTGTAATTTCTTTTTCGATTTCTCCTAAAATTTTCAACTATTTATAGCGGTGAAAGACTTCGAATCGTAGAGTCCCAAAAAATATAAGCTACCAAGAGAATAAAAAAATCTCAACCTTTTCCTTATCTTTAATTAATAAAGATCTGAAATATAGCATATAATGATTTTATGGCACTTTTTCCTGGTTTGTAGCTGAGACTTCTCCATATAGCCAAATAACTGATTTAAAGGATTAAAAAGAGTTACCAAAATAATTCCACTACCAATTCAATTTAAAATAGTGTGAATTCTCAATCCATTCCCAATATTGCAATTGTCGTGACAAAAGGGTATACAAATTGGGGGAAAAGTAAGAAAGAGAGGATGATAGAGGGAGAGAGAGAGAGAGAACGAGATTCGATAGGTTAAATCGCTGGCGATTTTAACTCATTCGAGGTACCAGCTGCAAACCTTTAAAAGTTCTTTGCGTGGGACCCAGGCCATTAAAAGCGCAATTTTATTGAAAAAATCCTTAATTAAATTTCCGTTTCAATGTGTCAAAGTGTGAACAACACAATAATTTGGTTCTTTATTAACTGCTGCTGCTGTTGCTGGTTGTTGGTTGCTGGTGCCACGCCCACAGCAATCTAGGCAGCAGCTGCAGCACGAAATCCTTAATAAAGTTAAACACAACACGTATGTGTGTGTGTGTGTGTGAATGAGACACGTTTGTGTGTGTTTGCGTCTGTGTTTATGTGTGTGTGTGTGTGTGTTGGCTGTATCCTGCCACCGGAGGTGTCAATTTAAAGCCAATTTAATTTGTGTGACTGAGAACGGCCTAAAGAACTTGACTTGAATTCGACTCAATTTTTAAAGCGGCTTGCAGCTTGCGGCAAGAGAAACAGAGAAACAGAGAAACAGAGAAAGAGAGATGGAGAAACGCAGGGCGTGGCAAAGGGAAGACCCAGAGACCAATGGAAATAACAATTTTTAACTGTGCCAGCCTTTCATTGAAGTTTCTGTTGCAGTTGCCGTTGCCGTTGCTGTTGCTTTGCATATGCCGCTTTCAATTAAAAGCCAGTGGACAGACATTGAGCAAAGTCCGGACATGGTCACTTGGAACAAGAAATCGGAGTCTGAAAAGCACACACACACATGCGCGTTAGTGTGTGTGTGTTGGCTTTCCAATTTCAAAAATCGCCTCGAATTCAAGCCAATTGTGACAAACAATGGCAATCAGAAGATGATGAAACCATTGCATCCTGGCCTAATTTTGAAAGTCAATTTAAGTCAGCTGATTCACATTCTGCTTATGCAGCGAATTACCTAGTTTAATTTGAAGTTTTAGCCAGTTCGTACTTAATTAATCATATCGATTATTTGAGATTTTATTGCATATATTTCTACACTTATTTTGCTTCTTTCTTTAAGTCAAAATTGAATATGAACTTAACAGGTAAATAATATTCTTAATATTTAAGCATTTCTTAACTTGAATTTTCAAATTAATTCTAAATAAAGTGACAAATTCCCTGAAAAAAAAAACCAAAAGAAAATGAAAGAACAACCGCAAACTGTTCATCACGTTGAGACATGAAGTCAAAAGTCCCATGTTGCAGTCTTTCCAATTCCAATTTCAAGTCCTGTAACAGTAAAACCAAAAAAAAACAAAAAACCAAAAAACAAACTGCAAAACTCTTAACCCACTGATAACCCCCAATTCAGGGCAAAAGGAGTGACTTGTACGCTTGTCGTGTAAAACACAAAGCCTGCAGCTGCAACTGGTGACAAGACGCAGTCTTTGCACATTTGTAGTGCTTCTGCTACCTGACAGTCCTTGGCTCTCATCCTTCGACCCAAAGGAGTGCATCGTTCTCTCTCTTTTTTTCTTCTTTTTCTTTTTTTTTGGTGAACAAAGCCAAAGACAAACTGCCGTGTATTAAATTTTTGTCAAAGACAAAATGCCACGACATGAAAATGAAAAAGAGCAAACGAAAAGCGAATTGGCTTTGGCCGTATTGTGCATGGTAACGGTTCGTTTGTTGCCAAAGTTATCTAGCCAAAGGACGAAGGATTCAAAGAGCTTGGCCATAATGCAAGCAGCAGTCCAAGAGTATAAAGCTTAAGGACCGAGAATCAGGATGTGCCTAGTGACATAGTTTCCCACCAGCGAGCAACGCAGTGGATTATATTAAAATTTCTGGCCGGACAATTTTATGTATATCCCTTTCTCCTCTCCCCCCCACGCCCCCTCTACATCTTCCTTCTCATGCACCTACATTTTAGGTGCTTCTTTTTATAAGGCAAGAAGGTATGCAAAAACGAAAAAAAAAAATAATAAAATAAATCCCAAGTCAAAGTCTTCTCCTGCATCGGTTCTGTTCTGTGGTGGCTAACAAAAGTTGTGCGCAGTCAGTTGACATAAATTTTGTTAGCCTACTTTCAGAAGAAATTGCTTACAGGCCATGCAAAGGACGTGGATTCCCTTGTTATTATTATTATTATATATATATATATATATATATATTTTTTTTTTTTGCCCAAAATTGTGTGGGCCACTGCATTTTGTCTATTTGCCAACAAAAAGAAGAGATAAGAAAAAAGAAGAAAGAAATGCCATTAAATGCAGATAATTATATTATAGAATTCCATTTTCATGCCCTGTAAGCAATTTAAATGAAAATTCACCAGAAATTGAAACAAAAAGTTATTTCTTTAAATATATTAGTATTATCCGATGAAGAGAATTTCTCAAAAAAGAAATAGTATTTACTTGGTTTACTTAAAGCAATTAAATAAATTTTAAAAAATTATAAATACAGACTGTTTCTTATATCTCCTTTTACTTGTGTTTTACATTGATAAATTTTATAGTATATTTATTGAATTGAATAATAATTTTATTTTATTGAAACAAAAGGGAAGTCGATTTAATTTATCCACATGAAACATTTCTTAACTTATATATCTTGATGATTCCAAGTTCCTCATTTCATGCCTTGGCTATTGCAGATAAAATTGTTCATTCAATAGTTCTTGATCCGATCATAAGCATTTAGAAAATGCGTTCGGAAAATTATTAATTCTCATAATAATTTTGTTCTTCTTTTAATTCGTGTATTCAGTATAAAAAAAATTGTTTAAATAGGCTACACAAAATAAGAAAGCTGCCTCGATGTTTTGAATGATATGAGTTTTTCAATACAGTTCAGTCATCTTTCTAATATGAATTGAAATTCGTTTGAGTTCTCTGTTCGGTCATC
This sequence comes from Drosophila sturtevanti, assembly GCA_018150375.1. Taxonomy (NCBI): domain Eukaryota; kingdom Metazoa; phylum Arthropoda; class Insecta; order Diptera; family Drosophilidae; genus Drosophila; species Drosophila sturtevanti. The sequence goes on from JAECWJ010000690.1 coordinate 2,167,187, forward strand.
TTTTGGATATAAAATTATTTTAAACAAATGAATTATCGCTTTTATGACTATAATTAAACCAAATACGGCTATACAACGTCGCATTTAGGCCAGAATGGTCCTTTGCCAAACATTGAAATATTGCAGCCTTATCAGTTCTTAACTCTCCGAACTATGTATAATATATATGTTATATACTCCTTGGTACGAATTATAATGTCCACAAAGATCTCCATATATCTTTTATCAAAAATAAAAATAAATAAAATAAAATGAAATAGAAATATATAAATGAAATATATGTATGTATATATGACAACAGGTTATTACTAAAACTATTAGACTAGTAACTACAAACAACCATAAGCAACTAAAACAATTTCAGATCCTGAACAGGCAAAGGATAAAAAATATACTATACTTGGATTGAATTTATTTAACCATGTCTTGAGGTGAGTATTCATCTTGGTTCATTTTAAATTTAAATTTTATATTTCGGCATTTTTGGTGATACGGAAATATATAAAAAGTTACTCAGTCTTGAACGACGCGTCGTTTTAAAAAATTTGATCAAAAATATTTTGTTTTAATAAATAAAATAATAAGGATGACTGTGGCCTCTTTGAGAGGAACCTAAACAGTTTTTAGTTGGAAACAAGATACGAGAATTCTGGCCTGAATTGCAGTGCCGAAAATTTTGATTTTGATGAATAATAAACCACTTTTTTTAAGATATGTATATATATTATAAGAAATTAAACTTTACTTATTTACTTCACCTTAACTGGATCGTCTCGGCCACTGTTAGAACACGTTTTGATCGTCCGTTTGCCTGCTTATAATTGAAGTTGCGATTTATATGCAGCTGATGAAAGGGAGAGTTAGAAAGCGATCATACATATGTAAATCCATATAAGCCAACAGCCTAACTCAAGCGAATTTCATAAGAGTTTACGTGGTTTCGTATATGTATATAAATACATGTGTTATAGAGTGTTGTGTTCTGTTGTGTGTACACTTCCAGAAAAACATAGACTCCGAGCGAATACTTATTACAATGTAGTTCATTTTATTCACTTCGTAATGCTAATACTATGTGTGGTATTGTATTTTTATTGCTGAAATCTTCAATAATTTCATTAATTTCACTTAATTTTTCTTAAACTAATTTCTTAGATTTGTGTTTTCTGTGCTCAAATTTTCTTCCTTTCATTGCCGTCGCAGCGGCTGCAGCTAAGCCAGAAGAGCGAACTTATGAGAGAGCAATTGTGACTTAAAACGGGACTTTTCCAAGAAGGGCAAAAGTATCAAATTTGCAAATAATAATGAGAAATGCATTTGTTTCCTTAACAGATCTTTTAATAAGACATCGGTTTTCTTTAAGTTTTATAATAAACAAAAGGCCAAATTGCAATTTTTTATTGAGTGAGCTTTAAAAAAAATTCTATCTACCAATAAAAACTTTTAGCTATATCTCTAACTGATAAAAGTTTAGTATCCATAGATGAATAACATTGAAATAATCTATTATATAACACATACATATAAATCAATGAAATATAAATCAATGCAATTTTTACATTAAATTCGAAAAATTGTAATTCTTTTTAAACTCTTCCAGTTATTCTTATAATTCTTTTAACTCCTAAAGTTCAAGTTTCAATTAGAAGAAGATAGTCAGCCCTTTAATTACTTGGAGTGTAAGCACAGCAAGATTTTATTCAATGGATCATGTCTGAGTATTGCCATAAATTGAACCAATTCTGTACTCAGAATCTCTCATTTGTTTTAATTAGTTGAACCCCCTAATAGTTGCATCAATAAAATAAATTTTGCCATAGTTTTTGGGTTTCCTTTGTCCTTCATGCAATCCCCATTCACTTGTTCTTTGTTCCCTTTGTCCCAGTGGGTCATAACATTTGATGTAACCATTGGTTACAGCTTGCTCTTACTCTTGTTGGAAGAAAACAAAAGCAATTCTAATTAAAATATTACTACTACTTTATGTTATGCACCAGCTACCCAAAGGTACACTCGTTCCACATTCACATTGAGGATGGGTACGCAACTAAAAAATAAATTTAATTATGCAAAAAGTGCGCCGTACTCAACGAGAAGAACACTTTGGCCTTCTCTCGAGCGGCGAAACCAACCACCCAAACCACCCAACCACTGGGTGGGTGCACCCTGATGCACTTGAGAGAGCCAGCTCACAGAAAGAGAACAAAAACCAAAAGAAGGAAAATGAAATAAAATAAAATAAAATTAAATAAAACAAAAAAAAATTGAAATCTAAAAAACCGAAATGAAAAAACAAAAAAAACTGAAACGAACATTTGAAGAAGACTTCGTCGTGGGGGCAGTCAAAGCAGCAGAACCAAGTGCCTGCACTCAGGAATTGTAGGAACCGCGATGGACAAGGACAGACAGATTGGAGGCCATTTGAATGAGGTGCTGACTGAATGACTGACTGACGGAATGACTGACTGACTGACTGACGAATGGACCAAATGACTGGTCTGAGCCAGACCCAACGACAACGACAACGACAAACCGAAAAAGTTGCATCGGCAATGCCAAACTGCGATTTTCAACTTGAAGTGGTTGTGGATTGGCGGGATGAGTTTTATTTTAAGGGGAACGGAAGGGAATAGTAACGAGTGCGGTAAGAGATTCTCCTTCTACCCGTAAACCGGTATGGGATTGAGTTTGGCTTTAGGTTTGAGATTGGGTTTGGGTTTCGGTTTGAGTTGGAGAATGGCGGTTAGGCTACCTTGCAGCTGAGTGCCTCTTTTCGGAAATTCAAATTTCCGATTCTTGATGATTTTATTTAAATTTGCGTATTTGAGTGTTTGTTGGGCGAATTTTCAAGTGCCGACTTGAGCTCCAGGTTGCTTTTGTTTTTTCCCCTCCAAATTGTTTAAATTGGCATGGAATTTTTTGCCTTGAAATTTGTTATACCTCCCCTCTCCCTCTCTCTAACACTCTCTCTCTCTCTCTCTTTCTCTTTGGTTTTTGTTTTTTATTTTGGGCCAATTAACATAGTGCAGTTTAACCATGATTTGTGTTGATGCCAAGTCTGCATTTTTGGTTGGTTTGTTCGGCGTTATTTTCGTTTTTGTTTTTGTTTTTTTTTTTACTACCCTCATTATCATATTATCATATCAGAAACTTGGTACAGACGGCAGCTGCCTTTGCCTGAAAGTCCTTGCAAGAGTAATCCGCTATAAATATGTTTGTGTGTGCGTGTGTGTGTATGTGTGTGTGTGTGTGTGTGTGTGTGTGTGTGTGTGGGGTGTAAGTAGGAGGTGTAAACATGACATAGCCCAAAAGACTTGAACGAAGGTCACACGCCCACACGGCAATCGAGTGCAACTGCATTGGCTAGATAACAGATAGAGAAAGAGACAGACACAGTGAGAGAGAGAGAGAGTGAGAGGGAGGCAGAGTGAGAGCCTCATCGTGAATCTGGACGGACACGTGTGCCCAGTCTCCCATTCTTAGTTTTATTCTGTGATCCGACCGCGTACAGTATTCCCATTATGCATCGAGGGAAACGCAAACGCAGCTGCCCAAAAAATGGGCGTGGCCCCCATCTACATTTCGTTTGGTAATTTATTGTGTCCAACTTAGATCATGGAATCAGATTGTTTGAGTTTGTCGAATTGTCTGGGGTTAACATAATTTGTAGCCATGTTAATCTTTTGTTTTTCTTCCTCCCTCCCTCCCTCCCCCCTCTCCACCTTCTCATCCACTGTTAGATGAGGGGAGTTAAAGTCAAATAGTTACCCTTATGACTTCCGTCTAGTGTGGTCGCTAGTTTTGAATTACACACACACACTCAATTGATGTGTGATAGACGAAAATCTATAAATTTACCTATAAGTATATGAGAAACAGAAGTTAACGATATTATCGCAAGTTAGTTAGATTCTGATGGAATAATGTGGATAAAAACTGGGCGGCAACTAAAGAGAAAGACCACTCGGAAAACTTCGTGGGAATAAACTAAACATTTAAATTTTTAATGGATTTCTATAGCAAAATATTTTGCATATAGAAGATTTTTATTGGAAGGGGGGGAATACTTGTAAAATAAGCATTTGATGACTTGTATTTGAATTATGAATCATATTATTATTATTATTATTATTAAAGTATAGGATATAGTTGTAAGCTAAGGCAACTTCGGCTTAGACGAAAACTACATCCATACACTAGTCTGGGATTCGAACCCGTATCCTCGTTGTTCAGTTGCCCAATGACGGGGCCACTTTGACAACTCATCTACCGAGGACTGCATAAATCGTATTATAAGTATTTCATTCAACCTTAACTGGAATCGCTAAGCTAATATTTTTAACTTCTTCAATATAAAATATAGAAAAATGATTAAACAACCCATTTAATACAAGGTTAATAGTAATATTACGCACAATTAAAGATTAAAGATTTTGGTTAATTTTTTCTTTGTTACTTTTACATTGTGTAATAAATTTCAACTACATACTGAAGATGTAATCTTCAGATTCTTCTCTTCAATGTTGACCTGTGGATGATTTGGAGTATTCTTCTATACAATTTTTTCTTGTTATCTGTAAGTCTTTTGTTTCTTGTTTTTAAGGGAAAACTCATACCAATTATCGAATTAATCGTTGTCTATTCTTATTTGTTTAAAATGAAAACAACAAAATAAATAGAATAAATATAAATTGTTAATGCCAATGAATGGGGCGTAAATCTTTTCAGTTATATCCAAATAGATAAATATATTAAAGATTAAAGTAAGTCTTCAGCGTCATCATAAATAATTTAAGATTTGAAACTTATATCTCCATCTTAATCTTATTATGCATATTTAAAGAAAAAAATTTAGGAACTGAGAAGAAAATATCATCAATTTCTTCCTTCGTTTCTCTCATTTTTATTGATTTACTTGTATCTCTAGATTATCGGACAAGTCGAAATATTACCAAATCTCACATTTCAGAAATTATATACTATAATTGCAGTTGTCATCCATATGAAAGCAGCAAAATATTGCTCCACAGATTGTCAAAAGTAAAGAGTCAGATTTCCCAGTAGACATAAATCTACGTTAATTCATATACGGATTTCCATCCAAAACAAAATTTCCATTAGTATTGCAAAATTCTTATACTTATATTTTCCAATTAGCTAATTCATTCATAAGATCGGCTTAGATAAGACTATATTCGTTGATATAACATATTCTTGTTACGTCATTGCTTGTTTTTGCATTTGTCGGTTTTATTTTTGTCATGCTGTATGTATGTATATGTCTAGTGATATCTGTAGATCTTGACTATATCACAAATTCCTCATCATCAAAGAAACATGTTGTGGTTGCAGTTTGCCAGCCAAAAACAGGCAAGACCAGCAATGGCAATTGCCACTCAAATTGTGCCACATACAATTAGACACATTTCGAGTTAGTTATGCCATGAAATGGACAATCAGAGCAACAGACCTACCGAATATAACCCACTCATTTGACCGGTAGACAGAAGGAAACATTACGGTTTAACCATAAAGCAAAACGCCTCCAAGCAAGCAAAGGGGAACGACGACTGCTGCTGCCCCCTTCCCTCCAATTGCCATAAAGTTTAATTGCGAGGCCTCCTCCGAACTCTCCTTTTTGCATCTGTGTGCGACATAATATAACAGTCCAAATTATACCACTTATAGTGAACTGACAACTCTACCCGATCTCTACCCCATCCCCCTTGCCATTGCCAAGTTCTTTTCACAGTTAACAAGAAGAAGGAACTAAAGCGAAACCAAAACCAAAACCAAATGGACAGCCCGCCAAATGAGCGACAAGCAAACGAGCATGGAACCAGACTTTAGTGTTTTCGGCACTCTTTCGAATTGGTCTTGTTGTTGTTGTTGTTGTTGTTGTTGTTGTTGTTGTTGTCAGCGTAGTTAGCACAGATCCAGATCCCAAAGATAAGTTCAGTCGGGCACAGCTGCGACCAAAATTGTTTGGCATTTTGCGCATGCGTTGCGGCAAAACGCGATCAGCAAACACATCTTGAGAACGAGAGTGCGAGACGAAGGCCAAAAGTTCCCAAAGTTAAGTTAAGTTCATCAAAGAAGAGAGAGAAAGAGAGAGAGAGAGAGAGAGAGGGCACAGTGCACTGTGTCACAGTGGTTCGAAAACATAATAATTTAAATGAAGAGCTAATGTTTATGATATAATATTAATTGATTCAAATTGATGTAAAGAACAAAAGGTTTTTTTTCCTGATATGAATATGAATGAATCTGATAAAGTTATATTTAATTTTTTATAAATTTTAAATTCTAATTATAATTTTCTTTATCATTTATTAATTCAGCATATTTTATTAGTCAGCTGAAGATTAGATAGAGATGGAAAGACAATGACTTAATTCGACAATCCGGTTCAAACATGAGGGATTGATAATTTCTGTTTTCTAGAAATATTCAATATCAAAGTTATATATATAACCTTATATTTCAGTTTATAAATTTCCAAATTTTTTAGAAAATATTTGAATTACTCGAAAAAGTGTCGTTTTCTTTGTGATTTTTAACCCGAAATCGCTTGAAGACCAATAAATATATGCCAAGAGAAAAAAGATTTTCTATTAACATTCTATTAAAAAAGAAGTTTTAATATTAATTAGAGGATACTTTTGAATATAATTATTACTATAAGTTATAATTATTAGTATAAGTAGTATTTAACTACTTCATGCCTAACTAAAATCAAGGATTGGTAAAAGTTCAAGATGGACAAAAAATTCAGATAGAAAGTCTTAAATTAAGTTGAATTTACGTTCGAGATTCTACTGAATGTTGGAAAACTATTAGAAGTAAAAAGGATTCTAAAGGAATGCTCCTAAAATAAACTCAAAGACTAAAGCAAATCACCTATAAAAAAACCTCAAAAGAAATTAATATCTAAATATTATTATTACAACCTTATCCATTAAGTAAAATTTTGTCAAAATTTTTAATAAAAGGAACTGAAAAAGAATTATTTATATAAACTAATAAATATACGAAATTTATGTTTATTAATATAATAATTAAATTATAATCTAATAGTATGTATTTCATTGTTAATCAATAGTTTATGACTTTAAAGCGTCAGTGAGATTAATTTCGGTTGGGAATCCATAAATCTTTAACCATATGTATATATACATAGCAACACTCTCCGATTGTTCATGAAATTTTTATATATAATTCCTTTAAAAAAAGAAAAAAATATTTAAATAAAACTTACAAAAGAATGAAGACTAATACTTATGTTTTTGAATAGAAAAAAAGCTCCAAATTGAGATTGATATGAGGTATTATATACACACCATATAAAATTCTCTAGTATTAAGCATCTTTTTTTCAGAGTTAAGGTTATTAAAGAAGAAATCGCTAAATCTGATAAATAATTTAATTCTGAATAGATCCAAGACATATATAATTTGGAATATAAGTTTGATAAACAATCAACTTAACAGATATTATTAACAAAAGTTCTCCATCATTTCGGCCGCTTCAGTTCACTGTGCTCTATGAATTGGCAACGATTTAAATTTGGTTGTGCTTTCCGCGTGCTAAAGAAAAATTTTCAGCACCTTTCAGGCCAAGAGAGTCAAACACAGTTGGTAGAATTGTGGTAACAAGAGCAACCCGAAAAGTGTTGTGAGGGAATGTGATGCAGAATTAGCTGAAATAGTTGTAGGTACAAATTTCGAGGCCCTGTTCTTTTTCGTTTTTTTTTTTTTTGCCGTTGTTAACTTGACTCTTGTAGTTTTTGTTGTTGCTGCTGTTGGCTCTGTGCTTGTGTGCGTGATGCCAGAAACCGTTAGAGGAAAGGCAAACAACATTGGCGCTTGTAAGTGTCAATAGGTCTAGACGGGTTTTTTTTTGTAGCAGTGTTTCTGGAATGTTTGTCATTTGTACTAGGTTCTGACAGTTGTTTCAACTCTTCAACAACAAAAAAAAAAAGGAAAAAAATGCTAAAAATACCAAAAGAAAAAATGAACAAATTATTACATTGTGCATAATTTATTTTACTATAATTAAAATTAATTACGGTAATTATGTTGTTTTTAGAGACCAATGCCAACTCAATTATTTGAACTTACACACACACACACACACACACACATACAACGCAAAAACAGTGGTTTTGTTCCATACAGAAAAGTTTGCGGTTGAAAAGTCCTCGAGTTTCTCCATGGAGAAGACAAAAACAGAGACCAAACGAAAATAACATTTGCTTGGCGGCAAAACTTTTTCCACGTTGTGGCTAAACTTGTGTGTATGTGTATGTGTGTGTGTGTATGTGAGTGAGTGTGTGGGTGGAGGCGGACATTGCAACTGTCTGAATGTGGGCGTGGTATAGACAACCCACACGAGAATTTTCCTGGTCCAACATTTCAAGGCAGAGACCGAAAATTGCAACAAAAAACTTTTAGCGAGCCATGGAAAAAAAAGGCATCCAGCAGCGTGTCCGTGTGTGTGGGTGTGTGTTAGTGTGGGTGTGTTTGACATGTGTGTGTGTGTGTGGGCAACTTGGGGGGTGGTAGCGGGTGCTTTTGGCAACCGCAATCAAAAGGGATATTTAATTGTGCCTAATTAGCTAATTTATGTTGTGTGAGTGGCAGGAAAGTGTTGCTGTAAGCATATTAACGTCGTCGTCGTCCCCCCCCTCTCTCCCATCCATGGTTTTAGTCCTTTCTCTTCCATCTATATGCAAAATGCATTTGGTATGAGAGTAAGGTTGAGTGGGGGTTTGCCCACAAGTATGCAATGGTTTTTCACTTAGTCCTTACGGTAACAGGACAACAAGGCACTTCAGGTTATGGTTGCATTATGATATTACGTAATTTCCCCAGATGATTTCCAAGGTAAGCCACTAAACGAATTACCTAATCAAAAGTAAATGTCAAAGTTCGAGTTAACGTTGAAAGTTCTTTCATTTTTTTTTGTTGTCTTTTTGAAAAATTTGCTAAATGAATGATGGTTAATATTTATTTACGTAGTTGAATGTGAGTGCATCGTATTGGACTGAAGTGGCCAGGATATGAGAGACTTAATCAAGATAAGGACTTTATTTTTAATAAGATATAATAATTCGCCATAATTTTACATTTATTTTTTCTGTATTTTCTATATAATAAGAATTTTGGCATAAAATTTTGTTTAATCAACCTTTGAGTAAAATGACAAATGGAAAGATTCTAAATATGTACAGATATTCATATAGATTTAACATACTTATATTTATTTATTATTTTTATATTTATGTTTATAAATAATGGATGGAAATCTAAAAGTTCTTGAGATCATTGCGGTTTTTTTTTTGATTAAATAATTTGATAATAAATTTATTGTGTTGGTATATGTAAATAGTTGCACTAATGACATTTAAATTTTTGACTTTAGACAGATATGACACTTTATTTACACATATATTGATTAGTTATATTTGACATTTACATAATATAAAGCGATTCAGTAACTAAGAAACAGAATTATTATTTTATGTAATAGGAAATTAATTATGAATTAGCAATTTGTTTAATTCAATTGTACAAATTTTGTTTAATATGACACAAAATTTGATCACATTGTAGCGCCTTAGAAGAAAACCACTAAAAATGAACGACCAGCAGGGGAGACATAAGAAGTTCCAAAGAAAAAACTTTATCTAGAAAAGTTGGATATTTGTTTCCACTCTACAATAATTACTCCGAAATTTGTATATTTTTCTAATCTCTTTTCGGTAAAGTGAAATCAAAACAGCTCCCATACCGTGTGTGACCGCCCGTGCGATTCAATCTTCTCCTGGTTTCGTATCAGGCACCCACCGACCAGAAGTCAGATCAGAAACTTCGACGTCTTAAATTTTCAAATATATTTGGTTTTTCAGTCGCAAACTGATCCATATAATATGGTAGACATGTTCTTATGACTTATTAGAAGAGAGTATAGATGGTATTCAGTATCTGAAGTACAGATTCATAAATATGGTGGAATAGTATATATAATTTACAAATGTGTAGGTATCTTATTGTTGCTTGATCTGCGAAAGATCAGATGATTGAACTTATTTATTTAATACAGATATTTAAGCTTAAAAAACTATAACTAACTTAGACTAGCGCTTCGGCTGAAATGGTATTATTATTTATATGATATGATATATGTTGGATTCCCTTAGGTATATAATCAATTTGGATATGTTCGGTTTAGATGGGTGGGTTGAACTTAGCTTTAGTTGATTATATAAATATACATTAACATAGACATACATAAGAATTTATCTTGAAAGGTTAATTCGAATTTTAACTTAATAAAAATATTCATCGTAATATCCAATTGACAATAATTTAAGATATTGTAAGGCATCAAAGTTGTTAATAAACTGTTAGCCATATTATAGAACTGTCAAATCGAAGTGTTTTTCAAAATATTAGATCAAGCTTACTTAGCGATATATTTTCAATTCTTTATTGGATTAGTTAGTACACCATCAATAAAATATATTTTAAATAAATAACATTTTCCCTAAGTTTTGTTTAAGCTATAATAATTCTGCTAAAGTCTTCCCACTGATTAACAAATCAATATACTACACCTAAACTAACGTAATCATAATTTATACAACTAAGCAAATTTGTTGTATTTGCCATGTATAATATATATATAAACCAAGGTTTGCTTAGATCACTTAACCCTTAAGCCCTTAATGCTTAAATTAAACTCTAATTAGTTGCATCCACAAAAGATAATAACAATCAATATGTGGAATGGATATATGTATATAGATTAGTATGAAATGCGAGAAATTCAAGCCACACAAATGATGTCAAGGTACAACATCATCATCATCAATATACATATATACATGTATATGTATATGCAACAATTAGATGCAAATAATATTCAAATAAGGTCGGGGATAATGATTTACCGTAAGGCAAAACGAGGTTTCTACGTTTTCCCAATTCTCTGTTGAATGGCTTAAGAATGCATTGAATATTTTGCCCAAATTGTTTATCAATAGCAATTGATTTTGCCTTCCGTTGACAGTTGCACGTCATACGGACTAGGACAAGGACGTAACCACATTCAGGATTTGACCCAGTTGCCGAAGCTGATGATGACTTGTCCATAAGCTCAAAGAGCGCTTGTCATAGCCAAGCCCAAGAATGAAAGGCCCGTAGCCGAAGACCCAAGAATAGAAGGGCAGGCTGGTGGGCGGGCGGGCAGGCGGGCAGTCAGCAGAAAAAGATGGTAAAGCAACAGTGCCCAAATGTATATGTACATATATACATATACATAATAATGACAGCAGGCAAAGTCGGCGTAGAGTGAAGCTCAATTGGGAGGGGCAACTAGATGGGGCAGATGAATGGGGCATGCAACTTGCCTGCCTGCCAGTTTGCCAGTTTGCCTGCCTGTCATTTTTGCATAAATCGATAAAACTACGAGCAAGCTTAGTTGCGCTTTAAGAAGGCTCTACTAGGATGCGAGTGCGATGTGGGTCCTCTTGATGTGCCTTGGTTGGTTGATGGTTCCTTGTACTAATGCGTTTAATTTTTCTTTGCTACAATTTGCCAGATCTACTCCCACACCCACAGCCACAGCCACACCCACACCGACTCTCTTACTCCACCCCACCCCTATCCATCTCCTTCTGTTCCACTCCCTCGCTATGCCTCCTCCATGTTGTCGTTTGCACGTCGCCTGAACATTTTTTCAAGACATTTAATTTTATTTCGCCGTTTGCATTTGCATAGAAAATTCATTAATTTTCCACAAAGGAAGAGGACTCTGACTGAGCTCGCTAAAAAGAAGAAGAAAAAAAAACTACTAAAACGAATTGTCAGACAAATTTTTGCGGCTGTTCAACAATAAATAAAAATTCATCGACTTTCAAACAGTTTCAATCAGGGTGGTCAAGTATCAACATCGACCATGACCTTTCTGGCCCTTTAACCGCTTTCAATATATTCGTGTGATACTACATATATATGAATAATGGCCAATAAAAATTGAATTAATTTATGTGTTTCCCATCACTTGCAGAAATTTGAGTGGATTTGCTTTATTTTTATTTTTGACATTTTATACATTCAACTCAAACGCAATAATTATTTAAGGAAAGTAAAAGTTAAGTAAGTAAACCAAAAATTGTGCAGTTCTTCACAAAACCCTAATTGAAAGGCTTTTATTTTCTAAAAGGCTTTCATTTTCTAAAAGAGTAGACATAAATATATATAAAGGACATTTAATAGTTCTACTAGATCCAAGACTTATTTTTTTTGAAGCTAAATATATTGATTGAAAAAGAAAGTTTCTTTTTATTGGCAAACATGGATGACTGAACGATTTTAGTATATTTTTTTTATTAATTTTATTTTTTTTATTTATACCCCAATAATGTAAAATAAATTAGATATTTTTATCGGTAAGACAGGATAAATCCCTAAAAAGATAAGATATAGAGCCCTAACCTATACAACCTATTATTACTTAATTTCGAGGCTTCAAATCGACAATTTTTTTCCTTTTATCTTGAAATTTCTGTATAGAACATCAATTTTTCTAATTACCTATTACGAAATCGAGCAGATATTTTTAAAATTTTCAGCTTTCTCTTAATAAATTTCAATGTATATAATTTTGAAAAGTAAAATTTTATGGATTCTTTTGAGGTCGTTTTATTTGCTTCTCAGATATATTTCATAATAATGTTTAATACATTTAAAACTCAAAGATTTCTCAATTAAATTCAATGTCTTATATTAAAATAAAGTTAATTAGATTATTATTAATTATTGCTCCTTTAAAATTAAATTTATTTATAAAATTCTATCACTATTTTATATTTTTTTATGTGACTTCTTTCTCTCGAAGATCAACCATCATCATTTGTGGCACACACTATAGGATATTATTACTAAAATAATATAAATATAACAAATAAAAAATTCTAAATAAAATAAATTTATAAAAAAGTAAAAGGAGACATTTGCTGGTTTAATCGCTTGTTAGTTGTAAACTTTTGGTTTTAAGTGTTGCCAAAAATTGCTGCTAATTGTTGCATTTATGCACTTATAAAAATAATAAAAAAAAGGTCATATTTAAAAACTTTTCTTTCTATTACTGACACCAAAATAAGTTTTTATTAGTTTTATAGAGATTTTTAACATTCCGAATTTAGTTTGAATTTCATCATATATATGGTGTATTATATAACTACAACCATATTTCAACTATCTAATATTATTAAGTCCCTGCCTCATACTATTTTATGAACCATTAAATTTAATTAAATTTGTATAATAAGATTAGTTATGTTATTTAATTTTGGTATTTGTTTAATTGATTGAAAGTTGTTGAACTCTCAAAAAAATGGAAAGTGGTCCGAAAAGAAATTTGTTGTAAACTGTGTGTAAGAAATAACTCCCGAATATCCAGTACATATATATATATTGGTAACATTGGCAGTAGTTTTCTTTCTTTCACTCTATCTATATATACATATATATATATATGTATATAGAAAGCATGTGTTTCAATTTAATGAATTTAATATGAGCTAAGCCGCAGAAAATTTGCTTATCATTGCTTTTCTTTATTTTGTTTCGTGCGGATTTCTTGTCTTGTCATTGCCCATTGGGGCCATTTCCTAGACTATGCACACACGCACACACACACACACACACATATATATATGTAAGTATATAGTAAACACACACCAATGAACACTTCAAGCTGTCAGTTGGCGCATTGTAATCGGCGTCTGACCCGCATTAATTATACCTCCACTGACATGTGATATTCACACATGCCGCACTCGCTTGCCCTGTCTACTTGAGTCCATTGCAGGGCACTTAAGCCGCCTCATTCATTCATATACATACACCTATATACATTCACATACACATACAGACTTACATAGATGATGAGGAGACCAGCTCCAACTCTAGCTCCATCAGCAACTCCGTCTCCAACTTTAACTTCATCTTCAGCTGCCTACGAGAAGCTCGTTAATCGATATTTTTCTATGGTCAACTCTTTCTTGCCTGTCTGTCTATCTTTCCCCTCCTCTCTTTCTCTCTCCCTCCCTTTTACTCTCCCCTTCCTTACTTCTTTTAATGAAATTGAGCCGTGTCCATGTCGAAGACCTCGTCAAGTTCCCCGCCAATTGGTCCAGCAGCTGACCATTTTGCCATAGTCATTTAACATTCGAAATCTCTCCACGGACTGAACGGAAACTCGGAAACTCTTTTGTTATTTACGAGTTTTTTTTATTATTACTATTATATTTTTGTATACATATTTTTACCTCTCATCTATAACATTATTTATTATTATTTATTTAGCTGTGAAAATCGAAAGTTGTTTCACACCTTTTGGCCATATAAAAGAGGGTCAGATCATCTTCTTCAAGTGCATCATTTGGAGCATTTCTTGTACATTTATGTGGGTTAAGTTCAAAAAGCAAACACTAGAAGGTATCTTAAGATATCGGTAAGTATGCCATATATATATATATAAATATTTTTAACTGTTGCTTATCTAATGGTTGGCATTTTACTTTCCATTGTATCAGTGTGTGTGTGTGTGCGTGTGTGTGCTAGAACAGAAATTTGAAAGTTTTGTCTCTCCATTTAGATAAGTAGAGGCACCGGAGCCAAAATCCATCGACGATATTAGAAAGTTTCAGCTTCAGTTAAGTGAATGATATGAATGACATGAAGTTCTTTGGGTTTCCATTACACAGAGACTTCTGAGTGGAAACTAATTGACTTCAAGTATTGTGGGAAATGTCTAACCTTAACTAAAATTATAAGATCTATGTTATCTAAATCTCAATCAACCAACTATGTAGCTTATTAATTTTCAATTGGAATTCAGCGAACGCTTTTCGTATCCTTGCTGCCATTCTATTCAAGAATATTCACGAAAATCAAAATCCCATTTAACGATTTGCCTCCACTTTCTCCTCCTCCTCCTTCTCCTTTGCCTCCTATTACGATGTACGTATCCTTTGCTGCCGCTAATCTCAGCTCAAATGCAATGCAAAACTGATAATCATAAGGGGTAGGAAAAAGGAAAAAGAGCTTCCGGCTGCTGATTTTCCAGCTCTTTCATTCCTTCTTATGCTTTTGCTGTGGCTGGCATTCGCATCCTTGAAACCTTCAAGTTGAACATTCAACATTTTTAGCATTCGCCAAGCAATTTTCCAACATTTTCCGCTGACTACTAAAGTCATTATATTTGCAAGGCGAACGAGGACATAGAAAGCGAACGGCCATCTATATCTACCTATAGATATGTATATATATACATACATACATACATATATACTTCTATATCTGTATAGGTAGCTAAAAGAGTGAGTCCTTGGGTACAACTACCCTACGTTTTGTCGTTCAGTAGGTAAGTAATCTCATTATAATAATGGGAACAATTGATTTCTGTCTGACTACATTGAGGCTGGGGCATGAAGGAATTGCTATGGGCTTGGTCTCTGTTCAGTTAGCTTTGCTTTTGGGTTGTATCATCGGACTGGGTTGAGATTGGGTTTGAGTCCTTGACTGACAGCGCTCAACCAATGTAGTCAATAAATGTACAACGAAGCATGCCAACCCATATCCCCCCCCCATAAGCACTCAATCATTTCTTTCATTCAGAATAACCGCAGCCATGATGAGAGAGAGAGCAGGAACTTGAGAAGGAGCAGGAAACAGGAGCAGAAGCAGCTGAAGGAGCAGAATGTAGGTGCAGTAGGAGCCGGAGCTTGCTGTTGCCTGTCTTCGACATGCCTTCGATGATTCTTTAGTGTTGCCGCTGATGAAATTATAATCAAGGGAATATATAACTTCTTTCACCTGGTTACATTTGCCCCCCTCCCTCACCACACCCTCACCACTCCCTCATTTCTATCTTTCCTCTTTAAACAAACAAACAATGCCAGCCAGTTGCTCTCTTTCTACCTCCACTTCTCCTCCTCCCTCTGCCTATGATATGATAATTTGCTTTTGTTTTTCGCGTGGCAAGGAAAAACTTTTTGCTGGCAAAAGAGACTTTGTTTTTGCCTTATGCAATCGATTTTCTTTTTTTTCGCTGCTGTTCGTTTTGCTTTATGTTTTAGCCATGTTTTTATTTTGTTTGGTTAGCGGCAACTACATTATTACATACATACATACATACATAGAGATACATATATATATATATGTATATATATTTCTATGTATCATTTCTGTGGGTTTTTTATCTCTCTGTCTCACTCATGCTGCTCTCTCTCTTACTTCTACTCAAAAGTGCCATTCAAATGCAAAAGGCAAACCCCAAATCGACCGCATAATGTGCCACAATTAAATTACAATAAATCATACTCAGAGAATGGAGAACTTGCTCGGCAACTCGGGAATTCGGTAGCGTAATTAATCATTTCTCTTATGTTGTTGCTTTTATTCTTTTCCTTCTTTTGCAGTAATCAAAAATGTTTTTCCTTTGCTTGGTTACGTATGTTTTCTATTACTTTTTATATACATTTTTCGGTATATCCCCCCACCAACCCCCTTCATACACATACACACACCAACCATCAACTCTTCGACTGTTTTTCATTCACTCTCTCTCGCCCACAGTAGTAGTTTGAATGCTAATTAATACCTCATTTACTATTAGTAGCAATCTTTTCAGACTTTTGCCCTGAGATTTCTTTTCGACTTTTTTCCCTTTCTCTTAAATCTATAATTTAAGGTTATTTCATTTTGATTGGTTAGCATTGACGGGGATAGACCCGCAGCAGCTGATTCTTTTTCTGTGTGTGGTCAAAGGTCAGGGAGCAGTTGGATAATATTTGAATTTCTTAATGAGATTTGCATATATCTTTCTAAAAGATCACAGTCGAGACTCCCAATAGAACGGAAAAAAATGTGCGGGATTCTTTTGGGAACAAAATTTGGAATATAAACTTTTGTTTGGAATTTTCTAAATCTTATGCTGAGAACTATAATAATCGATTCGATTAAGCGCTCAAATTCTTTTCAATTTGAACTTTGTTAAAATTTTATAAGATTGTTTAACAATTACCAAAATTTTTGTTTTTTGACTTTCTTAGATATTTAAGAAACTTTATTTAATCACTGTCAAATATCATTGAACTTCAATTAATCCGATTTCATGGTAATTCTTAATACAAAGATGAGTTTTTAAAAATGTTCGATTGACTAAGTAATTTTCTTTACCACTTTGCATAGTAAAACAAAATTTTATTAGAATTAGTTGATAATATCACATAAAATTAAGAAAGTCTTTTTTTGCATCTTGAATCTTGATGATTCACATTTTTAATGGAATTAATAATTAATTTAAATGAAATAAAAGTTTCCTTTTACTGAAAGTTCTATATATAATATAAAAAAATATGCACTTTCTCCTATTCTTTTCTTTATTTGAATTTTAATTTGTGTACTTAACCGTTTATTTGCATAATTTAGTACAAACGACTTATATCCCCTTTGTATTTGATTAAGCGAGCATCAGTCCAAACTAAGAGCTGATCTAATATCTTTTTACTCTTATTATCTTATATCAGAAACATTCCAATCGGATGGCTATATAATGCAGATACATTTGGGGTAGAGTGTAATTTTAACTCAAAAAGCAAACGATTATTAGAAAGTTTAGCAATCTAAATTTATAATACTTATATGATGATATATTTGATATGATATTGATGTAGCTCCGATTGAAAGAATCGGTAATAAACACTTAAAATATATATCTGTAATATATACATATATGAATATAAATATTTTGCCGACTAATTTTAACAAATTCATTTAAATTAATGACTTTAAATTCGTTCCGATTGAGTCAAGAATTTGCAATTGGAAATCATATATGTATATTTGTATATACACATTTAGTTTTGTGATCTACAGAACGCTGAAATAATATTCATGAATAGTGCTTTATAATTCGGAAATAGGTTCTATGATTCTATATAAAAGTCCTCTATTTTTTTCCTCTTTTCAATATCAATATTCTTAAATTGTTTTTTTTTTTATAATAGTTAAAAGTAAATTTTACCAATTTCGACTGCTTTAGTTGGGATTTTTGATCGACCAAATGTGTTCGGAATTTATACTTGAAAATTTCTATATTAATCCCATTCCAAAAGATCTGCCTAAAGCACTCGATTTGTCAAGATTCTTTTGAGAATGAGTTAATGAAACATTGCATTGTTTTGCAAAAATTATAAATATTTTAGAGTTGGTTTTTGTTTGTACGCTGAATCCGGATTATGCGGGCTGGCGACCTTTCCTTGGATCGAAAGTAGCCCCAAAAATAGAAATAGAACTCGTACCGCTGCTCCTTTGTTATAACTTAATTTAGAGTCTTTGTTACTTTGAGTTTGTGTTTTTATTTTCTTCTCTTTTTGTTTATTTTGTTTGTTTTTTATTCCCTTCCGTTTTTGTTTTGTTGTAATAGAGAGTGTGGGGGAGGTAGAGTATGAGAAAGAGAGACAGTGGAAGGGGCGGAAAAATGAAATTTTATATTATTGTGTTTGCAACGAGATTTGTTCAATTCAGATGGTTCATTAAAATTGTATATTTCAATCAAAGTTCGCTGCCTTCAAGTGGTTCTTGGTCTGGGCCAGACGCGGCGGATAAGTTGCTGATTTTAGTTTGCTTTACTCAACGGAAGAGACGATGATGAAGATGATGATGATGGAAGGGGGGAATGAATAAAAGTTATAGTAGAAAGGGATGCGAATCAAAGTAAACAAACTCAATACCATCAAACCCACTCGTCCTCCTCCTTTTCCTCCTCCTCCTTCTCCTCTTATCCCTTTTTACCAATTAAGTGCAGTTTTCATCGTCTTTTGGCCATCAAAAATATGGCCAACGGCGATGCCAAGAACGTTTCAAAGTTATGCCAAGTAATCTTAACTATCATAACTACCCACACACACACACACACTATGCACACTCATATAGTAGTATCTATGCATATGGAGAGAACTTTGATAATTATGCAACCAACTTGAAGGGTAAACACTGAAAACGACCCAAACAAGTGAATGTCACACGTGCCCGGAAAGAACTCCTCCTAACGTCTCGACGTCTCGACGTTCCTAAAGCCCTTCTTCAGTCAAGTCTTAGGAAATTTGTTACGCTCCCAGCGAGGCGGACTTAAGTAGTTTATAATTAAGAAATAACTGAATTAGCGTTCATAATGTCTATTATATAATGCACACACACACTGACACACACACACACTGACACACACACACACTGACACCCCACATACACAAGCTAGCGGTAACTAAAGTCTTTTCCCTCTGCTCAAAATGTTGCCCTTCCTTTTTTTTTTCCATTTGGTTTTTTTTTCTTTTTCGTACTTGAGAGTTTTTCCTTTACTTAAGCTGAGTTTTCCTACAGCATTTTTGTTGTTGCTTTAATAAACGGCATTTGCTTTTTAAGCACAATTTCACAATTTAGCCCTTTTAATTTTTGTTAATTATAATAAATAAGCATAGCAGAAAACTTAACTCCCATGGGAGAATCCCCCAACAACAATCCCCAGCCAGCTCTGGCTTTGAATTTGAATGGTTGTCATTGTCATCCGGGCTAATTTGAGTTTATTGTGTTGTCATGTTGAAGAGTTGCTCATTAGAAGTTACCCACGGTTACCTTATGAAAAGCCGAGCATTTTTTTTTTGACCAAAACATATTGAATAACTCCAAAGTTCTTGATGTCCAAATTTGAAATCTTATTAACAATAATTTTGTTGGTATTTAATTGTTAGTATAAATGCATTATTTATATACTTTTCCATGATATATTTTATTAATGAATGTTTTACATGGAGTAAAGATTATATGAATGGTAGAGATAAACTTAGAATAGGTATATATAATGAAGTTCAATCGCTCTTATCTGAACTCCATATTATTTTTAATTATTGCTTCTTCAAAGTCTTCCAAAAAGACGATCCACATGGCCTATTAGAGCCAGGCCTTGAATCAAAACTGCCACCAAAACGATCTTCATGCTGAGAAATAAATTTATAAAATGCCTTCTGAAAGACTTTGACAGTTGTTGAAGAATCTCTATTTAAGAATTCCCAAAATAATACGGATCTAATTTAATTTCATGGATTTTATTTTGAAATAATGTAACTAATCAATGAATATCTTTAAAATACTTTCAACTAAAATATTTTCAACTATTACAAAAGATAACAAAAGATGGGGAAAAGAAGGGTTCTTTGGTTTAGATACCAGTTTAGGTCTTATTATAGTTATAATAAAATGTTCTTTATGGAGTAAAGGTTATGTAATAGGTAAAAAAGATCAAGTTCATTAACTGTATAATTCTATAATTCATTTAGTTTAAGTTATGAAGTCGTCATGTTCCAGTTTTTGTTTCCATAAATTTCTTTGACCTGAAATTGAATTACTTGTATAATATTTTACAACTTTTATTCTTTAAAAATGTTGAGAATGAAATGTTAAATTTGCAATTAGGGATAAATTATATGCACATTAATTTACATTGACATTAATTTATAAGAATTTTTGGTCTCTGCGGATTTTATAAGCTACAAAATTGGCAACGTATTTAAATAATTTAGTTAACAAAAATTTCAACAATTATATGTGTGGGAAATTTGTTGATTAAATTGCTTTGTTTTTTGATTTAATATAAACATAAAATTGTTGTATTCATAATATGGAAGCGCACCTTTGAAGTAAAATATAACCTGCTATCAATTATATATATTTATAAACAAATTCTATTACTAGGAAATGATGGTAATTGATTAGAATTAATAAAAATCATATTTATATTGCTATTAATTGCCAAAAAGTCATTGAATTCTTAGAGGAGAAGTTAATTGATGAAATGTTAAATGATAAGTCTAATGACATGAATTTGAAAACTTAAATAAAAGAGTTGAATTCCGAAATCTGATCTTTCTAGCAATAGTTATACGATTCTACCTTATTGTTAATAATCACTCAATAAAATACTTTTGAACCGGTAGTTATAAGTAGTAATTTTGGCATAAATTGTGGAAATAAACAATATGTGTATTTATGTATTGGAGATACTGGGTGAATATACATATAGAAATATCCTTCGATTTAGTGGGACTAGTCAATGATATGATTCATGACCTACGATCCTTCTGACAAATAGTGGAATACTGAAAGAAATTTTTTGTAATAGGAAAGGAATAAATAGTTTTTAAATTTGTTTACCTTTTGCCCAATAAAAGGAAACATTTACGATTTCAATTTGTAGAAATACTTGATCAGAATAAACAGTCGAATTTGAAGTTTTGAAATTTGATTTCCAACTTGAAATAGTGCAGACTATACACGATTCGGTGTGAAGACTTTATTTATTTCATTTCATGTTTCATACAGTTAATAATTAACAATTTGATTTGCTTTATTAGAAAACTTCAACCGTAAAGAGATGACGTCATGGGTTGGAATAGATTTTTGTTTCTTTATTCAGCCTATCATTATTATTATATTAAACATTTGTATATTCCTATAAATCATTTATATATTTGTATTGTGCAATTTATCTGTTAAGTTTCAAATATCTATATGCTTGATTAAATTGGATTTCAACATTCTAATTTTCATCTTTAACTTCACTTAACCAAATAAATATTTTGCAAAATTGGCAAAGTATTATCCACGTTTGCAATAACGTTAATCTTACATCTACTTTACATTATAAATACTAGTTATTATTCAAAATTTAACTAATAGTAATTGCTTCCAATATAACGACCAAAAATTAAAAAAAATATTACTTAAAATGTATTTTCATCATAGAACTATTTTTAAATTTAACTTGTTCTATCCTTGGACTAGATTATATCAATGGCCATGAAGTAAAAGAGGAGACGCCAAGATATGTGTTTGCTATTTGCATAAAATGAAATCAATTCTATATATTTTACATATAACATTTATACTGATAAATGCTGTATAAAAATGTTGGGGGGGAAACTATTAAGTTTATCCTTGATTCTTATAAATAAGTAAAAGTACCACTTAAATTTGAAAGTTATAGCTAGAGTTGAGAATTGTTTCTTGATTTGTCTTTGATTTCCGTTTTATATGTCTGTCCACAGCTTCTTCATTTTTCCAGTCCTCGGTTTAAGGCATTTGGTTTTTGAGGCAATTGTAATAATTAGATCACATAGTCGTTAGTTACAAAAGATTATTTTTGAAAATTTTAGATATCTAACTAAACAATCATTGGTATTTTTTTTAACTATGTTGAACTTTGCTACAATTATCCTTATACTAAAAACAAATCTTAGTGACCCCTGAAGCCAGACCTAAATAAAAATGTGCCAACAAAACGATTCTCATTATCCATTTTTTTCCTCCATCTTTTAAACTTTTTGTGCGTTATATTTTTATTCAAAATTTCTGAACTTGATGTCAATATGAAAACCAGATAAAACTATATGTGCGAGAAAAACCTTTTTTTTATTGTAAATTATTTGTTATTTAAATAATTCGATTTTATTTCTCCTTAGGGCTTGTTATGTCATGATGAAGACGAGCCTCGGTGCCCATTAGAGCCAGGCCTAGAAAGAAAAGTGCCACCAAAACGATCTTCATGCTGAGAAATAAACTTTTGAAATGTCTTCTGAACGATTGCGTTAGCAGATGCTGGAGAATCTCTATTTAAGCAGTTCTAAAATAATATGGAACTAATTGAATTTCATGGATTTCATTTTGAAATAATGTGTAACTAATCTATGAATATCTTTCAAATGATTTCAACTATAACAAATTGTGTATTCTTTTATAGTATTCAAAGCACAGATCAAGGATAAACACATTCAAGGAACGCTTATGACACGCATACGCCCCCCCCCGTGTGGTGTGAATTGAAAAGAAACTTGAGCATACAAATTGACAAATATTTAGAAAGGATTGCCGAATGGGTAAAGACAACCATACACACCATACACACCATACACACCATACACACCATTCACAAAAGATGGGCCAAGGAGAAGGGTTCGGTGGTTGAGGTACCGACAATGACATTAAATGAGCGTGTGTATGGAGTGCGCGTAGCAAAAGTCAAACAAGAGATAAAAGCAAGGATTAGTACGTTAAAACGCAGACAACAAGCAGGACGAAAAAGGATAAGATTGAAGATGAAAATAAGAGCAGAAGGATGTTGATGAGGAACAGTAGTAGTGGTAGTAGCAGTAGGAGTCGGAGTAAGAGTGGAAATGGATGTGGAAGTAGGAGTGGGGGAGTGGGAGTGGGAGGCGGAGGCGGAGGCAAGGAGATATGACAAAAAAGCGTGTGCTAGCTTGGCAGGAGGCAAAAACGAGGAGGCATGCAACGTTAAGTAGACAGATGAACGTAAAACACGCGCGTGGCTGCGGTAATGTCTACGGAAGACTGTAGACGACTATGTCTTACCAACTCCACTCATTCCAGGATCAACTCCAACTCCAACTCCAGCTTCAGTACCAACACCAAATTCCGCCCCTCATCTTGTGTTGTGTGTGCGTGCGTCTTATCGTTAGGGCTGTATGTGTTCAAGGATATACAAAAATGAGAAGAGAAAAAAGGAGAAGAAAAACTCCTCCGAAAAGCATGTTGAAAGTAAATTGCAAGTGAACAAAAATAAAAACAGAACGAAAAAAAAGAGGAAAAACCAAGGAGTAGAAAAAGTGGCAAAAACTTACCAAAAGGGAACTTTGCCAACTGCTACAAGTTAAAGGAACTTCCTACACGGTTTCATTTTTCCTTTTAGTGCCATAGCAGTCAGCTTTAAAGTGGTAAACGAGATGTGCTCAAGGAGTTGTTATTAGTTTGCCTATATCTAAGGATTTAAGCTTTAAATTTAAGTTATCATTGATTGTTGTTGATTACTGTTGGTTTCGACCCTCGTAATATGCTCACTTATTCATTTGACTTGGTAAATTTGTCTTTGGCAATTTGATGGCTTAATGAATGTCCGCCCCAACAATATCTCAATCCAAGAACTGGCAACCAAAATGTTAAGTTAAGCATTCACCTCCCATTTCGTGAAGCGCCGCCTCATAATCAACGGCCTTCCATGAATCCCCCACACCGATTGACTTGGCTTGACTAACTGACTAACTGACTAACTGAATGACTGAATGACTGTCTGCTCATCCGCTTCGTTGCTGATAAATTAACTTCATAATCTGCACAGTTATAAGCGCTGATGTTTGGCATTACTCTTCCATATTTACCGCCCCCTTTACCCTGAAACACGCACTACACCACACTCCAATGGCACACCCACCGAGCATCATTACAACAAAATGCCGTGGGTCAAACAACAAAAATACTCAACTTATTGAAGGTAGCTAGCGGTACATAAAGGTAAATGGCAACCTAACAGGCAACAGGGCAAATATCTTTTATACCTTTTCCATTGGAATGTGGTGTGTGGGGGGGAGGGAGGGGGAAAAGTAATGATACAATGCCAATGGGGGGTGGCTAAATATGTTCCTTTTGTTTTGGAGTGGAAAGAGGAAAACTTTGGGCTGCGAAAAATTACACACAAATTTAATTGAATGTGTTTAATTTTGCTTTTAATTTTTTGGCATTGTGCGGAAATGTATTCGTTTACCTTTTCTTCCTGTACATAATGAGCCGCACATAATGTACATTATTTTGAATGAATGAATGAATGAATGAATGAGAGATTGAGTTTGCCCAGCGGTTTTCTGGTTTATTGTGTTCCCGTTTCTGTTTTGAATCAGATATAATAATTGAAATGGTATTATTCACTTTAAATTTTAATTCTTCATTGGAATGGATAACTAGCATAGTTTAGCTAGTTTCATTGCTTATTTATAAGTGATTAATTAGCTAAGGAGAAGTTTAATGGCAAACTTAGTTTATTATACTGGAAATATGTACTCGAATAAGGCAATTTTCATTCCAAAATCATTCAAAGGGATTCCACCTCTAAAAATTCATTCGGATATATGTTCAAAGCAATTTGAATTATAATTTCTAATTCATCGTTAGTTTAGAGTCAAATATAATAAACAATGAAGCATACAATTTATTGGAAAGGCATCTGGCAACGTATTATCTGGCCACCAAGGCACACAAAAAGATACCACTTATTCTTTTACTTCAACACGAGGCTGGTCAGAGATTTATCATTTCACTTTTTCAATAAACTTTGTACTAAACTTAAGAGACCTATTTTACTATGAAAATAAACAATTAAAATACAACACAATTTGACCAAATTTAATTTGCGTTGGTAAAAATCGCTTAATCAGTTCTTAATAAATGTTTATGCCGGAATCTGGAACAATTTAGCCCTGTATTAAATTGCTATTAAATTATTGTTTAATGCGTTTCATTTTGTTCTAAACGGATTCTTATAATAAATTCTAATAAATATAAATAAATGAACTATTTACTTACATTCAAATAAATGAAAGTCATATCCTTCAATTCTGACCTTAGCCTTTTAGCAAATTCTTAGTCACATCTAAAATCGAAAGTATATGGTAGGAACTACATAAATATATATTTATATGAAAAAAGATGTTACATGATAAATAATGTATAATAATATATTTTGATAAAAATAATGTTAATAGTTTTCAAACCTGTGAGAAATACTTATATTATTAACTTTCTTTTTGTATCCTATCAAATCCTTGAAATTTGAATCCAAAAACAAAAAAAATTTAATATGTTTTGATAATTTAGTGTGAATAAATAATAAACTTGTAAACTTATTTTCAGTGGCAAAAGGGATAAAGGAAATTTAGGTAAACATTTTACGTTTCACAAGGATATAGCTTAACATTTTCTATAACATTTGAAAAACAAAACAGACTTAGGTCTTTTTTCAAAAATATTTTGAGAAAAAAGAATTAATATCACCCCAAACAAACAAATTTTAATCGTGTGATTTGTTGCTTCGACATTCTTTGATTTATCTTAATATGATCCCTCTCAACAAAATATACCTAATATGAAATGTATTTTATATATACTTAGAATGTTCGCTTTGGAACTATAGTTTATATAATATGAAAAAAAACGAAAAAAGATTCCGATTGACTCTTAAACTTAGTCCATTTTCAACCAAGGAAACAAAGTTTGATAAAAATTTTAATTGCAATTTGAAAATTTATTTTGTTGCAATAATAATATTTTGAATTATATTTCTTATCATTTTATTGATAAAAAAAAAAGATAATGCCTTTGGCTACTTTCCTGGAATTGGGGCGGAGAGGAAGACAGGTGTCAAAATACCCCTATGAAAGGATCCGCCTCTGTGTCCATTAGCTACTAAACGTAGACTCAGAAATAAAAACGCTACAAATACAATATTCATGATATATTTGACTGTACTTGTTAAATAGAAGGTGATATCATTTTAAAGTCACAATACAAGATGGAACCAATTTAATTTCATTATAATTTGATATGGTTGATGTTTCTTCAAGGAGAAATACAACTCAATGTATCGAAATATTGGCATTCTGATTATGTAACCTATTTAGATTTCCAATTAAAAATTCTATTTGAAAACTTTATGGACAAACTGTACTTAAATTTATTTGATTTAATTTGATATGTAAACATGAATGAACTGCGCTATATTACTTCTTGTTAAATATATAGTTTACCCTCAAAGTACTTCCATCGAATGATGCGCCAGTAATTTGAGACTATATAAATGGCAAAAAACCTCATAGAATCTTATTATGGCAAATGCCAGCGATTAAAATCTTGAATGTCAACCAGAAAATTGTCAAGCGACAAAGGACAAAGATATCCTCCAGATGATGTGATGTGTTGTTGTGGATGGGAATGATGTTGGCACAGGGACAAAGATAGCAAACAAATAAAAACGCATCCGATGGCAAAAGCTGAATGGATGGAGCTAAGGCAAAGGCAAAAACAAAACAAAAAAAAACAAAAAATAAAGAAAAACTTGACAAACTGAAATATGAAACAGAAGAAGGGAAAAACCGCTGTGGCTGCGGCGGTTGCCGTGCCGAAAATCAAAGTAATGGCTGCAACCTGCAATTATGCGACAGAACCAGGACCCAGGACCCAGGACATAGGATCGGTGATGTGGCAGCGTAATAAAAGAGAAGGGGTAGAGTTAGCGGCACCCTGTGTGTCTGTGAGTGTGTGTGTGTGTGTCTGTGTGTGTGTGTAAGAGATGCTATGAAATTCGAGGCAATATTAACAAAAGGTACTTCGTTTTGAGGGCTGACTCCATGCTTTGGCTGGCAAACATATCACACTTAAAAGGATATGCAAAGGTGCCGGCAAATGCCTTGTAATGTCCCCTTTTATATACCAAAAAGATAGAGAGAGAGAGAGAGAGAGACAGAGATGAGAGAGAGAAGAGAGAACTACAATACCTTTACGAATAATTCGCACGAGTAAATCGAAAAAATAAGCGATGAGAGATGATGAGAGGGGTGAGGGAGGGAGTTAGGGAGGTAGGGAGGGGGGAGAAAAAAAATAAATAAACGAATCCTTTGCCTCCCGGGTTTCGTTTACTTCCTGTGCAGCAAAGCCGAACGATTTTACGGTTTCAATTATCAAAGCCCCGTCGACCAGGACAAAGCAGTGACAAAGCGAAAAGGTAGCTCCTGCCACCGTCCCTTTTGTTTGTTCCCTATCCAAAATAAAGGCGATTAGCATTTCTAAGCCTTAGATTACCTGAAGTAGTTTATATAACACACAAAACCCATATACCCATGCCCAGTTCTCAGCGCTAAAAAAAAACCCATCTTCGATAACAAGATTGTTCTTTCAGAATCCTCTCTTTCTTGAAATTTTCAAAGTGTGTGTGAGAGAGAGGGAGAGAGTAAGAGAATAACTGTGTGTGTGTGTATGTGTGTGGTGTGGAAATGCGTCATGGACAATTTTTGTGGCTGTCGTCACAAACACTCACTCCCGGATCCTACTTCTGATGCCAACCCCCTTGATATCATTTCAAGATTTCATCGAAATACATTTATTCATAGTTAATTTATGCTTCAATTGTAATTTCAATCCTTTCTCATTATAATATAATTTTTCCTTTTTCGTTAAGGAATTTTCAAAGACTAGGATTTTCTTGGACTTAATTGATTTAGGTTCAAATAGAATGGGAATATTTTTAACCACATGGCTAAACTAAGAATTAACTATCAATGTATATTAATTATCATGTCGATTATTGTTTATATATATCTAGATTATTGAACTACTGTGTTTATTGGGATATTATTTTCAAGAATCTAGAACGACGATATGTTAGAAGGCTTAATATGCATTCAAAGTTTTAGTTTAAATTAAGTTTATATCGACTGTTGTTTTAACCATAATATCCTTTCCTATTTAGAAGACATTTTCAATGTGGAGAACAATATGATAGTTCACTTAGATGGTTTTCCGTGAGACAGCCGTAAAAAAAGAATATAGATCCAATGTAACCTGAAACAAGTATCGTGTGTATCGATATCGTAGCACTTCCCTGACGAAGTTAACTTTGACCATATCAAAACAATTAAAACACAAAGATATTAATTTTCTGCTTAATTGTTTGAAAGGTAAAATGTATATAGATATTTTAAGGAACCATATCGTGATGCTCTTTTATGTTGCCTTTTACCATTCGAATATTGGATGAAATATCTACAAATGCTAGAATGAGATATAAAACATATTAGAAAGTTTTCATATACTCCGGAAATATGATTTTTTGGTAAAATTCTCTGATGACTCTAAAGGGCTATGATAAAATATTAATAAGCAAATGTAAAATGTATTTTAATGCAACTTAATAAATCAAAAGAAATTTTAAAAATAAATTTAATTTAATATAAAATTTAAAGTTCTCTTATGTGAATTTTTTTATTACTTAAACTTATTTCTCGTCCATGATTGTGGGGCCTGTTAATGTGGTTTATTTTCCAGGAGCACTGAACTGCAGGAAACTGCAGGAGCAAGTAGTTAACATTAGTTAGGTTTCAGTTATTATAATTAAGTCTCAAGGTTAGTTCGTTTTGGTCTTGGTAATACTAAAAAACCATATTCTTCGAAAGGATAAGCTTTCTAAATCAAACTTGTGGTTTGAATACTTAAAAACAGATAAAGTTGCCTCAAGAAACATTATTTTAGCCATTCGCAAATAGAAATTCTGACGGACAGTTCCCCACTTTCTGATACAGTAGAGTACTACTTCTTCAATCCAAATAAGTTCATGTTCCTCTTTGATTCCATGTAAATCAGTGATAAAAGATAAAAGATATTCCATTCCACAGAAAGATAAAAATAATGTAAAGATTCTAGAAAAGTTCTTCGTATTCCACTTTTCGTTTCACTCTTTGTTCGTCTCGTTGAGGATTCATAATCACGAGAGAATTTTACGGAACAGCCTCCATAATTTCACACATATTTCGCCTTGACTCTTGGCTATATCCTAATTTACACGAGAGACGACTCCTTCCTTCCCATTTGAGATATATATAACCACACAGTCGACGAGGAGGCTTTATTCACATGAAAAAATTAACGCAGACACAAATTATATCTGGCGCTGATTAATCACTTAACAAGCCTTGTATTTCGCTCATATTAACTTGGCCCAGGCCAACAACAACAAGTTAAGCTTGCTTTTGACCTCCGCTCTGAGACAGAGCCTTCAAAGGAAAAGAGAGGTTGGAAGAGAGAGAGAGGCAGATGGGAGGGGGGAGAAAAGGTAAAATAAAATGCCACGTCAATTTCATGCAAAGGTGCGCAGTCGTAAATTTAACTGGACGCGTAAATCCTGCGCACAAATGTTTCAAGTTCGCGCCGACGACGCGTCGTCCGGTCTTCCAAGTCGTCGTCATCCCATTTGCTGTCCAATTGTATTTATTTAGGGCTCACCTTAACCTGTCCGTCTCTCAGTCTGTCTGTCTGTCGGTATGGCTAACTGGCTGACTGTCTGGTCGGTTGGCTGGTTGGTTGGCCGCGCTAAAATTTAAATTCATACACGATCGTTGGCCCCAAAAAGACTAATGAGCACAATTATGCATTATTGCAGCTCGTTGCATCGAAAATGAACTTTAACAAGCCTCGGCGAACACTTGATGCGGCTGCTCAGAGCCTTAACCAAAGACCCAGACCAAGCCCTGACTTGGATGATTCCAAAGGGGGGGTTGGTGTGGAGATGAGGGCAATGATGTCTACAGTTTGAGTTGGGTAAGTCGAAAATGAAAACTAGTTTCGCATTTTTCTCGTTGTCTTTTCATTTTTATTTCAATGCATTTCAATTTTTGTTGTTGTTGTTGTTTTTTCCTTTCTGGTTTTAAATTTTTTGGATTGAATTGCCTTGGTGAAGGGGTTTCGCTTTGTTGACATCTAAAAAGAATTCAAGGTAAACAATTAGAAGCATTTTGTGTTCATGATGTTATAAATTTAATATTTGCTTCTTTTATATTGAAATCTTTCCGATATAATCGATCAGTAGAAGAATTCTTCTTTTTGCAAAAGATTCTACTTAATTACTAATAAGGGAAAAAAGGCAAAACTGTTAACTTTCGAATGTGAATAAATTGGATAAATTTCTGTTTTTAGGAAGGCGAGTTAATCACGTCTGTTCACTTCAATTGTCACTCACAGAATGTCTCTTTATTTGATTTATCTCGTGATTGAAGATTATCTCTCTCTTTGTGAGAGAGATCTTATCTTTATCCTAAGATCTATGCATTGCAAAATAGGTGTTATTGGAGTTTATCATTACAGATTTTTATACTTAGCTTAAATATTACTACATGTTAAAACTTTATTAATAAGGTAATATCCTAACTATCATTTCTGTTTGTTTAAAAATATATGAACTTTTAATAACACATAATTCATCCCGAAAACATAATGCAATTGGCTAATATAAAGCTTCAAATATAGGGGAAGCATTGGACGTGGTAATCTGTTATCGCGCAGTATATACATACATACATACATATGTATGTAACGAGGGCCACACTAAGACGCGATCGAGGTGGCATCCCCAGACGAAAGACGGGCATAATTATTATCATCTGAACAGCATCGGAAGTGAGGAGTACAAGTGGTCGAGGAATATAAAGAGAGATCAAGAAGTGAACAGAAGAGTGCAGCAAGGAAGTGGATTCAAATTCGGGCAGCTGCAAGAATTTGTGCAGTGCCAAAAGTCGTAGTTGTGAAAGTCATCCCGTTGTAGAAGTCACCCAGTGTCCGAAGTCGTCCCGTTGTCAGAAGCCGCCCAGTAGCCAGAAGTCCGTAAACTTTTATTTAATCACATACTTTATTAATAAACAAGCTCCATTACCTTACATATACATATATATATTATATATTGATAGCAAACTTTGTTACTCAACTTGAATATCAACTATCATTTGAAATCAGTAATTCGGGCATAAACAACTTCATGGAACCATTTTGTTTATATATTCCAAAAGTCTTGCTGATCCTTTTCATAGGATCAAAAGAAGAGTAACAAATTCCTTAATCAAAAAAAATTCGTATTCGTATCGTATTGTGGTGATTGCTAAGCGGTATTAGTTATTCGAATTTATTCGAGTTCTTAAAACTGTCCGAGAAATATTTCACAGATCAATTTCTTTTTAAATAACTTACTTGTCTCTTAAAACTAATTGATCGTTAAATTAATCACCGAATTAAAGTAAAAATTTGCTTTACAAAACTCAAAAATTTCAATTAATTTAGCTGTTGATATATTTCAACTACGGGTTATCTAAAATCGATCTTTGTGGTATGATTGTTGGATATGACACTTGATTATTCAAGTTAAAGGTTTTCCTGTTTATTCAAGAGTCGTATGTCCAAATAAAATAATGATTAAGACGCAATATATCTGGCTAATCAACCATTGATTCTAAATATATAATAAATATGTTCTAAAGGCTTTACTTATCGAAGGCATAGTTTGATTACCGATTTTAAAATTAGAGTTACTTACTAAAATAAAAAAGTTTTTAAATAAAAATGTACAACAAAATTGTTCTACCATAAATTCATTTTCAAGAAAGAAAATATCATTGTCTTAGAAATCCATTGTTAGATTAAAGTCTTTTAACTTTCAACTGATGATTATTATTTGGTTTGTCTTCAACTTGCATTAAGTATTCACAAAGTCTTTTACCTATCAACTTTGAAATCGTTCGTATCTATTGCGGCTTAGTCACATCTCTTGGCTTGTGGCTTGGCAAGTGTCCTTTATTCACTATTTTTTGTGGATAAACATTCGAGTGGCAGAAACTTGCCAAAACCGTGGCAGCTACCAAAAAAGAAAAAGAAAAATAAAAAAAAAAAAAAAAAGGAACAAAACAGATCGCGTCATTGCCTCAAACTTGCATCTGAGCTGACAAATAAGGCAAAGAATTTTGCTTCTTCCCTTTTTTTTTTTTTCTTTTGCGTGTGCATAAAATTCAAATCATTGACAAGGATAAGGAAGGAGGGGGGATGGGAATAGAAATGGAAATGGAAATGGAGATGGAGATGAAGATGAGGGCCAAGACGACAAGTTTTGATGGTAACATTTGCGTTTCATTGCCAAAACGCCAATTTGGCAGCCTCAGAAACGAGCTGAGATGAGACCAAAGACCAGGACCAAGAAATTTGTTGTACTTCTTATGATTCTGGATGCCTCTGGATGCTGCTGTGTTTTTCCTTTTTATGGCTTATAGATATTGTCTCAAGATGTCTGCGGTGGATAATCTTGTTATCGCGATTCGTTGCATTTAATTGAGGACTGAACTGAGGATGGGACCAATTCGCAAAAGTTCGTCCAACTTTTTCTGACAAAACGCAAAAACACGAAAATTAATTGGTATATCAAAGCATTTGAATTTTAATGTGTTCTGCGTGGTCAGCGATTCGAGTTTTCCTTTACGCTTTTCCACTTTTCCGCTTTAAGTGGGCTGACAATTTGCTATCGCTCTTTCTGGGTGTGGTCTCTCTGTCTCTCTCTCTCTCTATCTCCATCTCTCTGTCTCATTTCCATTCAATTGCACTTCAGCTTCATTTCCGTTTTCATTTTTCCGTTGGAGTTTTTCCCTCAACTTTTCTTTGCTTTTTTTTATTTTCTTTTCTTTT
The DNA here is from genome assembly GCA_018150375.1 of Drosophila sturtevanti. Lineage (NCBI taxonomy): Eukaryota > Metazoa > Arthropoda > Insecta > Diptera > Drosophilidae > Drosophila > Drosophila sturtevanti. The sequence continues at coordinate 2,200,363 of JAECWJ010000690.1, forward strand.
CCATTTCTTTCTTATTTGCCTCTCACACAGCTGCTGCTGCTGCTGCTGCTGCTGTTGACATTCGGCTCGGTATAAAATTCTAAGCATTTCAAAATGTTATTCAATACTTTTCCCCTTTGCATTCCTTAAATGCTCTATAGGCCCCCTTCGCCATTTTCTAATTTGCCTTATTGAATCGAAAGAAGAAAGAATCGAATCCTAAAGAGGTGGGGGAGAGGGGGGCATACGAAAATAAAAAACGAGAAGTTGTCGCATAAAATTACAAAAGACAAAAGGTTCAATTTGGCTCCTCCTCCTCCTCCTCCTCCTTCTTCTACTAGTCCATTCACATTTTTTTTAATAGAAATCTACGCCCGTATTTATATTTCAAAAAACAAAACAAAAAATGTCGTCCTATTTGCGTCCGTTTTCACTTGCATGCCCTTATTGAAAATGGGTATATTCGTTTTCCAAAGGAAAATACTTTTTTATTATATAACGATCAGCTTGCTATATCTTTTAATTGTCAAGTCGGTTGCTTGATTCGTGCACTGAAATTAACTTAATTTCTTAATTTAATTAAGAGTTAAACATCACTGGGTTAACATAGTTATGAAAAGTCGTTGAAATGGATCAGTTATATGGTTGAGATTTTGAATTAATATAGTTTAAATGGATTTTATATTATTTTAGATATTTTTATATTTTATGGACATCAAAGAACTATGTCCATTTTTTCCAAAATAAGTTACAAAACTAACATAAAATTAAATTAAATTAAAAGGAATGCATTTTTTAACGGGAGCAAAAGCAATAAAAACTTATTTATTTTTTAAATATAAAAATAATAAATATAAATATATATATAACAAATAAATTATGAATTTCTTTTTGTTATTTATTATTTTATTTATTATTTATTTATTTTCTATTATCTATTTTATTTTGATTTAATACAATTTCTTTTTTGTTATTTATTATTTTATTTATTATTTATTTATTTTCTATTATAATTTTAATATTGATTTAATACAAGTAATTTTAGCCTTTAATTCAGCTAAATATATTACATTATTTCAGCAAAAATTGATTGAAATAAATCATAGATTAGATAAGTTTAAGAAGAATTTGAAGAAGTAAAATTGAAATAATTCATTGAATAAATTTTTAACGCTTTTCAATAATGACTTTCTAATATTAAGCTTCTACTATATACATACAATGGAATTAATATTATTTTTTAATTGGTTGAATAGGGCAGATCCATTCCTTAAGAGCATTAAAATTTCGCATAGTTCAAATTATTAAATTTATTTTCGGTCTCACACTTTTGAAATCTCATTTTTTATTTTAGGCATTTGAATTGCCTTGAAAGTCCTTTGTCTATGCTATGATTGTTAGCCTTTCCTTTGATTTTATTTTATAATTTGCCGCATATGCAGATTGAATTACACCACATGCCGCCATCATTTCTATAATTGTTAATCCAATTGGTTGACAAAAATTCAATTCAACATTCGCAAATAAAAAAAAAATGAATCATTTAATCTATGTATGGAATTCTATAAACTATTATGAATAATATGGATTCCCAATGAGAGACGACTCAGTTGCTTAGCAGGAGAGGAAACCATAATTAGGAATTTATTTCAAAGGAAATTCATTTTTCTCATTTATTTTATTAATTATTTTGAGTTTTAGGTTGGGTAAAAAAAAGCCCTTTATTGCATAAATTATCATAATTTAAATAACACCTAAATATTTTGTTTTTATTTTAATTTGCTTTAAATGAACTGTTAAATTGTCAAATAATGAACTGACAAACTGACAAAAACTATTTAAATTAAATAAATATTTAAACGAAATGCAATAAAATTGAAATAATTTGAAAAGGAAAAAAAGGTGTAAAATTTATATAAAATTTAATTAAATTTGCTCTACATTTTTTTCTAACTATAATTTTAGCTTAATTTGAAATTCTTTTTATCTATATCAAAAACTAATTAACCAATCGAAATAGACTGAAGAACATGAACAATTTTAGTAAAAAACCAGTTATGATTTCTGTTTTTTAATTCTATATTCATAATGACTGAGAAATCACAGATTTTGAAGTTTTGATACTCTTATAATTTGTAACCTATATAAAGTAGATGAATTTAAAATGATGACACATAAATTCCATTTTCAGCAATCACATTTTAACAAAAGTAAGAAATCAGATGTTGATATTCTTTTTTTTGGTAAATTTGATATTTTTACATTATTCATTTAAACATTCTTTAGATCTTTCACGGTATAACATCAGAAAGGAATGTGCCATAAATTAATTAGTTTTACTTCCTTTATCGACGAGTTTATTTAAAAGTACTTAATTTTTTATACTTATATTTCTATTCCTAATTTATATATATGTATATATATATTCATTTATAGTTTCAATGCCAAGTTCAATGATCTGCTAATACGTTTTACTCGGAATTCTTTAAAACATTCCCGCATTTCGCATTTCGTCGCCAAAATCTTGTTTTAAAGAAACGCTTTTAAGCCAGAGCCACAAAATAATACGAATAATAATAATAATAATAATAATAATAATAATAATAATATTAAAACGAATCTGCAAATGATGCGCAAATGCTTCAACACTCTCGGCCTCCAAAAGGCCAAAGAATGGGGAAAGATGGTGAGACAGAGAGTCAGAGAAAGAGAAAAAGAGATGGTGAGAGAGTGAGAGAGGGGGGGGGGGAGATGGGGGGAGGTAACAAAATGCAATAATAATAAAACTGGAAATTATTGCACTTCACATTGCACAGTCATCGGACAGTGCCATCTTTTGCTTGAGGCTTTCCAGCTCTTCGTCGTCCGTGTCGTTATGACCAAATGCAACGCGCATTGCGCAAGAATGGTCAAGGAGATATCCAAGTTGGCCAAGAAGACGGCCAATGATGGCCAAGTTAGTGGATGAGGATCGACGTAGCAGCTTTTGAGCTCTTCTCTAACAAGAAGGTGATATAAGTGGTTCGATTGCCAATGCCGCCGCCATTGCACAGTGTCACAAAACTAAATTGTTTACAATAAACTTATTTCAAATGGAAATGTAACTTTGTTACATTGCTTAAGTATTCTTAATGATTTCATTTCACATTGCAATTGATTTAACAGAGAGTTTCAAGTGGTTTTCAACCACTGTGACTGCGATCGCTTTGGTACCGCGGCCTTTTTTTTGAGTCGGCGGCGCGTTAGCGCTAATAAGCAATTGCCAAATTACGTTCGCGTGAGTAATCTCGCGCCCCGATGCAGTTGCTCTGTCGTGGACGAACGGTTGGCTGGCTGGTGGGCGGAGCTTTAACTTTTGTGCACCGCAAGCGCAGATACTTAAGTGTTGCCCATGTTGCTCCGTTGCACGTCCATATCCATGGTCAACCCTCTATGAAAAAGGAAAAACAAAAACAAAAAAAGAAATGAAAAAACAGCAAAAGATCCGCAGGGGCATGCCAGTCACTCACTCACTCACTCACTCACTCACTGGCTCACTGGCTCACTGGCTGATTCGCCAGTTTGTTCGCTCAGTCAGTCAGCCGGTCACTCATTCATGCCATCATTTATTTTCAAAAGACCAAATGGAGGAAGCAGCTCAAGCCAAGCTGCAACATTTCGCCTTAGCCTGTAATTTAATTTTTTCTTCTCCCCTCCCCTCCCCCAACCCACTCCCTCCATCCCATCAATTCTTGCAGAGTCAGAGTATTCAGTTAGTTAACGCTACGATCGACTTTTCTTCGTCGTTTCTTCTCTGTCTGTCCCTTGGCATAGTTGCCAGAATTTATTCCCTTTAACACATTTTGGCATGCAATTTGTTGAAATTAACTTCAATTGCAATTTGTGTGTGTGTATGGTGTGTGTGTTTGTGCTGATTCCCGTTCGTTCGCTCTTCTTATTGTTCATTGGATTATCATTGCCACTGCATCTTCTTATGGTATCAACTGACATGTGCATATGGACATGGATATGGCTATTACCTAACAGTTAACATGGCCAATTTCATTTAACAATTTACTGTATAACAATGCCTAAAGCGTTATCTAACTGCAATTGTAAATTGGCAAATTGTAAATCCGATATTATCAAATTTAACTTGTTTTCTGAAGTGAGAATTCATTTAATGATTATCAATTACTAAAATTAATTCAAGGACCAATGCAAATCGTATAGAAAGTCAATCAAATTAATTTGAAAAACATTTTGTCTGATCTTGTTTAATTTTCGCTTAGATCTGCGGAAAAAGTATACTCAATACTTGAAAAATTTTGAGAGCAAATTAATATTTATTAACTAAATATATATATATATATATATGTATATATATCATTGGTTTAAGAAAGTAAATAAAATGACACTTGAAATGGTATAACAAAATTATTAGAAAATATATTAATGGTAATTAATTAATGCCAATTCAAACTAGCTAAGATATAATAAGTCAGCTGTAAATTAACAGTAATTATTTAATTAAAATATCAAAGGAAATTTTTTTTAGTTTCGATTTTTATTGCCACTTCTTTATTTTGAATAAAGTTTTCGAATTCTTTTTGGCGTAAGTTAGATAAATTGTAAATTAATTATATTTCAAGATTCTTAAGTGGTTTAGTAAAATTATAATAAATTTTTTAAATGATCTAACAACCATGTCCAAAAGATTTGCAATTGCAATATTCAGATCTGAGACCCATTAAAAGAATATTCACTACTTGTCTATATGAATATTTGCTTAAAAGATCCTATTATCGATATCCATGAGTCGCTCTATTGCTAATCTGAAAATATTATAAAAATATCATTTAAATGTTCAACATATTTTGGAATATTACCGAACTATTATCTAGCATGGTTGAAGGAAGTTAGGCCATAAATGAACTCCCTTAAAAATATCTTTAAATTTCTTAAATTTTTGTTGATTTTGGGTCAAAAAATTTAACTATTTATTAAAACAAACTTTGTATTTAAATATCATTTTAACTCATTCTTAGTTTATATAATAGTGATCGATTAATACTTGAATATTAATAAAGTCAGTTTTCAATTCAATCCTTTTGATTTGATTATTGATCAGTTTGCCAATCGAACTTTTGATTCTACCCATCTTTATCTATATCTATTAATATCACTCTATCTGATTTTGATATCTTTGAAATCCAATTCTTAACCGGAAGTATTAAAGTTTTACTATAACTATATCTAACCCATTCATATCAACATTAATTTAATGATCAAACCATACTAAAAAAGCTCTTTATGATGGCTATTATATATATATATATATATATGTATACATCTGTAGTATTTCATTTTAGTTTTGATTTCGATCCGGCCATTAATATGCTGCTAAAGCTAAAGTTAGTACACGCCCCAAAGGCCCAAATGAAATCATAGTAACAATTGTCTGGCAACCATAAGGACAGATATATCAGACCGGCAAAGAGACAGCACAGACCGACTACCTTCCTCTTCTGGGGCTCCTTGGGATCAGACCTGACAAGCGGCAGTTCCGCTCTGGCCTAATATAAAGCAACACCATTACCATTAACAGCATGCAAATTAAAAGTACTCAACAACATATCAACTGGCCAGCTACCAGACTGAGACTGAGACTGAGACTCTGGCTTGGCTTAAACAGGGACCATGGCTAGGAGACTGAGGCAGAAACTGGAATTGCAACTGGAGACTGGTTGTGTGTGCTGTCGAAACAAAGAATAAATGCCTAAAACCTAAACATGACCAAGACAGCATGAAATGCTACAAAGAAGTTGGCATTGGGCTCACATACATCCCCATCCCATTCCCCCCTCCAGACTGACTGCTGTTGCTGCTCCTGCTCCTTCTCTTCCATTGGAAAAGCTATCAAAGCTTGCGATGGTAATTGCAGGTTTTTTTGCCTCAAACGTTTTGCACCAAAAACAACCTTCGCCGCTGATTTCAAGGAGCTGTTGGCTCTCATCCTCATCCTCAAGTTTCTCAAACTCCTCGACTCTTCCCTTTTCTTTGTTTCACTTCACTTCACTCCTCCCTTCCTTTGAAAATGGAATGATTCTATGTAGTGTTGGCTAAAAGCGTTGAATGGTCGTTGGTCTTGACGCGCATGGGCAGCAGCCATGAAGAATGGCAATGGCCATCATTCAACAGACTCTGACTGACTGCTCGATTTAATGATGGCCCAGACCACTGATGGCCTAGACTGACTAACTGACTGACTGACTGACTAACTGACTGACTGACTGGCTGACTGAGTGAGTTGACTTGAAGCCACTCACAAGCTTTGAGTGCGTTTGACTTAAAATAAAAGATACATACAATTGTCTACTAGACTTAGTTATTGATTATTTCTTTTTGTGGCATATTTAACTATTGATTACATTTGTCTATTTTGGTCCAGCAACAATTTTGATTTAACAATTGGAATTGAATTGGAATTCAAGCCCTTCCTGATATTACATTAATATCAAGTTTATTGTTAGTAATAACCGATCAACTCTTGTTTTTCATTTTGAGCTACATATATAAGACATATTAATTCTTGATTATAAGAAAGATTTTAGTTGGAAAATTAAACTAAGTATTGAAGTCTTTCTGCGAATGATTGTGTATCAAAGAACTGCGATATTTCGACATTTTCAAATCAAATATTCCCAATTCTGATATATACTACATTTCGTATGCCCATAGCTTATAATTTTTTATTGTTTATAGAAACTTTTCATTTAGAAATTGAATATAAATATGAGAACTATAATTTTTAATTTACTATTATAAGAACCGGAATCTAATTATCCATGAAATTTTCTATTAAGATATTTTATTGATACTGTATATATACTGTATGTATATATGTATGTACTCTACTCTTTTGATGTATTTTATTTAAACTTTATTTAAGAAGTTCTTTAAAAAGATTTTTATAATTGTTTGATCCTTTATTCTGCAATCCAAAATGAAGTTTATTCAAGAAATTTATTAAATAATTAAAAATTAAGAAATAAGTAATTTCATAGTCCGGGAATTAGAAAGTTAAATAATTTAGTTGTTGCTTATTAAGAGACCATTATAAATATAATTTGTAGGAAATGTTTGACTTCCATCTATATCTAATGATTAAACTAGGATCTCATGCCTAAGTTTTATACAAAGTGATGGAAGAATTTTTAGTCAAGATTTACTAGAACATTTTGGAGGTTTTTGGATTAATTTTCGAGCATTTCATACTTTGTTATCAAAGATCTTTTTTAATCCCATTTTATGTTGAATATGAAAGAAGATAATCATTGGGATAAACTTGTGGTTATAATTGCCAAATGGATGGATTTCAAATATTAAATTAACATTTTTTTTATCAATTTCTTTCAAATCTAACTATTCAAAAACATCACATAATTTGTTATTCTTTTATCAAAGACCACCTTCAACTAATAAAAATAGTTTTATCATTTTCAGTTTAATATTTTGACAGTTTTTGCATATATAGTAAAAAAGAAACTAATCTTAAATTTAAGCATATCATGTTGCATAAATTTCCAATTAACCAATGAAATAAGCTTTGTAAAACAACGCATTAATTAATTATAATGCATTAAATATAAAATTCAGATACACGAAAATTTTTATGGATACTTCAACGAAAAAAAAGAAACAAGTTTTTAGTAGTGAAAATTGTCAACAAACAATCAAATCAAATCCACTTCGATGGATAAAAATTATAATTTTATGTACTTGTGTGATATGCATCACAATAGATTCGTTTTACAAAGAAATCGGCATATACATATGTATATATGTATACATACGAGTATATATATATACCGATGTGGAATCAAGGTGGGCCAATGACTACCTTTTTTTGGCTACCTGCCGATTCAGTGTCTTTGCTGCTACCTCACAATTTCCCAAATGACAAACATGCCAAAATGGTTAGAGCCCTAGACAATGGATATACAAAAGAAGGAAGAGGAAAAGCAAAAGACCAACAGCAACAGCACTAGGAAAAGGAAAGGGAGATGGAGATGGAGATGGAGAAGGAGATGCAGAAGGACCGACCAGCACATTAATCACAATGCTCCAAAACAGTTTGACAGCTAGGCTACATGAAAGACTCCCTGGGTGTCTGGCATCTGTTGTGTATGTGTGTGTGTGTGTGTGGGATCCTTGGCATAATTCTTATTCAATCGCTAAGGACAATGGCATAGTGTGTATATGTATATAGTTTCAATTTGCGGTGGGCATGAGATTTGTGCCAAGACAATTGCCAAGACAGGAAGCCAAGAATGAAACTGACTCCGGTTGCCCATCAATTTACCAAAAAGACAACAAAAACAAGACACAGAAAGAAAAATGAAAAATTTCCTTTTTGGAAAATGGGAAATTAAATTAACCTTTGGGAGTTTACTTCTACCGGTAAACAAATGTTCTATCTATCTCTATCCCTCTCTATCTCTCTCTATCCCTCTCTCATTCATTCACATTTAGACGTTGATAGCATCTACTGCCAAAATATGTTAATTTTCAATTTAGTACATAGTTGTTGAAACTCTCTTTCGAATTATTTTTCTTTTATTTTATTTCCCATTTTTCTGTCTGTCCGTCTGTCCCATCTGTCGGACAGTTTTTAGGCGCACTCGTCCGCAACGTGGAAAAAGAAGTCGCCGGGCAACTTGGCTGTGGCGTTGAACAAATTATCACATCCCACTAATCTGCTGCATATAATTTTTATTTTTATTCTTTTTTTTCATTTTATTATTTTTTTTGGAGGCGAGGCCCCCGAAAAAAAAGAAATATAACCAAAAAAAAATATAAAAGAGGAAGTGTTTTCATGTTGGTCGGTTGGTTGGTTGGTCGGTTGGTTGTTTGGGCAAGTTAATAAACAATTTGTTGCCAACAAGAAAAATAATTAAGACATTATAAATTATTTGTTTGGCTGGGGAGTGTTGATTGTTCAGTTTTTCATATTACGTTTTCTGTTTTCAGTATTTTCACTCCTAATGAGCATGAACAAACTATTCCAATTTGATATGCATCTATCTTAGAGGATTTTATCTATCATTTTAATCATATTCGTTGATAGTTTGAGTAATGCGTTGCGCCCTGTTAGGCATATATATGTATATAAATACATATATTTTGCATATTACACCCAAATTGGAGAAGGAGAAGGGAAAAGGTTCATAGTACAGGTAAAGAAAAATCTAAGCGAATGGGATTGACCCGCGGTTGCCACTTAAATATAACATTTTTTATTAGTTGGAGGCATAAAAATGAAAATTAATGAAAGTAAATATTAAACATTAAACATTAGTGAAATTTGGCTATTATGATAACTAGACTCTGGATGCTAACTTGAGAAAATGTTGAGCGATTCACAAAATGGGGACAATCGTTTAATAATCTTACAAAGTTGTAGTTATATTCCATAGTACAAAGTTTAAGAATGTTTTTTGGCAATCTATATGCTATTGCTTTAACTACGGATGTGAATTAAAATTAAATTATGATTTTTTTTATACTCTTCACCTATGTTTATTTATAGATCCCTATTATCAAAGGCTATATGGAATTTTGATGACATATTGCAATGAAGTTAGATTTATCTATTTCAACAGTTGAAGTCATAAATAACTAAAAATATGAGGATTGTATAAATATGAAAAACTTTGCAGATAATTTTATAATGCTAATTGAATACGATCTTCTACCATATTAAAAGAAAATAAATGATAAATTCAAAATAATCATTAACTTACACATAAACATAATGTCATACAACAGAAAAAATATTTGTCTGAGGTCCCTCTGATCTCTCCTGTTCTTCTATACATTATATGTAGTTATCCGATCCGTCGGATCCTTAAAATTGACGAGATTGAATTAAGATGGAACAAAAACAGAAATGTTTCATCAACGTAGCTCAAAATTTGAGGTCTAAAAGCTACACACGAACACACGGACAAACGGATATGTCTATATCTACTGGGCTGTTGATGCTGATCAAGATTCTATTCCGTCAAATAGCTCAAATAATATTTTGATTTCAGAGAACAACTCGCGAATCCTATATAATATTCATTTTTTGATTAAAAAGTCTTGTTTTCTGAACTGCTAAAAGGGCTTTCAAGAATCTGTGCAATCTATTAATGCCAGTCTATGCAAATCAACAAGGACTTTGTGGACAAGGAACTTTCGTAAAATGACCACTCAGTCAGAGATATTGGGATTTTGGGATCACTACTTCTACGGAAATATCGTTTTTCCAAAAATATCCGATTGATTCAAAAATAATTTTGCAAAATGATAGTCCATATACATGTAACATGGCAACCTGGGCGCAGTACCAATATGGCAACCCTGGTAGTCTCGGACAGTCAGTCGTATGTCCATCGAGTCAGTTGTTGAAAGTTGTTGAATAAAGTCGTAATAAGTTGAAGTCGTAATAAGTTAAAGTCGTCATAAGTTGAACTTGCATCCTAGACACATTACTTTTGTTCTTATATACACTATATTACATATATATTAAATAATATCTAAAACTACACACAAATCCACATACGCCCTATGGCATAGACCTCCGAACAGGAAGATTTCGAGGTATACAAAACCCACAGTAAAAAGCGGCCCCAAAATAACAATCCTGTAGATTTATTAGTAGATCTAAATATATAAACACAAAGACCGACAGGCATGATTATATCTGCTTAGCTCTTCGTGCTGTTTAAGAATATATGTATATAATTCTGACAGTTTGACGTACTTCTGTGCCTTCCAAACTTCTAACCATAATTAAAATAATTTTTTTATTTACTTGGCTATGGAAAACATTCTCTTTTGACGACACACTGACCTTTCCCATTAAACAAAAACAAAAAAAAACCCTAATGTGAACTGTGTGGGGTTATCTCAAACACTTTACCTTTTGTATCCATCAAAAATGTCAGGGTCAGTTGATGTCCATCGGACTGACATCTGTCAGAAGCATTCCATGTGCAGCTGAATAATTTTCCAACTAACTTTTTGCAACACCAACAACAAACATGTCAAACATTTCCATTTTCATTTTGATTTTGATTTTTAATTTTGGTTTTCTTTTTCAGTCGAAAATTAAATTAAACATGGAAAGTCCTCGATTTCTGGCAGATTGACTATGACCTTTGTAATAATTAATTGAATTTGAATTGAATTGAATTTAAGTATGTATATATCATTAGAGTTTATATATATATATATATATATCTGTCATGTTTTTAATCTATATCCATTTTTGGATGTCTGCCATAATTATTTTAAGACCTTGAATATTAATAAAGATCCATTTTTTGGCTATTTAATAGGTAAACATAGATTCAGGTAAAAATAGGGAAGATTTATAATTCTTTTAATATCAAATTTTTAACTGATCACATTTACTTTCTGATGATATAAATTGGTTTTATTTAAACTATATAAAACAGTTTTCCTTTTATCTGACGACCATTAAAATAATATTTTTTTAGTCATCTTCATAAGATAATAGCTTAGATTAATTTGGATAAGAAAATATGAAGATAATTTAAGATCGAGTAATATTAAATTAAAATAAATAAGAATATCCCAGAATACATGATTTGCATGCGATAATTAATATATCTATATATATAAAAATGAAGCCCGTTTTTTCTGGTCATCGCATCACGCGTGAATGGCTGGACCGATTTCACTAATTCTTTTTTTGTTCTATTTGTTATTATTAGGAGAAGGAAATATTAAGAAAATCTCTCTTTTTGGCAAGACAACACGAAATACAAGAACATCTGATTTTCTAAATGTGACCATCTGTTTGGTGTGGCCGTAGCAACGTTATAAAAAACCGATCTGTTTACAGAAATCAATTTGAGTCAAATAAAGAAAAAGCTCGATTTGAAATCCACAGAAACTTATTCATAAAATTAAAGTATTTGCAGTTGGATTTTCGTTTTTAACAATGACACCAACCAGACGTACAAGCTTAGGCCGCAGAACTCGAAATACGCCAAGTCAAAGAAATATAAGAGCAAATCAAACTGATGAGCAACGCGAAGCGCGAAATGAACTTGAACGGAATCGATATGAAGATAGAAATTTTGTGTTTAATCCCCACAGAGCTGCATTCAGTTATAATGTGGTAATTAATTACAGTGCAGCGAAAATTGTTGCTATTGGTCAAATGAGTTCATTTTTAAATATATATAGATATATTTTGTTTTTTATTTCATTAAAAATTAGTAAAGTCATTTTCAGGTATAGCGAGACCAGGGAATTATGGATTCATTTTTATATGAAGGATTCAGTTCAAATTGAATAGGTACTCATACCTAAGATAGGTCAGCTGTACAAAATAAAGTAGTGCATCATTGCAACGCTAAGGCGGTACGAAGTTCGCCGGGTCAGCTAGTATAGATATAAAAATATTAAGAGGAGATTTTAACTCGACTTTAATTTTTGTTTTTATATTTTTTTTTACATTTTTATATTTACTTAATAAATGAGGTTAATGCACTGACAAAATGTATAAATCTGAGTTGCAAATAATTTCAATATCCATTTCAATGGAAAGATTTTTAAAGAATTCAAAAACTCCTGTTATACTTATGTCGAAAAGTGCCTTCAGATGAGTGAGGAGAATTAAATGGGATCCGTCATGGAAGCGCCTTTTGCGAGATCAAAATCAACTAAAGCAAGCAAAACAAAAACGATTTTCAAATCAATTTCTCAATCAATGTCATTGGCGACGCAAACAGACGATTCCGAAAACCGATTCCTGGAAATCTACAAAAAAAAAAAGCTTCGAGATCGTGGGTTCTCGCTGTGCAGCAAAATACGAGAAAAAAAGAAGAAAACTTAAACAAAAAGGTAAAGGGTTCAAATTGTGTCCAAAATGTCAAAAGCAGGCTCAATATGACCGACCGACCGTCCGACCGACCGTCCGACCGACCGACCGACCGTTGCCTGTGCATCGAAACTGTCCGCAACAGAAGCCCAGGAAATTTGATCGCATGCAGATAACGCCTGGGACCGAGTCTCTGACTCTGGAATGAGTCTCCTTCTCCTCTCTCCTCGGAGACTCTGATGATGTAGTTGTTGTTGTTGTTGTTGATGCTGCTGCTGTTGTTGTTGTTGTTGTTGTTGTTGGCATGCGATAACCAAAAGTCAATGACTGAAACTGGGGCTGCCCCTGCCATGAAAAGTGAACTTGACTGCAGTTGTTGGCTAAAAGCATTTTGGTTGCATTGTCTGGTTACTAGAGAGCGAGGGCCATAAGCCATGGCTGGATCTCTCTCAGTCTAGCGATGGCTTTAGCCTTAGTCTCATCCTCATCAGCATCATCATCGCTGCATACAATCGTCGATAATCTCACGCTTGGCATCACCAACATCGCTACAGACAGCAGTAGCATCCCATCCCATCCCATCTCATCCCATCCCATCTCATCCCAATTCCAATCCCATCCCATCCCAACGACTTGCACTTGGTTAAACTTAACTTTAGTTTCTTTCGAGGAGCTGTCGCTGGTTGACTTGATATTCAATTGAATTTTGTTAAATTACATGAATGTATAACGAATTTAATTTAGTTTTGTCTTCTTTCATTGTTGTTGTTGTTGTTGTAGTTCTTGGCTGCCGTTTTATATCTTCTAGTTCTAGATCCATTCATTCTATTCTTCCTTCTGTTTTCAGTTTCAGATGCCTTTTCCATGATGACCTTACAAATCACGTTCTTCAATCGGTTAGCGATGTTGTTGTAGTTGTTGTTGTTCATTTTACATCTTTCGTTAGAGATCATCTAGATGCTTGAGTGTTGATGATCTCCACCACCACCACTTAGGACATAATGATCTCAAAGATCCTCTGTGAGAAGAAAGTCTAACGAAACTTGAGCTAAATTTAAAAGAATAAATTGCGAATATAAAAGGAAGTCTAACAAAGAGAACAATGGAAAATATTTTTAAATTGTTGACAAATCTATTGTATAGCTTTTCTATATTATGAAAAATTGGACAAAATTATGAAATGTTTACATTTTCTTTATATGCAAGGAAGGAAAACTTCAAAATTATGTAGACATTTTTTTAGAACCAATTTGACTATGAACTAAAATCAAAAATGCATTCGGAGATAATTTAGAATTCAAAAAGTACATTTTTATCTTGATTTTAAAATTAAAGAAAATAGATTTCAAAGATACATTTATTTTAAAGGAAATTTAAATTTCTCATTTTATTTCAAAACTAAAAAAATGTTCTGATTACTGGCCGAAAATTCGCCACTAAATTTGGAATATAAAGTTCGTGTTCACTCTAATATCGAAATTTTACAGCCAAGCCAATCCAAGATCCTAGGAAACATCGCAACCTGATTTGTTACTTATTAATAACCAAATAGACAAAGATTTAAATGTTCCTTATATAAAAGCTCAAGTATAAAGAAGAATTGAGACATATTAGTGGACTTCATTTGAACACTAACATACATACTATCTATTAGTTAATATTATATAATAAGTAGTTTAATGGCGCAAAGACTGAAAAGGCTTCACATCTTGGACTTTTGGAATAATTAGTAATAATTTTTATGAATAAAAAATGCAAATTTATATAAATATTATTATTCTAGTTTTTATATAGTTATTCTCAATAGAGGTTACCTATTCTGTTAATTTAAATTGTTGTTATATCATTTGCTTATTGTTAATCTAAGCAGATCGCAAATAAAGATTTAATTGAAAGAAAAAATAATCATTTTCAATTTAGTAAATTATTTTTATGGGGTTTTTGCTTATTTTTTCCCCTTCATATTATGTTACCTTAAAAGAAATTTCATTATGTACTATTTGTATTAATTGTTTAAGCAGAAAAGGTCAATGCCTGTACTCTTATTTTTGTTTCATGTTAATCAACCACACTTAATATTAAAACTTATCTGAAATAAAGTGTTCCTTATAATAATAATAATAAATTATTTTTTTTCTATATCTCAGACCTCAATCGATTAACATTACCTCTAATATTAATTAATTGTTAATAAGTTGAGCTTTTTCTGACCGTGACTTATTCTAGCTGTTGAATCTGAATAAATCTTTCACATATTACCCACCAACCATATTTATATATATACATTTATATATATATTCTATATACTCAATATATCATATGCAAATATTTTTACTTTTAAACTGAGAAAAATGAGTAAATATAAGGTATATAAGACAATTGCAATAGATAACTAAAATATATAAATCCTACTAATAAATCAATAAATAATCAGCTAGAATAAACACATAAGATACAATATAGTTGTATATGTATATATAATTTTGATTCTCTTTATATTTGTAGATTGTTATCATCTTTAAGGAGTTAAGGCTTTATATACTCTATTTACGTGCAGATTTTCAATGACCAGTTGGAATGATTACGAAACTCTCAATTCTATAATTCAGATTTACTCATTATACTGCAGTTTATCATCTGCCACCCACTGGTTATTAACTCCCATAGTGACAGAAATCATTTCGCCAGATTTACCCGTGATACTTATTACCATTTGCACAATGTAGGTAGCAAAATGCCAGTTAATTTCAATTTTGAACATGATACGCCCCAAATGGTGTGACAAAAAATTCACACACAGATACACACACACACACACATACACATACACACAGAGGCATACACATACGCAAACAATTAAATGGCTGGGTGTCACGAATGCAGAAACCTGAAGCAAAATCTAATGAAATTCACAAATTCTATTCCCATACTCTATGCATATACATACATGCATATAGGGAAAGCGTGAAAATGAAATGAAAAATCATGGTCCAAATTGTTCGTTTCATAAAGAAGTAAGACAAGAGATGGGAAAAGGGGACGGTTGGGGGGTGGTGGTAGCGGAGGGGTAGATCGGTGACTGTCACCGTCATTCGTCGAGGCATGCACAATTGGGCGTTGTAATTGAATTAGTCACACCCACAGATTGCACACATGAATAACTTGCCCAAAGACAAAAAAGACTAAACAGGTCGTAAGAGGAGGGCGGGGACGGGCGGTGGTAGGGTGTGCACAATGGGAGGGCGTTTTCCAGCAGCTAAAACACGAAAAAAATAACGATTTATTTATTAAACTGGGTTACCAGGCAACAGAAGAGCACACCAAGGGAAGGGAATAGGTTAGTAGGCGGGTGAAAGGGGGGGGGGTGTAAGGTGGGTGGTGGTAGTTGGGTGGTTTGGTTGGAAACCAAGGGATTTGTTGAGCTCTTTGCCAAAAATGGAAAAGACAATGGAAAATTGTGGATAAATCTAAAGGGAAAATAACCAAATTTTATATTCATTTTTCTTTCTTCCCGCATACATAGAATCGATAGTTATTAAAGATTCTGCAAGGTCTTTAAGAAATCCTGTAAAAAATCTATGAATTTCACTTTTTTACCTTCAATTTCGTAAAAGTAAAGTAAATTTGACTTTTTAGCTTCAATATTTATTTTCTTTTTGTTGCCTGTTTAAATGAGGTCTGACTTTATCTCGAATCACTGCCTTACTAACCCATGAGTTCTTTGCACTTATCCTGAACATAAAAACTACAGGGCATCGACTTTTGGCATATCCTGGAAATTAATTTGGATATACGAGGTGTATACCTCGATACAATCGATATCTGTAAGAGTTTGCCTCTATATATATGCCAATTTCCTATACTTTCAAATGGATTATCGCTAAAGGGATACATGTTGCGGATTCCTTCAGACTTTTTCTGAAATATCTGCCTTCTACTTTTTCTTTCTTTTACTTTCTACAGGGTATTCGCATACCCTGAATATTCCTTTGTTTGCCATGTGTCTCAAGTGGCAACCTGAGCGCTTTACCGCTCCGCTTTACTCCCTCCCGTCGCTCATATGTATTTGCCAACGTGGGTAAACAGTTAGCGGCCAATTTGCATTATAATCGCAATGTTGGCGTTGGCGTTGGCGTTGGCGTTGAGGTTGACGCCTTAACGTCAAGTGCAGTCGACGATTTGCATTTACTTGACCTTGTCCTAAGTCCACTTGGGCGTCACCTAGTACCCACCCACTGACATACACTTCACCGCACACACCCACACACCCACACACACACTAATACACACATACATACACTCCCACATATCCACCCAAAAAAACCACAACAACCACAGTCAAGGCAGCCTGTTTTTCTACTATACTTTCTCGAGTACTTTTTTCAGTGGCGCCTAAAAGTATGCTTTGGAAAATTGTAGCTGCCGCTTGTAATTAAACATGTAACTAAAGTAATGGTTGATGAGGAGGGGGAAGGGCGGTGAGACGGGTTAGATGAGGTGCCGCATGGGTAACGACTGTGTGAGCCCTGGCACTACATTAAGGTTATTTATCGTCAAGTGTCGAGTGGTGTAGTTGTTGTTGTTGCTGTTGCTGTTGCTGTTGCTGTTGCTGTTGCTGTTGTTGTTGCTGTTGTTGTTGCTGTTGCTGTTGCTGTTGTTGTTGCTATTGCTATTTAAAATGATAAAATGCATGTTGACCTCAACAGAGCAGCCTCCGGAGTCCGGAGTGAGTGTGTGTTTGTGTGTGTGTGCTAGAGTGAGAAAAGCACTCAACGGTCTCACGTTGTAATAAAATCCAAAAATGTGTTGCCACAAAAATGTTATATCCTAAATAAACATACACACACACACACACTGAGGGATAGAGTGAGAGAGAAAGACTTAGTGAGAGAGAAATAGAGAGAAACGGAAACTAGAGAAAACGAGAATCTGAAAAGGAGGGAAAAAACACCGTAACACAGAGATAGAGAGAAAGAGAGAAAGAGCGAGAGAGAGAGAGAGATAGAGAGAGAGATAGAGAGAGAGAGATAGAGAGAGAGAGAGATAGAGAGAGATAGAGAGCGCGGTACAAGTGGCATCAGGTAGGCACCTTTACAGTGTTTCATCTATTACTTGTACACTGGAAACAATATTTGGAAACTGGAATTTTAATATTTGCTATAAGAAAAGGAATCATTGCTAATATATTGAATGAAACTTAGCTTAAATTTAAATAGTTTTCATAAGTCTGTGCTTAGAATAACGGAACAAAAATAGTTTTGAAACAGTAGTAGAAATATTTTAAATATATTTATCTAAAATTTACATTGAGTTACATCACAAATTAATCAATTACCTCCTGCTTGTAGCGAATATTAGATGTTTTAAACTAATTATATAACAGCTCCTATGGTATAACAGTTGAGATGGTATAACAGCTGAGGTGAAAAAAATCGATAAAACCGCAAATATACCAACTTAATCGAAGCTGATGTGAGAGCGAATAACTTGAACTGACTTCTTGGATGATCTTACAATTTATAAGCTGAATTAAAAAAGGTATATACATATTTGTATAGTATGTGGAATAGGTAGAATTCTAGGCACTATAACAAAACGGAGAAATTTAAATTTTTTTCATTCTTTGTTGAATAATATAACCAAGTTTATCTTTCAAGCCTTTTTTGAAAATAACCTCAAAATTAACAGTTTAAAATTTGCCCATTATGATATCGATTCCAATATACTTTATGCAATATCATTATTATTTGATGAAGTAGGACAACTTGTTTTAGTTTTAAGTAGTGTATTATCATTATTACAGATAAAAAATATACTTCCCTGTAGGAAGGATAGATAGAAGGATAGGATAAACAAATCCACCATCAAGGACTTTTAAATTTTAAAATGTAACATTTCAATAAATCAACAGGATGCGTATTATTAAAATACATAATATCTTCGAATTTTATCTAGAAAGATGCATTAATTATGAGATTTTATATCATACTTTATTTAAACCTGTGCTTATTCATTCCTTGTATATAAATTATATTCTCTTAAAGATATAACGAAAAAAATGTCCGTACTACTTTATCTTCAAAGGGATTATTTGCCATTTCTCCCTACATATTTTTGAATTCCAAAATAACATTCTGTGATTAAAAATTCTAGGATATAGTAAATAATTTGTCTTTTGTGACATTTTTAAAACGTTATAATTAGTAGAACTGATAAAACAAAATACTGAAAGAAAAGATTTCGAAGGACATAACTTTTTTCTGCATTATAGAGTACCGATTCCATAGCTTATATTTTATATATACATACATTCTATAAGTAAAAATATTGATTTTTGTTGTTTCTTCAAATACCTTTAGAGGATCCAAAAAATTCTCTATTCTTCAGGGTGCAACATTATATAGTTTATATACCGATTCGATATCTTTTACACCTGCGGCAATTTCCGAGTGTAGTTCAGGTGAATGATAGATAAAATTTAACATTGCCCTTGCACAGTTCACTCTCATTTTTAGCTCTAGCTGGAGTCACTCATGCGGTTTTTACTGGTAATTAAATTAAATTTATTTAAGCCAAGTTAGCTTACGCTCGCAAAAAGGTAACTCCAGTATATGAGGGGTGGGTAGAGGGAGAGAGAGAGGTGTGTTTGTGGGCGAGAGCCGCCTGCTGCCTTGGCTTAGGTTACGTTGGTTTTCGGCAACAATGTTGCGGTGGGGCAACCACAGCAGCAGCAGCAGCAATCCAGGTGGTTCAGGTTGCTCTTGCTCTCAGGTGTCCATGTCCTTTACCTTTACCCCCTTTTCTATTCACAATTCCGGACATTTTCTATTGTATTTAAAGTGACAGATTTGTTGCTTTAAATTGTTGTAATCGGAGCCGATAAAAGCTTTTGCAATTTAAGTGCAGAGCATTAATGTCTGAAGAAGATAAGGATTGAGTTCCTGAATAAGGATAAGGATAGGAATTTTTTATTTTGTTTATAGATTGATTGTTTCTTAAGAAATCTCAAATATTTTACAAATCTCATTATTTTCTTTATTTCAATTTTCACGGCATTTATTTGGTCCATCAGTTGGGATCACTTTAGGTCACGAGGCAATCATTTGACCAGTTGCTCCTCCATTTTGTCATTATTATTCACCCATAATAGTACAATTTTCGATCTTGGCAGCTTAGCTTCGATTTTTCTTTATAGGTCATTGCAATAGTTGCAATTGAAAATGCAATAAAATGAAACCTGAAAGTGAAAACTGCCCCACTGAGCTTTTTGTAAATTATTTGATTTTCCGCTTAAATGAAAAAAGAAACACGTGTATCCAGACAATTGTTGTTGCAAATGCTTTGAAAGTATTTCCCAAAAATGTTTTTGCACATTTGGCTCTAACGTCAGAGACACGAATTGATGTCAAAACCAGTAGGCCAGGCCAAGATGATTACAAGACAATTGGCAAAGTTTCTATACCCTTGCCTATACTATCTATCTATCTATCATTCATTCATTCATTCAGTCAAGGAAATCATATCAGAAGGAAACCAATTTCTATGATAGATTTTTAGAAACCATAATTTAAATTTGAAATCCCATAATTATTATGTTTTACTGTGTGTAATTAAGCTAAATGAGAGTTAACGATTTCAAAGTTCCATCAATTTAAAGTTCAAATAGCATAAAAAAAAAGTTTTTTAATTAATAAATCAATATTTGAAATTACAATCTCAGAAGGCACATTTCGCATTTAAAATTCAACTAATAACTTGAAAAGTTTTTAGCTATTCACTTTAGGCGTAAAAACAATGATTATTTTATGTACCCATCGGATTTACAGGAGCGGATTTATGTGGGGAGCACGATTTATTGATTTAATTTTGGGATTCCAATATTATTTAACCAATCAAATAATTTCTAACTTTCACATTAGAAGAATAAAAGTTTGATAGTTTTACTTTTTAAATTTTCGTCAATGAAGAAACATTTGCTTAATATCAAATCAACCGTCTCAATCAATAAAATAAATTTTTAGAAATCAAAAATATATATACTATCCATGTTTAAGAAATGGAAATGGAATGTTAATGAAATTGAATTTTCATTTGGTTTTGATATTCAATTGGATTGGAAGAGGTAGCAGATTTCCTTCAATAATCATAAAATGTTTAAATTCACAAAGCAAATAATTAAGAATTTTAAAACTGATTTTAATAAAATCATTTCACAATTTCAATGAAAGTATAAATGAGCATAATTTTTAAATAAAATTGGATTAGCACGTGATAAGCTCTATTTTGATATAATATATTCTAAGGAGCTTCAATTTCCTTTTTTTTTTATCAACTTCACTACAAATTTGGTTAATTTTATTTTAATAGAAAAACTTTATTCTAAAAAAATATGTTACTTTGGAATTTTTCTTCGTCCTGTATAGACAGGTAACCAAATCATGGCTTTACTTTGACTATACGAGTATATATATTTAGGTGCTGTATCTGGAAGAGATTTCTTAGAACCATGGAGCATAATATTGAATTTCAATCAATCAATTAATACATAATATAGATCTTGGATTTCTGATCTTATTGGATATATATACTTCCATTTTCATATTACATATGATCTATTTCTCTTTATAACTTTCTCAACTATTTTATTTTCATTTGTTAAGTTTTATTAATATTAAGCTATTAAGTTTTCCAATTTCTCAATCATTTTGTTTTTTAAAATCCCAGCAAAACTTTGTTTAAATCAGCTGTTATACCCTCATTTTGATAGTGAAAGTATGTATTAAAAAAAAAAAATAAATAAATAAAAAAAAAAATAAATAAATAAAAAAAAAAGTGTTGGCTCTGCTGCCAAAAGCATTTCAATTTCTTTTGTTCAGGTTTGGGCCGGTGCTCTGCAGGCATCTGAAATCGTGCTGTTAATCGCTTTACCTACGACAGGTTGTTGTTGCCAGGTTTAACATTTAGGCCCAGACAGAGAGAGAGACACAGTTCGTGTTTGTTATTGTTGTTGTTGCTGCTGTTGGAACACAACCTGGCAGCAGGCATTGAACGAAGGATTTCATAATCCATTGCATTTGTCTTACTGATTATGCAATTTGGCTGGATGGCATTTTTTGTTGTTTTTTTTTTGTTGCACAAAATTCAGGAAGTCATTTGCTGAACGTATTAAAGCCGCTATACAAATAAATGTTTATTTAAATTGGGCGCTCAACAAATAAATAAATACAATAACAAAAGGCCAAAGCACCAGCAGAAAATAGACAAAAATAAAACGGTAGCATTTTGTATTTGATTTTCACTTTCTATTCACGGACGAGGGCGAGGGCGAGGCCAGTTGCTGAGTTGCCGGGTTGCCGGTTGGCAGTTTTGGGTTTGATTTGCAGTTTCATTGCTATTGTTATTTTATGCAAATATCACAGTATCCCAGCCAATGAACATGGCTATTTTTTCTCTATATATACATATATCTATATGTATATATATATATATTTTTTTTGTTGCTTTTGTTCTGCCTAACTTCTGTGGGAAAATATACAAATAGCATATAAAGAGACAGAATTGTGTTTGGCTTCGATAAGTTAGAATACGAGGCCACAGTTATAATGCAAAATAATATTTTTGTTTTAAATTATAAATGACAACACACACATATATACACACATATATAACACATAGCCACAGTTTAATTGGTTCGCAATTGGGAATTTCAAGACCTGAACAAATACATTTATTAATTATATCTGAAACCAAAAACCTAAACAGATATTCGGATTAATACTTTAAATCAACTGTATTACGATGATATGCTTTATTTTTTATTGATTGAATTTGCAGAATTTTGGCAACAAAATAAGTAAAGAAGTCTATGGAGAAATCACTCAGAGATGAAATAAAACTTTTCAAATTGAAATTCATTCCTTTAAATTATATTTCCATTCTATTGAATAGGTTTATCTGAGAATCTAATATTGAGAAAGATGTAAAAGCATCTGAAGTCTTCTATTAGAACATTTCAGTATCAGCTTTAATTGGGTTAAAAACACAATTATTATTTTAAGGATATTTGCAGTTTATTGTTAGTAGATGCTTAAAGAGGATTTATACCACGTTTAAAAGATGACTATAAAGAAAATATTATTTGGTGCCTCATATCAAAATTGTTTATAATCCTTGGTAGGAATTCTTTTGAAGAAAATAATCAATTCATTGATATTTAAATAAACTTCTAATAATTTAATCTATTGTGGAATCATTATCTTACAAATTCGAATTCTTAAAAATGTTATCCACTACCTATAATAGTTTAATTTCAAACTTCAAAGTTGCTTCGATTATATATACATTTGATTATGTCTAAATTTGATGGATAACATTTAAAAGCAAATTTAATACAGTTTAGTTTGTAAAATGTTCAAATTGTAGTCAAAATTAGTTTATTTTATTATTATAATTATTATTACAACTTATCTTCGTTTTGATTATGTCAGTATTAAATCATATCCCATACAAATCTAAATGTAATTTCTATTTATATATTTGAATCATTATTAATTATTGTAATTCATTGCCACAAAAGTTCAAGATGACGATTTCAATTTTCGATTTGAATGAAATGTAATTCGAATTGTATTAGCTCTAAGCACAGCAACTGGCCGAGCTATTTCTTCTCCATTAGAAGGCATTGCAATATATTTTTTTTTAACATTTATACCGATTTTAGTTTTTCTTTTTTTCTTTTTGCATAAAAATCAATTCGTTGTGCATAAAATTGCCAACATTTTAATTAAATTTTCAAGCAATAGTTGCCAATGCTTGTAAAGAAGGACCCAGAAGTGGGGTGGGTCGAGGGGGGATTGCAGTTTCAGGGTATTATTTTTTTTTGTTTTTTTTTTCATTCCCAAAGGGGAATTGCAGAAAGTTTTCGCACAGCTGGGCGGATTGGGGAATGTGCTGCTACTGATGGTGGATCGGTGCGGGGTAAAAGGGGAGTGTGGGAGTGTGGGTGACCAAGCCATTAATTAACTAGAAATGCCATTTTCCACAATTATACGTTCCCCGACTATATAGAAATGTAAAAACTAATTACATTGCAATTTGCCAACGTAATAGTCCGGGCCAGGCTCTGCCGTTGGCTTCTGTCTCCTCCTGGATATGTGGGCGTGAGAGAGGGTGGTGGAGTATATGGAAAACTGCATGCAAAGCAATTTATGGGCGAATGGAGGAACGGATGACGGACTAACAAGTTTCCGCGCTACTTCCTTGGAAATACAAAATCAATGCAGAAAAACTAGAGACACATCCTGCTAACTTCAAGTTTGTCCAGGAGACCCCCAAGAACCCCCATGGCTCAGGTGTAGATAGATGAGTGTGTGTGTGTGTGTGTGTATGTGGGTGTGTGTTTTTGTATTTGTGTTTGTGAGGCGTGGCATAATATTATAATTTTCATGCAAAGTCATTTACGGAAATATGGCAATCGATGCAATGTGAAAAATTAAAGAGAAAAACAGATTGTCGGTTTATTTATTGCAATGAGAAAATTTTTATATGATTATGTGAAAGAATTTAGATCTCTCGATAAATATATGCTATAAAGTTATTCAGAATGTATATTCAATGCATATATAATTTTATTATATATGATAGAGGAAATTAAGCCTTTTAAATTTGTACAGAATATATACATATAGATATATGTATGCATAGAATAAGCTATGAAAGTTATATGGGAAATAAATTGCTTAAGACTTAACTTCTGCAATCTTCAATTACAATATCTGCTTAGTATTACCTACTTATGTAAGTAATCGGTAGTATTTACTTATATATACTTACTAGATATATACATATAATTGTGGATTTATACAAATTAATTCTTTAATGCAATTCTTATCGTTACATTAAATTCATTTTATTATATAAACTAGTCAAGGTAATGTGTCTAAGACTTCTTATACTTATTTACTACTAATTAGTTGCTTATTTGATTTTTTTAGTAGCTATAAAAATAAATTATTTAATCTATTAATACATACATTTGTCAGTTAATTAAACTTGGTTGAAGTTAGTCAGTTAACTAAACTTTCATTTGAGCTAAGTATTTTTACGAAACATCTACAATATAACCAAAGGTATATCCTTCGCATCGTATATATATCGTATATATACATAGATATACATATAGTGATATAGAAAATAATTAAAATTTTTAAATGCAGGTAGCAATGGAAAACATATTTAAACTAGTGAATATTTAATATTTAAAATTTTATATATATTTCTAATTTAATTAAGAGATTATTATATCTATCTCTATAATTTAATCCACTTAAAGTCTAGTTTCTAAAATGTATCAAATTATATTTTCAAAAGACAACTAAAGCAATTTATAAAATTATTAATTATTAATTTCCTATGTTCTATTTTAACAACAATAAGCTAAAATTTTAAAAAGAAGAATGATAGAAGAATAATAATAGATAATGGATTTTGATTTAAGACACTTTAAAATTAAAAACTAAATAAAATAATTTTTATAATTCATTTCTGAGAACTCAACCCTACAAGTAAAGGTTTAAATAAAATAAATTGTGACTTTTTAATAATTACATATTCAAGTGAATAGTAAAATAAAATTAACAACATTATCCTTTTGACTATTATATAAATATTAATTATTTTTATTCTTTACTTGTATCTCATATCTAATCTTTGTGTGTAGTAAAAGCAAATTGCAGTTTATTTTTCGCTGATGTTATTAAAGTAAATCTGTAGTTTTAGCTATATAGAATCCATATATTATCTTCGACTTAATTGTGTCATCAAGTCAATTCAATGAAATTTGCTATTGCAATGTTTGTCCTTAGCGGTCACTGAATCGTGGTCGTATTAAGTCGACAGTCAATCTCATACGGAGTGAGGGGGTGATAGGGGGCGGGGCAGATAGATAATGGGAGGTGGGAGATAATTGTTGTATTTGATTTATGTGGGATTTGTGGCACTTGGCAGGACTATTATCCAATGTAGGATCTCTCACGTGTACATGGGTGTGTACAAGGTTTACCTTTCGCCGAACTGCCCAACAATTAAGCTTCCCTGGAATATTACTTAGAATTATATAAACAAATGTTAATAAAAATTAAAAATTTATATATAATCAGAAATCTAAGGAGTATATGTAGGCGTGTATGCCATTATTTATCATTATATCATTCTTGGAATAAAACATCTTAAGTGTTTATTCACCATATACTTCTTGGAAACGTTTTTCCGTTTCGATTTTCTAATTAGTTGGTTTTAAGATAAAGTAAATATTTGAAATATTATTAGGAAGTGCAATAATTACCTATAAAGGTATATAAATTTTGAATACTGATAAGATTTAGGAGACATGAGTATGAATAAAAGAGATATATTTCAACTAAAGGTTGTGTTGTTAGAAATGTTATATAATATTTCTTTACTACATAAAATATCTTTTAAAAAACTTGATAGCTCAAATATTTTTAGAATTATGTATGCTTAGTTCCTGGAATTAAGATGTTTTTCTTAATACGAAGAAGAGGGCAGAGATTTATATCTAAATTGTTAAAACTCATGATGCAGATCATAAATAGGGCAGACCACAAATAAAAGTATTAGAAAGTTTCAATATGAATATGAATTGAAAATCAAAAACTAGTCAAAAACTTTTGCAAAAGAAATAATCTTTCCATTTTCAATTTTCTATTCATTTATTTTTAAAAGTAGAAACATTTCCGGATTTTCCTTTTGGATTTCAGCTTAAAAGAAAATAAGTTATGAGGAAAGGCTATAACAGAATTCCTCTGAGATTAATTCTAAATCTAATTCAAAATATAAAACGATAAGTATTATTTATTTTCCCACATATATACATATATCATCTAGTTAGAAGTAAGTATGTATGTGTGTACCTAACAAATTCATATCTATTCAAATGTTATAGAAACTCCCATCAGTTTAGATCCAGCTCTTCCTTCTTCAAATATTTAACCTGTAACTACAAAAATTGTTCTCCAATTAGTCAATACCTTGACTTCTGGTCAAATATTTTATTTGCCCACTGTAAACATTTATTAAAGCTGCCAATGAAGGCCTTATAAATCCGTTGGTTAAAACAGCAGCCTTCAATTGACTTTTCCTGCACTGCGGAAAAAGAAATTATGACGACAATTTGCGCTAAAGCCAAACCAAACAATTTGTGGTCGCCTCTAATGCACTCACATATAACCTAAACTGGAAAACCGAATTGCTGCCAGTAACCAACATGGTCCATGGTCCATGCTCCATCTGCCCAATAATTACAACGTATACATAACCAACTGGAGTAGACATAAAAGATAGGTAAGAGGTGTGGAGTAGGAGGGAGAAGATGAGGGGTAAATTATGTGTGCAAGTTGTGCGTAAAGTTCCCGGTATTGCTTAAAAGTTTTTAGCGCCGTACCCAAGGACATTCGATAGATAGGAGGATGACTATGCGGACAAAGTAGCTATGCTGCCAACATCATAAAGTTGTATCAGAGGAAACCGCTCCTCTCCGATGAGGAAAACGTGGCCATTCCGCGGAACTCCATGTGCATTGTGTGCAGGCAGTCAGGCAGGCAGCTTGTCTGGGGCTTTTACTATAGTTTATGGCATATTATTGGCATAAACATGAGGACGTGCAAGTCAGTCGAAAAGGTATGCAAGGTGCTTACAGTCTCTTTGAAAATTATGTGATTTATTTCAAGTGTCAAACAAAGCGTTCAATTAGTGACTTAAATTGTGGTCACAAAACCCTAGACACCGATACAAAATAACAAAAAAACAAAAAAAACAACATAATGCCGACACAGAATTATTTGCAATAAAATTTTGACCCAATTTCTTTTGTTTTTGGCCAAGGGTTGACAATAAATGTTGGAATAAAACAGCAACAAAAAAATTTATATATATATGGTTTCCTCCTTCTCTCTGTCTCTGAGACATAATTCATCTTCAAGCTGAGGGGAGGGGAATAATAATTGCGTATAGTATGGGGTAGAGTTTGGGGCATGGCCAGACTAAAACATTTAGAGCACAATTTGTGCCTCATTGGTCTCAATAATAATGCTTCATCTTCAATAAAAAGGCATTGCTCTGAGAGTCTCCGTTTCCCAGTTCCCCATAAACATTTTGGCTCCATATGCCGCGATACCAGAAAACGACCATCCACAGTCTGTGCCATAATTGATGATACCGAATGCCACTAAATTATCAATTGACCATAAATTTGCTCATTACGTTAAGTTCCCTTCTCTTCTTAGCTCTCTGCCACGGTTCCATTATCCTCCGAGTGTGTGTGTATGTGTGTGTGTGTGTATGTATGTATTTTCATTCAAGTTTCCATCCGCAACTTATTTCTGTATTTTTTTTTTGCTTTTTGCTTTTTGCTTTTTGGCTTTATCTAACTTTGTCTGGCAAAACGTTTAACGTTTAACCTGAAAACGACTTTGACTTGGGATGTCTCATCATCATTTGCCATTGTTGGCTCTCGTTTTAAATAACTTTTTATAAGCGTGGCTCTTCTATCTCTCTTTCTCTCTCTATCTTTCTCTTTCTCTCTCTGTCTCTCTCTCTGGGATCGGTCGGTGGATCTCTTTCGACGAGTTATTGCCATTTTGCCGATTCAGGATGGGTTCCAATATCTTGACTGGAGTTTGTTTCGGCCAACAAATTATTGTTTACAGCTGTCGGGTGTTGGTATTTCATGGCCCTGTTCATTGCGCACTGTGCACCGCTATAATTGCACCACAATGGTGAGTGTGTGTCTGTGTGTGTGTGTTAGTTGTGTGTCAGTTGTGCAGCTGAGTTAAGAGCCGTTTAGACTATGGCCCAAAAGTTATGGCAATGAAGCTAAGAAGCATGTTAGTGGCATTAGTTATTGATAGATTTAAAACCTCGATTTTGTTGAAATAAAAAATAAATAATGTTTAACAATAATTACACCTAAAAATATGCTCTAATAATACCATGGATTTAATATATAAATTAACATTATTTAAGCTGTCTACTCGAAACTTATAATTAACATTAGACACTAAGTTACAAAACTTGAAGATTTATTTAAAATGTTTCAATTAAATTAGGTTAAAATTATTACTTGAAAACTTATAAATATAATAACTTACAAATATAATTATAAATATTTTGGATTTGCATTTACAACTAATCAGATATAATGTTGTCACTTCTTTATCTGTATATCTATCGTGATTTCATATCATCATTAAATTTATCAAAAAACTATATTTGGTTCTATATAATGCCCTATCCTATCTATATCCAGCCCATTCTGAGCTACTTTTAACTGATCTTAGATGTCAATTAAATCATATGATTTAGTTTGAATAATTTAAATTAAATAAGTATAAGTATTATATATAGTTACATTCCGAAATACATTTTATTGTAATCGAAATACATTTTATTGTAAAAACAAATTATCTAAATGGATGAATGGAATCAAAAAATTTACTCATGACGGTTAAATTCGGAATGTTGATTGATTCAAAAAATATAAATTTTTTATTAAAATATTTTTTATCTGAGCTTAAACTGAAACTTTACAAGGGTTAATAGGAATTTAACGTTTGAACTAAACTTAATCATCGCTTAAGTTATGTTTTTGTATTTATATTAAAGAGATTGGAAGTAGGGCTGTTTAGCTTATATTAAAATAATATATATGTATGTAGTAATAATAATATTAAAATAATTTATGATTCTACACATATTTCACATGCTTTTGGCCGTTCTAAAATTTTAAATATTTTCTTTATTAAGTTGGACTATTATTTTAGCATAACAATTAAGACTTTCTTTTTTAGTTTTAATGCATTTCAATTTGTGGGTCCTAAATGAATGGAAACCAATTTTATTTCATCAAAGTTGGATTACTCAATTTAACAAATTGAATATTGAATAATCATGTACATATATCAATCATATTAGGGCGGGTCAATTAGTTTGGAGCTAAAAAAAAACATGCTAAGCGTCCACCTTGTGTCTAAAATCAATTTCTACCTTCCTCTGATAAAGCATACAAATTTCAGGTTGGAGTATTTTAAGGTATTATCAATTATACATATTCTTCTACCTCAAAAAAAAAAAAAAAATAATACATCATCCTATAGGTTTAAATTTAGATAATACAACCATAAATGTAATTGTAAATATGTAAATACAATCAACTCCAGCCGAAGGCCCAAGCAGCGCTCTCATTACAAATTAGTTCCTACTAATTTTAATTAGTCCTAACTCTATGATAAATAAAATAAATAAATACATATTCTTCACTTGTTGAATGACAAAACGATTAATTTTGCTTCAAAAATTGAAAATCTTAATAAAATCTTCTAGCATAATATTTTTCTTATCTATAACAGAAAAACTTCAAATAAAGTACGAAACCTGACAATTCAGGGATCAATCGAGAACTATTTGAAGTTCTTTCAAATTAACTTTAATTATATTTCTATTTATTATTAATTTTGATTCTCACAAATTGGTTCAATATTGGAATTATATAGAAAAAAACAAGAATATTCGCTTAATGGCTCCAACTGCTAACTAAATAATCGTTGAAAATAAAAATATCTCTTGATAGTTTAAACAATTTATATGAATATTGTTTTCTTGATTTAAGCCTTCTGACGATAAACTATCTGGTGGATTCTTTAAGTTTCTGAAAAGATGTTCCTCTAACGAAAAATAAAAGAAGACTGATTTTCTTCATGGTAACTTTCTCTTTTAAAATAAATTCCTTGAGTGTCGCACCCCCCCCTTTTTTTTTCCTGCCGGTGCATTTTCCTAGCTCCATCTTACTTTCTGGGTTGCTAGTGGTGACCCAGCAAGTGTTTCTCTTAAACATTTCAAACATCCGCATCCTAGACAATCCATTTGTTTGCCTTGTATATGATTAACATATCA
Source organism: Drosophila sturtevanti (assembly GCA_018150375.1). NCBI lineage: Eukaryota > Metazoa > Arthropoda > Insecta > Diptera > Drosophilidae > Drosophila > Drosophila sturtevanti. The sequence continues at coordinate 2,231,189 of JAECWJ010000690.1, forward strand.
CGTTGCCATAACATTTAACAACAAAAAATAACAACAACAACAACAGTAACTGCAGCTGCACTCTCCATTCCAGACCTCCATCCGTCCCACACCCTCTCCATCCCGCACTTGTCGGGCTTTAGGCCAAATGTAACTGATGTATGACTTGACTGGCGGCAGCAAATCAGCGTTGAAACCTTTTTACCTTCACCCAACCCCTCCCCCCCTCCTTTACCACATTTTCATTTTACTATTTTCATTGGGGGTGTGGGAGTGTGTGGTGGTGATGTGAAGGGGGCGGCGCTTGTAATATTTAACACAAACTGAATTTTAATGCGATTTTGACTCTTACCATTCGGTTTCTTGTCTGCACAAACAGCTGACAATGCTGGGCGCCTAATGGGCAACTAATATGCGCAAAATGACTTGGCAGGCAAGTCTCGAACTCCAACTCCAACCCGAGTCAGAGTCGGAGTCGGAGTTGGAGTCACAGTCAGAGTCAGAGTCAGATATGGAGGAGACGAATCAGAGTCCGGTTAGGTTAGACAACCAGACAGGAGTCTCTCTGATCGTGCCAGAGAAAGAAGTGGGGGGGGGAGGGTGGGGGAATCAAAAGTCGGCATATTGCAACACCTTGTGTGAGAGGAGAGAAACTATCCCCCTTACCCTCTTTTCCCCCCATTTCCATACCACTGAACATTTATTTCTCTTTTTTTGCCCATCCTGCAGCAGCTAGCTCACGATCACGAGTATTGTCTGTTGTCTGTTGTCTCTTGTCTGTTGTCTGTTGGTTGTTGGTTGTAATGTGAATGTAGTAGGTGTCAATAACTTTCAAATATCTGCCCAGGATATATGCTTTGAATATGTACATATCTATATGTTTATATATATATATATATACAGATATTTATATAGTGATATATTAGAAGCACTGTGTGTGTGTGTGTGTGTGTGTGTGTCTATGCAACGTTGTCTCGTTGCAAATTTATGCATTTTTGAAGTTTTAATAATATAGCTCGTTAGCCACGGTTTGTTAAACTTTGTTTTCATTTTCACTTCACTTAACATCATGGGCCCTTAAGTTGCTTAAAGGGGGGTGAAGGAAAAGTGGGGAGAGTGCAGTCCATTTTCCACTACCACCACCACCTCCTCCATTTCGTATATCCCCTCCCTCTAATCACGTGTTGCTGTTGTCGTCCCCCCATCAACACCAGCAGGCAAACAGCAACTCCATCTCCATCTCTAGCTCCAACTCCAACTCCAAGTCCATGGACTCTCCAGTTTTTAGTTTCAATATGCGAGTCGTGCATTTGTTAGATGTGTGTGTGTTTTTTTTTTCCTCCGCAGCAGTAGTTGGCTCTCACTGTGTTGGCCATTTGTTGGTGTTGGTCAAATTGCAATTGCACCAACCATCGACCATTTTTCTCCATGTTGCATGTATTTGGAAAAAAAAAAGTGAAAATGTTTTTGGAGGCGCGCGCACAGCATGTTAAATGGATGGGGATGTCAAATGTGAGGAATTATTTTTCATTTAGTTCTTGCATATTACGTACGCGAATACCCCTCCTCCTCCCCCTTCTCCATCACATCTAAAAAGTACCGAAAATTTTATTTTTTAATTGAATTCTCTAATCTGTTCTTGGTTTGTATATAATTTATTTAATTAAATTGTAGAATTTATGTATTTAGGAATTAAATTATTGAAAATTAAATTTCATAAATTCAACAAAAACGGAGAAGGCTAATTTTACAGGGTACGAATGGTATTTAAATGATATTCAGAAATTTGATTCTGAGCACGTATAAAATAATAGAAATTGAAATATCTATATCAAGGAGTTCTGTGTCATCTATATATAAATAATATAATTTTATTATATTTATATATTTCATCGAAATGTGCAATAAAATAGGTGGACGAACCCGAAATTATATGTTTTGCATAGTTTGTTTCATATTCTTAATCCATGGAATATGGCTTTTATATAGATTTATGTAAATATGATTAAACATTTTGTTATTCATTTCGTCAAGATAATACCCATCTATATATAGAAACCGCTATATGACAGCCGATCAGAAACCCTCTAAGTATGAATGAGCTGAAAGGATAATTCGATGTAACTGTAAAGCGATATGAAGCGGAATGGAAGGAGGAATGGAAGGAGTATCGGAAGGAGAAATGGAAGGAGGATCGAGATTGTTAAACTCTCCAATGGCGAGTGAATAAATTGAAATTTTTTGTATCGAAATATTTTATAAATTCTTTGCACTTTTTTTTTATTTCTTAAGCAAATGTGTTTTAATATTTTGGAATAGATTCGGTTTTCGGATAGAAAGAAATTCTACTAGCACTTAATCCATTAGGATTCTGACTTTTTGATCTTTTCTTAATGGGAATATATAACACATTGATCAAGCAACTTTATGACTTTATTCTAGGACAATCTGTTTAAAAGGATTCTAGGAAGGATGTTTAAAGTTCCATTTTTTGATATTTGCAAAAAGTATTCCTTGAAACTACTTAGTGCTATCTCCTCATTCAAAGAGGTATTCATATAGCTTTGCTATTTTGAGTCTAGAGAATCTCATAATATATGTATAAAGCCAATAGAAGATCAATCTCGATAAAGTAAATTTACGATTGACTACCTTGAGAATCATGAGTAACCCTTATGAAGACTTATTTTCTGCAAATTTCCATTACTCGACAAAGAGTCAAATCTTAGTTTAATAACAACAACTAAATAAAACTAAAATTCCTTGTTTCTCCTACCTTTTAGAGTAGACTTTAGCAAAGACTAGGCGGCATTTCAATTGTCCAGGATAAAAAAGAAATCTTTATAAATATTTGTTAAAATTTATAGAATTTAGTGAGATTTTCGGTTGCTTTTTTCCCCCCCCATAAAGGAAACTAGAGGTTTTAATTGCCACAGCCAATTACAAAAGTTTTTTTTTGCACAAAAAACAACAAAAAAAAAGTACACAAAAAGAGAAAAATATTCCAAAAGAGAGGTTGGAGGAGGAGGAGGAGGTGGAAAGGACGAGGGGACGACGACGAAAACTGAACTAAAAACTATGAAAAAGCCAAGCCAAAGGCACCTCAATATAAGCACGGCACGTAATTCAATCCCAGGCAATTCAATTCTGTGGGATGCCGCCAGGTGGGTGGCAATGCCGAGTGAGAGAGAGGAGGAGGAGCGGAGAGGGACTGTAATTATACTTTAGAATTTTCATGCTTCATAGCAGTTTTTAGCATATTTTTGCCATAATTTGCTGGTCTTGTTTGTCTGGCATTTGTCCTCACATACAAATTGCGAATTGAAAACTTTGGTAAACTAACGGCAAATAAAGTATATTTCAACCGTAACCCGAACTCAAACTTGAACCCGTACAACCCACACACAACCACCCACACACCCACACACCTACACACACTCACAGACACACACACATACACATACAAACTTGAACCATTTGGCTGACTGTGCGTGTAATTATAATTTTCTTTAAGTCGGTTTGCGCAAACTTTTCTTTATGTCAAAGTTTTCTTCATTTTTCTTTTTTTTTCGCTCTCTTCCTCGTTTTTATTCATTTTTGTGTTTTCCTTTCCTTTCTGTGTACAACCACAAATAATTTTGTAGAAAAGTTTATGGCTCTCCCTTCCCTTCCCATCCTCCTTCCCCCTTGCTTTTGCTTTTTCTGCTTCCTGGTCTTTCTTTTTGCCATCTTTATATTATTTTTTGGTCTTTCTCATGTTGTTGGTAATTATGCTCTTTGTAAAAGGAGCAAGGATAGCAGCAAAAACTTTCAGGCTACGTTTCAGTCAGAGTGTATTAGTTGTAATGTGCTTCTCTGGTTAGCCCCAAGGAAGCGAACAAGTTGCCAAACTTATGACAACAATAACAAAAATACAACGAAAATACAACAAAAATAACAACAGTAGTGTAACTACAACAATAACAAGAATAACAACAACAGAAGCAACATCTCATACACGTGGCAGAACCCAAAAATTGTTAATATTTCCTACATTCACCTTTCCTTTTGCTCTCCTCCAACTCTAAACCACTGTCACTCACTCTATCTTTATCTCTCTCTATCTCTCTCTCTCTGTCTCTCTTTCTCTCTGTCTCTCTCTCTCTCTCTCTATCTTTCTCTGTTTGCTTTGCTAGACAATATGTTTGATTAGGAAAAGTCCGCCCTGGCAAACTTTCAAATTATTTCCATTCATTAAACATTGAAACTGGCAAATTTTCGAGCTAATCATAATAATAATAATAATTGCTGTATAAGTTCATCAACAATTTGTAGTCTCATTCATAGAATATACATTCTCGAACTTACACACGAATGAATGCATGCACATTCCACACACACACACACACATATACAGATTGGAATAACTGAGAGTATTTCTATTTATTCTATATAGAATATAAAACCATCTAGATTCGAAATCGATAAACTATATATAAATGATGGATTATAAAGGGAAGTGCAAGGGGAGGGGATTGATTATTGCAAATATAAATTTATTATGAATTAAAGTAAATTTTTTAAATCAAATTTATGCTACTTATCTATTACTTAAGGAGAATTTAAAAAATAATAAAAATTCAAAGAGAAAATTCAGCTAATTAATGAAAATTTCTTTTTGTATAAAATATAGATTTGGAACTCCAGATCCCTCATCAAGGGAAACTTTCAATTTACGTCCAAAGTTGGGGATGTAGAAGAGAAATATTTTTGATCCTTAAAATTAAATTTTATTAGTACACCAATTAATTCAGTTCATTGAAAATGGTTATATTAAATTCATGTTAAATAAATTAAAATATCTAACTAAAATATGCAAAAGATAGAAGAAATTATATCTGTTACTTTAAATTTAAGTGTTCTAATTCGTCCTTGAATCTTAGAATGGAAGACTTAAAATTAAATTGAATGGTTTTAGATTTAATTGAATTAATGTGAATTAACAAAATTCGGAACCTTCCTATGTTCTCTTCGACTATGTATAGAAATAATAAACCATAAAAATTGAACGGAATATATGTCCGAATAATATGTGAAGTGCGATCGTAAAATAGTTAAAATAATTCTGCTAAAGTAAGCAATTTAATTCCTTTAAATAATTTGATTTCATATTTTAGAATATGACCTTTTACATTTCGAAACTAATATTATAAGTAATAATTAGAATTCCAATTTTAATTTAAATTTGATTTTTATACCCTTGCAGTGGGTATATTAATTTTGGTCAAAAGTTTGCAATGCACAGAAATTCAACTAATGCACAGAAGGAAACATCTTGGACATTATAAAGTATATATGTTCTTGATTAGCATAAATAGACGAGTCTATCTAGTCCTGTGCCTATCTTCATATGTGGGGATCAACAGATTCTCCTCCAAGATAGTTTTATTTAGCTGCAGAGCTGAAATTTTCAGATGGGCTTCTTTTTGCTGCAGGAATTGTATATCTTGGAATCTTTCCGATCGGACGACTATATCATATGGCTGCCATAGGAATGATCGGCCGTGAATAACCTCAACGATTAACGCTGATATCTTTAAAGCAAATGCTATGAAATTTAATATTTGCGAGTTTCATATAATTTGTAAGACTTTCATCAGAATCGATTGACTATATCATATAGCTGCTATAGGAAAAACAGGTCCAAGCAAGTTTTTAAGATCAACAATATTTTGTTTATCAAGTTAGGAGCATGAATTTTGGTTATTGTAAATTTTTTATAGAGTAATGTCTGTTGAGTTTAACCAGAATTATAGTCAGTCGACTATAAGCCAAGGATATGGATAGTGCTATATATTTCTTAATGGTTCTGATAAATAATAGTATATACAGTGATTCACAGTTTATTTGAACCAGCACCTTAATAAAAGTTTGGGTGGCCGCTTAATCTAAAGTAAAAGATATTTCCAAAAAATTTAAATATATTTGGGGTTTTGTCTGATGTTTCAACTTGGCACATTCATTTCATTTGATTTATAAATAAACTTCCAATATTTTATATTAATTAAATACTAAAAAAGTAAGCAAAAATAATTCCACAGCTTATTTCAACCATAAAATTTGCATTTGATCAAGGTTTCGTTATTTAGTAAAGTTGTCAGTAAGTAAAGTTCTAATAAGTTTTTTTTTTAATATTTAAATTTTATATTAGTTGAACTCAATGTGAAGGGTAATTTAATAAATAGATTTCCTTTTTTATTATATTCACTAGCACTTTAATTAATAAGTTATAAATGTAGTATTATCGATTTTATATATAATAATGAATAATTTTGTAATATGTATAATTAATTAAGTCTTTTTCTTTGATTTGCGACGTGTTTATGTACATATGCAGAAAATACACTGCAATTGAATTTTGGGAATTTATGTAATTGGTTTATTGCTTGACGACAACATTTGTGACTTGAGTATATTAATATGTACCTATATATATATATGTATATATATATATATCAGCTGAATATTTAATTCGCAGCACTCTTCTTTATTTTTTACTGGGCGATCATACAGATTTCTCCAAACTCCCCTTTTCGTCTTACTACCCTGCGCTGCCACCCTTTTCTCTCTCTAGATCACTCTGAGCCTCCAAATTACATACACTAAATGTTAAGTTAATACATATAAATAGGTTATATAAATGAGGGTCTTTCTATGATTCTTTATTGTTCAAAATTCAAAAACCTAAACCCATGGTTATATGTATTCTTATGGTTAAAAGAGGGGGAGAGAAAGAGGGAGAGTGGGTGTATTCATGTATTTGGGTTCTCACTCTTTGAGTGGCTAAAATGCAAGCTCAGCGAATCGGATTACTATGCATGATATGGTATATATCATTACATATATGTACATATGGATGTACATATATACATATATTTATCATTGCAACTAATTGTAACAATTTGGGCTATATGTCATACATATATACATATGTACATATGTGAATATAATTAAATTATATATTTAAAAGTCAATTTATTAATGAGTTTCCCTGTCTTTCACAGCCATATGAATAATAATTAAGATATAAATAATATTATATAAAACCATAGTATAAATTGTTTATTTGTTTTAGAATATTAAGAGTTATTCATACTCATTAAAAGTACTCTACTAGTAGGTGTACTACTATTCGAAAATGGCTATGTAATTCAATTCTTCAGTTGACTAATTCATTATTTTCTATATTTTATTTTATCATCGATTAAAATCCCGTTCAAGTCTTTAATATTTTCATTTGTATATTAAAAGGAGAGCTCGCTAATAATTATTTGCATTCCTTGATTACCTCATACCCCGTCTAAAAGGAATTCATTTGAACTTTTAAATTTCACTCTCGACTGACCCCAGAATCCCAGTACCCATCCAATTGTCCAACCCTCGGACATGACTTTGTCTTCCCTGTTGCTGTGCAAAGTGTTTCATTTATTTAATGCATGCACAATTTTCTAGACACTTTAACTGCGACTTTTGATTTCCATTCTCAAATTATTTGGTCGGGGGCTTAATGTTCCTTTTTTTTCCCTTTTTTTGTTGCCTATCCTGGGTTTTTCTCTGGACGTAGTCCGTTTTATTATGGAAGGGAAAGATAGAAACATAGACAGTGTCTAGGGCTAAAAACAGAATCATAGTCAGAGATGAAAATAAAAACAGGCAAACAAAGGGATTTTAACGCTTTCTCCTTGGCAACAGCACAACGGAGGTTGAAGGGTCCCCAACTGCTGCCCTTCCTTCCTTCACATCGGTCCCTGGCTTTGGGAATGGTGGCAATGTTAAGATTGCATTTTTCCGGCTGCTAACTTTCATTAAATTTTTAGCTTGAAATGTAAATGCAAAATAAAATTTAAATGTCTAGTAAATAAGTAAGAGATATTATATACAGGGTGCAGAATAGTTGAAACCTATATGTGGTCATCCTTCCGTTCATTCATTCAAGATTTAAGTCTAAATTTTTAATTTTACTTAATCAAAAAGGAAAAACAAAAGTCCTTTAAAGATCTTGGTTATCCGTTAATTAAATGATTTCCTTTTGTTCAACCAACTGAAAAAGAAAGAAAAAAAAAATTTATCTTAATTGAAAAATTCTTTTACGTGGCAAATAAACAATTTGAAATGATTCATTTTCGCTTTTCCTGTATTCATAATACATTTGTTTGTATTTACTTAATAGGGCCTATTTACTGAATGAATATATATGTCTATATATATGTATATGGAAACTGTGTGTCTTAACAAGAGATGAAAAATGGAAAAACGAACACGGATTTCATTGAGGCACGGTTAATTTGATTCCCAACAAACGGCCTCGATTCTCGCATCTGTGAATGTGAATATGGATCGGGATCTGGATGTGGATGTGGATGTGGATGTTGATGTGGTTGCGGATGTGGATGGAGGAGTCTGGGCAACGAAATCAATGACAGAAATATGAAATGAAAATATAATTGGTAATTTATTGTGTCTACAGATTGTTTCTGCAAAATGCGAGCAAGCCAAGTAAAATAATAAATATATATATACATATATATACATATATGTATAAGTATGTCTGTATATTTTTGTATGTTTGCATTCGTCTGGTTATGCATACAATGCACACACTATGCCTATATACATACATACATTATACATATATATATATATATGCAGTTATGGCAACGAGTGCGTCACTGGCACATGGCACTCCTCCATTTCGATTGCCGACCGTCTCCATGTGCAGGCACTCCATGTCATGCCACAAAACTCCACTCGAGTGCGCACCAATAAAAGTAATAAAAATTGTGCCATAATAAAAAGCGCAGCGTTCACACACACACAGACACACACACATACATACTCGCTTACACACTCACGAGCCGACCAAATAAATCACACAACTTTACAGACATGGGGAGCCACCCCCCAAAGTCGTTTTGGCCGACTCTTTCAGTTGGTCTACACACACACATACAAACTGACAGATGCAGCAATGCCAATTGCAGTTAAAGGTATTCAGAGAACTAAGAACTCACTGAAAGAGGGGGGTCATCCAAAGTAGGAAGGGGGGTGGAGAGGACATAGCTTACATTGGCATCTAGTTGAAATATTAAAACTATTTATTTATTTATATTGTATTAAAACTAATTGTAATTAGATAAACTATGCCTTATTTTTGTTTATTTGACTAGGGGAACATTTTGTTTCAAAGTATGAAAATATTTTTAGCTTTTGAAGTACATGGTTACATTAACTCCACTACAACACGCATATGGCCACATTCGAATTTAACAATTGACACAGTAACTTATGAAGAGAAGACAACATATGTATTTAAGGATTGGCTCAATCAATTGCATCCAAATGTATTGCCCAATTTTAAGCTTTATCCCAATGATATATAATCATTGTCAATATATATGTAACGAGCATTAATATTTTATTAGACGATTGTCCAAGACACAATCAATTTTTAAAGTGAATCGTTGAATGTTTAAACTATTATTTAGCTTAACAAATGTTTTTCAATTGCCTTTATTCATAGTCGAACTATTTCATAATATACATACAAATATATCTAAATGAAAATCTAGTTTTATGTTGTGGATCGCGTATTGAATTTTGAGAAGAATGATCTGAAAGATTGCAGATACATATTCTTTTTTAGTTAAAGTTAAAAAACGTGCTAATTTATGCACATCAACGGAAAACAATAAAGCAGAATGAAAAAACTAACGGTAATCGCGAAATCGATCATTGTGCGCAGACTTTTTAGGCGTCATATTTTTATACCCTTGCAGAGGGTATAATAAAATTGGTCAGATGTTTGTAACGCATAGAAATAATCGTTTCCGACCCCATAAAGTATATATATTCTTGATCAGCATCGAAAGCCGAGTCGATATGACCATGTCCGTCTGTCCGTCTGTCCGTCTGTCTGTTTCTTCGCAAGGAATCGAACTTAAATTTTGAGCTACGTGAATAAAAGTCATATCATTCTCTTCATTGATGATTTATCTAAATTAAGTTCGAGAGTTGGTAGGATCGGACAACTATAAGTTATAGAAAAATAGGAAAGATCAGAGGTACCTCGGTAAAAATTTGTGTTGTTCAAAACAGTTCTTGTGAGAAAACTTTTTTGTTTTTTGAGATATCTCAACCAAATTTGGCACATAGATGACAATTCTACTTTTACACCTTACCAGCAAGTTTGATTCAGATCGGATAATAAACACCGACATAAATCAATAAAATCAATAATCAACCCCCATCAGAAAAAGTATGTTTTTGTGAGAAAAACTTTTTTGTTTTTTAAGATATCTCAACCAAATTTGGTGATCAGATGAGAATTATACTTTTACATCATATCAGTAAGTTTGAATCAGATCGGATAATAAACACCGACATAAATCAATAAAATTAATGAATCAACCCCCATCAGCATCAGTATGTTTGCATATGCAGCCAATTAAATACGTTTATATTTGCTTTTATATATTCGTACACAAACAACATACATGGAAACATACAAACATACATACATACATATATGCGAACACGTGCTTGAAAAAACTACAAGCTGAGTGCGAAGCAGAAAGAGACAGAAAACAATTTTTGTATTGTGTTGTTGTTTTCTAGAATTCGTCAGAAAATTTAGAGAGCGAGAAGCTGGACGCTTGCAATGTATACCGAAATAGCGAGGCCGTGAATTTTAAGTTTGGTAGCGCAATAGGTAGAGATCGGTTCTAGAAGTGACGTGAGCGGAGGTTCAACTCCGGCCTTTGGCAAATTCAAATTTTTTCTTACTGATTCTTTTTTTGGTTCAAATTTTTTTTAAATTTTATATTTCCAATTTTTAAAAGGGAAAGTAATCAATTAATCTGCAAGGGTATACAAACTTCGGCACGGCCGAAGTTAGCTTCTTTGATATTTTTTTGTTATGTTTTTATACCCTGTACCCATAGGGTTCAAGGGTATATTAAAGTCGCTAAAATGTATGTAACAGGGAGAAGGAAAATTTTCCGACCCCATAAAGTATATATATTCTTGATCAGCATCAACAGCCGAGTCGATATAGCCATGTCCGTCTGTCCGTCTGTCCGTCCGTCTGTCCGTCTGTCCGTCCGTCCGTATGAACACCTAGATCTTAGAGACTATAAGAGCTAGAGCAACTAAACTTGGTGTCAACATCCATCTAGTGTCTACGCAGATTAAGTTTGTTTCAAATTTTTGCCACGCCCACTTCCGCCCCCGCAAATTAGAAAAAACTATAACTAGAGTTCTGTTAAAGCTACAGTATTTATTTTTGGTAGACCCAATTATATAGCCAATATGTATCGTCTGACCGAATTTGACCGAAATCGGTCAATAAATATCGGAGATATACACGTATATGTTTTGTACTGAAATTCTATGGGCAGCGGCAGCTGAAATGTGTGAGCGAGATGGCATGCGCATGTTGCTTTGTACCGAATGTCGCATTAGTTTCGTTCACTGTTATGAGTGAGCGAGAAAGCATGAATTTGGTGATTCGGCTTGTTAAGAGAATTTTATGAAAAATTTTATTCAATTAATGAGGATTGCGAAGGAGTCTGTTTAAATGAAATATCCTTTTTGGTACAGGGTATACTCCAAGTCGGCAGGGACGACTTGCTTACTTCATTTTAAATAATTTTTGGTTGATATTTAGATTGTATAAAGAGTTATATGAAAAAATAAGCATTCCAAAAAATGCATTATATCCGTCTTGTATAATGATATATTTATAATATAATTTATTATAATTCGTGATCCGTTATTGATATACAATTTATGATATTTAAGATTATGAAGCAAATTTGATGTCTGTTTGATGGTAATTGCATGGAAACAGTTCAGAATGTCGAATTCTGATCTACAGCAACTATCTCTAATGATGATTGTTATAGTAGATTATTTTAATTTATACAGAAAATCGAAATTGAATCGACATCTATTTTTTGCTCATTGTAATTATTTATAGATAAATGATTGTTGTTTTCTTAAGCTATTCCTATACATATTTAATAAAGTCAATTTAATGGTTGAATTTGATAAATCGTTATAAAGAGTAACACATGTTTCCCCATCCCATGGAGCGTTACTTAATAATTTTTAATAATCTTTAACTTTTATAATAACAAGAAAATCAATTTACATAAATTTCTTTCAAATGTTTCGCGACTTTTTATAATTTCATTTTGTGTTTATGTAAAAATATTTTTATTTATTCAATTAAATTGAATAACTTTCCAAGTGCACTTAAAACTTCCTTTTTTTGCGCAAGTATTCGGCATATAAATAGTAAAAATGCGAAATCGAGTAACATCTGTGTCCAAAAATCGAATCATTTATTTTGCGTATTCAAATCGATAAAATCGAAAACGGTGCAAGTGGCTTTTGTGGCATTGTGGCCAAGAGGCTGGCCGACAGCAATCAGATCTAAACCCTTGCTAAACAATGGCCAATACATACATACATACATACATACTGACTGACTGGTAAACCGTTCAATTTGAATTCAATAAATCAATGCCTGATAGGCTAACAACTATTTATTAAAACAACAGACCAAACTTTCCATTTTCTTGTGGCGGCGTCGGTGAGTTTTCAATAGAAAATCTCGCACATTTGACAATAAATCAAAGCCTGGCCGCAGCAGATCAAAAGCCGCATAGCAGACCGCCAATTCGTTTCGACAGACAGGCACAGACTGTCGGACCGACAGACTCTCGTTGAACTAGTGCAAAGAATTTCAACAATTTTTGCTCTTGTGGCAGCAATTTTGTCAAACATCACCATCTTGTATTTGGCTAACGAACTGCAAAGAAAAAACAAAATGACAAAAAAAAAAGAAATAAAAGGAAACAAAAACAAAAATGGCATTTGTTTCTTATAGCTACGGGCTGTTTGTTCATTAAGGCCATTAAACCAGTTTTGACATTTTAATTAAGCCGCTGCAACATTGCGTATGCGCATTCTCTTTACAAACATCTGCAATAGCCAAGGTCAGGATCATAGATCATAGGCGAGAGCCTCTTATCGTCGTCTACAATATCAGCTACAATAACAACAACAAGAATAACACTAACAACAGAAAAGTTAAGCCTGCTTATCGGCCATATCAGTTGCCAACATCTGCATTGGCCATGTCCTGCAGTGAGCAGACGCGACAAGGCTCTGAAATTTGCATTTACCAGACTGTCGCCCACTTAATTACGCAGCCACGCAGTCACAGGCACAGTCAGAGAGTCATCGTCATTCTCATCCTCATCCTCATCCTCATCCGCATCCTCATCGTAGTCGTAGTCGCCTTCGTTGTTGTAGCAACAGTCGCCGGCGTTGCAACAACATGTTGCACACTAACAAGCATGCCACAGCTCAGACTTAGTTAACAATTTTGCACAGGTGACAAAACTAACAATGACCAGGATAATTTTATCTTCAAGATTCACTAACTAAAGATAGATCAAAAGTCAGCTTTATATTGATCGATCATATTTTTAAAAATGCTTCTTATTTCAATTATTTTTCAACATTTTACTGAATGAAAAATAACTATGTGATTATCTCAGAGTAAATCGGATAGAAATAAGGTAATTCTTTCCATTCGAAATTTTTATAAATGATTTAAGACTTCTGCTTTTTAAAGGTTCCTTCCACATTTCTTATTAGTAATATTTAATTCCTTTTTAAGATCAAAACTTGACTTGAGAGTTTATTTGCTCCGACAACATTTTCAGAAATTGGTTTATTAATTAAGAATAAATTTAAAATTACATAATTATAAATCGTACTCCAAAATTTAATTTATAGATAATGCGATTTCAAGTATTTTATAGACTTATTAATAAATATTCAAATACTATCTAAAATTTTAGCAAAAATCGAACAATTTATATAATAAGTTTTTTTTTAGTTATTCATCAAACGAAAACCAAATAAATCTGAAGATAAACAAAAATTCAGAAATTTCATGGATCATGGATTTTTAACAGAAAATATGCGAAAAAAAACAATACAAATTTTAAATAGTTCTTTTAGATTATCAGAAAATTGTTTTTTTATGACTCCGCTTATCAGAAATATTTTTGGCTTTATTTGCAAAGTTTTTTTTGGAACATTCTTAGGATAATGCACACTGATATCCAAAAGTTATATAAAAAGAATAATTGCTATGAAAAGGAAATTAGGTAATATTAAAATATATGAAAAATATCTAAAAAAAAAACCATAAATTCAAGCTTGTTCGTGACAAGTAATTTAGCTTAAGTTGTATTTAATGGTGGATTTAAAACAAAGTTAAAAAAACAATATAATACTGAGTAACTTTCGTCTGTATATACAAAAGTTGCAATATTTATCATCAAAAAGGATATATTGAAGGATATGTTGAAGGAATATTGTTGCTGTATTTAAACTTGGGCTGCGTGTTTGTAAACAATAATTTACCTTTGCCACCTTTTCCATCTTTATTCCACTTCTTTCTAAAAATCGAAAAAAACAAAATAGATTGCTAACTAAGCAAAACATTATCTTTGAATTGTTTAAATTATAAATAGGAACAATTAAAATCCTACAGGCAGGAAAGGGGAAATACGCTTTAACTTGTTTTGGAATAAAATTCGAAAGGTTTAACAGCACTTTTAACCAGTGTTGTATTGGACATCAGCAGGCGTGCAATTAACAAAGGTAACACAAATGTTTGAAAAAAGACTCCAATTATCCTTTCTTCTTGTATGTAAAAAAATGTAAAATCAGTTTTAAAAGGGATCCTATTGATCAGCTTAAATTATTCATAATTTCATACATATATGTACATATAATTGTTCACTTTATATTTCACTTTTCATTTTATATATATCATCGTATTCAGGTTTCTGTCTCAACTTCGTTATTGACACTTTTGTGTGGTGGACTTTTTGCTTTTAGGCTACGTGTAACTAGAAATATTTCGCAACAAATTATTCAACACTTTTGCATGCAGAGTAAGTGGAAGAGGAGCGAATGAGATGGCGGGAGACATGTGTATGTCGTCTGTAGTCATGGGCAAAACAAGGGACGACCCTCGGACTGGCCCCCACATTGTCAGATCATTCGAATAAGGAGCTGGAGAGATGGGGGGGGGAGATGGGGGTACCATGGCGTTTCATTCTCTTCCGTTTCGTATCGTTCCGATCCCGAGTGTCAACGTCTTGTCTCTGTGCTGCCGCTGCTGTTTGTCATTTCCTTTTGGCTGCGGCTTGTTAAATGCTGTTGGAATTTGCCACAGCCGGAGTCAACGGATGCCAGTAGATGGGAACATAAGAGAAAGACAAAGACAGAGACAAAGACAGAGAATGGGATAGAGTCGGGTATACATACATTGGATTATGGAGACGTGTGGCCGTAAATCATGCCAATTTAAATGAGTGGAAGTTCTTACAGCCAACCTGAGTTCTGACACTTGTCATTGGCATGGGCCTTAGACATGTGAATATGAGGGCAGATGAATTCAATCCCATAGATGTATCTAGACTGCATGACGTCGCATTGGGGGATTGGTATAGGCATCGGCAGTGTCAGTGGCAGTGGCATCAGCATCGCCATCAGGCAGAATCGTCACTAGCTTCTGCATTACTTCTTCATCAGTGTCACCGGAAATGTTGGACTTGTCGTCAGTCTGTAGGCTACATTAATCAGCTAACATTTATGGCTTGCTGATTGAGTAATGGCAAGACCCCCCGCTGATCTTTACCATCCCATAATCAAGTACTAAGCTGCATGCCATTAAAAATGTTATTGCTTTAGCCATATCGTTTCGATCTGCAAATAGTCGGGCCAGATAATGAAAATGCTACAAAGAAAACAAAACAAAACAACACCAACAAAATGGTCAATTATATTATTATCATATTCTGAATTTCAAGACAATCCCCGTATCTATTAATAAAGGACTGTGAAAGATTTATTATGAAAATTTTCTGGCATTCTTTTTTGGGGTTCCTTTTGAATCTAAGGAATTTAACAATGATTAATTCACACGACTTCTAAAATACTAATACTATAATCAACCTCGTGTTTACTTTTTATCACTCACCTACCTTTGTACTCAATTTTAATATATATTTAATATAATAATTATTTTTTATGTTCAAATTTGTTTTTTCTCTCTTCAATCTTTTGCTTTTTATTCTGTTTCCAAATCAAACTCGGTGTCAGTCGATAGAGTCCTTATTTTTTCCAACATATTTTGCTTAGATCGGAATACTTATAGAAACAAACGTAGTTAATGAAGTTCTAGTGAATAAAAGATAGTTATTCTTTAACATACCTGAACAATACCTAAAATATTTATTTACATTATTTTACGTAATTTTTTCAAGATTCTACTTCAATAAAACATTAAGAGAAAATACAAATTTAACACCGTAAATAACAGCAAGGATTTTTTTTTGGACACAGTCCTTAAAGACTAAATCAAAAAAGAAGGAAAAAATATTAATAAGTAAATATTATAATAAATATTCTTCTTTTTCCATCATTTTGACTATCGATGAATACATCCTATATACATCCTGTATACGTTTCGCGAAACTTGATCCTTAAGCGAAAAGCTGTATAATTATATTAAATTATTCTAGTAAAAAATCAAAAAAATGCATTAAATAAGTATGAAACATAATTTACCATTCAAAATGCATTTTAGCTTTCCACTCGTAATAAATAGATTTGTATACAAAATAATTACAGACTCCAAAAACCAAAAATAGTCAATAAACAAAAAAAAAGACAACTTCATCATAAATAATACATATATTTGTATCATGTAGGAAATATGTGTGTATATTTATTTTAATGTTTATTTATTAAAAGATTAAATAGGAGTTAGACGTAGAGTTTAATGACTTTACATTTGGTGTTGTGGTCTTTCACTATAGAAGTAAACTTCGCCCGATTCGTGTGTGGTTCGAACTGACCTATTGTTCCTATCCTTATGACACTGACCATATCCTGTCTCTAATATATAATGAATATAGAAATAGACACGTGGAAAAACCTGTCATCATTTTTGTTAGTGATAAGTATTATATTTATATATTTATATATGTATATATTTAAAAAAAAAATCAGTATGTGATGATTGCCGCTACAGAGAAATTTTTTAGTTCGTAGGACCGAATAATAGATATTCCGACAACATTTCATCTGTGAATAAGTCAAAGCATTCCATTCATTTAATTTTTTAAGACATAAAATTTTAAAAGTCATTAATCATATGAAAATTAAACTAGTTCAAAATAATTTTTGTATTCCTAATTTCAATTAACTTTGTTCAGAGAATTCTCTTTCCTGGAAGAAAATAGCAATAACACACGATAAAGAATTTAATTTTCTCAAAATTAGATTTTTATAGATGCAGATCAATAAATCTAAAACCGAGATTCCGATAATTTAGAATCTAGCTCTATATGTGTGAACTCCTCTGTTTAAACTTGAAAACTCTTAATGAAAGTAAAAAATGATTTATAAATGAGCAGAGCCTGGATGGATCTAACATGGCAATTGAAGTAATCCCTAATTTGGTTTATCTTTTTAGGCAAATGTCAAATGCCAAAATTTGACTAAAAGTCACCGAAATGGAATGACATAGATGGAAATAATGCATTTGCAATGATGGTAGGTATTCCTGTACAATCTCATTATCGTCACTTCGTTGTCATTGTATCACAAGTGGATTTCTTAGTTCAACTGATTTGGATGCCTGTTGAATCCTAAGTTGACGCTTTGATCTTGTCTAGCGCGTAAATCTAGCGATGAGCTTTTCGGATAAAATGCCATTTGTGTGGCAATCTTGACTGGCGAATGTTGTCGCAGTGTGCACTTGGCAAATTAACTATACACAGGGAGAGAGAGAGAGATAGAGAGACAGAAAGGGAGAAAGAGACAGCACCTGTTCATTAAACAGTCGCGGGCAAAAGGGAAATTATAGTGCATCAAATGCAGTAAACAAATGTAATCGACATCCTGTGCAGGCCACAGAGAATGAGTGTGAGAGAGAGAGAGAGAGGGAGAGGGAGTCAGACTGAGGCCACAAAGGATGCCGCCACGATAAACTCGGAAGGGGATAATGGACAACAATGGTGGGGGGAGGGATGAGCAGAGAGGGCGCCGCTTCGGCTGACAAAACAAAAAAAAAAGCAAAAAAGAATGAGAAGGAAAGGCAACGAAGCAAAGAAGGAATCGAAATGAACTAGAACTCAAAGATAAACAGAGGAATAAGGTAGAAACGAAAATGAAAACAAATAATAAACACAACGATTTTTGATTTAGCATGAAATTTAAATGACCCAACCAAGAGATGAGACAGCCAGCAAGACAGGCAGACAGAGAAGAGAGAGAGAGAGACGCAGTACCTCGACTCGAGACTCGAGACTTTACTTTGCGTTTTATTGTCAAGGCGCATACAAATATTGTCAAAAGACTTTTAAGTGGACCCGATGCGTCCCCCCTCTCTCTCATTCCTATCCCCCCCTATCTTGTCCCATTACCATTTGCATCTCCTGCTGCAGCAACGGAAGCGCCAGCAAAATAAAAAAGATGCCGACAAGAGGGAAAAGAGAAATGAAGACGACCAAGACGACGAACAGCAACCTGGGTCGGTCTGGCCTGGTCTTTGGATCTGTCTTTGGGTCCTGGTTTCATTTTTTTTTTTTCGTTGTTGCTGTTGTTGCTGTTGTTTACCCGGCGCTTCACAAGTCATCCCTAGGCGGGAGAGACCACTTGTTTGGATTTATATTTTTGGTTTGCTTAGGACGCACAACAACAGAATTGTCTGAGGCACATCCAAGGGACTTTGGGCACTTGTATTCTTAAAGTGCCAAGCAATCAAAAACAAATTATGAGTACTATATTCTGATCAAGCTAGGGAGGGAGGGGGGAAGAGACGAAGGTACGGGGACATCCTTATCACCATCTTATCAATGTTTATGATGCCAACTAATGCACTTGGCCTGCAGCCTACCTAAAGACCAAATTTTCCTTTTTTAGCTGGCATTGAACTTTCGCCAAAGTAGATGGCAAAGACAATGATGAGGAGATGAAGAAGTCGGCGGAGGACGGGGGGAGGGGGTTATAGGAGCAAGGGAGCGCACACTCTACTGACCCACTTGGCCCAAGCTAAGGCCTGGGCACCATAATCATGACTACAAATCCTATATCAATAATTGACTTGAAAGCAAACAATTTATGATGACCTAAGCCAAAAACCAAAAAAAAAAAATAAAAAAAAACAAAAGAATGAAGAAGAAGAAAAAAGGGTGCGGTAATCAAAGGAATTGTGGCCCAGAGAGTAAAGATTGACTTGAATGGATAAGACCAAGTCAGCGCGCCAACGACCTAAAACTGATGACGACGACTAAGTCGATGACGATGAGGACGATGATGATGATGATGATGATGATGACGATGATGATGCCGATGAAGCTTCTAAGAATGGAAAAGATTGGAATGATGATGATGATGATAATGTTGTCGATGAACGATAGAGCACACCAGTTGAAGGAGCGCACAAGCTAATGTGAAAGTTAAGGGGGTTAGGCAAGGCAATGATTGTTGCTATTGTTGTTGTTGTTGTTTTTGTTGTTGTTACTGCAACAGATGACCTTTGCGAAAAATAGAAAAACAAAAACCAAACCTATTCAGCAGCTCTCAAGTGAAAAAATATCTCAAGAGCAATAAATGACAGAGACCGAGAGGGAGAGAGAGAGAGAGACAGAAATAGAGGAGAAATTCCACTAAACAAATAAATATCTCGTGGATAAATATTAAAACAAAAGCAAACTGTGTCAGCAAGTCAAGGACCAGCTCCTCTATACTGTCAGAGTAGTGAAATCTCTCGAGGATTAGAGTAGCGCAAAACCAATTGATCTCTCTTCCATTGCTCCATCTATCTGTCCCTCAGTTTTTAGAATTTTAGCAATCAAATTATGGACAGTAGCAAATAAGTGCATAAATTTTTTTTCTCCTTTTTTTTTTGTTTCTTTTTGCTTTAACCGCAATTCGACATAATGATGACTCGATATTCCAGTTTGTGTGCTCTGCTGTTCAGTTGACTTGTCGATTGTCGATGGATGCTCTATTCCTCTTACCAGTTTTCACCATGAGATGCCAATCCTCAACGAGCAGCTAACAAACATGTAACTCCATCATCATCATCATTATCATCATTGTGAAGTTGCCGTTGCCTGGTTTCTACTCTTCTCCTTTTTAGCTGACTCACTTATGTAATAAGAAAATTGGCATAAACATATGTATTAGAGGAGACGACACTACAAGAAATGGCTAACATGATTATTTCTAGTCCAAATATCGAAAAACTGCAATATCATTATTGATGTAGGGCGTTCAAGGGTCAGTCAAGGTTTGACAGTTTTCCATTTTTCAATGAACTCAAAGTGAAATTTTGGCAATCGATTCGTTGAGTGAGTGTATTAAGCTATTCAAGTGAAATAGCTAAAAAAATATCTTTAAGTGCATTTTTTTATACATAAATTGGTAACTTTTTTTTGGCTTATCAATATTTCCATATTGGTATTTTAGTATATAGTATAAATTCTCTTTAAGTATCCTAGTTGATTAAGCCATTCATATCATTCACCCTAGAACCATATGAGAATTACAATAATATTTAGAATGGCAAAAACCCTTGAATACATGAAACTGGTTAGTATCCTGGTCAGAGGAATAAATGAAAATGTAAATGGTCTTGCTTTAAGTAGATACTATATCAAATACAGAATAATTTTTTAGGACTAATTAATTAGAGTGTGTCAAAGTATATAACATGGAAAATATTAATATCTTTAATCTACCTAAATTCACATAATGATTTAAAAATTCCAATAAAACATAAACATTCTTAGGAAGCTTCCATTTATTTTTCATACCCTTTTGTCATTTCGATTAAAGTCTTCAGTCAAGTAAATAAGTATATGGGAAACAATGACGATTAAATTTAAATCAATTAAAAAAATTATTTTTTCTCTTTTTTTCAATTTCTAAGCCAACTTTACCATATTACCTTCTGATTAGTCGAATTCCTTAAGTCTCTTACTGGAATATATATTTGCGTTATTTGCGAGCTATGGTATATATAAGTATATAAGCAAATAAATTGAGATTGCTTTAGATAAATAGTAGACAGAATCCGAAGCGCCTCTCTATAAGATTGTGGTAGACCTAGAGAATTATGAATAAACTATTTGAATAAACTGTTTCATTCAAACGAGAGTTTTTAATGGTTTGAACATAAATGAAATTTATAGATGTATGTATATATTATGTTTTTAGATTTATGCATCGTTAAAGTTGTGTTTCAATATCTTCTCCAGAAGATCTTGGCTTAAAACAAAAGCTTTCATTTTGCATGAAATATTTTACATCTCTTTATTGAAAAAAAATTATTTGAAGATTATTATTGAAGAAATTATATATTCGTAAGATTTCAGTTGCCGATTGCCAATTATAATTCTGAGGACAATTTTGTTCACTGAATATACTGACTATGGGTTATAAGCACGTACATATATCACATATCTACAAATTTATTATATGTATTTACATTAGACCATTTTATGATTAGTTTTTTCATTATAAATTAGTTTTGAACAATATACGTCTAATTAATAAATATATCTTAGATCAAAAATGTAATTATTGAAGATGTAATATAATACATATATATATATATATTATATGCAATTTTTGATTATTCCTTTTCCAATTTATAAAGAACCAGTGTACCAATATAGTGAAATTCATATATGTTTTTTTGTATCAAGTTTTATTTTTGAACTGATAATAATTTCAGTATGGCCACCGTTTATAGCAATTTGTTTGAAAATATTGTTAATACTTATTTCAATTACATTTTAAAATTTTTTTACTTTTTCGGTGACTACGAAACAAGAACTGAATTAGATAGACTTGAAATACATTTAAACGATCCTCGACTATAAAACATATAAATAAATTTAAGAAGAAACAGGAAAAAAAACACAATTTTTTATTTAATTTATTAAATTTAATTTCATTTCAAGTAGGTTTCATTTACCTCAAGTTTAAAATTTGTCCCACTCAATCTATTGGCATGGCATCCAATCCTATTTTTATCTGCACATATCTTTTGTTATCCAAGTGCCCGAGCCAGAAAAGTCCACATTAATTACATATATTTTACAAGAATTAAGCGAGCGAAGCGCACAATGGCCAAGACCGAAAAGCCGGCAAAAAGAAAGAACATGGCTAATAAGCTCTAAGGCCGCCTCCCCCCCTTTTTATCCAGCCAGTTGACTCTGGATGGCCTGCGAAAGTTTAGTTGCATTGTTCATTGTACCGTTTAGACTGACATCATTAAGACCACATATCCACGTATCTACGACCGCTCGACTCAGTGGCCAACTAATAACCGCCATGGCTGTATGTGTAAGAGAATGAAACGCATAGCGCCACTTAGCCAAAAGACATTGTGCGTCAAGCAGAGTGTCCAAGAGTCCGAATCCGAATCCGAGTTTGAGTTTTTAGTTGAGTTGAGTTGAGTTGAGTTCAGGAGGAGAGCCAGAAAGATCCAGTCAACAATCGAGGCTGTGGTTTCAGCTTGTGGTTGCGTGTAAGCTGTCAAACTCGAAAATTTGCAATGACAGCAAACATTGCCTCAGAGCGCTCTCAGATAAGCAGCGAAATGAACTTCGCGTTCCCCCCTTTTGCACATCCTTGTTCATGTCCTCATCCTCGGTCCCATCGCTGTGGTGGCGCACAAGTTAAAAACTCATTGTCAGTCGCTGTCTGTTTGCCGGCCGATCCAACCCAATTCGAACCGTCTCCTCCATTTGCTGTCCATTGGGGGTGCGTTGCTGCATAATAAACTGTTCTACTGCAGGGAGCCAGATGGAACTAAGTAAAGAGATGGGTCGTGTTGGTGGTGGTGGTGTCTGCATTCTGGCCAGGCTGACTAGTTTGCTAGCTATAGCTATCTAGGAAAAGGAACAATAGGGCGCCAGTTTAGTGGCCAGTGTCGGCGGCAAATGACAGCAAAGAAACAATAAACACACGAAAATAATGTAATGAGTTGCAGCCATGGAGGACAAGTGCAACTTTTTGCCAACAGATGGCACTACAGTGGGTGAAATTCCAACAATAGAGCTAAGCTAGATGATATTTGCTAAGCCTTTTGTCAGATAGATATCTATCTATCTATCTGGTAGGGAATATAAATGGGATATTTTAAAACTGTGGAAATAGTTCAGTACTTTGCCAAAGAGAAAGCTCTTATAATCATTGTGTTGCATTTTATAATTCTCAACCGGTTTAAGCGTCAAAAGTATGATATATGAGTAGAGGAAATTTCAATCAAATATTGTTTTGGTTTTACAATTGGTAAATCATTTAGATAGACACTTTACTACTAATATTATCTTCAAGTGGTTTTGACCACTTCTTGGGGTAAATTTTCCCATTGTGGTTAATGAGAAACAAGAACTTTTTCATGCCAACTAAAGGGCATATTAAATTCATTTTTAAGGATGCCCCGTGAGAAACTCGACGAGTGGGCGCGTCTTCACTTGCCACAAGATGTTACAGTGAAGAGGAGGGTGGGGGGGGGGAGGGAAAAGATGGAAAGAAACTAAAGGAATATCAAGAGCGCCTTCTTCATAATTGATGTGCCATGCATTACTAGAGAGACAAACGCGGCTACAGCTCAACAATGACATCGAATGAGAGCCATTCTGGCCTGGCCATCGGCAATCATTGTTGTCCCCATCTCTCCTTCTTATTAATTAAGAATTATTTTAATTAACGTAATAAATTTGCGGTCTGCCGAAAGGTAAGAAAAAAAAAACGAATAAAAAATCTTGGCCGCTCATATAACTCTTTCTGGTCAACAACTTTCTGTGTCCATCCAGCCTGGTCATGACTTTGGAATTGTTTGCCACTAAAACAAAAAAAAAACAAAAAAAAAAAAGGAAGGCAGAAGGCGAAAAAATGTGCGAAAATTTATGTTACCAGCGATTTTGGCGACGGCAACGACGACGACTTGTTTGCAACTTGTTTGCCGTGTTCGATTTGGCATTGGAGTTGCCCCACAGCGATGCAATGCTGCGGGATGCGTTGCACTGCGTTCCATTCCGATGCGATGCGATGAGATGGGATGCGTGTCTGTCTGCCGCCTCTCTGCTGGCTTGGCTCTTGACTATGGCAAGTGGGTCAAAGTCTTTGCAGCCTCAATAGCCGGCCCCCTTACCGAATTTCAATTAAATGCACATAAATTTTAAAATAAGTAATAACTTTTGGGAACATGGACTCGAACAAAACGTTGCCAGGCACGCTATTTGGATTCAGGTAAAGGTAAAGGCATAAAGGCAAAAAAGGCAGCTGTCGCCCGCATAGTTTGAAAAACGTACTTGTCGACGTGACCCACCCGTTTCTGGTCAACCTGTCGTTAAAAATCAGTACGGCAACTCGTTGTCGTTGTCCGTCCGTCCGTCCGTCGGCAGGCCTATTAATTAGCCAAACTTCAACACCTGCTGTGTTGTGCCAAGCAAATTAACTTGACAACTCAAATTTTTGGGAATTGGGAATTGGGTCTGAGGCGGGAGTAGCAGCAGGTCCAGGATCTGAACTGGGTTTTGCACCCTGGCAAAATTTCAATGGTTTTTTGGGATTTGAATTGGAAAATAATTGTGCGTTGGCCATTAAATTACAATGGTTGGATGGCCAACAGGCCGGGCCGACTGGCTGGCCGATTCGCCCGTCACTCTATTTTTGGATAGTCCAGTCAACCAGGTAGCAGGTGGCAAGAATATTTCGCCCACGTCCTGGCAATTAAGGCATTATAAATAAACAAAAGGCAAATAGTTATTAACTAATAACTGACGCCAGGCAGTGGAAAAAGTTTACCGATTAAATATTTATATGCTTGCCACCCGGTTGTATGGTGGGTCATAGGTCAGCAGTCAGGGGGTCAAGGTTTGACTCCATGCGACAAAAACAAACAGCAGCAAATCAATGAACTTTGAACAGCTGAAAGTAATTGCTTCGATCAGAGTTCGATTAAAATTCCCAACCCCATATAACAATAGTTGGACCTCCTATGTATATATACATATATATGTATGTATATTGAACTGTTGTCAGGTAAACGATTGATTCAAAGATAAACCAAATGCGTTTTATTTGTATTCATTTGTATGGTTAGAATATAGGCATATAATATTCATTCATAAATCAAATGAAATTAATTTTATAAATGACAAACGACATATGTACAATGGACAATTAACATTGATTGGTTTCCTATTTTACATATTGACAATAATGGATAAAAGGTTTGAGGATTTTTCAATGCATAAAAAAAGGAGTAAGAGAAATATCCTTGACCTTTAGTAAATGATAGCTAAATGATGAGAATTAGATGGTTTGAGATTATTGGAAAGTTATTAAAAGATAATAAACGACAAAAGATATGGAATGAGTCTCAAATTTTCGATTTGGTAAACTAATCATAGAATATTTATCAGTTTATTTATTTTAGGCTAACAGATATCACTTTTTAACTATGTGAGTGTTTGTTTTCGAATAGTCTAATTTGTCTTCGTATTAATTTACTTTTAATTTAATTCATAAATTTTAAACCTTTATCATATATATCAAGACTTTCGGATATGAAATAATCTTCAATATGTAAGAGATATCTACAATTAAAAATTCCGGTTATACTCGTTTAAACACTGATTAAATATATATTTAAATACTATACTTATATTAGCAATTAAAGTGTTGTAATTTAAGTAATTAAATTTATATATAATTTACCATCTAATACAAAATAAGGAATTTACATTCAAAAAAACTACCCAAATTTAACTTCAGCCAAATAAAATGGGTTGACGTATTGAGTCGTGCTTAAACCCCGATTCTTTTGTATTTATGTATATAATACGGATGGATTGATAGGTAGTATAAAATTATAAAGATATATAAACTTTTAGAAGAAACGAAAGATTAGAAATAAGAAAGTTTGGCACAAATAATGAGACATGAGTCAATTGTTTTTTCAAATGGAATCTAAATCCAATTTTATTAGATTATAGTAAAGAAATACTTTTGTCACAAAATCTATATATTTATATAGATTACAATGAAAAGCTTTTCTTAATTTTTCTAAATTCTGAAACAATTCAAGAAATGTAAATTAGAAATTTTTGATACAATTTTATTCAAAATGCTTTTAGAGTTCTTGTAAGATTTGGAAGAAATTAAATGGATTCGATACTTAGCTAAAAGATAATGAATAACTCCAAGCAAAGTATTAATATATATATCTACTTATATACATATATATTTTGTTTGATAAATTCCAAGGGAAAGGAGTTATACCTTCCACCATTATATTAAAACACAGCAAAATATTTTTTGTAAATAAAATCTTTTATTTCTCATGAATTTTCCTTTTTAATGCAAAGTAATCTCTTAATAATTCTTATTGATATTAATGATAATTTTTTAATATCTAAGTTAATTATTAATGTCACTTTGAATTTCATAAATTTATTTTTATTTATTTATTTTATTTATAACCAACAAATTTTTGCCACTGTCTTTAACAAGTAAATTAATGTTAAATATACTTTAATAAATTAGTAAATTTAAAGTAACTAAAAGCTTAATAGCGAAGAGAACGAAGATAATAAATACTCACTCTTACTTAAAAGCATATAAATTGATATATCAGTCTATTATTGTTCCGACTTGGGTATGGAACAAGTCAGTGTAAATGAATGGAAGTGAATTCGTGAACCATGGAAAAGCTTGTGCATTGGGAGTAACCTTTTCTATTCTTAAACACTCCGCTTTCGTCCCCCACCCTCCTCCTCTCTCCCTTTGTGTATACCTATTCATCTTGTGTGTGCGCGTTTTCCCTGCCCCTTTTGTCGTTGATCTCTTCACCACCACCACCACCACCTTTCCCCCTTTCTCATAACAAGTCACTTGTTATCCTCACCCCTAACCTATTCACATGCCTTTTGACACACACCTGTGAGCATTCTCAGCTGTCAGCTCAGCTCCCACATACCCCAACCCCAACCCCAACACCAACCTCCATACCCGCCGACCCCATTTCACCCCTCCTCCATTAACTTCTATGGTTTAATGTTATAACAGACAGCCGCAAAACAACAACAGCAACAACAGAAATAATAATAATAACAATGGGCTCAGGCACCCCAAACACCTTTACACACACACACACAACAACATTGGTAGTATATACATACATACATATATGTATGTATATATACATATACATAAACAACTTCCACACCATTTACAGTTCATTGAATTTTCCTGATAAATACGCATAATTTGTATACATTTTATACAGAATATGTGAACCACACACACACACAGAGACAGAAAGACACACACCTCGTCTGAGAGGGGTTGGTGGGAGAGGGGTGGTTGTTCGTGATTTGCCGCATTCTGCTTCAATGATTTGGCAACACGAGGCGGTGGCTACAGTTTGGCCATAATTACTTTGAAATAAGGAGAAATGTAACCGAGAGATGCCGTCCGATGGCATCGTCTCGAAGAAGATAACCTACAAGTTGCCGATATGGAAGGGCTCCTTCACACAACGTTGCCAACATCAACATGAAGAAACAGTTGGAAAAAGTTTCTACATTAAATCAAGCATCCTTTGCCATTTGTTGCTATTAACGTAGGGAGCCTTGCCCTTCCTTCATGCCAACTTTTCTTTTTCCACTGCTGATTTTCCGTTAATTTCCGCAACGCGGCAATCGTTGACTTTTCAACGGGCTGAAACATTG
The DNA here is from genome assembly GCA_018150375.1 of Drosophila sturtevanti. NCBI lineage: Eukaryota > Metazoa > Arthropoda > Insecta > Diptera > Drosophilidae > Drosophila > Drosophila sturtevanti. Next base: position 2,259,067 of record JAECWJ010000690.1, read on the forward strand.
CCACCCCTCCATTGGAGCCATGTCAGGCACACTGGAGAGCCATTAGAAGGAACATAGGGGGACGTACAAAGTCTCCTCACATGCTAATTCACACACACCCACACAAACCACCCACCCATCCACCCATCCACCCACACAATCACACACACACACACTGACTAAAAGGTGGAGTTTTGCAAAAGCTTTTGGTGGAAGAGATGGCGATGGAGGGTCGCTAGTCGTCCCCCCCTCTCACCCCATTGTTGTTCTCGTGTCGAAGCCGTTGATTTTTCGCATTTCAGCCTATTACACGCTTCCTTCATCGTTCGTTTTTGCCTTTTGCTCCACATTCACTTTTGGCTTTGGATCTTTTGCTTTTGTTTTCCTTTCCTTTCCCTTCCTTTCTTTTTTTTCTCCTTCCTCCTCGCGCAATGCGCCTGAGTGAGTAATTTTTGTTTACACCTTTGTAAATAAAGATTTATGGTGGCTGGAGGGCGCCACTGAGCACAGTAGCGGCACGTGTCGCATAGTCGATAATAAACCGTGTGCAGTTTATTTACGCAAATTGATTAGTTCGATTAAGGCTGCGAACTCAAAAGGAAAAGATTAGCCGTTTAAGGATATCGAAAAAAATGCATAACGGAATATAAACGGTTCGAACGGTTCTCTAGGACATTAAAGTACCGTAAAATTCTCACAAACACATTTCATTGCTCACGGTAATCTGCTGATGGTAAAGCTTAGGATTATGTAACGAGTGTTTTCATAACGACTTATCGAAACAAGTGGAATTACCATTTTACTATATCACAGAGCCCTAGTCGGACCATATATACATACATATACATATATACATATAAACATACATACATATGTATATTATAGGGAACTATGCGAAGTAGGACCTTTGGGTTATTGATGTTTGGTAATCGATTGATTGGAAGAGTGGACAGGAATTTGTTTACAACAGGTGGAAATTAAAAAGGAAAATAACGAATAACGACAATGAATGAAATTAAACTTTAATATTTATTCCTTCAGTGTTTTTCTTTTTGTGCTAATAATAATAATAATCATTTTTCAAGTTATTCATTACTTTTTAAACCAATTAATCCTAGCCCAAATTATGATGAATATGCATATATGTATGTATGTATAAGTATATGTACCTATATATACGGTTGTATGTCTCGGGTGTTTTTTGTAACGCATAGAAATATTCGCTTCCGACCCCATAAAGTATACATATACTTGTTTTCAGCTGAACTATAAGTGAATGAGTTTTTTGGATAAAAAAGTTCCTTGTTAAATCATATATAAGTCAGAAAAATGTGGCATAGCAGGATAAGAAATATATCGAAGAGAATTTATCAGTATATATAAACAATAACAATCGAGTGGAATTTTAGTATAAGAAACAGCTCTGATTCAGTAAATCACTTTGATGGATATAACTGCTATGGAATACGAAAATATTCAACATAAGGCTGATATATTTGTGGTTGTTAATACGTTCTTTTAGTGATTAAATTACATTTCATTTATATTGCTTGGAATAGAATAAAATAATATTTCACTGATGTTTTCGGGACAATTTTACTTTTTTTTTTGGTTTACCAATTAGAATTTCAAGCCAGTCCATTTAAACTTGGCCATTAAATTGTTCAGGAAGGGAGTTCAAATCGTGTGATATTTTCTATTGGGAGTTACAGTTAACTTTATTTCAAGGTAGAATTAATCGATATATTACCATGTTATTTCATCACCATATTTCATTCTTATATCAAAATAGATCACAATTCTTATACAGAATTGAACTCTATATAAAATTATTCCGATGAAAATCGTTTGATCTGGAATCGGTTCATCTATCGATTAAAATTACAAAAAACTCTGATTCAATATATCACCTTGATCGATATTATAGCTATAGAATATATTTAACGTTCCTTTAGTGATTAGAATTAAATATTATTTAAATTGTTTGGAATAAAATAAACTAATATTTCGGCAGTTTATCGTTTCTTCAAGTTAACCAATTTTATAGTTAAGAAAAAAAGTTCGAATCGCGCGATATTTTTTACCGATTAAAACAACAATTAAGTCGCTTTTAATGTATCGATTATAATAAATCGACATATTAACTCTTAATGCTAACATATTCTAGTTAACGCTAATACGTTTAAAATTTAATCGTTTCTTTTAAAATGAATCACAAATAAATATTTTTTTACACAATAGAACTATATAGTAGATAGTTCCGATATAATGATACATCGTTTGATATTTGATCAGCTCTTGTATCGATTAGAATTACAAATAACTTTTTTTTTCGTATGGATTGCCAAAAGTTAATTAAAACTTTGTTTTCACTATTAATACAAAACTTGTCACAAAGTTGTTCTTCTCTATAACTGAAATGCAATAGCAACCGGTTGTTGAATGCATCCTTCGATTGCAACATGGGTCTAGATTCAATTGGTGATTCATTTTCAACCTGGGAATCTTTTCAAGCCGCCTTTTGCCCTTTGCGTTGGATCATTAAAACTTTAGCTAAGCAAATGCAATATACATTTTTCCCCACCAGAGAGAGAGAGAGAGAGAGTGAGATAAGGGGGAAAAAGGGGGGGTGAAAACTTTTCATTTTTTCAAAGCAAAAACAAAAATGGAGACAAGGAAAAAGCAAAAAAGAGACAAGCAAGTGTAAGAAAGAAGAAAAAAATAAGAAGAGAAAAAGTAAACGGACTTGAAATAGGAAAAGTCAACAAGAGCTGATGTCATTTCATGTCCTGAGGCAGGACTTGTTTGCTAGTGCCTTGGACTAACTTATTTTATTTCAGGCCACACACACACACACACATACAAAGATAAAGAGAAATAGAGGAAGAGAGTAAAGAGAGGGAGAGAGAGAGAGGGTGATAAGATTTCTTTGGTTGGAAGACGGGGAGAGTTACAAGCCGTAACGGCGCTCAAAATGACTGACACGGCTAGCTGGTCACATGGTCAGAAGCGTGAAGCTGGCCATGGCTATAAGACATACATACACACGCACACACACACACACAGAGACTCACACACCCATAATGCGAAATGAAATTCCGTAGAACATTTTGTATCTTGCTTAGTTGTTTTAAACTTTATTGTTTACGCTTGTGATCAGCAGTGGACACGACGAGGAAGACTGAAGGCCAGCATCCATTGGGCCATTGTGTTGTGTGGCTCTAAAACATAAACGGAAGCGATTTATGGTGCAAACACAATGAACGGGCCAACGACAATAACAACAACAACAACAACAGCAGCAGATGAAAGGACAAAGGACACGGAACACGGTCACAGCAACAATTTGTGTAGTGTTGACCAACATTTCGTCCTTTCTTCCTCATGGCAGCTCATAAAAAAAAAAACAACAACAAACAAACGGACATCAAGTAAGTTTCAAGGGATGAAACTTATTTGGCCAAAAACTGAGATTGAAATCCTCAGACACAAATAAGCCAAATTGTAGAAATCAAAGGTTAAGACCAAAAACAGTTTCTGGCGGTTTTTACCCTTTTACATTCGAAATGGATGAACATACAGATATATTAAATCGATTCCATTCAATTGGTGTGCTCTGATAGGATCTAACTATTTCGTATTTGCATAAACTGATAATGAATGGCCCTTAAACTAAGTTTATGTCAATTAATTTAATTATTTAATATAATAATATAATTTATTTAATACCAAGAACTTGACTTGATTAAACATAATTAAAAGGAAGAAGTTAGAATAAAAAATGAATATTTATGTTGATTACGTTAACTGATATTTTAAACATTTATAACTGAAAGCGATTTCTATATAGTGTATGTTCTAGAATAGGATTATATTCCAATATAACCGAATAACCGAAGTTATTATTTATAGTCAATTTTAAAAATAAAATGTAGATGGCTTTCACGTTTCATTTAATTAGTAAAATACTTAATCCGATTGTTCCAATCAACTTAGTCATAAAGAATTTTGGAACTCTTTAAATTCCAATGAAATCAAAAGGACATTTACGTGATTTCCATTTATAACTTTTTGATCTCTTCATATCTATTCTGGTCTAGCCTTAAACCAGCTAAATTGTCATCACTGACTGGCCAACAATTGCAGTAGTAGCAGCATTACTATGGTGGCCACAACTAAAGTGCTTGTCACTGGTCACGGCCCGGAAGTATCTTTATTTTAGCTTTGTTTGCACACACTCAGATTCATCCACATCTCCACTAACCATCCCTATCCTTATCCCTATTCCTATGCCACATCTCACATTGAGTTTCACGAAAGGAAGACCAAGTGTTATTATCCTGCTTAGCCATAATACGTTGTTAAAATGTTGAGTCTTTGTCATTTGCTCGCCATACTAAAAATCAAAAGAAATTGAAAAATGCCAGCGGTCAAAGGGAGTGGAGGGAGCGAGGGAGGGATGGACAGAGAGAAATAAATGCCATGGCATCCCAGACAAAAAAAATAAAGAGAGAAAAAAAGAAGAAAGCAAAAAGTACCAAGGATTCCTGTGGGAATCGTTGACAGGCGCGCGTGGCCATTTTGTATTTGCGCCTTGAAGGCGACTTTATTAAATTTTCAATAGAGAAAATGCCTTAAGCATTTCTCCCTTTGATTTTGATTTGCTTCCATATTTCTGTTTAAGGGGGATCTCCGTTTCCGTTTTAGCATATTACCATCCATCCAAACCCATCCTGTAAATAGGGCTAAAGGCCGGCCTCACCTGGGCAATAAAATGTTGCCTGGTTTTCTTTTTTACCGCTGGTTGGATGGGTGGGTGGCTAGCATAAACAATTAAGTTCATTAAATTTCAATTAATTTCATTAATTGAAGCAGAAATATGCGTTTCATTTGATTTGTTTTGATATGCGGCCCCCAACTCCAGGCAGAAAAAATTAAAGACAGATAGAGAGAGAGAGATAGAGGGAGAGAGGGAGAGAGTGAGAAAGAGAGTGAGAGAGATGAGTAGAAGGAGAAGGATGATGATTGCCATTTTAGAAGACTTTCTTCAGTTGCAATTAATTACGTTGCGTCAGGCAAACCACAATTAAAATTAATTTGCCTGAACAACGAAAAATGGAAAACAAAAAAACAGAATGAAAAGAAAACCAAAAAAAAATATCCGAACGCATCCCGGAAGCAGACCCACCTAGACCCTCCATGTCTCCCCCCCCTCCCCATTTTTTCCTCTGCTTCCGCTATGTCTGGCAATAAAAATTCTCAACGTAATTAAAATCAAAGGATTTCGCATTTAACAATTTATGTACGCTATAATTTTTGGGGCCAGACCAGCACAGACAAGAGAGGATAGTCGCCGGGGTTGATAAAAGAGGGGTTGGTGGGGAGGGAGGGGGGGTTGCCCACTGCTCGTAAATTTTGCCACGCCCCACAACGAAAAACGCTTTATGGCCGTTAATTTGTTGGCCGTGGTAACGCAGTTGGTGGGCGGAAAGAATGTGGGATGAAAGGAGGAGGAGAGGTGGGGATGAAATTGGGGAGATTTCCGCAAAAGGGAACTGTGTGCAAATGATTTGTTTCCTTGACGCCTGTTCGAAAACAAAAGCTGACTGACCAGACCAGACAAGGACACAACAGAATGCACGTGACTGCATGCCACATGCCACACATGCCGCTAGAGACTGCAGGGACATGTACGCACAGTGCTTACCCTTCCTCCCCCTCCCCCTCTCTCACACACACACACCTACCCTTACTTACCCTAACCATTCGTTTTAACCCATTACTTCCTGTAGATTTTGCTGGCAGCTTCTTCTTGTACATTGCATTTCATCGCTAATTTAAGTTAATGGTCATTGTTGTAAATTACATTAATTTTAATGCGATTTCGTATACACGCATGCACACACTACACACACACACACACACACACAACCCCCTTTAACCAACCTCCCCACAACCCCCACATTTCCCCCAACAAGGCAAAAAAGCTTTTAAGTGTGTGATTGTTTGGCCATTGCACTTTTATGTAATTACCACACTAACAAATTACATCAAGTGTCACAAATGAATGCATTTATGATGTGCATTTTAAAATCAAACCCCTCCTCCCCCTTCTTCCTCCTCCCCCTTGTCCTGCCCACCACCACACCACCTCTTCAAAGTGCAGCGAAAAGACAAACCGAAATCTGTTGCTCTTGGCGATCCTACAAATTGGTCATAAGCACACAGACACACACACACACACTCGTATGTTGACTTTGCGTAAAGTAGGCTAAAATATTTCCCTGTATGTGTGTGTGTGCGTGTGTGTGCAATTAAAATGGTAAAAGGCTTTCCATGGGCCAAAAATCTACTAATTGGGTGGGCGTGTCCTCAAATGTTGCATACTCATTTAATTGGAAATGGAAATCTAAATAACAAAGTTTTTGTTGCATTATTTGTTCGAGCAAAACTGCAAAATATTGGAAACAGGAAAAGAGGAATCATTTAACAAAATTCAGATATTCAAATGCCGAATTTGTGAATCGTGAAACGAATTCAAATTTAAACTCTTTATTGGTCTTTGGAGGTTTCTTTCATTAGAATATAGCGAATTTTCAAGTTTTAGGGTTAAAATTACAGTTAACTAGTAACTGATTAAAAAAGAAAAAGTTAAGGAAATATCACCTAAAACTTATATAATGAAACTGATTGAGATTTTTCATATTTAACAAGCAGATTAAATGAGAATTGCCAATTATTTGCTATAATTATAATTTTTTCTATAATTCCTTCTATATTTTTAATATTAAGTAAATAGATACTTTATTTATTGTAACTGAACTATGCTCAGTTATTACTTTTTATCAATTATTATTTATATTTCTTTTTCATTATTAAGTAATAATTTATGTCCAAGTAATCCGATTGCTATCGATAGTCTTGAAATATTGCTCATTTCGATTAAATCTCTAATGAATTCTTTCAAAAATTTTTATACATTTTTGTTTTCATATTTAAAAACTTTTCAAAGGCTTTTTTAAATATTAATTAATTATATATTAATTAATTATACCAACATTCAAGTTAAGACCAACTTTCGGGAATGAATTTGTAGCCTTAAAGGAAAAATTCAGCCCATCAGATTGTCAATTCTTTGAGCTACGTTTTCCCTTTTTCTGTGTTATTTAGTTATATATGTTGAAAATAGAACAGTTCAACTCAATGCACGCATGATCAAACACAAAAGCATATGTTGTACATACATATATGTTAGCCTATAGATTATGCGACAAATATGAATCACAAAATGTAAAATGAGTCGCGAATAAACTACCATATCGACCACACGCATTCTGCATATTTATTTTTTGCATATAATATAAATACATATGTTGGGTCACATTCTCGGGACTTCCCTTTTCCATTTTTCACTTTTCTTTGCTTTTGCTCCAAAAAATCTTATAAAATCTAAAGAGAATTTTATCTGCTTCTCTCCGATTAGCACTGCCTTTTATACCCAAATTTTGGGCTAGACACGTCTGAGGGTCGTATATAGCCCTCTCATTCTAACTAAGCAACCTGGGGACTACGTTTAGCGATATATGTCTGAGTCTCACGGAATGATACGACAAATATAATTATAAAAGTAATTCAATGTTTTTAGTTTAGTTGTTTATCAGATAATCAGATTTGATTGCAATATATGCGCTTAATTTTATAGCTACTATAGAATACATATCTAATTAATATATAAATATTATTATTACCTATACAAAAATTTTGTATATGTATATGTTTTGATTTGTTTGTTTTGATCAGTATCTCCCATTTTTTAAATCAATTTACCTCCATTTACTAGATTCGATACATGTTTTCATCTATATTAAATTTCATATATTTGTTTTTTGAGGTTAACAAATTAAGATTTATATGTTAATCAGCTTTGGTTGGATTATTTTTTTTTAAATTCACGCATTAAAGAGATAAACAGAGCACGAGAAAATGTTTGTGTTGATTTACTAGTGAATTCCAGAAATATAAAACTGAATAGGCCGTAATATAAACAAATTAGCAAGTTATTAATAAGCTATTTTCAGATATTTTATAACTTATGCAATTTTTAGATTGATTAGCACCTCTGGAAAACGAATATATTTACTTCAACTCGCAACTAATCAAATGAAAAGATGAATTCAATTTAGTCATCTTTACAATATTCATTCATAGGAAGTAAATAAAACTTTGGTACCAAATAGATTTATGGAATAGGGCGAATGGAAACTCTGTTTTTTATATTATTTGTTATATAAAAGAAGATGTTAGATGAATTATTAAAAATCTTAAATCTTTTATTTTGGTTATCCTTGGATTTTATATAAAAATTGGTTGGTGATTAAATTTTACCCCTAAACATAATAAATTCAGCCTTATATGTTGAAGTGAATTGAAAAGTGAAGCGAGCAAGTCGTTCCTGTCGACTTGGAAGATACCCTGTACTAGGTAAAGTTACTACATAAAGTCAAACTCCCTTAAAATCGCCATTAATTCAATAAAAAATATTAAAAAGAAATTGAAATGAAATTTTCTTAACTTACAGCAACAGCAAACACATGCTGTCTCGCTCACTCGTAACAGCCGCTTCTGCCCATGCAATATATTTCAGTACTACACGTAAATTCGTATATCTCCGAAGTTTGTTATCCGAAATTTGGTAAACTGGTACACATTGGGTATCTAATTGATTGTACGAAATATGAATTCGATAACTTTATTTCTACACTAGTTATTCTTTTTTGTTAAATTGCGGGGGCGGAAGTGGGTGTGGCAAAAATTTGAAACAAACTTGATTTGCCTGCACACCAGAAGATTCTTTAAAATTTGGTTGCTCTACCACTTATAGTCTCCAAGATCTTGATGTTCATACAAACAGACGGACAGACGGAGAAGTCTCAATCGACTTCGCTATTGATATTGATCAAGAATATACATACTTTATGGAGTCGGAAAATTTTCCTTCTGTCTGTTACATACATTTTAGCGATTTTAATATACCCTTGTACCCTATGGGTACAGGGTTTTATAAGAACACACAGAACACGATATAAAGATTAAGATGAAACATACTTAATATATTATTAGAACATATTTACAACTTAAATATTGTACTTTAACAATTCCTTTTAAAGATTTTCGATATTCAAGGGGGTAACTTACATAATTAGTTTAGGCTTTACGTAGAAAATTCCTTACCCAATTTCAAAATGTATCCTGCTAATGAAAGCAACAATAATATTTCTAATCAAAATACATGTGTTAACTATATACAATGATTATTTGATGATTAAAAATGAATTTGAAGAGGTTAGAAAGCAATCGGAAAATTAATACCGGCACGTCTTAAAAAATTTCCCAACTTGTCACGTATTTTCGAAATCTTTACATTAAGTTTCTCAAAATTTCTGTGTTTAACTCTCAGCTTTCTTGTAGCTGAGATTCTAGAAGAATTTATCGTTTTGGGTAGCATTACCTAACCACAGATATACATACATACATATATATACATGTAAATCTCAGATAAGTGTCAGTTTTTCTTAATTCTATGAAACTTCTCACAGATCATTTAAATAACGAAAATGTAATTTGATAATGAAAAGAATTTTCATTTCATGTAAATAAAAATCATTGCTTTCAGTGATATAATCGCAGTCGAAGATGTTAAGCGAACATAAATATTATTAAATAATAAATCTTTAATTTTAATTATTTTTGTTTACTTTCCAAAATGAACCTACGAAATATTTTTGCACTCTGTGGACTCTTTCTCCTATTTGGATACGAAGCAGCAAGCTCAACTTTAGATATGATTAAGATGGATATTTATAGGGTGAGTGGAAAATTGAAAAGTGTGTGAAAAATATATAAATCCTTCTGATTGAAATACCTCGTTATAGAATTGGCGACACTCAATAATCCATGAAGATCTATGTACCTCAAGCTGTTGCAAACCTTTAAAGCCATCTCTGGTCTATATATCAGAACTTATAGACCAAATAAAAGCCATTTCACAAGCAAAAATAGACATGGAACTTAGCAAGAGATTATTGGAAATTGATGAGTTGAAAGTTCAAGTTAGAGTTAATAATCGGCAGATTGAAAATTTAAACAGAACAAATGAGATTTTTCATCTAACTATTGAAGAATTACGAAAAGCAATTGGTAGACATCAAGAATCTGTTAAGGAACAGACGGATATTGCAAAAATTAATGAATTTATTACAAATACAATTAATATTCAGAGGGCAGAGATAAAAGATTTAAAACTTAAATTAGCTAATAGAAATAAAAATTCCTTAATAGTGAAGCAATTAGAAAGGAAACCGAAAGCAAGTTGCAAAGGTCTCCCAACGGGTATTTATATGATTAAAATTCCTGGAGTTGAATCCTTTCCTGCTCTCTGCAATGGAGATATTGCTGATGGCGGATGGATGGTTATTCATAGACGATTTGACGGTAGCGAAAATTTTCAAAGAAATTGGACAGATTTCCGTAATGGTTTTGGCAGATTAGATGGAGAATTTTTTACAGGACTGGAACTTTTACATCGTATTACCAATTCGGGAACTTATGAGCTATATGTAGAAATTAAATATTTTAATGGAACGAACGAATTTGCTACTTATGATAATTTCACAATTGGTAATGAAATCACAAAATATAAGTTGGAATCATTAGGTAAATTCAAAGGGACAGCTGTCAATCAAATGCGGCACAATTTACATCAGAAATTCTCGACAATTGAACAGGATAATGATAAAAAGGATAATGAGAATTGTGCTTTGACATCCTCTGGTGCTTCGTGGTATAATCATTGTTGGGGACCGTAAGTTATCGATTTAATTTTGTTTTATATAATAATTGAAAAAATTATATTTACTTTATTTACAGCAATTTTAATGGCATATATTATGATCACGATGTCTTTGGGAATGACACTATAAGTTGGTATCAATATGATTCTCTCAAATCAACCCAAATGCTTATTCGTCCAAAGCCTAAAAATTAATATTGTATGCAAATATAGCTAATATATATATATATCATTGTAAAAATAAAAGTGTTTAATCGATATGCAAAATAAAATTATATATATAGACCAATTTATACGATAGGGTTATTATATATGTTCATCTGACTTATACCTACATAGTAATGTCTGCAATCAAAATACGTATAATTTAAAGATCGATTTAACAGTGGATTATAAAGCCATTCGATTGGATTTACATATTTAATATCTGCATTAAGCCATCTGCAATGCCCAATCTCACCTTTCAGATATGCCCAGAAGAGAGTTGAACTAAATTCTTTCCTCTATGTTGGTCATGTAAGTACGTTTTTTTTTCGCTTCCATTTGGGGGGTAGATTTTTCTTTTTGGCTGACACAGAAAACAAATAACCTGGCCAATATTGTTGTTGTTGTTGTTGCAGTTGTTGTTGTGTGGGCACTCACGTAAACAGAATACAGAGCATGGCAAGAGTTCCGTTGCTGCTCACAATATTTGACTTCATTTGCATAATATGCAGCAACGGCAGCAGCAACGGCAGCAACATCAGCAGCCACATCAGCAACATCGGCGAAATGTCAGGTGCAAAATATGCAGCCACAACATACGCGGCGTATACGCAATGCAGAGTTGAGCAGCAAAAACAAACTGGCAAGTAAACAAGGCTGTAAAGTTGTGGACACAGAGGAATGCCAAAGAGCTAGACACTAGACACAAAATGCGAGAGGAGGAGCTGGGGAGAGGGGGGTTTTTGGGTTGAAAATGAACCGACCGATGGCATATCATTCGATGGGGCCATAAACTGAACGACTGATTGAACAGCAAACATAGGGCCCAACCTCCAACCTCCTCCCCTTCTGCAGTTCCACCAAACCAACCATCATGTAAAACACATGTTGCCTCTTATTTCTTTTACTATCTGGCCCACACTCACCTCCTCCCCCTACAACCCACCCATCCCTTTAGCATATGGAGAATTGGACAGTCCCTGCGGACAGATATCCTGTTCAGAGCGTAGCCAATTTTAAGCAAATATTATTGTTTGCATTTATGTTTGTGTCTGATATGGCACGGCCGATAATGGACATACACACACACACCTACACAGCTTTTTGATCTGGCTTGGTAACACTGCACTACCTAAATATTATCCTTAAATAAAGTACATAAATATTGATTGAACTATTAAAAACAAAATCAATCTATTTCCAATAAAATTAAAAAGAAAATAACAATTATTTTTAAAGTTCTGATAACAAATTGGAAAAGTGTTGAACAGTGTTCAAAATTATGCAGACAGGTGTACGTAACATATTTACATACGTATATGTATATATATATACATATATATACATATGTACATACTTACACTGGCCTTCAGTTGTTTAAAGTTCTCTTTTCATTATCCTGTTTCCACAACAATTGTTGTTGTAGTTGTTGTTGTTGCTGTAGTTGTTGCTGTTGCTGTTGCTGTTGCTGTTGTTGTTGCTGTTGTTGTTGCTGTTGTGTGACTTGAAGCATAGCACACAGAGCATGTAAACATAACCTCAAATTAAAATATGTTTGCTTATGTAGTGTGTATGTAAAGTAAACTGTACGTTAAACTATGTACAACTGGATACTAGAGTGTAACCAACACTGTCAGTATTCCCCCTCTCCCCTTTCACCCACCCCTCACCCACCATTCTGCAAGTGTGATAGAAGGGAAAAACTCCTACGTCCAAGGCATAAATTAAAAGTTTTGCAAAAATTTTGTAACGAGCTAAAGTTTTGCCAGGCGAAAGCTAATTATGCATAAAGCTGCGAACCATGACAAGGGGTTTATTTACCTTCTGGTCTATTGCAACCCTTTCACTCAGCAAAACAGAGAGTTGTGGTAAGAAGGGTTTGGGGTGTGTGTGTGTGTGTGTGTGGATATATGTATAGAAAGAAGGGCAAGGCGATATTATGACAGCTGCTATAGCTGGCAGCCAGCCTGTGGTCAGAGTCCCGTCAGCAACGGAAATTAAACGCCTCGATTTGCGTGCCTGTCATATATATATCAGGTATAGCCAATTTTAACTAACTATATGTCTAGAATAAAACAGAGAAAAAGAAAGAGAAAAAATTACTTGGCCAATAAATTGATTAGAATTTATGGCAACATTTTTAACACGGTATTGCAATATACAACCAAGTTAATAACATTATAAAAAGTGAACTTTTTGATAAAACAAAAACCAAATTATTAGATAATATTCACCAACATATTGTGATCACGATAAGAAGAAAATTACAAAAGTATGAGAATGGTTTTTAGAAACAAATAACTCAGGTTAAGAACTTGGTCAAATGGAACTATAACTAATGGTTTGCCCACTCAGTAACTATATCCAAATTAATGGACAATTATTAATGTAACAACTTAAGAACGAAAAGCATGTACAGTAGACGCTGGTTATAACGTTTTACTGCTTTAAATGGTAAACACACGAAGATCTGATTGGTTTTGTAGAGGGCTCACCAATCGAAGTGTATTAAATGGCCAAAAATTTCAGTTCGAAAAATTACTTCCATTTAATTCAAACAACAAAATGTAGGCAAATAATACAAATTTCAGTGTTTTTCACATTTACTTGATATGACCAACTTTTTCTTTGTCTATTACCTTGAAACTGTTCAAAAACGAATCATCATCATCATCAGACCAAATGCTTATTCGACCAAAGTTAATGACATTTGAAAACCTTGATATATATAACAAAAAAATATTTATACGCGATTCATAAATTTGATTGTTTTATGTCTATAAATACCTAAAAATGTCAATTAATTAATATAAATTTATTGTTATTTCTGTTTAATTAATATTTATACAAAATTTCTTTTGCGTCTTACAATTTTTCTAATGAAAATGAATTTTATGCAAATAATATCGCTAGTTGTATGAAACATAGATGTTTAAGTGAAAATAATTTTCAGTAAAATAAAGTAAATACATAAAAGTAAATTCTACATAAATTTCGAACCAATAAAAGATACTTTTGGACCGATCCCTTCTCTTTCTAACGCATTAGTTATTCTTCACCTCAAGACCAAACAGAAGTTGCAATTTTTTGCATAATCCTTTTTTCTTTGCATTTGATTGGATCCATTAGAGGCTGCAATGATATATTTCTTTCTCACTCATTAATCTCGAAAGTGGTGGCACATCGATCATCATCATTCTCGCCCCAGTAACCACATATCTATAGTATATACCCGGCCCTGGGTTTGGTTTCGGTCTTTTTTTTTTTTTTTGGGAGTGGGATTTGTGGTCAGAGTCTCTGAGTCTTAAACCGCAGATTTGGCTTCATCACATCTCCATCTACATTTTCGCATCTCTGATTTATGTGACACACATTAGGATGAGGATGCCCCGTTCCTGCTGTGTCCCTGAACGCAAATTGAATGCCGCCATGGCAAAAGGGTAAAACATATTGCCGCATTTTATTATATTTTAAAATTAACAATTCTAGACCTTGGCATTTTTTTTAATGCATTTTCGTGCCGTTGGCAATGGGAATTACTCAAAAATCTTGGACAAGAAATTGCAAACAGGGCGCGCATAATTTAAAGGATAGAGTCAAGTGGAGTGGAGTGGAGAGAAGAGGAGAGGAGAGGAGAAGCGAGCCAAAGAGAAGAAACTCTGACTAGTAAAATTAAAACATTTATCCGAGAGCTGCATAATAATTAATGCTGGCTTAAACTTATTAATTTATTTAAGAAAATCCCAGCACAACAAATAGGAGGTGCGAATGCGAATGCTTAAAGTCCACAGAAACAGAAGTAAAATGTGCAATAAAAACCTAAATGGCAACTCGAATGATGGGCAACTCCCTTCAATGGAATGAAACTGCGTCTTTTGCAGTGTACCCAAGGTTTGGTGTTCTATTCTCTGCTTCATTCTGTTTCTTTCTCTTATTTCTCTTATTTTTCTTATAATTTTTCTTGTTGTTGTTGTTGTTGTTATTTTTTGCTGCAAAATGTCAGTACGCCCTCTAGGGACAGATTAGCGATTAATCTATGGGGCATGGTCACATGCACTATGACTACGAATGCCGGTCCTGGTACAACCCTTCTTCTTCTTCATCTTCTACTTCTTCTTCTTCTTCATCCATGGGTTAGGTTTGGTGGACATGGAACGAGGTAACGATTAAAAAATTTCCACATAAAAGACTGAGCACTTAATCAAAGCAGATTTAGCAGAGGAATAGAGCGAAAGGAGGATGAACGAATCGAGCATTGTCCCAGACCAAGAGCTAAAAAAAAAAGTCAAGGCAAAGCCAAAAGCGTTTATGCGGCGCTTTGTCTTTCGATGCTTCTTTTTTTTCGTTCTCTATAATACCCTATCAAAAAGGTATGCTAGAAAATACTTGTCTTTTCGCTGGAATATATATATATATATATGTAAATCAAGGTCTGCATTATTCCTTACATTGCAGGTAAAAGGGACCAAGGACGACCTTTTTCAGTAAGTGACAGGTGTTAGAAAAATAAGCAAAAACAGGTAAATAGAAATTAGGAAAAATTCAAGGATAGATATATGATTAATAAACGAAATTTACATTGAAGTTGCATTCGATTCCAGGGATTGGAAATTTCTTTTTTAACAAACAGATTTTCTCAAAATATAATATTATATTCATTTGTTCCTTGAATTCTAACTCTTTATTTAAATTAATATCAAAATAAATGTTAAGTATTTTTAGTTCTAATTTTGTTTTCAAGAATCAAGATTCTACTACATTTTGTTATAAAGAAGGGATCAAGGTAAAGACAACCATATAAAGTTTATTTTTATTCTATTAAATTTCGTCCATTTCATCTGTGCAGTGAAAAAAAAAGAATTTTTCATATTTATATTGATATGGCAACGCCAGATGCCAAACCTTTTTACAATCGCACAGACTAGAGGAAGGAGAAGCAAAGTAAACGTGAACCAAGACAGACGTGTGCGGAAAACTGAGTCTCTTGGAAAATTCGTAATAATTAAAACAAAACGGAAACACCAGCAATAACTTCAAGGTAAGTTCTACATACATATAATACATTCATATTACATACATATACATTGATTAAAAACTAGTTTAATAGAGCATCATCATAGTCGGTTAAATGTTTTTTACAATAATCTTTTCTTGCTTGGATTTTAACTACATATTACAAGCATTTTTATTTCGCTGAGCGTTGCTCATAGTTTTTGGTGCGCTTTTTCATTTCGCGCTCAGTCAATTCTTGTCTCAGCTTCCAGTTACCCTCCCCCTCCCCCCTCCCCCTTTCCCCTTTGTCATCCAACCATCCATCTATCCACCCATCGACCTTAAATAGTGGCAAAGACATTTAACAGACATTGCCGCGGTGCTGCTGCTGCTGCTGGTGCTAGTGCGCTGCATTTGTCAATTTACTATGAGTTGAAAGGGGCGTGGTCTTTCGCATAAAAATGATATATGTGAGTGCTGAGTTAGCAATTTTCATATGAATTGGCAAGTCCGCAATTCGCTTTATGAATTTCTTTATGGCCAAACCTATAAAATATTTTTTTTTTTATTCTGTTCTTTTTTTTTTTGATTGTGTGTGTGTCCCCATGTGCAAGTTGAAATTAAATGCTTGTTGCGTTTCATTTTGCTTGATTTGCTTTCGAGTGGCATTTGGCGATGGAAGGCCAAAAGGAACCGTGAGTTTGAGTTGCAATTATGGACCAAAAAACCACAAAATGGCCCAAAAAGCTGAACGAAAAATATTTTGTTGGCCTTGCCAAGTGGCAATCCACACACACATAGCATATACACACACAAACACACTCTCTCACACACACACACACATAAACATCTCTTGAAAGCCCTACAAATTTAGGTATTTCTACTGTAATCCTTTTGTGTGCTAATTGGAGCGTTGCTATAACATAAAAGCCTTCACCCATCACATCCTTCCCCCCTCCCCACCCAACCATTAGAATATTTTTGGGCAAAATATTTGGCATAAACAGTTGGCCATCATGACATTGAAAGCGGCTTAGACCAGCCACTTGGCAGCCTACACAAAATGTAAATAAATATTAAATACTACACTTTAATTGGATTTATTTCTCGTGGTAAAAATGTACATACTCTCGTTCGTACATGTATAAAAAATGTTAAATCAAATGAAATATGAACAGAATTCCATTCAGTGCAGCAAAATACTATAAAAAAGAAGAAAAATAATAAATAAAAACATTGTGAATTCATTTCAATTAACCGCATAAAGTGAGGCTTTTTTCCCCCGTTCAATTATCAACCATATATATGTACATAAGATCAGAATTAGGCTGAACTGTAACGAAGATTACATACACTTTCAATCATTCAGTTAGAATAGGTTACATAAACTTTAGTAGTAATTAAATTGAATGTAAGTAGTTAGATTAATTAAGAAAAAACGGACACATTGAAAATAACTCGAAAAAATAATGATATAGGATAGATCGCTTTATTGGGAAAAAAACATAAATTAGTAAGAACATTAGACAACGAAAAGTTCAATATGAAATTGGAAATGTATTTATAAACTTTTGATAAAAAGTGTATAACAAAAAAGGAAAAGTATTTTAAAAATTTTTAAACAGTCTTTCCCTGGAATTTCAATGAATAAATCAATGTAGAATTATTAAATAAATGCCTGCCCGGTTACCGCAATATTTTTAAACGATTTTATATGTTCGAATACTAGTTTGGAAAATTTTTATATATTTAAAAATTTTAACTCCTAGATCTCGGTGTGAGATAAGCTGGCAAATGTCTTACAGTTCATTTACTTTTTTTTTGTAATTTAGTATCAATAAATAAATTTTTAGATATGACAATATATGTTAAGGTAATCTAAGTCTACAATTTATTTAAAATTAGTTAAAAGTATGAGAAAAGAAACATTTTTACAATTTATTTTATTTTGAAAGAAATAAATCCGTGTTAAAATGTTAAAAAATTTAACTAAAATATTAATAATTCAGTAATTAAATTAGCTGTGTAACTAAAAATGTCTAAAAGTTTAATTTTCACCGATTTCTGTTTTCGAATCATCGATAATAATCAATTTATACACATATATATAATGGCATATGGCATTTTAATGAAAAATAATTTTTATTTTAATTAATGTTTTAAGTTAAAAAAAAACCAGCAACAGAAAAGTAAAAAATAATAAAAATTAAAATAATATGAAAAAGTCTTAATTCTATATTGAACAATAGTTAATCAGTGTAAAAAAGAAAATAGGTTATAAAATATAATCATAAAATTTTTATGTGAATAATTGTATTGTGTAAATTAATGACAAACAAATTCTATTTCTCTCTCCCTCTCTATCTCTCACTCTTTCTCTCTCTTTCCTTGGTAAAATAATATGGGAATCTAACGAATTTTCAAAATGTTTTATATGTGCTTAGAAAATTTAAGCTTATCTTTAGCTTCTTTTGTGGAAAATCGTTCCAAAGCTTTAACGGATTCTGTTGAACAAATATAAAATTTAAATTAAAAACATTTTTTAAAATGCACCTTTAGGGTATATTCAAGTCGTTCCTCTAAATTGCATTAGGCATGTGAAATCATTGAGTTGGGGCTAACCTTGCCCGGCAAATCATTCACATTGATTGAAATGTAAAATATTGAATACTAATTAGATCGCATACAAAATATTTGACGTTGTATTTTGGCATGTTTAGGTTAAAGTTTTATGAGATTCTAATTGCTAATATTCTGTGTGTTTTTCTAATATATATATATATATATATACATATATATGTATGTATATATATTTTTTGTTTGATATAAAAGTATTGTGACAGAAGCCGCTGGATTAATTTTAAGTATTCGAGTTGTTATTCTAATTTTAATTAGAATTCGTATTAGATAAGATAATCGAGCCTCCGTTAGCTTATTTTAGTTTTTTTTTTTTGGGATGGGTAATGAAATAATAATTCCATTATCATGATATTCGTTGTCGATGTTCTCTTATCAGTCCGAACTAAAGTACACATTCAGAGCTCATTCACAGTCTGTGCTACAATTCGAAAGAGATGCTGAGTCCATTTATTGAGAAGCATTGACGCCACAAAGACGTATGTACTTGAACGGAATTTGTTGTGAAACTGAGTTTTTCTATTGATAAGATTCAAATATATATGTATATATATATATACGGACAATTAATACGACATATATTTGTGCACTTGACTTCCGAGTAATGAGTAAATTTTGGTAAATTTAGAACAGTCTTTCGTATTGGATAATCTGCTGTTATTACTGGAGAGTAAGTACTTAAATAATATCTTATATCACTTTAACAAAAACACTTTTAGTTTGGAAATATATTATATCAAAGGTGGGGGGGAAATAGAGGGACTTTTAGTGATTGATTTCTTTATGATTTGTTCAATTGGAACTATTTGATGTAAGGTTTGATTCTGATATGCATGTCAATCATTATATTGAAAAGTGAGCAAATAACTTTTGTTTGTAATTCACAGATCGATTTAGGTCAAGTTTATATACATATATATACATATATATTTATTTGCATGGATCACTATCCACTACATCCAGATGAACGGATGTGCTATCTAATGAATTAAATGACAGTGACTGAGAACAGGCAGAGATAATTGATAATATTAATAATAATTAATCCAATAACCGACTGATCAATTGATAAAGTAGGTCTGTCCCATGAACAATAATAATGTGACGTAATCACACAAGGGTATTCTCAGTTTTTTTTTTTTTTTTGTATTTTATAAAGTTGTATAAATTTCACTTTGTAAGTTCTGTTTGATGTTTGAAAAATGAAAACAAACAATGGGAAAAAAATATCAAGGTCAAAAGAATACAGGAAATTGAACAATAAATGCCTGCCAAATAAAATATAAATATTTTAAATACATAAAATTAAAAATATATTGTTACACAAGCTTTTGCAAAAACTATTTTAGTGAATTATTCAGAAAGTAACTAGAAAGATACTAAACGATAAAATGCTACGGAAATGCGAAATTCCCAAATGGTTAACGGCAGACAGATGTATTGACTTGTGGAATAACTGACGTCATTAATGACGGAGAAATTGTCAATGTGACTCTCTCAAAGCGATCTACTCCCTAGATTAGCGATATTATAATATCTACATACATATGTGTTCATATATATACATATATATCATGTATAAACACAGATGTTATGCACATTATGGGGGTCCATCTTTATAATGCAATGTTTGATAAGATAGAAACAATTTACATATACAATTGTATATATACATAAAATATAGTTTTATCGTGAGTTTTCTATAAAGTTGTTAGCTTGTAATCTAAATCAGACTAATTATCATAATTTCTTACTGTTACATTTAATTAAGATGCATTTCTCAAAATCGTAATTACCCCTGCCTGCAAATTTCTACCCGGTTAGATAAAATTTCAAGTTTAATATTTCTATCGAATTGCCTAATTTCATTCAAAATTGCGAAGAGTAATTAAAGTTCTTGAACTCCGAGTGGAAAATAGCCGAAAACCTGTAATACTCATAGGGTAAAAGGGTATATTAAAATTACTCAAATCTATGAAACAGGCAGAAGTAAACATTTCCGACCCCAGAGAGTATATATGTACATATATACATATATTCTTTATCAGCATCAACAGCCGGGTCCATTGAGACTTGTCCGTCTGTCCGTCCGTATTAACATCCGTCTACTGTCTATGTAGATCAAGGTTGTTTCAAATTTTTGCGAATAACTAGAGCTATCGTATTTTTTTTTGGTACACTTAATCATATTGCTATTAAACATTATTTATCAGTTGACGAAATTTTCGTTCTGGAATCGGATTATAAATTTCATAGATATATGTATATAATGAAAGTATTGTACTTTGTAAGAGAATATTATAACAAATATTATTTTTAATTAATGACGATTTCGAAGTAGTTTGAGTTTATGATATATCTCTTATTGGTACAGGGTATACTCCGATTCGGCAGGGACGACTTGCTTACTTCATTCAAATATATAACTCGATATAGGTCTCGATATAGGAGTATATCTGACCGGAAGATTCAAAATATGTAGTTTTAATTTTGCTGGATCGTTAAAAATATGCATATAATATGTATATATGATCTATGTATATAAAATAATATTATTTTAAATTTAAATAAATTGTACGGAATCTTCCTCAAGGTCAGCTTGGAGTGAACCATTTAATTATTTATATTGATTAGCTTAATAGACTAATTAATACATAATGTATGGTGAAAGTTCAGGAATAAAAGTTTAGTGATAAACAACTAACTAAGACAATTGCAGCTTATCTACGGATTATCATGATTATCAACTTGTGCTATCTCATGACTGCCATCGCATAACAGGCCAGTTCTTTTATATAGTAAATCATATATGATCAACATCTCAAGACGGTTGGTTTTTTTTCAATAAGAACTGCTATTTGAGACGGCTAAAATATCTATAATATTCGTAGTGAAAAACCAACACACGATTATTTTTGATACATAATGGTCATGAAATCTGAGTAATAAATTAATATTATTTTAAATTTAATCAAATATGTTATTTATATACTTAAATTAATCATTCATCATTAAACAAGATGAAACTTGGAAATTATAACTTTTCTTCATTTAAATCATATAATTTTTGTAACTATAATTAATATGTTCTTGGTATTAATTGTTGGGTAAAATTTGATTAATTTTTATTTATTTTTGTTTTCCTTGTTTACAACGAAATTATCTTTTTGATTTGTTTAATCATTGATTGAAATGCTTAAACATTTCTGCAACAAATCCGATCGATGGCTTATATCGGTTGTCAGTAGGAAATATTGGCGAAAATATTATTCATTTGCATATTTATCATGTTTCGATCGTAGTGCCAATAAAATGGGAGGGGTGTAAAAGCAAGAAAGAGTTTAGTTTTTTTTTTTTGTATTTTGTTTATTTTGAATTTCTTTTTTCTTGTTATGCTATATCGTTAACTCATTGATTGGCCATCCAATTTGCATATAATTTATTTTCAATTGTTGTGACATTTTGCCAGCCACCGAGTTATTGCGCAAGGTCTTCGAAATGGCCAGACAGGTTGCTTGTCTTTGGTATTGCCGTGGGAACACGTTCGGAAAGACAAATCTCTTCTGCCTCTCACATCTTTGTCTCTCTTCCACTCTCTAACTCTTACTCTCTGGGCCAAATATAACTTTCACTCAATTGTTGTTGGCCTGGCATTTCCTTAATTAAGCCATCTTATAAAGGAACTATAAGAGGGTATATATATATATACATATATATATATTGTTATCTAGCTATAGACAATGGCTTAATCTACAGTTAGATGCAAGTATCTACTGGCGCACCTCCTTCAATTAATGAAGGAATCCAACTTCATTTACCTACTTTAAGAGTAAAAGTTTCAACAATTGTACAAGGAGATGGAGCATCGCTCCCTATCATCTTAAAATGCCATTCAGTGGATGGGGTGGAGAGGTGCTAATCCGGGCGGCAGCAGCTACTAGTGCTAGTGACGGTGCCGGTGCCGGTGCCGGTGCCGCTACCACTACCTTCCACCAACTTGTCACGTTAGTGGCTGGTGATCTAGTGCTCTGTGCACGCTGCGACTGAATGTGCTCCAACAATATTTGTTGCCACTCTCAGGCTTCATGCGATCTTGGTCACCAACGAAACCGGTTCGAAGCATAAGAAGAAAAAATAAACAAAAACGATACAAAAAAAAAAAAAACGATCTATTTGGATACCATATTTTTACGCCAGTCTGTGGTTAGCTGGTCCACGACCAACCACGTTTTAATACGGCTACGATATGTCTAATTTGTGTTAGAGCCAACAAATATTTGAGAAAGTCCAACGGAGCACCCATCCCCCCAGAAATAGATTTGACTTTAGTTTAATTTACTCCTAGGTACTAGTAGGCCTTCTACACTGAAAGAAAACAATTTTTTTTTAATTAAATGAAAGAAAAAATAACAATTATTCCCAGCAATCCTTTATAGCGTCCAATTGGAGCATGGATGACAAAGGAGCCGAAGATAAAAAGAGAAACAAAGAGGCGCAACTACGTCCAGTGACAAAGACAGCAGATCCAATTATATCACAAATCGGTGATTTTCGACGATATCAGCTCTTCTTCTGTGCTTTGATATTCCTGTCCAAATTTGGTACAGGATGGCATACCCTCGGACACATTTTTCTAGCCGCTCCCACCAACTTCACTTGCGGCACAGAAAATGTTACCGATCCCTGCAGTGATCAATGCGATGATCCTCAATTCGATACAAGCGTTTTTCAATCCACAATCATCACCGAATGGAATCTTACATGTGAAAAGAAAAGTTTAGCAAGTTTATCCCAATCAATTGTGATGCTCGGAGTTATGTTTGGTAGCATGTTATTTGGCATGATTGCAGATCGGTAAGAAGATAATCAATCAGTTTGAAAAAATATAGATGTCGTTTCTACATTCACCTTTTCTCTCTCTCCGTAGATGTGGACGTCGTCCGGCATTTCTGGGTTGTTGTTTCATGCAGCTAATCACTGGACTCATTGTATGTCTTTCGCCTTCTTACTGGTTCTATTGTATATTCCGATTTCTGGTTGCCTTTGCCACTGGAGGCACTATGACCACCAGGTGGGTTCTCTCTCTCTCTCTCTCGTTCTCTTAATCTTTTTAATATATAACATATATTATCTTAATTTTCAGTTTTGTTTTAATCATGGAAATTATTGGACCAAAGAAACGTGAACTTGTGGCCATTCTTTATCAGATCCCCTTCAATATTGGCCACGCCTCATTGGCCGTATTTGCCTACTTTATACGTACCTGGCGCTGGTTTCAATTCAGCATTACCATATTCTCAGCTGTATTTGTTATTTATATATGCTTAGTGCCGGAATCACCCCGATGGCTCTTTACCACCGGACGTGTGGATAAATCTATACAGATTTTAGAAAAAATTGCCAAACATAATAAAGCACCCACAGAAAATATACGGACAGAGATTGAGGCCGGTTACAGGGAATTATCATCCCGACAGCCAGCCAAAAAAGGAAATCTTCTTGATTTATTCCGTACACCGTATTTGAGACTGAAGACCATTTGCATGGCCAATAATTGGCTGGTGGTCTGCATGGTCTATTATGGCACTGCCCAATATATATCCAAGTTGGGTGGCAATATATTCCTTAACAATTTGATTGCTGCCGGTTTGGGTATACCAGGAACATGCCTCTGTGTGATCCTTACCAAATTTCTTGGACGTAAAATTACCATGATGCTATCGAATAGTGTCAGTGCAATTGGCCTAATCCTTTTGGTGTTTCTTAGCCGATCTGCCATGTGGATACAAGTCACCTGTGCTACGTTGGGTCTCTTTGGTGCCTCAGTCACATTCCCCAATGCCTATCTTTATGGCGGTGAACTATTTCCCACTGTGGTGCGATCGAATGGTGTTGGACTCTGCTCGATGGTTGGTCGCATTGGCTCCATTGTAGCACCAATGATCTGTGATCTGGCCATCATTCAGCCATGGATTACCCCCCTCATCTTTGGCATATTCTCCATGTTGGCTGTAATTGGAACAATTTTCTTACCAGAGACTCGAGGATTGCCCCTGCCCAACACTTTGCAGGATGGCGAAACATTTGGTCGGAAAAACGCCGAAGCACAGAATTAAGTTTTCTCAAGAACTTTCCTTCTTTTTTTCAGTGTATGTGTAGTTACCTAACTTAGTAACTAAGTCGCACCATTAACTAGGCTCAAAAATTAATAAATTTTTCCCTGAATTAAAGATTTATGCTCTCTGATATGTCAGTCACAATAGCAAAATGTTGCTTCCAGAAGGTGCCCCCCATCCCCCTTATACCAATTCCCAAGACAAAAACTAAACTCACAATGCTGGCCCAGTCGCCAGTCTTTTCGTGTTGGCCAAGAAACGAAATAAAAAAAAAATTGAAAAATCTCGCCAAATGCAAAAGGTAATTACCGTAAAATAACTTCAATTTCGTGATTATTAAAACTGGGTTAGCAGTCTGACTTTGGTTGTCTTTTGGTCGGTTTGGCTGGTTGGTTGTTTGGTTGTTTGGTGACTGCCTCCCGGCTTTGTCTTGCCATTAATGGTTGAGGTGCAATAACACTTAACAGTATTTCAAATGCAACTTGCTTGGCTCTAACGAGGTCACCAAATGAAAGATGAAGGTAGACAAACTGAAAGACAAAAGCTGTTAAATGGTTTCACTGCATGCAAAAATCCTCTAACCTGGCATATATGTTTCTATCTATATATGTACATACACATACATATATATGTATAAGTGTTTGTATGTATGTGTGTATCATGTGAAAAGGTTAACAAGTCATTACACAAATTCCAGTCAATTGAAACTGTTCTACAAAAATCATTTGATTACCTCAATTCCATTCTAAATTAACACTCATCTCATCAGATTGGTATAAAATTCATGCAGATTGACATTGACCTTCAGAGAAAAATGAAAACCTGATGAAATTTCAACTCAAGGTTAATATCATTGTCAACTTTTGACATGCCTCATTTATATGCAACACTTGCAACCAAAACTCAACCCAATGAAGTGCATTCTCATTCTTCCCATTCCCATTCTCATACCCCCCCCCAATCTTCCATTCTCAATTTGTTTCTTTTTCTGATGCTGATTCTGATTCTGATTTTAAGTCAGACGACGCGACGTCCAGTCGGCACTTGGCTACATGGCATGTCGCGTCTTTCATCCAATGACTTTCAATCGCCACTCAACCTGAAGCAGAAGCTCACCTTTCGATGCGGCAATGAGGGATGAAGATTGGGATCGGTATGGTTGTGGTTTGAAGGGCGGGCGAAGGAGGGGGGGATATGCTGGGCACAAGTTTTTAGCGTCATCGGCTATGGCAGCCTGTCATGTCAGACGTTCGCAAAACTGTCAGAATTCAAAGAGTTGATGCCACAAGTCTCCCTCCACAAGTAGTAACCAATGTCGTCGGCGTCGCATTTTTAATCAGCAGCAGCAGCCTCGGCGCGTCTTAGTGATAATTACCAGACATTTTTGTTCTCTCTACCAAATACCGCCTGCTGACTGTGATGTTTTGTTGTTTCTCTTGCGTTGTTGTTTAATTAATTTCCGCTTCAATGTTAAATATGTCTTGGTAATTATTCATTTGGGCAAGGACCTTTCATGCTTCTTTATGTATGTATGTGTATGTTTGTATGTATGTATGTATGTAGGTATGTATGTACCTTATGGACAAGTACATAGTTATATGTCCATGCTTGTCCAAACCAATTTGTTGTCTGTAACTGGTCATCCAAAAGGAACAGAAAAACTTCAGTTAAAGTTGAATTTAAATTCATTTCTAAGTTATTTAGTTGAAGCACATTAACACGTTTAATTTTAAAGGGAGAACAATTTGCAACTTTTTTCAATTTTTATTTACAGTGAATGTCACTAAAAATCGTACAGCATCTGTTTTCGAAAAAATTATTTCAACTAATGTCAGTAATTCCGATTTTAATACTTTGTAGTTACGCCAATTGTTTTTTGAGTGCCTCAAGTCTTTTTGAAATCGAATCTACCAATTTTTTGTGTGTTTCGGTGCTGATTTCATTCCACTCCTCAAAAAGAGCCTTTTTTAGATCGTCCTTGTTCGAAATTTAGCGAAATTTTTGCACAAGGACATACCAAAATTGTTCGATGTCATCCATAACAAGAACAATTTGCCCCTTTTATTTATGTATTCTTATTTATGTATTCTAGAAAACTGGATAACTAGACTGATATCCTGCAACAAGTAGCTACATACATATATAATATTTGGAATCAGTTAATAGAAATAGATTCAATAATAATAGATTAATCAAGATTAATAGATTCAGAATCACATATTTGTGAGCTTTTCCAATAATTTATTCAAATTTTATCATTACATACACATATGTACTTAGTTTGGATTTCTGATTAAACTCTTCTTAAAAAATTGGTGTTAAGTATTGACGCGCGCATATTTTAAAGGTTAAGTGTTGTCCAACACTGAATTTCATAAAGATATTAGTAACAGTACCCTAAATCGCTCTTCTTTGAGTATGGTCACACTTGAAATAAGGGGAAATTAGAGATCATTGGTATTGGGAGGAATCTGAAATAGGGATATTTTGGTTAGATCAAAAAACTAATAAAATTTAATTAAAATTGAAATAATTGAAACAATTCATATTAAAATAAAATTAATATATAAAAAATTTGTTCAGTCCATTGAATAAAAAGGTTGATTTCATAATTAGTGAAGATGCATTTACACAATTTCTTGGGACTTGTCCTATAAATACATACCTAAAAATGTCCGGATAAATAATCTCTAAATAATTGTGACCAAGAAAAAATGAAATGGAACATTATTATTATATGTAAACTACATCCATCCAAAGATTACACTATCTCCAGCTAAAGAATGTCGCTTTCATTATGTTAAAGAATGAGCTGCGTTCAGTTTTATATTCAGCTGATATTTATTTCAATGTTTCTTATTCGTTTCTCTAATCGCAGAGTCCCTATCAGAAAGCTTTGCGTTATATAATTTTAGCAAGGGGCATAATCGGGTTTTATTTTAAGATCCCCGAAACCACAAATAAAACCAAGCTTTTTTTAGATAGTCTAATTATGGTATTTTATTACTTTATTTGAGTAATGCATTGTGAATTACCGATTTCTGTTAAATTAATTTATGCTATATATATATTTATCACTCATTTTTAAATCAAATTTAAATAATTTTTATATGTCTCTTATTAGGTAAATCAGTACAGATATTACACCATTATATTATAGGATTTTTATCAATAGTTTATTTTATCTCAAATTTCTAAACTCTTTAGGCAAGCAATTCCGATATTTTCTTGTTGAGTATTTATATTCTTCGTCTTATCTCTCTCAACTTATCGTAACTATTATACATATATGTAAATGATAAATATATTTATTAATATAACTAATTAGTAATCACATTTCTGTCTGTTCATAATGCTCTTTATATTCTTTGCTTGTTCTCTTGACCGCATCGCTCTGATAACAAATGGCAATGGCAAGTAATGTGGCTTATTCTGATGGCTATGTTAACTTACCACATTAATAAGACATTCAAGGATATTAAATTCACTTCTGAGTGCCTTTGAATAAATATCATAGTAAATGCATTATAAAAGTGGTCTCAATGCCTTAAATAAGAATTACAAATTTTAATTATCAGCAAATGTTGATGCTTTTGCTCTCTAACTACTAACCAGAAGTCAAAAAGGCAGAAAAGCATTTTGGCCAACATATGGCAAATTTGCTTGGTAAAACCGCAGACAGCATGTCAGGCAAAAGCAACAACAGCAACAACAACAACTAAGAGACCATTTAAGTTCAAAGCCAACCAACCGACAACACTAAAGCTAAAGATGGGACGGGGATAGAGATGGAGCTAAAGCTGGAGATGGAACTGGATGTATTCTTGGTCTGCCTGACTTTTCTCATTGCTAGTTTGCCGATCATTATCTAAGCCGCATATCTATTTGCGATTACTATGAAGATGAGGCAGATGCAGAGGCAGAGTCAGAGGCAGAGTCAGATGCAGAGTCAGAGGATAATGTTAAATCGTGGGAGTCTCTGGCTCGATGGCAATGTGGTGGCAACGTGGGCGCATAAAACAGACAAATGTCAAAATGACGCGCTTTGTTGTTTATCATATTTACCGGCACCGGCATCATCGTTACTGCCAAAGTCACTGGAAAATGTTGAAAGGCAACTAAAGCTATGGCTAAATGCAATTAGTATTCAAATGTAGACGCGCCAACGAGCACGATGCCAAAACGAGTCATCATCATCATCATCATCTGCAATAGACTTGGACTTCGACTCCAAGCTGGAGCATCGTCTTTTGGAGTGGCTCTCTCTCACTCTCTCTCTCTACCCTCCCTCTCCTCTCTCTCTCTTTTCTTACACCGAGTTGAAAAATGTCCAGTGTTTTGTTACCTGTGTGCGTTTTATAGTAAAATTCTCCGTAATTCAGAGCACGCATTTTGCATATAAATGGGACCTACTGATGGTGCGATGGGGGACAAACGGACGGACGGATAGAATGACGATGACTTCTGATTAATTCCTCAGCTGGGCGCTACAAATTCGTCTGACTAATTGCCGGCCGATGCTTCGATATGATTCCGCGGAAGACCTTATCGACCGCAATTAAACGTGCCGTCCACTCGAAACGATTTAATGTATGATTTCTTTTAAATCATATCTACGTGACTGAGCCTTATCATTTGAGTGTCGGCCTTTCTTCAGATGATTCAATATGGCCACAAGATGCATATTAACTAAGCCATCAACAAATATGGCCAAGTCTTTCTCTAACACCGATCTAAACACTAACTAAACTGTATCGTGGGTGTCATTAAACTGAATAACGGAAAAGTCATTAAATTAACTGACAGAAGTAGAAAAAAAAATTTACAAAATAAATATTAAATTAAAAATTTCCATTATTCACGAATAATCTAAAACTATTGGCAATCGGTTTGTATCGATTTGGTTGCCCATTCATTTATAGATACATTTCCTTTTTTCGATACCCTGTATTGTTAATTATGAATGGTTATATTAGCGATCACAGCAAGTCAATTCGAGCTTTGTTAGATGTGGGTTAAGAATATGACCTAAATGGAAGGAGGGTTATCATTGGAGGAAATTCGGAAACTTTCTTAAAATATAATCTCATATGCATAATACATATATGGAATGCATGTGTAATCGGTTCCCTAAATATTTACTAATAAATTTATATATATGCTATTTGAGAATAGAATAACCGCGAAACTTGGAATAACCAAAAATGCGTCTTACTCACTTATTTATTTTATGTATTATTTCTTATTTTACTTTTTATGTCGACTTTTGAAAAGTAAATGATTCATAAATAACATAAAAAGTTAGCAGGTTGTATGAACATATTTTTATTTCGAGAATCAGAAGGTTTAATATTTGTTTATTTTTAGATTATTTATTTGCTTAAGTTACTTGGTAAGATTACTGCCTATCAACCTCTTCAAATCTCGTATTTAATTTAGCAAAATTTAGTTAAATAGATAATAGGCACTCTGTGGCCCATGAAGAATGTTTAAAGAAGAGGAGTAAAATCCTTAATCTGTAAGATTTCGGATAAATGTACATATATTTATTTAAAAATTTCATTATCTTCTGTTTCATTATGTTTCGCAATTGGCATTGTTCTCTGCCGCAACTGGAAAATGTAGAATGTTAGAGAAAATTATTGTGAAAAGTGACTTAGAAAAATAGAAGAAAATTGTAAGAAAATTGTTAGTATCTCCTTTAAATCTTTATTTCTTCGTTAGTGGATTTTTCGACGCTGGCAGTTAGCTGTTTAATTGACAGAATACTATCATTCTTGTTAATACTGTTAAAAAATATATATGAACAATAGATACATACATACATATATATTTAACATTTACCAAAGGGAATGATTTCGCCGATAGCGCTGCTAAGACAGCGGGAACAGCACCCTGCATCACAGTCATCCCGGGAGTGCAACAAGATATCGGGAAACATGTCGAAGGAATTTTAAATAATTTGGAAAAATGGCAGCCTTACAGCCCCCGATAAAAATACTTTAACCCAAGCGAAACCCCTGCACAATACCCCCCTACTTGCCCCAGGAATGACTGCAAAATCATAACACGTCTAAGAATAGGACATACCGATATTACACACCAACACATCCTAAAAGGACTCGACCGATCCATTTGCCATCATTCAGTCTGCGAACTGATCCTACAACATATCTTAGACGATTGCTCACTCTACAGTCACACCTCCCCCTCTAACCAGCTAATTTAATTATGCAAACCAAACAACCAAAATAGTAAAATTCTTACATATATGTAAATTATACAATAAAATTTAAGTTAAAAAACAGCCGAGTCGATGGCCTAGTACTCTTAAATAAAAAATAGGTATTATATTGCAAACTAGTTATATATATTATAGTTATTGTAAATAAATAAATAACATTTACTAAATACTACACACATACTAAAAATATATTAAAAATGTTCTCTTCTTTCGTTGCTTTCTTTAAACATTTTTAATCACAATTTAAAAAGTAAAATAAATTATCCGTGAAGTGATTTTCAGTGGTACTCACTGTAATAGAATATATATACATATGTATGTATGTATATTAGAATTTGATTTGTTCTCAAAGTTTCGTTCTTTTAAATTGTTAATAACAAAATAAGAAGTAAATGTGATGGAAATATTTTACTTTGTCATTTGAGTTAGCTCTAGAACCTTTCGTTTGCACCTAAAAAAACTTTCGTTCAGATGCTTTTAAAAAGTGGTACAGGGTAACAAATGATCGTTGCCACTTGTTAATTTTTTGTTTGTTACTCACTGTAATAGACAGAGAACTAGGTTTGGGGGGAAAGAGAGACAAAAAACGGTCAAAAACAAAGCAAATAATTGTCGAAAAATTCTAGCCTAATCCATTTGAAGACTGGCCAACCATTTTTGTTGTACAAATATGACAATTGTTGGCAGCGTTGTTATTAAAATGTGAAACGTGCGCTAAATCTACCGACATCACAGACTAGACTAGAGGACGACACAGCAGTACAACAAAAAAGAAGAAAAAAAAAGAGAAGTTCCTATACACACACACACACACATATACACACACACGATGTTGATGATGGCAATTTTAAGAGACGACCAAAACAGGTGAACTCCCCGTTACTATGCCAAATGAATGCGACAATAGTTACCATCTCCTCCTCTACATCTCTGTACGGTTTCATGTGTCGCCAGCAATGGGTTAGAGATGGGTTGATTTTGGGCTGGTTTTGGGTTGGGTCTGATGATGCCTCCGCTTTAATGGCTGGTGGAAATGGGCAGTAAACCTCATGAAAGTTGCTGATAGCGCACTCAATTTGCATTTCGACGAGCAAAAAAAAAAAAAAAAATAAATGCCAAAATCAAGTCGAGAATACCTGCTAGCCAATTACTTTTTATAACTTTCTAGAGCTGACACTTCAATCTCAGTTGGCCAAAGAGTTGGAAAATGGGCGTAGTTTATATATGTACATACACATACATACATACATACATACATATGTGCGTACTGAAGAGAGGACAGACATTAACATAATATTATGAGAGGGTTTTAATTAAAAAACCAAAAACATAAAAAAAGGCAGAAAAAAAAATGGATGAAAAACCAAATAAATAAGTACTTTTTTTTTTGATTTTTCTTCTTTTTGTTATTTTTTTTTCCAAGAGAGAGTAATTCTCAACAAAGTCCTTTGGCAAAGGCAAGTGGAAGGGTAGACAATTAAAAACCCTCTGCAATTTTCCCATTTGCCGTTTTATAAGCACAGATTACAGCTTTACGTATATGTAAACGCACAACCAACATACACACACACACCTACACATACACACTCAATGTGTAGTTGTACTCCGATAAGCAGGGACAGGACACTACTTCGTCTATGCCATTCGAATGCCTTTCCGTATCTGTTTGCTCGTGTGTTGTGATTTTATGTGAACCGCTTGGAGTCTGTCCTTTTGTCCTTTTTTTTTCTTTTCGTTGTCTGGTCCAATGTCTACCATCCACCATCCACCGTCATCATCATCATCATCCTACCAACAGACTGTCTACTTTAATGACATTGCATTGCACTTATTTTTCGTCTCTTCTTTCGCAAATGGACGATGGGTGGACCACCGTGTACTCCAGTGTTGATAGCCAGCTGTAAAACCTTATGATAGCTTAATTTTAGAGTTTTTAAATCGTTTTTGCATTTTCCATACGTTGTCGACTAAATTTTCTACCCCTCTTCCTTCCACTCATGTCTAACCCACATAACAATGTGATTTTTGCACAAAATCAGTTTGTGAATTTGCATGCAAAATAAAGACATTCAGTTGACTAAACATACTAAAAGTATATGAAGATGATGTCCCACACTCAAGTATTTCTTCCTGTATAACCAAAATGCATTTAAAAACTCAAATTCTATATCCTTATGATAACGCGGTTTCTTAATACCTTTTTTTTTAATCTCTCACTTAAGTGCACGAGAAAATATGGAAAAGTTATCATAAATTTTCATTATAATCATAGAAAAATGTATCTTTTATTTTTATTTATTCAAACTCCCATGGAATTAAATGGTGTGAAAATACTTATACTAATAGTTATACTAATATTTACTTATGCTAATAGTTTCAATTATAGTTTGACATATCTACATATATAGTCAATGTATGATTTGTATCATCTGTGAAGATAATTATGATGATGAAAATAAATCTGGATAATGATAGTCCTATTAATTATGTAATTAATTTTTTTTCTTCCAATTATTATACTAAGCCTTTTGCAACAAGTCATAGAGATACGCCATTTAAATATGCGTCCTTTCCATTCTTGGGGTTAATTAATCCTTAGGTGTCCATTTATTGGCAATTCTCGGACAAGGATATAATTGAAACTGCCAAACTTTGAGCAGCCCAGTAATCGGGTTATTTGATTAAGACGATCCTTTAAATGAGAGCATTGCAATGGACCATAGAGGAGTACATACAAATGTATATATGGTGACAATCAATCAGATATCAAAAAATAATCTCAAATATTATATAATTGAAGGTGTGTAAAAAAAACAGTTCCTTGGACTTAATAAATGCTAAAAAATAAGGTTTTCATTTCGAAATCTATTTAAAATATTTTATAACACGGATATACAAAATAAGAAAATTATTATCAAATAACCGTTGTACGTAGGATATTTTCCTTTATGGTATTAAATTCATAATTAAGCATTTCAGAATTTAAAAAATATTTCTTACTCTTTTTATTATTTTTCAATATGAAAACTTTAATTAATTGTCGCAAAAGCAGCGAGTCTACTGTATAATTCTTTTTTAAATAAAAGGTTCAATTCGTCAAAAATTTATTTAATTAAGTTGAAATTTAATTTTGTAAAAAATTTTTGAAGAATCACAAATAAATTAAATTATTAAAAATTTATAACATACGAATGGCTTGTTAATAATAAATTAAAAATTCTATAATTTGTTTTAACAAGCTCGACTTTACTTAATATATTAAATCTCACACATAGATATGGATAGATCGGTAGTGAACTGGAAAGTTTAGGTTCAGTTTAGGTTTCTTTATTCAATAATTACTTACTGTCCACATAGTTAATGTATTTAAGGTAAATATATATATAAATATATAGTAAATCAACTTCGAAACTTGATTGACCGACAAAAACTTGACACCGACTGACTAAATGACGCTAGTATTGGATCTGGTCACACTTTTCCCTTAAGAAAGGGAAAGAAAGAATACTAACGGTAAATAACTCTTCCTCCCACTGGTATTTTCTAAATTTATACATAAATATATGTTTTAAATTATTTATTATTCCATTACTCATTCTATGGATTTTCAGTTCTGGAGAATAAATAAAATTAATTAAATAATTAAAATTTATAAAATATTTTTGTTGACAATAGTTTATCATATGTAGGTATACATTTGTCGATCTTTTAGCTTGGATTATCGTACAATAGTTATATAAGATTCAAAAATTGAATTATTCATTTTAAATTTAAAGGGAGAATAATAAATTTTTATTTTTTTTTGCATTATTTGGCCAGATCTATTAAGATATTCATGCTTAATAATATTCAAAATTGTTAAAATGCATTAACTAAACGAATTATGCAAATATAAATGGAATCCTCTTATGAACCCTCCATTCCAACCCACATCAATTGGCAAGTTAATGTCCATATAAAACCCTCCATTCCCTCCCTCAGATCAGTGCTGGCCATGTGGGTTAATGTTTTGGCAAATAAAACGTGTCCATAATGCGACATCAGTCGATATCATTTGTGCCGCCCCGTATAATTTAATACTTGATCAATTTCAAGGAGAAACATTTAATATGGTAATGACTAGAGAAAAAAAAAAGGGTTAAACGCCGCAAACAGAAATGCAAATCTGAAATCCTTTTCCTTGTGAAACGAAGAAAAAAAGACATCAACGCATGATATGGACAATCGTATCGAGAAATTGTCAATTGAAATTGAAACCGTTTATGGAAATGGCGAAAAATTACGCAGGCGAGACAATTGTCAGAGCAATATGAATTTTCTTATGTATATATATATATATATTTATGATAAGCATGTGTGGGTGGGCTATATCGTAAACTGAATCTGAATTGGTGTAAAATAGTCCTTGGACAGAGGAGATTTAGCGATATACAAGTTGGCGACAAATGAGCAGAGGAAGTGCATAAGCGGCAACAGGAAACGGAAATATTTCACAATTGAGCAGAGAGAGCGAGAGTGAGAGAGAGAGAGAGAGGCGCCGCCGCGACCAAGAATAATGGAACGAAGAAAATGAGGGAAGGAAGAAAGGAAGGAAGGGATGTGGGATGTGGGATATGGGATATGGTATGTGGGGACGCAGGTCGTCCGAGGACGAGGCTGTTAACGCATTTACAAGCCTCGGCGACGACAATGAAATATCACTAAAGATTATCGAAAGGCAGGCAAAAGGGAGGAACGGACGGATGGACTGACGGGCGGGTGGGCATTTACTTTGCATAATAAGCCGGATTATGGAAGGACGAAGGACATGGGATGTAGCTGACAATTGATTGCTGGCAATGGAAATGGTTTGAAAAAATTCGCATGCAAATGACATGGAAAAATATTTGCCGGATTTCATTAAGCAGCCAGTGAATAAGTGAGAGAGGGACTCTGATTTAAGAATTTGTCAGCGAATAAGTTTATCATTAGACAGAGATTTTAAAGGCGAAAGATACAACAATAATAAGAAAAGCAAAAAAAAAAAAAAAGGAAAAAAGATTTATATTTCTGCGGATGACTTTCAGTTAATGTTTTTATGTCAGAAATCACTTAGAGCAAGTTCGTTTTTTTTTGGTCAGCGGAAGTGGCCATAAAATAGCCATGGCCCGTATTCGCATCCACATCCGGCATCCGCATCCTTCGCCCATAAATTCGCCTGTGAAATTGAAACTTAAAATGCGTAAAGTATACGCCAGCGTGGTCCAAGTTGAAGTTAAAGGAGAGCCATTTCAATTTTTATGTGTATTTTATATGCCTACTGTAAATTGTTGGCCATCACCTAAACCATTCTTCCCACCCTCTATATATCTCTCTCTCTCTATGTCTCTCTCTCTCTCTCTCTTTCTATTGCTGCTTCATTTTGACCAAGTAAGTTCAAAAGGCCAGAGGCTCACAAATGTTACCAAGAGAAAGCGTCTCGTTTCGTTTCCCTTCTCTCAGTTTGGTTTGTCTATGCTGGCCAGACTCCCCCCCTCTCCTCCCGCATCTCACACTCCTCTTCCGAAATTCCACGTTCCACGTTTGGCAATCGTCATAAATCTTATTGCCACATCTTGAATTTATGTGCCCCTCTCCATCCACCACTGCCACAGCATCATCTCTAGGAGCACTCTCACACTCATTCTGTGGCGGAGTTTTGTGGCTTAGATTACTTAGCAGACATCTGGCTGGATATTTTTTTTCTTCTTTTTTTTTTTTTTTTTGTTGTTTTTCAATTGATTTTTGCTCTAGCACTTATTGAATTTTCTTTTTGCATTGGCCCTTATGAAAAAGTTTTTTAATCAAAATTAGTTAGTTCGCTTAAAGTGTTTAGCCAAATGACAAACAGCAGCTTGCACTTTTAGCCTGGCAACAATTTCGAAAGCCTTTTAATCTTGACCACAAGACAGAGACAAAGAACAAGCATAAAAGAAAAGACACAGGGGGCAGTGGTTGGGGTAGGGAGCGGAAGGCACCGACAAAGAACCAAGGTAAAGGCATTTTTCTGTTTAAATATTTACAGCAAACAAAGCAGAAAAAAATGGGCAGGGATTCATTTTTTCTTCCTCTTCTATTTTTTTTTTGTTCTTTTCTTTAAGGGTAGATTTTATTACCGACCAACAGCAAATGTCTGACCAGCATTACCAAAAGCCCGTCTAAGACAATCAAAGGTGAGCTTATAACTTCAACCCGTACACAACGACGACGATGATGTGGTCGTCGGTTGGTTTGTTTAGAGTATTCTTTTATTTTCCGCCTGGCTAACATTGAAATCGCACAGATGAGGATGCGAAACCAGGATGTGCAGATAGGTGAATGTGTTTGATGGTGGAGTTGGTTGGTGGGTCGGTGGATGGGTGGATTGGAACGCGACACGTTCGTAGACCCAACCAGCAGACAGAAACTGAATTGCATCCTGCTCTGGCACAGACCGCCATGAAAATTGGCGTCTGACAAACATAAATAAAAAAGCCAAAAGGTCTAAATTTCAATTGGTTGTAACGAATTTTTGTATACACTATATACTATATACGATTCTTTAACGAACTCTTAAAATAAACATATGGCTATTTTTAAAGGAAATTATATTACTGATACATTATGTATATAATATAACAAATATAAACTTGTGTAATATAAATTAAAACTACATGAATATAAAATCGATTGATCATCTATATATGTATATAGGATTGGTTCTTTTTCTCACTCATATTTGCTGTAAATCAATCAAAGCCAATTTCCGATAAAATTTCATTGCGACTTCTTTCAGAGACTAAATTTCACAATGAATTTTTTTTTTTGTAATATTAATTTTGTCCTCAAGTAAATAAAAAACTTATCTATATATTATTTTAGAAATAACTATTTAAATAAGAAGAGGATTGTAATTCACTTATCAAACGATCTTTTGTTTATATGGTATATAAGCTTTCTGTTTTGTTGTTTTTTTTTTTTTATTTTATATAGAATTTGCTTATCTCGAACAGAACTCGCTCTCTCTCATAAGCTTCGCGTTAGACTTGGAATTTTTTTTATATAAGTCAAACTTTAGTTGATTTTAAATCTACTCTTTTCTGGAATAGAGTATTGTAAAGGAGAGCAAAAGGTAGACAAATCCGGAATAAATAACAGCGTTGTCTGCAATGTTTGAGTGCAGGCGTCGTCAGGTCTCGGGATGGCCGAGAGTGGGATATTGCGTCTGAGGCGATGCCACGTCAGCGTTATGGCAACCGACGGCTCAGCCTCAGGTTCAGGTTCAGGTTCAGGTTCAGTTTCTGGCTGAGCCAGAGGCTGAGGCTCAGGTGAATTCGTACCTGCCAATTCCACCAATTTAACATACCCCTCCCCCCCTCCCTCATGTTGCGCATACGCTCAGTTGCATCGCAAAATGGGCGAAAAATCAGAGCTTCTATTTGTCATGGCAATGAGAGGTTGAAAATGGAATCCAAATGGATATGGAATATGTTTCTTTTGTAGACAATTTTTAATGAAATAACCACTTAATTGGCGTGGTAACATTGACACTACTCATTCCCCTCCCATTTGATTAAGATCCCTTCATAAAAATTCACAACAAAACGAAATACATATTCTCATGTTGAAATTAAATCTGGAAGAGCGAAAGAGAGCGAACATTCTCTTTTTAATTAAATGAAATAAGAAAGTTTGATAATAACGAAGCTTTTGTGTTAAATTTATATTCTTATACAGATTGTAGCTCAGTTCCATTACGTATTTTGTTGAGTCGGTTGGAAATATGTCGAAAGTCTGTATAATTTTGATTATTGCATGGTTTGCGTCCGCATTATTGGCTGAACCGGAGCACACGGAAACAAAAAAAAAAACAACACGATATATGTTGGATCGCATCAAAGAAGTTCATTTAAATTTAACACGGGAAGCTAACAAAAGTTCTGCCAAAATTAAAAATTTAGAAAAGAAAAATGAGATTATCCAAAATTTGGAAATATCAAGAAGTGAAAGACTGACATTGATGAAGAGGAAAATGGAAATTTATAGAAACAAAATACAACCACAAGAGCTAGAATTAAACTTAAGCATAAACAATTTAAATGATCTTAATAGTACCTTAAATAAATGCAAAAATTCTCTTCAAGACGCCATTGAAAAAAATGAAAATTTAAAAAATGAATTAAAATCGATTGATGTCAAAAACGAAAATATTTCCAAAAGTATTTCTAAAAAACAAAAAGAAATATTAGAGCAAAAGGAAACGATAATGAAATTACAAAAAAATAAATCCGAAATGGAGGATGCGGAATCTACCATCAAGAAAATCAAAACTCGCATAGCTAGTTATCAATATTGTTGCCAAACCTAGTGGAAATCCAGGTAAATTAAAATAATATCAGGAATATTGAATCTTAATTAAATCGATAATTATTTCTATTCTCCACAGCAATTTTCATAACTCAACAGTTGGCCAATCCTACAAAAATTAACTTCATATAACTGAGTGTTCCTGTAATAAAATTCAATGTAAAACAAAGAAAAAAAATAATAAATTCGAAATATAATTTGAAAATATTTTCATTTAATATTGTAGTTCCTAAGTAATTAGAGGTTTGTATCGTAATATCGGAAGTAATCGCAGCATAATAGATTTAGAAGAACTAGAAATATATATTTATTGATAAATAATGTAGTCCGGCGAGAGCCCCCCCCCCAACGATCGACTCACCTCCGCAGACTCACATCTTTATAATATTCCTTGGCTTCTGAAATATTTAATATTTTCTTGATGCACTCTTTTTCACATCCGTCTATATTCACTGTCTCTTTGTAAATGAATCTCCGGATCAAACTTTTCTATTTATATCAGTCTCATAATGTTTTCTGCGACAGTGATGCGCAATAGAGATGCTCTAAAAAATACTAGTTCCGATTTACATTAATTTATGGCTTCAATAGAAGCAAATCCGAAGTATAAAATTGAAAATTGACATTAACTCTGTATATACAAATAGAATACATTAAAACTTTATCAAATAAATCAAAAATTTTCTTTTTTGAAGGATACTTATAGTATTTGTGTGGGGTGGTAAATCTGACCAATTATTTTATTGTCACTTCCTCAAATAAACTTAGTCATCCAATATTGAACAAAATATTTAAATATTAAAAATAAAACTATAAAAACATAACCCACATATGATACGATAATTCTTTGAATGTTTTCGTTTAAGAAATCAGACATTTCAATTATATAGCAACCATATCTTAGCTTTTTCCCTCCATTAAAATATTTTGTATACACAATACGATTATAATTATAAATATATACATATATTATTTTGTTTAAGTATTTCTGTGAAATTTGCGGGGTTATCAAGAAATTAGCTTTCATTTCCATTGCGATAAGAAAGCTTGAGGATACACTGAAAAATATATTATTTATGTTTATGAAACATCGATCTCAATGCTTTAAATGTAGAAATACGAATTATGGTCTAATTCATATAGTTTTTTTTCTTTCTACAACAAAAGATGGCATCATAATTTCTCCAATTCTTCTGTACTTCATTCAATAATATTCTATTGTCCACATATCATACATTAAATTTTAACTATGTATTTTTTTTTTCAAGTGTATAAAATACACAAATTCAGTAAGATTTCGATTGAGAAGAATGAGTATGTTTAGTGCTTTTATTTTCGACTGGTGAACTGGTTGCATTAACACTACGGAATGTCGAATATACTTAATATATCAAGCTTTGTATTCATTTTAATTTTTCTGGGATTACTCCGACTTCAAGATGGCAAGGAGATAGATAAAGAGCTTAATATGTTCGAAAAATATGAAATTCAAAATTATCAAAAGCTTCTGAACATGACTGAAGATAAAATTACTTTGGACAATACATTTAGAATGTTTACACGATTGCATAATACATCCGTTCTGCAAGAAAACTTTAATAATAAAAAAATACCTTTAATGGATTTGTATATAAAAAAATACATTAACAAATTCCAGATGGATGATGCGTTATTTGCAGAACATAAATTAAAGATAGACTTTCTGATTAAAAAAACGCAATTATTGGAAGACCTATTGCAGTATGAGAAACAACTAAATGATACATTGAGTAATAATAATAAATTGAATGATACCATACATATTGAAGAATCAAAATATAAGAAAAACAAGGAAGATGTCGATGCTTTAGCTTTGGAGATACGGAAAAATGATGAAGATATAAGGAAACTAAGCTTAGGGCAGGGAAACAAATCGGAGTCATACAAATCTGAAATTGATCAACTTAACACTCAATTAAAACGTTACACATCCTGTTGTAGGGCCGATAGTTGTATAGCATTTGGAAACTCAACCGATATTCATGTTATTCGTGTGAATGAATATACTGGCGCCTTTAATGTCTCTTGTAATGGACAATTGGATGGAGCTGGTCCAGGATGGACAGTGATTCAAAGACGAATCGATGGCAGCGAGAATTTTTATCGAAATTGGAACGATTATAAAATGGGATTTGGTAATTTATCAGGTGAATTTTTTATTGGGTTGGAGAAACTTCATCAGATGACTACCAAAGAGAGATATGAACTCTATATACACCTTGAGGACTTTAACAATGAGATCAAATTTGCCCGTTATGATCATTTTCGAGTGGATAGTGAAGACAACTCCTACGAACTGATATCTTTGGGAGAATACTCTGGTAATGCAGAAGATGCTCTTGAAGAAGATGTTGGCTATAAATTTAGTACATTCGATCAAGGGGATGCCATGGAAATGGCAAATGCCCGTCATAGTGCCTGGTGGTTTGACGAGCGTGGTAGCTTAAGGTGTGTATTATCAATTTATTATTCAATATTTCATTAATTCAAATTGTTTAACTATTTCCTCTATAGCAATCTCAATGGACGTTATTTACTACAAAATGAGACGATTTTAGATTATCAGGGTACAGGTATTTTCTGGTACTCATCCGATTGGCATGATATTTATTATTCATTCAAGTCAGTCCAGATGATGATACGGCCCAAACATTATAACAAAAATACAGAAAAAGTAGCACTTTAAGAGTAAAAATTTTCAATTGTTGGATTCAAATTGATTTTATTCGTAAATATTGTAAAATAACATATATATTGAAATAAATTTAAACATATTGATAAATGTTAATAATTGAGATTTTAAGACAATATTTTAATATAAAATTCACTAACCAGATGAAAGATTTTGAAATTATGCATTTAATATAATATTTCTTTAAGCTATTTACATATGTTTCCAATCCTTTTTCTTTTATTTATTTGCTTTGTAATATTCTAAAATATTGACTTGTTAGTTTTTCGGAATTTTAGATTAATTATTAGATTTTTTGGCTGATTTTTCCCTGGCACATATGCATATATCTTCAATCTATCTTCTTATATGATCAACTGCAATCAGCAATACCTTAGCATTTTCCTCAATATTCATATTGATTGATATCAGATTTGGGTGCATAGCTAAAGACATTTTATTTTTGGACCGTGTAACCATATTATAGGACTTCTTTTCCATATATTCCCTCACACTAGAGAGGAAAATGTTATTATCATTATCTTTAGAGTACTCCGCACATTGAACTAAAATAACTAGAAGATAAATTTAAATGCGCCTTTTCAAGTTTAGTCCGAATCGATCAACTATATCATATTGTTGTTCCTTAACCATTTTATAATATACCCTTGCAGAGGGCATAATAAAATTGATCAGATGTTTCTGACCCAATCAAGTATATATGTTCTTGATCCAAATTAATAGCCAAGTCGATATGAACATGTCCATTTGTCCGTCGGTCTGTTTCTGTTTTCGAACCTAAATTTCGAGCTA
Source organism: Drosophila sturtevanti (assembly GCA_018150375.1). Classification (NCBI taxonomy): domain Eukaryota; kingdom Metazoa; phylum Arthropoda; class Insecta; order Diptera; family Drosophilidae; genus Drosophila; species Drosophila sturtevanti. The sequence continues at coordinate 2,301,975 of JAECWJ010000690.1, forward strand.
AGTGAATACAAGTCATATCATTCTGTTCTTCGATCATTTATCTAAATCAAGTTTAAGAATTGGTTGAATCTGACAACTATAAAGTTTAGAAAAATAGGAAAAATCAGAAGTATCGGGCAAAATTTTATTCGTTTTTATTTAAATATTTTACTTTCATTTAAATGGCCACTCGAAAGCACAAAAGAAATAATATTTAACCAAGAAATAATGGACTGAATTTATAATTGGAATGCACAATAATAAATCTGTTTTTAACGGTATAAAACAATTAATTTCAACATATTAATATTTACTTAATTTTCATTTAATTCAAATTAAATTCTCTAAACGTCAATGTGACTTCCCATAGCTCAAAATTTGTACTGCAAGAAAAATAATTGGAAAAAAGAATGAAAAATTAGTTGTTTTTCTCTTCTCTTTATATTTGTTTAGTTTAAAGCAATTGAAAATCTAACTCATACCATTTTGTTAGCTATAACAAGTACCGTAAAGTATTTAAATTAAATTATTGTATGCAAAGCTATTATTCGGCTATATATATACATACTTGTATATAAACACTTTATAGTTGTTCGAACTGGGTCGATTTTCTTGTTCAACCAAATCAACAATTTGCTAAATTTGCTCTCCTTTGGGGCAAATTATGTATGCTCATTGAACCATTCCATACGTGCATTACGTTCACAGAGCAGCAAAGGACTAAAGGATGTGGCAGGACGAATGCAACACATGGAAAGCTAGATTGTTGTCTGTTATGTGAAATTGCCAGCATTGGCAAGCACAAAGCGAGCCCAAAAAAATTAACCTTAATTGAATTTGTCATATCTGGGTATTTCAATCAAACAAAAGCCTTTATTCTGTGGACATGAACATGAATTGCAATTGCTAATGTCACCACCAACCACCGCCAAACGAATTGCATTTGTATACGACCCGCAACTTGACAGCAAAAAGGCAAGTTCAAAGCGAAAAACGAAATCGATGTTAAAACACAAGCGATTAAAATCAATTTTTTTTTTTTTTTTAGATGAATAAAACACACCTAATTGCTGGGCAAGCTAATTGAAACACCGCCCGATTCTATGTCTATACTCAATTGCAGTGTTTATCAAGGTTCACTTTTGACTAATTTCTAGACAGACGAGAACAGACCGACAGACAGACCAAACGACAGATCGTCCGACATACCGACCGACAGACCTCGTTGTATTTGTTTTTATTTCTTTCATTTTTGTAGTCGAAAAGATAATTTTAATTTTATTTATTTGTTATTGGAAGGAGGTGTGGTTAGCCACGGTCAACCACGTTTTGCTCTGGGGCCAAAAACCGAAAGCTAAAAACCATTTGCAAATAAGGCTAAGAAAAAAATAAAATACATAAAAAAATAAAAAAAACGAAAAAAAAGAAACTTTACCTAGCGACTGCATTTGCTGCTGAACATGCAAACTGATTGTCAGACGCGAATTGGCCATAAATGTGGGCGGTCGACCCGGTTTTATGGCAATCGAATGCGTTGTTTAATTCGAATTGACTTTTTGAACTTGACGGGGGAAACATGTTGCAAATGCCGCACGTGCCCAACAGTAGACAAAAGTTATTTGATTCCCAATATAGGGACAATATAAGAGGAATTTTGATTGTTATTTAATATGGTTGAGTGACAAGCAATCTTTGATTTGAAATCGCTATATAAAAAATGAAATCAATGCGATAACTAATTGGGAAATTAATAACAAGATAATAATATATAGAGGATGCAATTGGGTAAGTTACAATGTGATGAATATATGGTCGTACTTATAAAAAATGAAGTAAGCAAGTAGTCCCTTCCGACTTGGAGTATACCCTGTATCAATAAGAGATATTTCATAAAATCAAACTCCTTCGAATCCCCATTAATTGAATATAAATTATTGTATATAATTCTCCTAGCAAGCCCAAACACCAAATTCATGCTTTCTCGCTCACTCATGTCAGTGAACGAAACTCATGCGTCATTCGGTGCAAAGCAACATGTGCATGCTATCTCGCTCACACATTTCAGCTGCGCTGCCCATGGCATTTCAGTACAAAATATATGTACATATATACGTATTATCTCCGATATTTATTGAAATTTTAAATTTGGTCCGACGGTACATATTGGCTATATAATTGAGTCTGCCAAAAATAAATATGATAACTCTAATAGTACTCTAGTTATAGTTTTTTATACCCTTGCAGAGGGTATATTAATTTTGGTCAGAAGTTTGCAACGCACAGAAGGAAGCATCTCCGACTATATAAAGTATATATATTCTTGATCAGCATGAATAGCCGAGTCGATATGACCATGTCCGAGACCATAAGAGCTACAGAGCTGAGATTTTCAGCATAGGCTCCTTTTTGCTGCAGGCATTGTATATCTCGGAATCATCCCGATCGGACGACTATATCATATAGCTCCCATAGGACCGATCGGTCATGAATAAGACTTATCCTCAATAACTCTGTTGTTTTTCAACCGAATGCCACGAAATTTGATATTTGTGAGTTTAATAAAATTCTTAATACAGCCTCGATTATCCGTGATGGTCGGGACCAGGAGCATTACGGATAATCAGTTTTCACGGTTAATCGAAAGTATATATATATTTAATTTTCTACTGATAATATGAGGCAAAAAGTTCACAACTTCTTAAAAAAAAGTCGTCTAACAAGGGAATTCCCCGTTTTCATCTTTATTGTATTGTATGTATGAAGTTGAAGTAAATAAAAAAATTCTGCCATCACGGATAATAGAGGTAATCACGGTTAATCGAAGGAAACAAATTAAAACCTTGCAAAAAAACCAATAGACTGATCTTTGGCCATCACGGTTAATCGGGGTTACCGGTTGACCGGATCACGGATAATCGAGGCCCGACTGTACTTCAATCAAGTTTTATCAGAATCGGTTGGCTATATCATATGCTATAGGAACAATCGGTACAAAAAAATTATTTTGTATGAAAAATTTTTTTCCTCAAGCTCAAAATTTTGAATTTGTAAATTTGGTATGCTTAATTTACAATAATGTTTCTGATGAATTATATAGAGAAAATCTGCAAGGGTATACGAACTTCGGCATGGCCGAAATTAGTCCATCTTTCTAGTTCTAATTTGCGGGGGCGGGCGTGGCAAAAATTTGAAACAAACTTGATCTGCGTATACAGTAGACGGATGTTGACACCAAGTTTGGTTACTCTAGCTCTTATAGTCTCTGAGATCTAGGTGTTCATACCCTACGGGTACAGGGTATAATAAAAGCTTTGATAAGAATATGAGTGGAATTCCTACGAAGTTGCTTTTGCATGGCGAAGTTCACTCGGTTCAGAAACAAGTAGTAACAATTCTTTATCTGGATTGTACTTATATATATATGTTTTTATATATGTACATATATAAAATTTTCCATTCATAATATCTTGTCAAATACAAATAGACTTAGATATATTATTAAAAGATTAAATGATATCCTTATATGCTAAACAAAATATTATTTAAAATTAAAATAATATTAATCTATACGTAAACGGAAGAATTTTAAACCTTATTCAAAAGCAAAAGTCAATAGTATTTCGTAACGAGTAGCGATCAAAAGAAAATTCCATTTACTCGTTTACTAACACTTTAAGTTTACAGAGCTGAGATCTAACAGACCCTAGGGTCTAACATAACTCGAATAACAGATAAAATATCACAACAGGAAGACACAAAAAGTATGTAGAGACATTTTCGTAGAATAAATATATAAATAAATAAAACTATTTATTACAAGTAAAAAAAACATTGTACTAGAACAAAAAAATATCTAAAACTATCTTCTGTGAAATGTGAAATATAAATAGTTATTTAATGCAATTAATTGGTGATAATTTATTTAAATTGAATATTTTTTAGTTATTTGTGTAATTGGTTAAAACTAAGATTGAGCATAAAGTATTACAGGTAGAAGTATTGAAAGCTCTCCAAATGGTTTTGTGAGGGTCATGGGTTATTTTTGATCAAATGTCACGACTAGCAACTAGTAAAATTAAATATACATACATATAAAACCACTTGCTCTTGATTTTCATTTTGGAGTATCATTCAAAAGAATTAAGACTAAACTTAATAATTTCAACAATAATCTTTTTTAATCTCAGAAGCCCACTGCGTCTACACATTTTAAAAAATAATATTCGAATTACATATTTTCTTTCATTAATTTTAAAGAGCCTTAGAGGAACTTTGGGGAAAAAGGAAAAGAAATTTTCGGATTTCATTCATACATTATAAACTGTTTCTCGAAAGGATGGAAATAGACTCGCTTAAGATATATAAACAAATACCCGATTGATAGAACTTCCGTTTCCGCTAGTTTCTATAAACACAGTTGATATTAATGATATACTCTATAAAAAATGTTCTTAATTAGAATATTTCAATTATTTAACCTCGATCTATCCTAGGTCATAAAAAGATTCTTTAGACTCTAACAATCACTTTGTTCAATTATCCTGTTATGGATGGATTATTTTGTAGCTTTTTATAAAGATATTGGTCAGTAGAATTATTAACAAAGTTTCTATCAATCTTTCAAGCTGATTATTTATTCGAAAGTTCCATTACATTTACAAAATGGAAAAAAAGTTTTTAAGAATTTTTTTTCCAGTTGGCTAAGCACTTTTTGTGAAACATTCAAAATTTAACGAAAATAGTTTCTTGTAAAGTTTTGCATCGCAGGCCATCTGGCAATTGATAGTTATGCCATAAACTATCGTTGACTCACTTTACCGAATTGTTGCACAACAAGCAAATAGTCCCCCTGCCACAGTCACTGGCTGTGGCAACAACACCCTTGCCTCGACACCACAAAAACAGATAACAAAAGAAATGCAATCAGCGCCTACTCTCCCTTCCTACCCCTTTTCACCTCTTTTGCTCTATCCCTCTTTTGGCCAACTGAGTGAAAACAAGTTACGGATTTTTGGATGGTAAGGGGTGGATGGGAGAATTTTTGGGGGGAAAGTGCAACGAGGGTCGGGTGCCAAACTTTGTGGCATAAACTTTTAATGAGTTCTTTTTATTTGCAATTTGCATGACCACGCCCCCCATTTGTCACACAAATGAAATCTGGTTGAGCAAAATTGCATTAAAGTTGCCGCTTGGCGGTAAATTATTTGTTCCCCCCGTCCTACCCGCCCCGCCCCTTTCATATCTATCTTCAATGGCATTGCCTACTTCGAGATAAAGTTTTGGTCAAAGAGTCTGTCCTGCCGGCCGACCGACCGACCTCCCTCTCTCCCCCCCTCTCTCTCTCGCTCTCACTCTTGCCACACCCACAAAAAATACAGCTCAATGATGAGCACAAAACAAAAATTGCGAAATAAAATAAATAAATATATTATGCTTGGGCGCAAAAACTTTTAAATTGAAAATGCGCTTTGAATATTTCAGCGTTTTTTTGCTTTTTTTTTTTTTGCCATTCGCAATTTGCCCTGCATTTGTCCCCGTCCATCCATTCGTCCTTACGTCCATCCGTTAGCTCCATCTTGTCTTCTGGCCGCCATCTTGTGCACCATTGCACTTGCTAACTGTACTTGTGCTCATCTTTCGCTTTCTTCCAACCCCCCTTCTCTCCTCATCGGTGCTGCAAAAGGCGAAAATAATTTGAAATTTTAATTAAAAGTATTTGGGAAAAAGTTGCAGCGTTGCCAATGGCACTGCCGACATTGCTGCTGCTGCTGTTGCTGCTGCTGTTGCTGCTTTTCTATCACCAGACAAATACGACAAAATCAAAAACACAAAAAAGCGAAATTGCCAAAGTGAATGAAAGAGAAAGAAATAATCATAGAGTGGGATACGAGTGAGTGTGAGGGGAGAGCGAGAGAGAAAGAAATGCGAAAAACTATTTCCGGCCCTTATGCTTCGAGCCACTCACTCACGATGGCATTTTAGCTTAAATTTTAATATTGCCGCCGAAAGGCAAAAATGTGCACTTGAACATGCACTTTAGTGGCAAAGGGGGGAGGGGAGGTTGGCAGGGTGGAGCATTCATGTCGTTGCAACTTGCAATTGTAGCCAATGTGACAAGTGTTCCTCTTCCAATTGCCGTTCATACGTGATGGCATTTTCGTGAAGTCCGTAAATTGAAAAAGGATTTAATATTAGGAATTGAAATCGATAATCGATAGATTTGATCGATAATTTGAATGATGGATCTACGATGAATGAAAAAATTGTCACTCTTTATCGTCATGTGATTGTTCTGATAAAGCAGAAGATAAAGTGAAGTTGGAATTGCTTCTTTATGTTAGAGTGAAAAAAGGACACTTGATCAGGGTATTAAGTAGATAGAAATGGGTTGGTTATTGATGAAGTGTTAGATCTTCCATTGTTGAATAAAACAAGATACATATACTTACATATAGTCGACCAGTTTTTAGAGTGGATTATTGATTTATCCATCTTACTTCATTTTCTCTTTTTGTTTCTCCCAGAGTCAGCAAATTTCCCTGAAAAATCGTAGCCCACACTAATTTCTTGCTCTTCCTCTAATTCAAACTGTCTAAGTCAACAGGTGAAGTATAAACAAAACTTAAAATGAATATATTAAGAATTTAGTTTTTTTTAGTTAGAAATTTCAAGAAAAATAAAAAAACTATTTTTTTTAAGAATTAAAAAACTAACATATGTATAAATCAGGCATTAAAAATGGGAGCTTTTCAATTTGTAAATACAATTTAAAATTTTTCTAGGAAATCATTGAAAATATTAATTTGATTGATAACTTGAAGCGCTTCATTTCAGTAGCAACATTATCATTTTGTATACTATATTTTTTACAAAATTTATTAGTTTTTTACATCATTTCTGATACATAATAAAATTTTTGTAGTTCTCGGCATTTGTTTGGCATAAACGAACCTTGTAGGACATCTTTTCGTTGCGTATGTGTAAAAAAATGAGGCAACGATTGCATCTGCTTCTTCATGCCGATGCTTCTTGGATTTCCTTTTCGTTGGTTCTTATTTTCTTCTCTTTTTTTTCTAGTTGTAATTAAACCTTAGTAGCTGGCGAAGGCAAAAAGGATGGAAGCCTTAAGGCATTCAGAAAGTGTTGGATAAAAAGACACTGTCACTGGCGTTCTGTTGCCTGATTCTCAAACTCAGTTTCAGTTCCCATTCTAGCACTGTGTGTGTGTGTGTGTGTGGTGTATGTAGTATGTGTGTATGTTGCAGTGAAGAAAGAAAGAAACTTTATTAATAAAAGTTTTTCCTTTGGTATTTTACCCAAGTATTATTAAAAACTTTCATATACGCAACGTTGGCAATTCCACACGCCCACAGACAGAGAGACAGAGGACAGGCGGGCAGAAAGAAGTAACCACCACATCCATAACCAGCGCCTCATCCACAACCATGTACTGGCCAATCTTTGGCATATGTCGACGGCTGTTCATACATTCAAGCGTTAAATTGTGGAGGCCCTTTTTATGCACGTGACAATATTTGTTGCTTTTCCTTCTCTCCAATCTCCAATATCCTCATTCTCTTTACATCTTTTTCCTACTTTGTTTTCCTTTTATTTTTATATTATTAATTCTGTTGTCATGGCATTGAATTTTCCAACTTAAACTTTTCAACGTTCCAACTTTTTGTTGCTTTGCCTTTATTTTGAGCACTTTGTTTCTTTTCAACGTTTTTACATAATGACCAGATTCTTTTATGTCTTTACGAATGGCCTTTGGTTTTTCCAGAATTGCAACTGCAAAATGAAAATCTTCCAATTACCGGAAAAAGGAGGAAAATGAGTTGTAAACATCTGGTCTGGGGAATTATCTTTGCTGAAAAGATATACAAGCTACGATTCTCTTTAAGAGAAAATCAATGAAATGTTATTTGTATTAACTCTGAAAGAGTTGAATATATTTGAAAGAATTCATCAATAATCTAGAAAAAGAAATAAGTAATATGACATTCATATTATTATGAATTAACTAGTCACATATTAACCAGATAATTGATATGTTGTTAATGTTATTTGAAATCATTATTAAGACTTATGAAATGTCACTCGATCATTCAAAACAAAAACAAATGAAATGAATCATATTAGTTTATAAGATTCTTCCATTTATATTTGAAGATTAATATTAAACAATTATCCCTTTCCATATCAACTTGAAGTGTCTCCTAACTAACTAAACTAAAGCAGAAAGTTATCATGGCTTTTGGTCGAATACCGCAAAAGCCAGAGACCCAAAACCATACCATAAGCCTTCTTCTTCTATCGCTCCCCCAACCCACTATGTGCATCACCATTGGGGGTAAACTATGTTGAACCTTCACTGGCCTCTGTGTACTCCACTTACATAAGAGAGAGAGAAGTTGTATTTTAGCTCTCAAACTATTTGCACATTGAGTGCTGCATTGCATATTAGCATCGGAAAGAGAATATCTAATGAAGTGCGTTGCGTTCCGTCCATTAAGTGAAGGAACGCATTTTCTCTATAGTAAGTTTAGTTCCATTAGACGGAGAATTTGATACTCTCTCTCTCTCTCTCTCTCTTTTTCTGTCTCCATCTCAATGATGCTCCCCTTTCAACATAGTATCATGTTGGTGGGTTTTATTTTTCTAAACGACTAATTAAAGAAAAACCAACAGGATTAACATTGGAAATCCCGTTGACCAGTTGACTGAAAGGAATTGCCAAAGATGCGACTCCAACATTAACGTATCTCTCTACACCTGGATTGACAAACACACGCGCATGAATATGCAAATATGAGACTTTCATTGTCATCATCACCATCATCCCCGTTGTCCCAGTTGGTCCCATTGTCAGCTTCTGCTATTTACTTCAATTGGGTGCGTTGTTCATTAATTTGCTGCTGCTCCTGCTGCTGCTGCTGCTGCTGCTGCTTCTGCGGGAATTTGAAAGCATGGGAGATGGCAGATGGCCTGACATCGATATGGCAATGGTTTGACTTTACTGTCTCTTAATTGATTGCAGCCATTTAGGCATCGTTCTGGTTCGGGTCGTGCCACTTCTCCTTCTCTTGGTGTGAATCTTTGCGCCTGGATTTGAATTAATTAGTGAGTGCCTTCATGTGCTGTCGCTGCCAGTCAACATTCAGTTTCATGTTAATTGAAATTAGAGAAAACACTTTGAGAAGAAAAGCTTGGAAAAGCATCTATCTATGTATATACATATACAATAAATGTATAAAAAACTAAAGTCTTACAAAAAAACTTTTTAACGTTACCGATTAAGATCATCTTCAATCCACTAAAATAGTCTACATCATAGATTAAAAAAGAAAGTTTTCAGTGGAAAAACAAACAGCTAAAATAATTTTGTTTTACATTTTTTTTGGCTCTCCAAAGGTCAAAAAACACCTTGGAAAAGAAAGTTTTTAACTTATTTTTACACGAAACTATGTAGTATATAGGTAAAAGTATTAACTCTTACCAAGTACAAAATAATTTATGAAGTGTTCCCGTATTGTACATAATAAGATAGAAAATATAAGAATATAATCTGTTGAGATTGATGTATTATAAACATATATAAAGAGAATTCTTCAATAACCCCAGGTGATATTAATAATAAACAAAATATTAAATTCGAAATTTTTATTCTAATGGAGCTAATAAAAGTGTCTGATTTCTTAAAGAAAAACTGTCTAGAATACTTTATATTCGTATTGGACGATCAACTTAACTCACATTTATTACCTAAGATACATTAATTAAATGAAGTAAGGATGTCATCCCTGTCGACTCTGAGTATACTCTGTACTAAGTAGCGATATTTTTTAAACAAATTCCATCGAAATCGATGGCAATTTAATAAAAAATTTAACATGAAATTCTCTTTTTGTCATGTGCAACAACAACTGTATGGCCGAAAACTCTACTGCTTGCAGAAGGCTATACTGCTTGGAGAAATTTCTACTGCTTGCAAGACAAAGCAGAAAAGCTAAGTACTATCTCCATATTATTACTCAAGTATGTATACATTTGGCTTTGTTGTACTTGGCATTTCAGAACAAAGCAGTTATAGGTATATCGCCTATATTTGTCATCCGATTTGAATGAAATTAAGTCAATTGGATATATAATTGAGTAGACCAAAAAAATATCTGTATATCAGATTATATAGTTATTTGTTTTCTCTTTTTTGCTTACACTCAATGCGGATGTTCGTTCATGCCAAATTTAAGTGCTTTAGCTTCAGAGTCTCCGGGATCTAGGTGTTCATAGAGACGGATAGACGGACATGGATATAGCGACTCGGTCGTCGACGCTGACCAATAAGATTGGAATTGGGGTTGGAAATGTATGTATGTAACAAGGACTTAAATATACACTTTTAAACTATGGTTACGAATGAAAATTTAGTAAAAGTAAATGCTGGGATTTTACGAGATAAAATACAGATTTTAGTTAAAGTAAGAAATTGCACAAATGGAATTCTTTATTCGTATTAACTTATAATCGTTTCTTCACGATAATAAACTGAACACATATGTACATATATATGACAGTTGCAAAATAGAACAAATTATACATAGTTATAATAAAGATGTGAGACTGTTACTTTGCGTTTCAATTGAAAAGAGGCTTAAAATCAAAATTCAATAGGTGAACATTGAACAAACAATTTCTCAAAAGTTTGTTAGCTTTCTTTTTAATTAATGGTTTGAAATTAAGACTATTGACAAATGTCGATGTTTTATTTTGTGTTTGGCGAGGGATCGTCTCGTATTCCCATTGAATGGGGTGTTCCAAGCACCGACATCAGCTCCTCCAGTTCACAAGCTGGCATAGTTCTTGGCTGGTGGTTTATCTAAAATTGCAAATCGAATACACAATGCATTCAAAGGAGAAGGGCCCCCATTGAAATACTCATACCCATACCCATATCCATACCCATACCTACATATAAACCCATTCCTTCAGTTTTAAGTCTCAGTGCATTCTGTGTGGGGCTGTATAAAAAGGTCAAAGTATTCGATTAACTTTAATTTGCGCGGCTCTTTTTTTGTTTTGTTTTTAGTTTGGTTAGTGAGTCTCTCTCTCTCTCTCTCTCTCTAGGTATGTGTGAGAGTGTGGGTTGAATGTGTATATGTGTGTATTTTCTTGGCCCATTGTGTTGTGGCAGTTGATTTAGTTAACAGAGTCGAGTTGTTGAGTCGTTGATGTTTTCATACATTCTCGTTGTTTTGGCTCAATTTCAGGTGTGCCCCCTTCGCCATCGCGATGGCGGCGTGAAAGCCAAACCTACTTTATAGAAAAACTTCCTGGAGCATCTTGCAGACGAGTTTACAATGGTGTAAGTTGTGTCAGGTATATGATTTATACCGTCTATAGGATGTCCATGTCATAGTTCAGATTTCGCATTGTACCAATGTCAAATGGGGCGTGGTCCAACAGAAAAGTCATCGATTCATTCATTGGATTAGATTGTGTGGGCCCAATTGGCCTAATTGCTGTTGATCGACGGACGCGTCAGCAAATGTCACTGGCACACAGGAGAATGGCAAAATTAAATATACAATATATACAAATATATATATCAATATATAGATAGATATTGCTCAAATTGATATCCAAATTTGGTGACCTGAGTAACGGGTTTTACAACGTCAATCATAATACATATATACATAATTGATACAGCACAGAGTCGAGTCCAAAGACAGATCAGTCAGTCGGTTAGTCAGTGAGTCACTCAGTCAGTCAGTTAGTCAGTTAGTCAGCTAGTAAGTTATCCAGTCTGGTTTTGGTCCGGCCTCTCGATCGGTGTGTCAGTTAGTTGAAATTAATTTGCACTCGCAAGAAAATGTAATTACAAAGTAACTGTCAGGTAAATTATAATTTGATAATTCAGAGTGTCGACTAGGAAATACCCTTTGAACAGATCGATGTGACAAGAAAATGGGTAAAGGTTTATCCGCTCAAGTGGCAATAACTATATCTATAACAATAATAAATCGACAAGAAATCGAGGTTAATATCGCCTTTTAAACTTCTCGATTATAGTCTGAAGAGAGGTTCGAAGTTCCAGGAAATAAAGATCGTAACATCGCTTTATCGATCTGTTCCGTCGAAAGCCAAATTGATTTTTATAGTCTTCTTTTATCTACTAGGTAGCACATGTCTAAAGTAAATACTTTATATAAATTAAAAACAATCTCGAATATTTAAAATATATTTAAATAATAATAATTGATTTATTCTTAGAAAATTCATAGACATTATTTTAAATGAAGCAATGAAAATAAATAATTAGAAGCAATCCTTTATCAAACTTGTCCTCAGTTTTCGCAAAATAAAGTTGTTGCCAATTCGGAAAAAGGATGTATATATTTTTACATACTATATAGTCCTTCATGATTAATAAAGAACTGAAACAAAAAAGCTTAAAAAATTCCAAGCCATTGTTGAATTATTATTTTTGTGATTAGAATATATTGAAAGTTAGAAATTAATGTAGAATTTTTTCCACAAATTTTATGGTAAATAAATAATGTATTTACGCATTAAATTTTGATTTAAAATTTAGATAAGCAAAGATTTTAAATGGATTAATAAAATTTAAGTAACATACATAACCCATTGATTATAGTTATTGAATAATTTATGAATAGAAAACGTGAGTGACTATAGATTTAATTGCAAAAATTTTAAGTGATATTTGAGATATAGTAAACGTTTATTCAGAGGACGGATTTATAACAATAGGAGAATGGAAAAGTGGAAAATGGATTATCAGCCTTTTAAATATATTCTTCTGTCCGTAATTTGACAAATTTCGGCATTCCCCCTAAATGAATGCATGAAGGGTATACGAAAGTCTTTTTTCTCACTAAGTTTAAAAATGTAGTCTATATGGTTTAGTTACAAATTTATAAATATATATACATACATATGTATATACATACACACATATATTGATAGACTCATGACATATCACGAAGTTCTTAAATTTAATTTGTATTTACTCTGACAACAAATGAACGAAGAAGCAATAAAAATTTAATTTTATGTAGATCCAGTAAAAGCTTATTTCAAATATATTTAAAGAATTCTAAAATAAATATAAAAATCAATATGTTGGAAATTAAGAAAGAGTTTTTCTAATTATTTGGAAGAAGGTGGGAGGGTAAATATTCGAGTGGAAATATTTTTTTACCATGGACCGCCCTCAAAATGCAAATCTCTGTAGCTGGGTAACATGAAAACTGGAAGGCTCCCTCCTCTATGGGAGTATCCATACTTCGGAGGCTGTGTCGGCGACATTCATTTCTCATTTGATCTTTATCGCCAAGCAACATGCAAACATGCGGCCTGATGGGTAGCCTTCCTCCTTACCGAACAGGCCCCCTTGCCTCCTCACTCCCATTGACTGTTGGACTGACAGAGATTGTAATCAAGATTGGCTCTTTGCATGGGCCAGGCAACCAAGGCGATTTGTGGCCTGGAAAACTATTTCGCTGCGTTTGCATTTCATTCGTGTGTGCAAGTTTGTGTAAGTTCATGTGTATGTATGTGTGTGAGTGTGTGTGTGTGTGTCATTTCAAGGTTTTCCACTTCGACTTTGGGTCACAAGGTACACCCTCTCTGCTCTCTACCACTTCCATATGGCAACTCCTGCCGTTTGACAAGTTTTTAATTAACATTTGCTCTCCTTGTCTCTCCGTCTCTGTCTCTGTCTCTGTCTCTGTCCCTGTCTCCTTTCTGATTATATTGCTAATATCCGCGCTTGAATTACTCCAAATGTGGGTCACTGTTTGAAGTCATAGGCCTCAATCATGTATTACGCACTAGTCGACATTATCAGACACCTTACCAAAGTTGACTTTTCACATGAACAACACACAACAAGATACACACAATGGATGGGTGTAAATCATGTTTTCAGTGCGTCGGTTGTCTCGTCTTTGGACTTGACTTGACTCGACTTGTGGTCAATGGCTTGCAAATAATGTCTATACCCAGCAGCAGCAGCAACAACAACAACAACAACAGCAGCAGCAGCAGCAACAACAACTACAACAACAATCGTCTTGTCTATGGGGCATTAGCAAACAATGACATTATGCTGACGTTTATTAATCGCATTCATAGAATTAATGTCGTGACATTTTCGGTTTAATGTAGTTGTAATAAATAAAGGCGCCATTTACATAGTTAAAAAGCAACAACAACAACAAGAACAACAGCAACAACAACAAATATTGATGGTCCGAGTCGGAGATTGCAGCAACAATTTAAGTTATTCCCCGTTGATCGAATAATGTCAAGATTTCCATACAAAAATTCCACTGGCCTACATAACGAATAACTAAATCGTGGATTTAAATCCATTGAAAGATTGAAGTTTATACTAATGTTGTTATATCCCTGATGATAAAGAACATATATATATATGTACATACGCATACTTCTTCTTCCATCACAAATTTGATAAATATCTAGATAGACATTAATGGTATATAATATAGCTAACTAAGGATAATTGCTTGTCCCTTAATTCACGGCATAAAACAGATTCCAAAATACATGTGATAAATATATAATACTTATATATGTACTTAGATACAAATTACTGTGTATGTACATGTCATATAAAATTCAATTATCGTAGCAAAACTTTTGTATGTTTTTAGATTAATCTTTGGCATTGCGTCGAATTATTGCAAGTACTTGAGAAGTTCCTACTAATTTTTATTTCGGCAATTAAAAAGATTCCAATTAAAGATATTTACCAATTCAAACCGATAAGAACTTAGTTAACTATGATCCATAATTTATGTAAAAGATAATTATTTCAATGTCATGGCGATGCACATTGGAGGAGGTCCTTCTTACTCGCCTAGATAACCAATTACTTAGAAATCTACCAGCTACTATATAAGATCCCTGTTATTAACATGGAACTTATCATTTTATCATTTAAAGAAGAAATTAATAGATAATTGTGTGAGAGTCCCATGGTATTTATTTGACTCCTTTTATGAAATCATCCTAATGGAAATGTCTATTATTATATTATATACATATGTATATATATAACTATATTATAGGTCTACATTTATATCTATCTTTAAGTCATCTTCTACTATTATTACCGATAAGTTATTTCATAGTAACTCAATCTTAAGTTTATTATCTATGTTTTCACTATAAAATATTAATATTTAAAAGTGCTTTAATATTCCTTCCAAGTTTTCCCTCCAGTTTGTCATTGTTTGCTTTATTTGATCTATTTTAAATAATAATTATATTTCTTATTGTTGAAATACCAAGTTATACATGCACATGTATATGTATGTATAATAAAAAAATTATACATAAAACATTTTTCAAATTAAAATTTTAATTATCTATAAGGAAAAATTTCTATTATAGTTTTCATATAAATTTATCTGTTTCCAACAGATTTTTTTGGCAATCTTTTCTATATTAAGATCATATTACATTGATTAAAAGAAAATATATTCTAGTTAGTTTACTTTATCAATCTTTAAATCTTTTAGTTTAAAGTTTTGTGTTTACTCAATTATTTACTTGAAAATGTTTGGTGAATGGTAAATTTTTATTTGCTAATTTTTTTTGTGAAAAATGAAAGTGAAAGATGGCTAAACCTCAACTCTTTGCATCATTTGACATTTTCGTTGTGGCACATCCACTTAATTTAACAACTTTACAAGCCATCATCATCTTCTAATATCGTTTACTGGCATAATCTCTTATTTCCTCTCCTTCCTCGTCGCCCACCCTGTTTACTCTATCCTCTCTGTGTATATTGAAAATGTTAGATGAAAATCATTTTTGATGAGTTGTCAAAAACGCCGACGCCGCGTCGCTTGACTGAAGGCTTACCGCTTGGTATCGGTTAGTTGTGAATGGGTGTGGCGAACATCTTTTCCATTTCGAAGAGCAGCAGTAAAATAAAAAAATATGAAAAAAAAGGAGAAGAAGAGAAGAAAAAAAAAAAAAAAACAAAAACCACTTTAAAAAGTTTTTGGCACAAAAATGCGGCACATAATTTCACTTTCGCTATCTGAAATATGCATAGCCATGAAATATGGCAACGCCGACCAAATGGCCACCCAGGGAATGTAACTGGATGGAGAGGGGGGGCAAGCAGGAGCAGGAGCAGGAGCAGTGGCAGTGGGAGTGGGAGTCGAATTGGGAGTGTCAGTGAAAAGAGAGTTGGGGAGTTTGTGCCATTTTCAGTTTTCATAACCATTAAAATTGCATGCAAGGGCCCTGAGAGTAAAAAAGAATATTTCACATAGTTTTGTTTGCTTTACGATTTTGCACAAGTTGATCCCCGTTGTATGGTGAAGTGTAAGAGACGGGGGGTGGGGGAGGAGGGGGCAGAGGAGAAAATGTTGCTGGCAAAATGGAGATGACTTGTTGTCTGTGCATAGCCTCATCATTAATGTAAATTCATTGTTGCATGGTGATGGAGAAAGGCGGGAAAGAGAGATCCCACTCCCCTCCCCTCCCCACCCCACCAACATGGCAACAATTTCTGTTAACGAAGGAAACAATTTAACTTCTCCCACGTAACACTAAATATAAGAACAGGAAACTTGAGAGAAAACACATTCACTTTTTTCCCTATTTTAAAAAAAATTCCTTTAGGTTGATATTAAAAATATCTTAAAGTGAAAGTGAGACATATATTTTAAGTATTTTAAACTAAGTTCCAATTAACTATTATAGTAATATGTAGTTTATAACAAAGTTCTATTCAAAATTCTTGTGCTAGTCAAACAACTTTTATTCTAAACTATCTGTTATAGAGTATTGTAAAATATATGAATGGGGGTTAGCAGGGAGAAGGGTGATGCATCTCTGGTGTGGCTAAATCTGGATTCTCCCACTGCAAAAACCATTCGTTTAACTTTATGGAATGCATTTCTCTTGGCAGATTGCATTTGTAGCATTTTCCTTAATTAAAAAAGAAAAGAAAAGGAAAAGAAACGAAAAAGAATAAAAAAAAAAAAAATACATACATACATAGAGAAATGTGGGCAAAGGCCGTAAAAGGACAATATCGTTGTCCCTAGCCCTCTATGGTAGGTATGCACTTCATAAAGCTGACAGAGCATAGCCCAGTCTAGCGAAGCTATAAAAGCACATGACCAAAGCGGGCGAGGATGAGGAGACACCAAACACCAAAATAGACCGCCACCAGGCAACAAACTGAAAACAGGCAGCAACAACAAACGACGAGCGGCAAAAATTATCTACTCAGATTATGTCGAGATTAATTACATACGTTGAGCGCCATTGTCTTGTCAATAAATTGTCGTTGTTGTCGTCGACGTCGTCGTTGTCGTCGTTGTCGTCGTTGTCGTTGTCGCAGTCGTTGTCGCCGTCGCCTTCGCTGTCGTCGTCGTCGTCGACGTCGGCGGCAACATCGCTTGGCATCGTGTGGCCCAAAAGATAAGAGGGAGACTCCGACTACCGAAATGTTAACTGGCTTTTTTTGGCTGATGCTGTCAAAAATTGTTGCCCAACGTTGGCCAAGCCAAAGCTATAGCTAAACCCAAGCCAAGCTACATCAGACCAGGCCAAGCCTTTGATATTGCCTTCTGCCTTTAGTCAGGCGGCTAATTAATTTAAAATGTTACCAACTCAGGAGGAGCGCCAGCCACATAGTCCACCGTTAGCCGCCAAATAATAATGAAATGATATAGGTTTAAGCCGACAGATAAGCATCGTGTGCCCATCTCTAAGCCAAAGTGCCTGCAAAGTGCGCGTAAATTAATTGGCCAAGCCAGAGTTAGTACATCAGAGAATGAAAAAGATAGAGACAGAGAGGCAGAGAGAAAGAGAGAGAGTATCTCTCTCTATATGTTTGTTGTTCCTTCAATAAGGAAGCAAAAAGCCAATCCAACCAACATTGACTAGTGACCACGTTCATGTGGTTAAAAGAGCCCTGAATTTAGTACATGTTTAACAGCAAATGGCCAATGTAAATTTTAACTCTAGAGAGAGAGATAGAGAGAGAGCGAGAAAGAGAGAGAGAGAGGACAAAGGAAATTCAAAGGCAAACAGAACTCCCCTAATGGCCAAACAAAGGTTGAGAGCAAAAAAACAAGATATATAGTTGCAATGCATTGGTTAAAGTAATCGGAAAGGGATTGCACAAGATTTACTATATAATGGTGAACAGATAACCAGGAAATGCAAGCAAAACAAATGATGGCTCCGACTTCGATTTTATGTTTTGATAAAATTGATGTGCCAAATAAGAATTCGATTGGATATATTCAATTTAATAAAATTAAATTGTAGGATCAATATTTTGAAACCATGTACGTAATATGTATTATATATATATATACATACATGTATAATTGATAATATAAGGGGAACTAAAATATTTATTTTTCTTTATTATACGATTTAGATAAATATTTGCTTTGCCTTCAATAAGTTTAAACAGAATTTAGAAAATATATTATATTATATTATATATAGATATAGATATGTTGTTCATAATTGCAATAATTGATCATTTGATTTTGGATTTTGGAGATGAAGTCTAATCAGTTAAAAAACAATCACATTATGTTCCTTAACATTGCGAATTTTCTATATAAATACAGCAACACAACTGGGCTTGAAGGAGAAAAATAATATTTTGGTTGCATTATTTTTAATTTTATTTAATTTCAAAGTCCTTTAGGAAATTTCACTTAAATATTTATTTCCAATTTGCCTAGCTCAAATAAGTTTGAAATGCATATAACACTGAATTAATATTAACTAATGATTTTAAGTCTTATTCCATTCTATATATATATTTTGTTATCATAGATGTATATCTTCAAATTGTTTAATCCTTTCACGCATTCACAGCATATTCAAAGGACATCTAAAAGTAATTTCTAGTGGACCAATTTCAAATTCTTGCCATTCCTTGCACCAAGCAACTGGCCAGAAATGCAAATTTAATTAACAAATATTTACTGGCGCATTACTCGTCATTAATAAAACATATCTACATATATATGCAACTGGAGTGGACCAATGGTCGGTCCAGTGCCCCAATGGGGGGGGGGAGTGGTCGAAGTCAAAATATCATTCTGCTTTGCATAACTGAGTAACTTCGGTTTCTCTTGTCCGACCCTAAATAATTATTTATAATTAAAGTTTATGCAGTGTGTTTAAGTGCTGACTTTGCCACACCAAAATGTACGTATTATGCAATTGAGAGTTTTGCTTTTGCATATCTAATTATAAATAGTATGAGTGTGCGTGTGTGTGTCTATATAGTGTGAGAGTGTGTGTGGTTGTGTGAGCATATATAGAATACTGGGTCAAATTCAACAATTGTGCGTTGCGGTTCCCGAGATGAAACTTATATTTAATGCTCTAATTTCTGACATTTCATTAAATTTTACCCATTGCTAAGAGCGTTTCCAAGGACCGACCGTAAAGGATATTGCAATGGAGTCTACTTAAATATTTCTGAATAACTTTAAATAAAAGCAGAACACTTTTAATTTATTTATAGATATATTAAGAAATAAGGTAGTGAAATATACATAAATAGTTAATAATTTTATAAATTGCTGAATTTGTAATTTGACCTTTACGCGCTCTCGTTATACATATTTTAAGACAACTAACTAACAGCAATAAAAACTTCATGAGAAATTCTTCTTTGAATCTGCATAAGCTTAAAGGATATTTATTTTTATATTTGTAACTTTTAAATAAGTACATTTTTTCACTGTTCTAATTATAAAAATTATACAAATATTTTATTAAGAACTTTTTTAATTTCTGGACTAAGTAAACCTAAAATATATATTAGAAATATTTCAATTTGAGTTAGAGTTTTTTTTAGTTATAATTATAGAACTTGAAAAGTCGTATTTCCAAAGATGTTTAAAAATTTCATGATTTTGGTTACACATTTAAGTTGTAATACTTTTTAAATTTTAAGTTCTAAAGTTCCCACCTATTATTATTGGTCTACGACATTATCCATTGCCTGGAAACTTTTAAATAATAAACATAATTTCATAATGATTTATTATATTGATCATGAATATAATAATTACTTAGAATTTTAAGTGTTAAAAATAGAAATGAAATAAGATTTAGTTTATAGATTATCTTATAACATAATGTCAATGTTCAGGATTACGTAAATCAGAGTCTAATAAAGTTTATAAATAATATTTATAAAAATAGGAAGTAAATAATATAAATTTAATAGGTACTTTAAAAACTGTTTAGAAAGATTCTAATGAACAAAAGTAACGCAAGAAATTATATTTATCTAAACCAAACAAACAAATATTGTATATACGACGGAAAGAAAATATTTAAAGAATTATATAGGATATATATAATCAACCTTTACATTTTGCTGTTTTTACATTTTTATTTTTATCAATTAATTATTTTAAAGAAATGTTTTGAATGTACCTTAGACACATGCAATTCTATATATATTTATATTTTAATTATTTGCTTGGTTCATCCATTAAACATTCCAATGTCCAGATCGTAGAGATATCCCTTAATAATAGGCAGAATAATGGAGAAATTGAAGTGCCATATATACCACAATTATGTAATGAACTTGCGGATTCATTCAAAAAGGGTTCATTAATAGTCGTAGATGCAGTTATGAATCTTTTATTATATACTTTTATTTGGGAATATTAACCTTTTATACATTCACCTTCTCAAACCGCTTTCAATGAACGAATCTTGCAGTCACTATTCCAGACCAGACAAGACTACCATTCAGCCAAGGACTGGTCCTAGACATACATAGTTGGCTATTATATATTAGTATCCACAGTTGCCCACACGGAAACTTGGAGCACTTTATTTCCCAAGTGAATCAAGTAATATGTCGTTGTCGACGCCATTTTACTGGAGGCCATTTTTCGGTTTATCGAAGTTGGGTGCCGTTTGAATAATTGATGCAGGGCTATGATGGGTTAAGTATAAGAGTCAGTATACAGTAGGCATCGGTTCTCGTCAGGGCAAATTATATGTTTTCTGCTACAAATTAATGAGTTTCTGCTGCCTAAATAAATACATATATAATGTAAGTACAAAATGTATTAAAAGTATGTATATATATATATACACACACACACACATGCAGTATATATGTATATATTTATGTATATAAAGCCAGCCATATTGTAGTTGACAAATAAGCGCTTAAGTGATTTGCCACCGTTGCTAGCAACGTTGGTTTTACAAGTGAATATTAAATAAATTTTCCAGTTATTGCCTGTGCGTCCCTGTGTGAAAGCCACTAAAGCAAAGTGCCTAAAGTTGGTATGAGGCCTCAATGGGTTAACCATCAGACGACTACCACGACGACGACGACGTCGACGACGACGACGACGACGATGACGACGACGAAGCAGATGAAGGGCTGCATTCAACTTGTAATTAATGTCAAATATTTACACATTTGCCAGAAGATCAAAGGTTTGCCTGAAAGTCTCACAGAAGCGGTGCTAATTAAATGAGTATTTATATTTAAATTACGCAAAACTACTTAAAGACCTTGGACGAAAGAACGGGGGTGGAAGTATGTGGCATAAAAGTAAGGGTAGCAAACAGGAGGGCTGAACTTGAACCAGCTGGCGGCAATGACAGCTTCCTATTCGGAAAAGATGCAAAGAACAACCCTTTTTTTTGTGGAATAGATATTAACATATGGCTGAGAGTTGAGATTAAATGGGGTTCTTTTTTTCTACTTTTGGGTACTACAATTCATCCGCTTAGACTGATCCTTTTGATTAGATCGTAGTTAACGCTTATCATAACCACAAAAGCCCTTCCATCAAGTAAAAGTCACTTTATCAACGGTTTTTGCTTAACTTATCCGCCGCTCTCCTCCTACGTAGAAAGTTTTTATTTTGCTTCCGGAAGGCATACGAAAATATGCGTAAAAGTTTTACCTGTTGGCAGCAATTGTTGGTCCATAGTTTCTACCCTTCCTTTAGTTTATCATCATCATCATGATTATCATCATCATCTTTTCCACTTCTCTGCACTTCAGTACATCGTTTTATCTTCTTTCAATTTGTCACGCAATTTAGATGGCTTTCAATTTGCTTTGAGTTGCTTCGTTTCATTACTTTCGGGGGAATTCGCACAACAAAGTGCTTCAATGCTCAAGTATTTACCCTTAGATTTAAGGCGGAAAATCAAGTTTTCATTTTTATGATGAATGCAACAGAATTTGAAATATTTGAAAATGCATTCGGTTGGCGGTGCATTGCGCGCCTTAGCCTGGACAAGAACCAAAAAACGAAACGAAAAGAACGATGTACAGTTTCAAGCTTACACATATGTGTTTTTACCGTTATGTGGGTTACGTACATACTCTGCCTCTCTGTTGTTGGAATGTCGGCCGGAACGGCTATGGCTACGGCTCCGGCACCGGCACCGGCAAAGGCTCTGTCTCTGTCTCTGTCTCCCGGTTCTGTTGTGGCTCTGTTAGCAGTGTCCGTAACGGAAATGTTGGCGCGCACACGAAATGCATTTTGTAACCCAATTTCCTATTTCCGGTGTCTTTATGATAGCCTCGTCTCACGTTTAACATACATATATATATACACATACATATATATCTCTTTTTTTTGGTTTGTGGCCAACAGCTGAGAGTCGTGAGAGCGTGGGAGAGTAAACGGAAATGAGCTTATGCGAATGCGGCCGGCAATTAACTCACACTCGCTCTCTCTCTCTCTCTGTCCATTGCATACGCACACACATACATCCAAACACATATGAAAGCTTTTGCATCACATATGCCACATATGCATGTGAGTGAAGCCGAGTCGTAAGGTCCGAGCGAGCAAAACATACACAGACAGTTCGTCAGACGAGTCACACACATACTCTTGCAATATCAACGGAAGCTCATGACGCTTTCAAGTTTCCCCAATAGGGCTTTCGACACGACCAATGAATGCAGTTTGGCCCCATTGCATTTTGCATATGCATCGGTAGCTTTTTCCCCCCTCACTCCATCTGCTCTATCTTTATTTTTATTTTTATTTTTGTTTTTTTTCCCTTCTGCGGCTCAATTCACGTGTTCAGCTGATTCGCTTTGATAACTTATTATTATGTCGAGAATTGGTGTTGTCAAGTTGATTGATTGGATAATGAAGTTATTAGTAAGGTGTGATTGTCAGTCGCTGGAGTGTGCCCACCATGTCATATACATATGTATCTACGTATGTATACATGTTATAGGTATAAATATATGGAGGTCTGTCTATGAAACTCCAAAAGTGGAGGCAGCTGGCTGGCAAATTAAGTGGCTCATTATATTGTTACGATAGCTCTGGTGGCGAAATATCTATGTACGGTTTGAGTTATCTAGTTGAGGACAATTTTTAAATAAATTGGCATACACTGTAATCAATAAATCGAAATTTGTAGTACTGAAAAGAAACAAACAAGCTTGAGAACTTGATGGATTAAACTTAATAGATTAGATTATCAATCAAATCGATTGTGAAATGCATAAATAGTAAGAACAAAATTATAATTAATTTAACAACCATTTAAGTTAGTTTTACTATCGAAACTTTCCACAGATGCTTTTTAAATTTGAAAAATATTATTAAGATCATTATATGTATATGTATGTATTACTTAAATAAAATCTTAGTCCGAGATTGAGAGCACTTCTCATTGTTTTCACATAGTTTTTTAAGTACCTACTTTTTAATTACTTTTTTAAGTATTTTTTAAATCTCTTTTGAAGTTGTTTAACAAATCTTGATGATAAGTTTTTATTTGTCATGAAACAGTATATTGTATCACGGTATACGCCAGGGGAAGGGGAGAAACAAAACCAATGAATGGGTAAATGACTAATAAATAATTGGAATCAGGGTAACCACTTAATTTTTAATAATTATATAAAATGTATATTATAACAGTCGAAAGGATTTAAGTTATTATTCATTTATTTGTGTATCTATAAATATTGTTTTTAGAAAGGCATATATAATGAATGTCATAAGCTAACCAATTTAATATTTATATTACAATTTATTGTATTTATTATTACAATTTAATAATGAAAACAAAAAACACTGATTCAGTGATAAAGAGTGAGATTTCATGATACTGTTACATCTCCATGGAAAAGAAAGCAAATAAAGGGTCAATTTTGGTTTTGCGAGCTTTAATCTTAATTTCGGGTTATAATTATGAGTTATAATTCTCAACAAGTTAAGGCCTTGCAATTCTATTGATTAAGGAACTTTTTAAAATCAGAATTAAATATACAGATAATTCACTTACTTTTTATAATATTCAAAGATCCCTTGCTTGTAGCCATGCTACATCGATGTATATTGATGTCGTTAATGGGGAAATCCTTAGATCATTTCACACTTAACATTGCATATCATCTGAACGCTTATAATATGGAATAAACATAACAATTTGAAAATTTAACTAAATCAAATTAAATCCATTATTTTAGAATAAATAAATCAAATTAATTATTTTTATAATTTCATAATTTTTACTCGCATTATAGATCTTTATTGATCAACTATCCAGATATTATATTTACTTAATGATCCTTCTCATCTCCTCCTGTTATTATCCACATTATAGTCTGATTCGCATAGCCAATGGCATAAATTCACATTGGTTAATCCATATCCGTATCGGAATTATTGATGATATTGAAAATTGGCCGCTTGTCACTTTAACTGACAAGGTCACATTGTCAATGTCAATGCGCGTGCGTAAACCAATAAAATTTGTCTAGCCAAAGTTAACGCTGACTGTCGGCTCGGTTAGCCCTGGCTAGCTAAGACAATAGCCAAATAAACAAAAGGCTAAACGAGAGAGCCAGAGTTAAACTGGCTTTAATGATTCAATCCCAAATATGGGTGTCAATAAGTTAACAGACAGACAATGTGTTGCACTTGCCGCAACCAAAAACGCAGCCCCTCTCAATAGTAGAAGAAGACCTGCATCTGGCATTGGCTTTGGTCTTTGTCTCGGTCTCTATCTTGGTCTCTGTCTCAGTCTCTGTCTTTGTGGTTTGACTCTAGAACTGGCACTGGCATTGGCATTGGCATTGGCATTGCCATTGCCACTGACTTTGGCAGTCAGAGACCCGACTCTGACTCCCAGCTCCAAGTCCAACTCTGGCTCAGAGTTGGAGTGGTGTTCTCCCTGCTGCAAAAATTATGAAATGCATTTAATTTTGTTGCACACTTTTTGTGCGGGCTTTGAGGTCTTTGGAAAAATCTATAAAAATTCCATTGGCCATAATTTAAGTCATTGGCAATGCACTTGGTCTTGTATGTGTGTTTGTTTGTGTGTGTTTGTTTGTTGTCTTGTGTTGTTGTGTTGACTGTTTAAGGAAGCAAATGTTTCCGTGCAGCTGCCAACTGGTTGACAACTTGTATGGACCTGTGTTTTATGTGCCAGTTGCAGCAGTTAGAGATGCAGTTGGTCTTAAAGGCTCTTCTATATACATACATATATACACAAACAACTGACTATATATCGCAATCTGTCTGCAATCATGTCACATCATTGGCCATAACTGGTTCTGGTTCTGGCCTGGGTCACTGGCATGCACCACCGACCACTATTACTAACAAACAACAACAACAACTACTGTTTAAGGCTGGCTAATGAGACGAGGCCAAGACGAGGGCGTTGCAATGCTAAGGGACTTTCGCCTCATATAAAATGTTTATAGACCATCGTATAAATCTCAAGTGAATGCCAGTCGAGCACCCAAAGATGCATAAAACTTGTGACATTAAGAGCAAACAACCGACTGACTCCCCCCCGTCTTAAGTAAGGGTAACAAAAACGAAGTAGACAAATCTGAGGGTGGTGGTGGTGGCACCACATCAAAAGTTGTTCCTGGCTCCAGCCCGTAAACAAATAAACAACAAGCTGGCAAAACAACTGGCCAAGAATTCGCTGCCAAACAATGGAAAAAAGTAGTCTCAGAGAGCGAGAGAGAAAGAGACAGAGAGAGAGAGAGAAAAAAACAAAATAAAAATAAAGAAAGAATCGTAACGCAGTCAACAAGGACACTGTCATAACTTTTTTAATGTCCAGCATACTGGAGGGGATTGGGTGTTGGATTGTGGGTGGCTGTTGGGTGGCTAGTGGGTGTCCAGGACAAAAGCCAGACAGCTGACAGAAGATAAATTCTAAGCAAGCAACTTTTGTTTGCTCTCTTTACTAGTATTGCAACCGACCAACTTGCACTGACAGTTGGCCACGACGTTCTGTGTCCTTTGACAAATCGCAAAGTGCATCCAAGCCAACGAAGTAGATGCAAAAAAAAAAAAAAAAAAAAAAATAGAAAAAGAAGTAGAAAACTTGGCCCGAAAAGCTTAAAACTGCAAACTACTTCTTACATATTTCTTTCTAGATTTCTTCTTATGGCCAATACTCCTCCTCCTCCTCTTCCTCCTCCTCCTCCTCCTCTTCTGTCACACTCATAAATTTTCAAAGATACTTCATTTCTCAACCATCTACTTGCAAATCATTTGAAATTTAATATCAGTTAGTAATTTTTTTTGGTTGTCAATTGAAACCACTTTGATGTGAATTACAAATTAAATAATTGAATTCTATTTAAAATTCAATTTACACAATATGTCAAAGAGCATATCAGTTGGTTAATGGCAATTTTATTAACTTTATTAATACAAAACTTTAGTTTCAATTTAGTATATACATATGTATGTATGTGTTAAAGGGTATCCGGAAACGAGGTGGTTCCATCACTGGGTAGGATGGCTGCCAGACAAACTAATTAAAAATTAAAAATATATAAACTGTTGGTTAGTTAATTAACAGTTTGATTGATTGGTCAAATTGTATTATTGAAATAAATCTGCCACTTTACCATATTTGCGAGGGTTGCCTTGAAGAGTTACCGAAATGTCAACCACTTGTACATATATGGTAATAGTAATATCAATTTATGCTTTTAGTTAATACACATATTGATAAATATTTGTAATGGATTTTTATAATTAAAGCAATTTCCGATATGACATCGGAATTATTAAAGTCGCCGAGACAAAAAAATAGATAGTGAAATCCCTAAAGGATTTTGGAAAGGATGTTTAGCAATAAGTCGATGATTGAAAAAATCATTTTGCAATCGTCAGTGGTGTATAGAGTATAGAATGAATGGTTCGAATTATCATAGACTTTATCAAATCCAGTGTCAAAACTATTTTAACAATAACTATTCTTTATTAAGTTAAGCTATATCATGGATAATGCCAAAGTTCAAGTCTATATGTATAGGAAATTGAATAATATGGCAACTTCTTTTGTTATCCATAGTTAAAATAAAATAAATGAAATAAATCTTATTGTTTTTCAAAGCTTCATCTGGTTTAGTCAAACGATTATAGAATTTGATTTCTAACATTAAAACTATCCCATGAATTCCAACAATTATTTCATTCATTCCATTTTTTTCGAGATTATGATCCTCATCCATATTCACTATAGCTTATTTATAGTTCTTTCAATTTTATTCTGTTCTGTTCAAAGAACAAATGAGTTTTGATTTTAATTACTAAATAGTTATGACAAACATAAGAACATGTGGAAAATATTCAAAGTTGCTTATATTTGGAATATTTATGAAGTCACCCTCGCATATGCCCTGGCACCGGTCCCGAGGCCAATCAATCCCTTGCGGATGTCATATAGAACGAATGCATTTATTTTCAACCAAAAATCACGCTCGCAATAATTACAATATACAAATACATACAGATAGATACATAAATATGTAAATATATGCATAATTCACACAAACACATAGCTGAATGTATATGTATGTATATAAGTAAGTATTAATTACTGAAATAAATATTACTACATTTGCCATTATTTGGCATTTTGTCATCCATAGTCCACTCCAACGATGCGAATTTGTTTGATAGAATGCATATTCCATTGCATTATATTCGATTCAATTTTACGTGCAAAATATTTAGAGATATATACAAATAGGGGAAAATTCGCATGCATTTTCAATTCAATTATAATTTTATTTGTTGATGATTAAAATGACAATAATAACAACAAAATTGCATTTCACAAAGGATTTAAAGTTAAATATTCCACTATTTAATGTTCCACCCACAATAAATAGTTTCAGTGAATGGAATTTCCACTGAAATAAATAAACTTTTTTAATAAGGTTAGGAACAATAATAAAGAATTGATTTCTCACAGGTGCTCCGAATACGGAAATATGGTAAAAGAATGCATAAATATATATTTTTTTTTAATGGGGAGGATCTCCATGACCCAATTGAGGGGCCATAGAGACAAAATATGTAGTTTCAAGAGTCAGTAATTGGTGTCGGAGAAACAAGGGCTCAAGTATTAAATAAACCAACTATTCAATAATCTTCTCCTGTTTTTCATCAAGGTAGCCAGAATATTTTCTGCCATCTTCTCTATTTCTGTTCAGGTTATCTGATCTTACAGTGAATAGGATGTCACAGCTGGAACATCTTGCTTCTTCAGCTTGGTTTTCCAAAGTCTGGTTTAGCTTTTCACCTGATTACCACCTCTTTTTTTGACAAGGACAACTAAGGCAACTCACTAGGCCAAAGCAAATGTTAGTACTATCGAAACTAACTCCCGGTAAGACTGGGTTAAGTGCTTGTAATTCACCTGTCATGACTTTAATTTTCTAGGATTTCTCTTAAACTGAAAATGACTTTAGACGTTAAGTTTAACAGTCTATTTAAACGGTATAAATATCTTGACAATCTCCGACTGGTTAGTCACTTTGTGACAAGAAAAACTAGATAAAAAGTTGAATTTCATATGCAATCAAATTTCCAATTCACGAATATATATTGATTTGGAAATATATGGCCTTCTTTGGTCAGGTTCATGTGTTAGATATCTTCAATTAGGATTCAAAATATTCCGAATTAGTGTTCAGATGTAATCCAAATTAGAATGTGGAATAAATTAAACTGATTCTATCAACAAGAGTTTGTTAAGGATTTTCGATATCTTCTTCACTATAATACCGAAGAATCAATTACAGTCTGTAATTTACAGTTACAATCTTCAAGCAAATTGATGATCGCTAAAAAAGATAATTTTATATACTCTAGAAGTTTCGTTTTTCTTAGACAGTAAAATAATGATTCCCAACCAAAATATAAAATTGCCTAACTACATACTTGATCTTGAATTCATGGTACCTCAGAGGAGATCAGAAAATAGAAACGATGAATACCATTTGAAATGTCGAAAAGACTTAGGAACTTTTTTATTTTCTCTAATGTTGTATAATTTAAATGTAGATATGTACTTATTATTTAGTGTGTTTCCATGAACATGTTCTGAGGACTCTATAGAAACAGATACAAAATGGCCACTCTGTACATCCTGTGAAAAGACAACCAAGATAAAAGAACCTTCTTGGGTCATGGTCGTTTTCATTATCGTTAAAATCGTGGACATTAGCATTTAAAAGAAATAAAACATAATTTATTATCAGTTGGTTGTCATTGGGACGAGTTAACCTGGCCAATTGGGTGTTGATGCGAAATTATTAATTTTTCCTTATTGCCCTTTTCTTACACACACATACACACACACACACACATACATACGTTGTGGATGGAATGGCCATGGATGGCATCTCTTTCGCCCGGAATGGCGTGTGAAGTGAATGTGAGTGGGGAATGCGTTTTGCCTTTTGCCTTTTGGTTGGTTTTGCCATTGGCTTTTACTTTGGACCACGCATCATTACGATAACAATCGCTGCTAAATGCCACTTACAGCCACGAGTTCCGTGGACGTTCCGTCTCGGTCTTCATTTAAAATTCTCGGCGTTGCTTAATAATGCAAGATTCATGTCGATATGTCAATGCGTTTGCGCGCAATCGATCATTTTGGGGAGCAGAAAGCCGGAATAGGAGAGGGGAGGAGGTAGGGTATGATGATGATGACCATTCGTACATATCACACTCTCCATGGCCTGTCCTTGTTTGACATAATGTCGCCAGATTAACACAACCGATAAACCGAGAGACCAAAGAGAGACCATTCAAGTCCACACTTCCTGATTGTGTATAGAAGGCATAGGCATTATCTTTATGTAGTTTTGCAATTTTATGGCCTCCCAACATATTACACGATATAGTCACGGCTAAAAAGTAACATCAATGGCTGGCTACTGATGTGGCTATGTCACTCCATCCCATCCCATTGCATCGCATCGCATCGCATCATTGTTTCAACAAAAACTTATCAATTAAGCAGCGGTCTATCTCCCTCTCTCATTACATGAACGCTACTGTCAAATATCAAATAATTTATTGTTCGATCGTTCCAGCATCAGCGATCAACGATCGGCCCAACGGCTGAAAGAGTACGTCAACTGGACGCCAAGAAACATTGATTTATGTTCGCCTGTCTCCGTCACTTTTTGCCCCAATCCAGACAGAGTTGTCATAAGGACAACAACTACTGACGGTGTGCCAATCTGGCAATATCGACAACCCATCCATCCATCCATCCATCCATCTAGAGAGTAAACCCTTTTGCAGTATTTTATAGTTATTTAATGTTAATTTACTTCCCTCCCCCTCCTAACCCACTCTCTACACTGTTTCTCTCTCTCTCCCCCTCTCTCTCTCACTCTCCCTTGTCACAGCAATCAATTTAGAATATTTTTAAAATTAAATCCCCATGACCGATCGTTCGTTCTCAGGCACTTTCCAATCGAAACCAATCGAATCATAAATTCAACATATTTATATTCCATATATTCTTTATAAACGAAATGACTCTAATAGGTTTCCTTTTGCCATGTGTACATATTATTATATCTTGTTATTTATTAAATGTATAAAATTCATTGCTATGCATGTGGTGTGCACATACCCATGGGACGAGGTGTCAAATATTCATATAAATAGGTTTCACGAATTATTTTTTGTGTAATTTCGTTGTGCATTTTATTAAATTTTTCTTTTAAATTGTTTATGTGTGTGTGTACTGCTTATTAAATACTTCAATTCCCCCAATTGCATCCATTCAAAAAATAAAATATCATGAATAATAAACGAGAATTTGAGGCCAAGAAATTATAAATTCCCTTTCGTTTATTCGATAAAAATCATTACATAAATCAAGATCTAGCTAACTACTACGATCTCATTATTGTCTAGGTTGTAGTTATCCAATTTCTAGTTAATACAAAATCTTTTCAACTTAACTTTTCCTCTTATCAATTAAAATGAAAATCAGAATGTGGATATGAGTAATACTAGTTAAAAGTCATTTAAGCACAATAAAATTTTGAATTTTTTTTGTTGCACCAAATAGTTATTTTTTCCATATATTCAATTTCGATAAATGTTTTTTAAAGCATTAAGATGCAGCTATATTAGACATTATACAAGTTTTGGCACCTGTGGCATATTTAATTATGCTTTAAAATATGTAATTATATTTTTTTTATATTAGATAAATACTATTAATTATTATTATTACATTGAACTTCTTTGTACAAAATAAATCAAATGTATCTATATTACTTTTCGCCTAAACCCTCATTTAAAATGGCTTAATCATTGAGATTCAGAGAGGTTAATTAATTTATAAGGATAAGTCTCTTTAAACGGACATTAAAAAATTAAAATATAAGTAATATTCTCTAACAAAACGTCTATAAAAACATTCTGATATAGTTGGTTAATGATCTCCAGGATCATTATTCCATACCTATCATTTCGTGTAGAATCCAGATGAAAGTAAGATAAATGCCCAGATTCAATCATATCTTTCCTCAATTAATGATCAATATAGTATCTATCTATCAGCTAGGTAGTAGTAGTAAATCGATTACCGATATGTTGACTGTCATTAAACCTTAAGTTATTGATCGGAATTGACATTCGTGTATAGACTTCATAAACTCTCTAATGAACTTAATATGAGTAAAATGTTCATTAAATGTCATTTGTATGCTGTAGCAATTTTTTTTTGGACCCTTTTTAATAATCAGACAATGTTTCGCCTATAAATTTTGCACATAAAAAGGTCGGGTTATTTCTTTCTTAATTTTTTTCCGTTTATTTTTCTTTTTTTTTTGTGCCCGCTTAGCCGCTGACAGGGCAAAACTCATATAAACTCTCATATGTGGCATAAATTTTGCAGTTTCTGGGCGGAGCACGGTTTGAAAGCGTTTTGCCAGACATTTATTATGTTTCAAACAAAGGCGCAAAAAAAAAAACTGTATATATATATCAAAAAGTGAACGAACATTTGCAATATATAAAATGCCGGTCCACAGACCTCGATCCGCCAACTGTCAACGACAATTGCATATGAAATATAATTTTAATATTTTATAGACACACACGCATACACACACATACACATAGACACACACACAGAGGCACACTCACGACTTGGTCTTAGAATTTTTGGGCACAAAGTTTTACAAATGAAAGCAGGGTATTAAACAGCGTGTGTATACCCTATATAATAGCTTTACTAAAAAAGTATATTAGTGTAGTCAAAATTACGAGGTATTAGTTATAGATTTCTTACCTCAACTTAGATTATATAACCTAAATAGTGGCTGTTAAGAGATCAAATTTGAAAAAACAATTTACTAATTGAAAGTCTCTTTAAAAAATTGTTAGATTTAATCAATACTATGTACTTTAAATAGTTAATGCTTCTTCCATTTCAAATTTTATGGTTTTTATTAATAATATAAGTCATTATGGTATTCTCTGATCCGATACTGTATCATTATCAAGCAAACCTAGTATAGTTTTTTTATAAAACTTAAAAGAATCATAAATATATATACGAAATGGCTCAAACTGAAATTCCACAAGTTGAAAAGAACTCTGACTAAGAATTATTAGAAGATTAAAAGTAATGAAATCCAGTTAAGAATGAATATTATATGTTTTTTAAGGGTAACCTCAAGTCGACTTCCTCTCCTGCCACACAATCTTATATTTTGAATATATTATATTGAATATAAGTAACTCTTTTTTATACACTTTTTATTTTTTTTTTTTTGGCCATTTATGATGGAAATTAATATGCACCGTGTGACGCTTGGGCCGGGCAGGTTGACAGAAATGATTAGTGAATTTATGTGAAAATTATGCAAACGCCTTCAATTAATACGGCAATCATATGCCGTTTGAAAATTTGTCAACACTTTGACTCTCGACACCTGGCCGCATACATAGGTGAGAGAACTGAGATCACGTCTTCCAATTCCAATATCCCCGATTGGGGTTAAGCCACCGTCGAATATTACAAATATTCAAAATCAAAATATTATTATATAGAAAACGTGTAATGACCAAAAGTCCCAAAAACCAAAAACAAAACAAAAATGCAGTCCCAAATTTTAAATATGCATAAATATTTGTATGAAAACAATCTATAATAGGTTGAAATAGATTGAATATACATAATACCATTCCAGCTTTGTGAAGAATTGGGAAAAAAGAGATGATCAATGGAATTTAAAACAAAAATTAAAAAAACAAATATTTGTAATTTCTTCGCGTACACCGAATATTTAATATCCCGAGAGGAACAAAACTCTAAGAAAAACTATTAAAAAATTAACAAATCAATAAATGCGATATATTCATCTAGTAGAGCTAGTATTCATTTACATTGATCCTTCAATAAATGAATGAAGATATATGTACTTGGGTTCAGTCTACCTGGCTTAACTAGTTGGACAAGCATTTAACTGCAAAAAGAGCGATAATTATTTATATCAAAATATATTTTATGCAAAACACTTTTAACAACTTGGATCCGATTTGTTAGAAATTAGTGATAAAGTTATCTAATCCCAAATTGGTAATTTGTGTGATATCCAGATATGGCATTTCATATAGACAATTGTCTATCAATATTTTATTCAGTCCATCAATTTATGATACTTATAAATTAAATTACCAGACTTAATTTGACCGGGGCGAGGTTTGTATATGATTGCAAATTTTTCTTCTAAACATTTAGGGTTTCGGAATAATTTGTGTGAAAAGCCTTTTCAGTTTCAGATCCCGAAGGTCTAGAAATTCCAACCTGAACCACACATAGACCACATTTGAAGTAGATGTTTTTATGATAGCTGTATGATATACTCAACCGATTTTAACGAAGCTCAATAGAACAATTAAGAAATATATAAAACCAAAGTTCAGAATATTGTATTGAAATTTTTAATGAAATACTGGGGATATCCATGAAAATTTTGAAAATCCTTAAGGATTGCACGAAATATTTCAATAAAATTATTCATAAACAGGAACATTTTAGTTAAATTATCCTAAGGAGACGTTTAAAAAGAATCCGTTTAAAAAATTACCATAAAAATGATATTTAAAGAAACGGTTAAATAATTGAGTTGTATTATTAAAAATCTGTTAGTAACTTGCAAATTGTATCATGCAACTAGAAAAAAGGTTAACTCTATTATAATTTTATTTTTCGATCTTACAAGCTATATCTTAGCACTAAGTTAAGGAACTGTGCACTTGGTATGCAAATATAGAAACTTATTAATACAACTTCAATTCACTGAAGGGCTTTGACTACAAAATCCATTTATAAAATGAATATGTAGATTACTTATTTTTAAAACCATTAACCATTAAAATACGATAGAACTACAACTTAAGAGACTTGAAATTTAAATAATACCATTAAACTCGGTTTTTTTGAGAAGATGAAAATAAGATTCTCAAATATACAGAGCTATTTATTATGGGTTAAAGCTACATCTGAATAATATTAGAACACGAAAATTAGATTCAACTAAAGAAAAGTAAAACTAGAAAGATGGACTAACTTCGGCCGTGCCGAAGTTCGTATACCCTTGCAGATTTTTTCTATATAATTCACCAGAAGCATTATTGTAAATTAAGCATACCAAATTTACAAATTCAAAATTTTGAGCTTGAGGAAAAAAATTTTTCATACAAAATTTTTTTTTGTACCGATTGTTCCTATAGCAGCTATATGATATAGCCAACCGATTCTGATCAGACTTGGTTGAAGTATCAAGAAGCATATTAAACTCATAAATATCAAATTTCGTGGCATTCGGTTGGAAAACAACAAAGTTATTGAGGATAAGCCTTATTCATGACCGATCGGTCCTATGGGAGCTATATGATATAGTCTTCCGATTCAGATCAGACTTGGTTGAAGTATCAAGAAGCATATTAAACTCATAAATATCAAATTTCGTGGCATTCGGTTGAAAAACAACAAAGTTATTGAGGATAAGCCTTATTCATGACCGATCGGTCCTATGGGAGCTATATGATATAGTCTTCCGATTCAGATCAGACTTGGTTGAAGTATCAAGAAGCATATTAAACTCATAAATATCAAATTTCGTGGCATTCGGTTGAAAAACAACAAAGTTATTGAGGATAAGCCTTATTCATGACCGATCGGTCCTATGGGAGCTATATGATATAGTCGTCTGATTCAGATCAGACTTGGTTGAAGTATCAAGAAGCATATTAAACTCATAAATATCAAATTTCGTGGCATTCGGTTGAAAAACAACAAAGTTATTGAGGATAAGCCTTATTCATGACCGATCGGTCCTATGGGAGCTATATGATATAGTCTTCCGATTCAGATCAGACTTGGTTGAAGTATCAAGAAGCATATTAAACTCATAAATATCAAATTTCGTGGCATTCGGTTGAAAAACAACAGTTATTGAGGATAATCCTTATTTATGACCGATCGTTCCTATGGGAGCTATATGATATAGTCTTCCGATTCAGATCAGACTTGGTTGAAGTATCAAGAAGCATATTAAACTCATAAATATCAAATTTCGTGGCATTCGGTTGAAAAACAACAAAGTTATTGAGGATAAGCCTTATTCATGACCGATCGGTCCTATGGGAGCTATATGATATAGTCGTCTGATTCAGATCAGACTTGGTTGAAGTATCAAGAAGCATATTAAACTCATAAATATCAAATTTCGTGGCATTCGGTTGAAAAACAACAAAGTTATTGAGGATAAGCCTTATTCATGACCGATCGGTCCTATGGGAGCTATATGATATAGTCTTCCGATTCAGATTAGACTTGGTTGAAGTATCAAGAAGCATATTAAACTCATAAATATCAAATTTCGTGGCATTCGGTTGAAAAACAACAGTTATTGAGGATAATCCTTATTTATGACCGATCGTTCCTATGGGAGCTATATGATATAGTCTTCCGATTCAGATCAGACTTGGTTGAAGTATCAAGAAGCATATTAAACTCATAAATATCAAATTTCGTGGCATTCGGTTAAAAAACAACAAAGTTATTGAGGATAAGCCTTATTCATGACCGATCGGTCCTATGGGAGCTATATGATATAGTCGTCCGATCGGGATGATTCCGAGATATACAATGCCTGCAGCAAAAAGGAGCCTATGCTGAAAATTTCAGCTCTGTAGCTCTTATGGTCTCGGAGGAGAAGCTGTTGATCCAGACAGACGGACAGACGGACAGACGGACAGTCGGACAGACGGACAGACGGACAGACGGACATGGTCATATCGACTCGGCTATTCATGCTGATCAAGAATATATATACTTTATATAGTCGGAGATGCTTCCTTCTGTGCGTTGCAAACTTCTGACCAAAATTAATATACCCTCTGCAAGGGTATAAAAAATGGCATAACTAATTATCATCACGTATAATGTTTGGATAGTTTTTTAATTATTATCTCAAACTTTTCAAATATAAAATAAAGTTACTTCTAAATCAAACTCTAACGCATATTATTAAATAAAAGAAAGTATAAAAAAGAAAATTGCACCTTCGATTCATATCTTGCATCAGTTATGCAGTTTTATTTATTTCCTCTCAATGATAAATGTTCAATAATAAAGTAAAAAGATTTGCAATTGGCAATTTAGTTAAATACGCTTCGATATATTTTCTATTGGCCCGTTTAATTTATGCCTTCGAAAGAGTTGATAGCCATATATATGTTATTGGATATATATATGTTATTGTTGCTGTTTATTTTTTCCACCTGCCTTTACCAATTCACTTTCACTTTGTTGTAATGGACGACTTTTCATTTCCAATCAGTGCCAAAACATCATGTACTCATGTGAAGAAGAAGGAAGTAACAAAAAGTTTTCCAAGTCGACACCTGCCACGATTCCCAAATGTCTCCTAATACGTCAGAAATGTCGGAGCGATCAATTAAATTGACATGATATCGAAACTAGACCCAATCAGCGCCAAAGGGCAATGAAAGCGAATTGGCTATAGATACAAAAATCCTTTCACTTTTTAATCAAAGTTTTATGTACTACTACTTACTATATACATACATATGTACATATATATATTCGAAGATTGAATCGATTTTGACACTGATGGCAGAGTGGTGGCAGGCAAAGGCCCCAAGACTTGAGATCGGGCCTTTATGATTATATCAATTTGATGATGATTACGAGTTGGGCGCACGACTCTTGATCAGCCAATATGTCTGTGATTAGCTATGTGATGGAGTGGATATAGGGTGGAGAGGAGGACGGGGGGACAGGGCAGTTATCAAGAGATCAATTAACTGCCAATCAAATGCATTTTTTGGCTTGTATTTATTCATATTTAAATGGAAAAACCAATGCAAAGTACACACAAACTTGCTAAAATCAAAGACTAGCTAATAAATCGCTGTAAATTCAATTAAATTGGTCCGCAATGAAAACTAGTTGATAATTATATTGACCAATTTGTGAGTGTTGTTCGTTCAAGTTGTTGTTTTTTGGCATTTTCTATTGAATTTCCATTGCAACATTTTTGTGCGTTTCCAATGTGGGTCAAATGCGGACAATGTACCTACAATTTT
The DNA here is from genome assembly GCA_018150375.1 of Drosophila sturtevanti. Lineage (NCBI taxonomy): Eukaryota > Metazoa > Arthropoda > Insecta > Diptera > Drosophilidae > Drosophila > Drosophila sturtevanti. The sequence continues at coordinate 2,339,963 of JAECWJ010000690.1, forward strand.
CCACGCAATATGCAACATATGTTCATATATATGTGGTAGTCATTTTTTGATGTTATTGCCTCTTGATCGCAAATGCCGCAGACAGAAAACATTTGTAATAAATTTTTAAATGATTGCGATTATGGGAGAGCAGCTTAAATTGTTTGCAGCTGGCAGAAAATTAAATATTTTTTTTTTTTTTGTCTTTTCGACTTTGAAACAGACAACTATTTGATTTGCTAAACACATTAAATGAGATTTTATAGTTTGATGATGAGTTGCCGGAAGCTAACTAAGACAAATTAATGTCTTGACATCCCTTACAGACGATTTTAGAACTTACAAGATAATTAAAATTATGACACATTAAGTAAGGGAAATTGAAAATCAAATTGATAAAGAAAACTAGAACCAAATAATAAATAAGGATTAAAATCCAAATTATATCACTTCCAGATTTTAAATGGCAGTTTGACAGCAATTATTTTTGTACTTAAATGGAAAGTGAAATGTGTTTATTCTTAAAGAAATAAATGCTACAATTAATAGAGCAAAAGTAAATATACTAAACAATTGATATTCTCCTAGAAGCTAGAATATATTTGAATACTTAAATTAGAACATCCAGAAAAATGGATTGCAAATTTCAAGATTTTTTTCAACTCATGAAAAATTGTAGAATCTTTTTTCGGTTCAAGAGGATAAGATAATGACTCATTGAATTCACTTATTGATATGGAAACAGTAAAATATTTTCCTATTTTAATGTAGTACATAAGTTACACCTGATCCATTCTATATTGTTAAATTTTAAACTGGCTTAATAATATGTTTAACTATATTTTGATGTTAATTATGATATAGAGCTCATTACCTGAATACGTTTAGTAATGATATAGCCCACTAATATACTAGTTACTACTGGTAGATAGGATTATAAATAATCCTGAAGACTACAAACTATCTGTGATAGTAAATCGATAACTCTGTCTTTATATGTCTTTTAACCTAGAGTATATTTGTTATAAATAATAAAAAATATTCAATTTATCGAATGAAAAAGATATCAGACTTTTATATTGTGTTCCATCATTATTTGATCTTTCACATTTGCTTAATCCTTTTCACTATCTATATCTTGGTCATGAGTCAGATGGAACTCTAATCAGTATTATTAATATAGAAAATGATATAGAATTTGTACAAATTATCCAACATAAGACTTCATAGGTAAATCTTAAATAAAGTCAAAAATATTTATGTATATATTTTTGTAAGATCTAGTCCATGACAATGTTCTTATATACATATATATTTCTATGCTAGCAAAAGATAAAGATAAAATTGGTTTAAATTAAATTGACACTTATCGAAAATTAGACATTCTGATTAGCTCTTAATTATCAAATAATTAAATGATTTATTAGTAATTCATATAAGATAAGATGAACATGACAAAATCAATATCAAAAGGTTCAGATGTTTCGTGGTATGTACTTTAATTTTTTCAGAGTATAGAAAAAGTTTATTTATTAAGTGCATTCTCGACTGTTAAATAGTTTTCTTTTCTTTTTTTTTATAAATGAAAGAATGCTTTGTATACCTTTTGGTTAAGGCCAACTCCTTGTGTGAACCTAACTCCACTTCGGGATGGGGATGGATTTGCTTTCGGAACTTGTGGTACTTGATAATGTTGCAAAATGTTTTATTACTTCCACCTATGCCAACAATTAACATAAGAATTTCGAATTTTCTATCTCTCTACCTCTCTCTCTCTCCTGCTCTGCCCTTCAACTGTTGAATAAACTTTGGCCAGACAAGTGAAAACTTTTACCATGGTAAAAGCACATGGCAACCCAGCTTAGGGTATCATTTACATATGCACTCCACACACCACTCACTCGCACACACACACACACACACACACACAGTTTTGGGTTGTGTGCGTCTAGAGTTGAAGTCGAAGAATCTGTAGTCAGTCCTCTTGTGACTTCCGCCGGCACGCAAAGAACTTTTCACAAATTTGTCATGACACACAATACGAGTTGAGTAAGAGGACTTTTGCCCAAAGAGTTTTGAATTACATCATTTTGTGGCTTTCCTTGGCTCTCAAGTATGACTCCGACAACAAGTTGGAGTATTTGGTGTGCCTCATTAACATGGCCATCAAGCAGACGGCTTGAAAGACTTGCTTGGTAGCTAAAAGCAATAGCAGGTGCAATCAGAATGGACCCCAAAGCAATTGCAATAGCATTGCCAATTGCCAATTGCCAATTGCCAATTGCAATAGTAACAACAGCAACAGCAACAACAACAGCAACTAACCAATTGCCAATCAATTTGCATCCAATCAATAATTGCAACTTCAATTAGGCAAAACAAAAACTGTGATTTCCCCCCTCTCTTTCTCTCTTTGTGTGTGTGTGTGTGTGTGTGCAATGGCAAACAATTGCCAATTACAAACCCAACAAATGAATGACAAAAGATTGCCAAGAGGGAAGGGTGGAGGGCAATGCTATTAATGAAAAAATTGCTATTGAAAATTGGCAAATATTTTACGAGTTCACCGATTTTTAACTCCTGCGAATTGATTGTTATATTGAAGGTTACTTTTAGCTAGGTCAAATAAATTCATCAATTTTCTATGCCATCTCACAATGATTTCTTGACTTTAAGTCTAACTAAATATTCCAATAATATATTATAAATTATATAATTCGTCTGTTAAAGTTTCCCCCCTTGTAGGGATTTCAGATTAATCGACCTACTTTTAGTTTGTTAAGATCCTTCTACTTATAAATAGTTTTCTCTTGACAGCCGTAGCATTCCATTTTATTAGATTTTTATATACCATCGGGATAGCCAAGACGAGATGTATATGTGATGGATATTAATTCAAAAACTAATTGCATAGATTTGAACTTTTGTTCGTCTATTTCTATTCTCCAAGAATGAAAGAATATTGTATCAATAGTTTCTTGATCTGTGATGACATTTATTATATGTATCTATCTGAAAGCAAAAGGTAAAATAAAATTACTTCGTTTCCTTTGTTACAGTTTTATTTCATTCAAATTTAAACATTTTTCTTCAGATCTTTATGACAGTTCCTGAACAGAACCCTGAGCTTTTCTCAATATAAAAGGAGTTCCATAAATATTATTTACATTTTCCTTTCTTTCTTTTAGATAGAAATCGAGTAGCTCTTCTTTAAGATGTTGAATAGGTATCTATATCATTTTTGATTCCCTTTTTTGAATCATCAAAAATCAGTTTCTTATTAGGTTTTAGTTTTAGGACACAAAATATGAATTTGTCCCAGTTACTTATTTCGTTTGAAAATATTTTGTTTATTTTTCTAATAGATTAATTTAAATGTTTTTGGATTCAAATCAGCTGAAATATATTTTTGATTTAACTAAGTTTAAGCAAAAATTAGCTTTGTTGGAATATATTGATCGGTTCAGTTTTCACAGTCCACAACGTACGGACAGTACGGACACTTACTTATTTCGGGCACCTTACTGTTTAAAAGTGTTATATCTTTATTCCAATATTAAAAATAGTTTACCTTAATAACTAAAAATATTTTGTATCCAAAGTTCATTAATTTTCAATGAATGCAATGCATTAATACTAACGATATTTTTGCCATCGATGAATGACAAACTTTGAAAAATATTTGGTTTTTTTCGAAATGTAATCTAAAGTTCTTTTTTAACTATAATTTATTTTAGTTAAAAATAATGAAAATTTAATTATTCACAAGGAAAAGATATTTGTATATCAATATATATATTTGCGTACCATCCATTATTATATCTCGTAAAGGATATCTTTATTTTATCATGCAATCCATTATCTCTTACTTTTTGGTGTTCTTCCTGACTGAGAATTCGAAGGGCACATCGTGTGGATAAATCGCTTTGACAAACTAACTAAATAAACCTTCATACCTGTCCACCGAATCCGACATCAGAGTTTTAGCCATAACCCCCAGCCTAATGGGAAAAACTCTTAATGGAAACCAACAACAAACAAACAAATAAACAAAAAGCATTGCTAACTTTTTTTTGCTTTGTTTTGGTTTTCTTTTTTTTTTTTGGTTTTTTAGTGCTGCTCTCTAAAAGTGAACTTTTGTTGCTGTTGTTGTTGTACTTTTGTATTTGCGCCAGTTATAATTGGCATTTTAGAACGTCAAGGTTTCGATATAGAGACAGAGAGCTTTCAGGTAAATTGCCACATATACATACATACATATATATATCACAGTGTGTGTGTGTGTGTGTATCTACAATATTTCCATTATTTTTTTTGTTCATTCGAGTTTTGGCAATTTTGTCTTTTCATTTATTCAAAGTTCGAATGAATTGTTAGGTTGTTGTGAGTTATATTTTTTTTTTCTATTTTCATTTGGGTGGTCCAAAGGTTATGCTGGGGGTTAAACTGCCAATTGTTGTTGGGTGCATAATCAGAGGAAAGAAAAAAAACTGGGGCGTGGCAGAAAGCAATTTGCATTGCATTATGTAATTAAGCAAAATCCATGGCATGCCAGAGAGTTGTAGTTGCCGTGGGGAACTAGTAATGGGACTTCCATTATGTCTGCACCAATCCGAGCCAAAGATTCAAAGATTCAAAGAGTTTTGGGTTCATCAAAGCGTCGGCATCTCTTTCACTTGTCGCCGCTGCACCACATGTGCTTTCTCTCTGTATCTCTCTCTCCTTCCGTCCACCCCACCTTTGCTGGAGGGATTGGCGGAGGGTGTCTTTCTGTGGTCATGCATCATAATCAGTTGCACTGATGGCCGTTACACTGGACGAAATGGGCGCTCAGTTAACACCTTTTAGCATTTAGCAGCCAGAAATAGTTGCAAACTATGATTTCTTACTTGTGGTCGGTCGGTCGGTCGGTCATTGCCAAGGCGACTTCAAGCTGTGTTGGAATTGGAATCCCCGCATAGGAGACAACTCGTTGGAGTGGCGGCCGTGTTGCCTCCAGCCTTCAGGCAGAAGCGTTGGAAGCTGCCGCCGACACCGCAGACACCGTTGAAACCACCGACGCCGCCACCGTCGCTCATGCGCACGCTGAGATCTCGATAGTCAGACCAAAAGAGCTCAAGATCTAGGAGTTGCAATTGAGTGAGACATCAACAACGAATAACAGATGCTCTACACTTTTTCAGTTACATATAAAGAGATTTCCCATCATTAAAATTAAAAGTTCATCAAATATATGTAATTAAATTTCCTTGTATTGATATTTATCGATAAGATCTAGTTTTAATCGATAAATAATTTATGTAGGTTTACAACCAACATCTGTGGATTTTTAGAGTATACTCTTCAGAAGATATAAACCTTGGACTTTTTTTGTATACCATTGTGTGCCTTCACATTCAAAAACAATCCACATTCATGGCTCACGTTCGCATCTTGGCCACGTTTTGCTTCAAGTTCAAGGCGTTTGAACTCTTGACATTTGGCAAGCAGCAACTAACTCTAACTCTTTGCCATCATCGTAGTCGGAGTTGTTGTTGTTGTTGCTGTTTGTAGGGCCTCGTAAATGTAACAACTCGATTAGCGCAAAATATTCAGCCGCCGGCTCAATGCAAACTGGAGCGAGCGTTAGAGTGTCAGATGGTGAGAAGAAGAAGAAGGGGTGGGGAGGAGTGTGGAAGGGGTGTTAGGTATAGGACAAGGCTTTATATTAACGTGCCTGCCATTCACGTCGAGTTGGCACTTTTCTCCCGCTCTAATTGGCCAACGCGGACGATTCTTGGGTTTTTACTGCATATTGGACAAGGGCTTAACTTGCATCTCCATGCAGCATTTACCGTTCTGATGCGCTTATGACGATGTCCACTCCACTCCACTCCACTCCACTCCACTACACTCCATTCAATTCAACCCATTGCCAGAGATGACTCTCGTCGAGTGGCAGAAGTTCGAAACCACAATCCAAATACCTCTGCCACACACCGTTGCTGTTGTTGCCGTTGCTAATGTTGTTGCTGTTGTTGTTGCTGTCGTTGCTGCTGTTGCTGTTGTTTGAGTTGTTCACGTGGCTGATTGCAGCATTCGTCCCCAGTCCCAATAACAGGATTACATTCGAACAAGAGACTCACTCGAAAAAGCGAAACCCAAACCAAACCGAACCAAAAAACCCCCCACCTCCTCCCACCATCCAAAAAAAATAAAGAATATCCAACAAATATGGAAAAGCGACGCATTCGAAACACGCAGGCAAATAAAAGAGAAGCTTTATGTAATACTCAGTTAAAGGGCAAAAAGAAGTCCCTCTGTCTAATGTGTGTGGGTTGTGTGTATGTGCACACTCTTCACCTGTTATCATTAATGAGAAGATTTAAAGCACAGATCTGATGTCTGAGTTAGAGTATTAATCTTTAGATTTAGTTAATGCTACAAAGTTAAAGGACAAAATGTTAACTGAAATAACTGAAAGTAAGCCACCAACTTTAAACGTTAATTGACATGGCTTATAGAGAGGCACGAGAGGGCTCTCTCTCTTCCTCTAAATAACTGAATGAATCTATCTGAGGGTATGGAGTGAGTAAGTTATGACAACCAACGTTTCTTAGTATGCGGACTAATTTCGTAGACGTGGCCAATCAACAACAACTGCAACGGCAACGGCAATGGCAACGGCAACGGCTACGAAGGACCTGGGCCAGTAGCATAAAAGCCATTTGCAAATTAACTTGAGGCTAAACTAAGCAGAAACTAAATTGTATTTAAAGTCACTCAGCTTCGTTGTCTCGCCTCTGTGTCGATTCAGTTTGGTAAGCGAATTAAATCACGTACTAGATTAAAAATTGCCCATGAAATTATTAATTTTTCATTTGCTGCTGTAGCTTTTGCTTCTGGCCAAAAACCGGTTAACAACAACAACAGCAACCACAACAACAAGAACTGCGAATGGTAACTCGAATGGGAGCGATCCAGAATCCAAATGAAAGCCGGGGCTAAGCCTTTGTCACTTCATAAATTTTCGTTGGTGTGTAAATCGAAACCAGCATTCGGTGGAAATATTTATGGAATTGTCAGCAGGTTTCAAGCTGTGCCGCATTTCAATAAAAATCAATCAGCCCAAATTTATAGAACACCATTCAGCCAGTGGACAGCTGTTTAACACCCTGTCGAACCAGCCAATCTACCCCCGTCACCCGTTTTTACCTTACCCCCCAAATCCCATCTCATTCCACCCCATCGAAACCAAAGACCAAAGTCGCTCATGTCAGTGTGTAGGTGTTATATAATGCATTCAGAAACAAAGAAAGGCAAAAGACTTGGGCTGCCTATCGATCTATCGCTCCACAGGCGGTCACCAAACGATTGAGTCACGCCCCCGCACACCCCTCTTCACTGGTCCATGTGTGACTACTATGGACTACATGGACCGGTCTGGACAATCTCTCAATGCAATATCTCTTGCATATGCATGCATATTAGAATATAGATTGATATAAACTTTTCAATTTGATTTATCATATATGCAATTTTGTGACCACTGCAACCCGCTGACAGGATGCCAAATCGAAAAGCCACCAACACAATGAAATTTATTAATGCATTTATTTATTTATTTATTACACAAGTCAATAAAAATAGAAATGCAATTAAAATATTTTTCAAGACATAAACAATAGAGGAGCAATAATGAATATATATGAAACCAGATCAAAGCCATATTAAATTGTTTTAATTTTATAGGCTACAAACACATTTTATACTCTGATTATATATTTAAATTCAAATATATGTATAATAGAAGAAACTAAGAATCATTCCTTGAATTATCCCCAATTAAATATGTAATGTATATTTCTATATTATTTTATATATTTTAATAAAGGGACACAAATCGTTGCCAGTTGAGAGCAGTATATATTATCTTAGGACGAGTCATTATAAAAGAATTATTAATTACTACAAAGTATTGAAAAAACATTAAAAATTATATTGACAAAAAAACTAAGTAACGAAAATGCAACTGACCAATGGAATCTTGATAGTTGAAAGTACAACGAATCCGACAATATTTATTCTATTAAAATTATTTTTAATTTTGCTTTGCATAAATAAAGTTTTAAGCCGATTGCTAGAAGCAACTTTTGACAATATTTCATCAAATAAATCGGTTGAAAACTGTAAATAAATTATCCTGAACGGAGAACAATATTCAAAAATTTCATTTCTGAATGCTCACCTAGTGACTTTTGATGGACATTTATTGACCCTCTATTGAGTCCCAATCATTCAGAATACATTAAACAGATTCTGATTTAAATTAAGAACCACAAAAATAAATTAGGGAAAACTATGCATATAGCAATCAATCTAATTCATTAACTTTTCAGTGGCCTTCAGATTTTAGTTCTTCAATTATTTTATAAACATTTAATAAAGCGTCGAAAATCAGTAACTACATATCCTATTACAATCAAAATTAGTCAAGTAAAAAACGTGTGCAATATAATGGCATACATTTGAAATCTCTTACAGAATATTTTATTTTTGTTGGGTATAGTTTATGTCGATACCGAAAGGCATAAAACTAGACAAATAACTGATTAATTTGTTGTCTGAACAAAAATCGATTTGTAACGATTATTAAAAATTGGTCAATATCACGTCTATACACCGTCTATATAACATTGTTGTTGTCGTTGCAATTACTTTTAGATGTTGTTGCTGTTGTTTGTAAACAAAAATATTCTATTGCCATTTATAGCAAAACATTTTCTTTTTTTATACCTTGCTAAAATAAAGTTTTCTCATTTAAGACGGTAAACTATAGATTCGGTTTATAGGAATTTAAACATGAACAAAAATATATAATGGGCTTCATTAATATCCTCTATAAATATCTTCAAAACAATAATGATTGTTATACTGTATAGGCGTTTCTTACCTAGAATAGGAATTATCATATCCGAGTTAAATGACCCAAATACGTGAACAAGAATCTAAAAATTAATTCCCATATTTTTGTGTGTTATTTTGAATTTAAGAATGTCAAGTTTCCTTTCAAAATATTCTCACCACTCTGACCTTTAAATTTCAAGCTAAAATTTGTTTGAACATATATTTTCCATGGAAACTGTGAACCTTGAACTTTTTGAAAATAAACATTTTATTTCTGTGATTTCCAATTACAAAAACTTTGACTGCTATTTAATTTTATTCTTCACATAAGAAATCGTTACTCATTTAATTTACTCATTTTTTAGTGAGTGATTAAAACCTCATTATAAAATTACACAGAAATAATTCTCAAACTTTTTTATGGAAAATTAAACGTGTTTATATAAGTATCTTATAGAAAATATCGTACATACTTTCAAGACAACCAATTAATTCTCGATTTCCATGCTTCCACATAAAATATCAAATAATTCATTAAGGCATTTATAACAAAATGACAAAGTTAACAATAATAAGAAATTTGTCAATTTGCCACTAGATTTGACCATTAACAGCAGCAGCAGCAACAACAGCAACAGCAACAGCAACAGCAACAGCAACAGCAACAACAACAACATCAATAATAAAGGTAACAACGACAATTATTGGCCAATATAATGCGATTGGCAAATTGCATTACCATATCCATGCAATTTGAGGTGTGTCCGCAATGCCTTGTGTCATGTTTTCTAGTCAAATAGTTCAATTGTGTTGCAAATCGCCTTTGAACATTCTTCCAATTTGTATTGATCGGGGCAAAGGTTCCTTTTACCAAGAAAAAGCAAATAAAAACCAACAAAAAAAAGAAGAAAAATTAACAAAAATGTATATAAATGGCGATTTGTTTTCACTTTTTTCCCGTAATGAAAGCATTCCACAAAAACCAATCCAATATTTTCTCAGTGAATGGCAAAGAACGTAAATTGAAACCATTTCATGAATTTTACGTTACACCAAACACACACACAGCCATCCATACACACATCCATTTAAACACTCACACAGAGTTTGGGTAAAGCGATTTCAATTTAATTTTGGGCAAATGGCCGACAGTTCTGAGTGGGTTAGCACCACCATCACCACCACCATCATCGCTCCCACTCTCACTGGGTTACTATCATTATCCCATTCGGCTCATCTGAAATGCACATGATGTGGAGCCGAAGAGTTCATGTTTCGAATTTGTTATCAACAAAAGCTCTTTCACTAGCCATGGCTAGGCTATCGTGGGTCCTTTCAAAACGTTCGCGCATAAATTTTTTAAAAGGTAACGATAAAAATCGAACCGACTGGAAATGGCCAACTATTAATTAGGGCAGACCATGGGCATTACCAAATGCTGGCAAGTCAAATTACGGTGCAACAAATGGTCAGCAAATGTAATAGCGACAGCTGGCCAAAGTATCTCCTCCCCCACTTCCCCACAATGAAACTGACCAAATGACATATGTACACACACACACACACACAATTATACACAAGTTAGATGGGAGGGAGAGTTGGATAGGCCATGCATTTGTATCCATGAGGCAAAGCGCCTGTCCGAGGCGCCAACGTCTGAGTGGACAAATGGCAACTGTTTGCTTTTGTCCTACACATATGGTTGAAAGTTGGCTCTGATCACTATTGAGTAAAAACAAAAACAAAAAACTATATGCTAAAGAAAATTTACTATACGTATAGAATTAATCAATAAAGGAGTGTAATTGGTGAACAAAGGAAAACTACAATTACTGATAGTGATTATTTTAGTCGAAGCTGTTAGTTGATTTTAAACTATTCAATATCTTATACCATAATTTAATATGTTTCAACATCGATCAATTTATTTATTTTGGGATTTTTTAATTACTATTTTTATCGTATTTCACCAAAATTAAGGGAACCTTTCATTGAAATACCAACAAACTGTAGCAAAATAAATAAAGTGTACAATTTAGCATTAGTAGTAGAGAATTAGATAATTCAGCCCAGCAATTAATGACAGCAAAAAAAGCAAATATTTTTGTACTAGGGTAAAAGGGCATATAAAAGTCGCTAAAGTGTATGTAATAAGGAGAAGGAAACATTTCCGACTCCATAAAGTATATGTATATATTCTTGATCAGCATTAGAAGCCGGGTCGATATAGCTACGTCCATCTGTCTGTCTCTCCGTCCGTCTGTCTCTGCGTATAAACACCTAGATCTCACAGACTATAAGAGCTAGAGCAACATCCGTCTAATGTTTACGCAGAATAAATTTTTTTCTATTTTTTGTCACACCCTTCGAATAGTATAGCCAACAAAGACCGGTTGACCAATTTCTGTCGAAATCGAACAATAAATAAGATATTGAAGATAAAAGAATCAACATCTTGTACTGAAAAGCCAAGTGCAAGCAAGCAGTGCGAGGCATTATGCGGGTGGTGCATTGTTCTGCAAGCAGTATGAGTTTCTGTAAGCAGCGCTACAGCAGCTTCTGCAAGCAGTGTAAGTTTTGGTCAAACATTTTCTGTTGCAGCATGTAAATAGAATTTAAATTTCTTATTAAATTGATAACGATTAAGGGAATTTAATTTTTAATGTCCCACTTGGTATAGTGTATACTCAAATTCGGGAGAGACAAGCAAATCTGCTTCATTTTCCCATGTATTCAATTAATAAAAAATATACATATGTACATTTACTAAAAATACTAAAAATTTTTTATATCAATGAATCTGATGTAGTTATAATAAAACTAACGAAATTTTTATAAAATATTATAAATAAAGACCATTGTCTTATAGGAGAATTACGAATGTGGAATAAACTGTAACTATCTATTGAAAACTATAGTCACCCCTTAACTATATAATAATGAAATTGGTTAGTTTAAATATTGAAAATACTTTATATTTCTTTAGTTTCTGTATAAGAGATTAACCGAGAGTGAGAGAGAGGGAAAAGAAAAACATGTATTTAAAAAGGAAAGTTGACACTACCACACACACGAATTTAGAATATTTGCCAAAGTTTTCATAAATATTTAATTACTTAAATATCTTAGACATAGGGTATGCAGAGGGCACATTTAATCTCTCCCACATTTCAAACACCATGAATATAAGAAACTCAAATATTCTATTGTATATAAAAAAAACCCACACATTACTTCAAATATACATATATATAAAGATATAATTGTGTGATATAGCTTAATAAATTTTTTAATTTCAGAATGAACATTCAATATAAATATACATTGTATTAAGGTATTGACAGCTATTTCGGTTTATCAGTCTTTGCTTAAAACTTGGTCAAAAGGACATTTATTTTTGAGAATGTTCTGTGGAGGGATTAATAAAATAGACACCCAATATAAGTGCTTCTTGTAATAACAGAAAATTTAGTAGCTGAAGTTTCGGTTAAATTTAACAAAAGAAGTTGTTTTATTTTAATACACGAAATTTATAAAAGGAAATCTGGAAAGTCCGACAGTTGAATTTTAATTCGATGTAGTAAAAAATACAATCCCCTTCGGAATTTACAGCTAAATATCAATTGAGATCGGAACAAATTCATTATTCATTTCCTTCAAATTATTCTCTTTGCATTTTCTTTGTGTTTGTCGTTAAATAAAAATGAAGCACTTAAAAGATATTGCCAAGTCTAATTTGATTTCGTTTAAAGAAACTTATAATATTTTTGTATTATTTGGTAGCAAATTTCAACTAGGTTAAGTGCTCTGTTTATGCTAACCTTTCACAATTTGGACCCAACACCCCCGACTTTTAATTGCATATTGCAAAAGTGTATCATGATCGCTATAATTAAACTCCGAACTACCGCCCAATGGAGTAATGTTGTGCAATTTGAGTTAGTTGACCCATTTTCAAATGCACCCATTCCATATGGGTTTTTATCTCTTTTTAGAGTCACTCCAGTCAGTCCGGAATGGGTTAGGTTTTGTCATTTGAAGCCTGGCCAAGCAATTTGCATATCGGTTGTCTTTTGTCTGTGTGTGTGTGTGTGTCTTTTGATAGGCATGAAAAGGCATTTCACGTCTGTTATTGGGTTTTTCATTGTTATTTTTGCTAGCCCAGTTTTTAACTGACGGCTCATTGTCGCTTGGGTCTGGCCATATTTTGGGCCCAGTTTATTGTTGACCATAAAAATGAGACAAACTGGAAATTTGAACGCACAAAATCTTTGTTATATATGTATAATGAATCTGAATGGTTAGGGATTTGGTGGAAAGTATAACATTATTTTGGTTTATATATAATCTAAAAGTATGGTCAAACAATTTGCATGGCATTTGCCACAATCTGAACGGATGTGGATCCTATTTTTCCTCTCCTGGTGTACAACAAACTGCATTATTGTCACTTGTTCAGCTTTGACACATAATTCTCGGTTACATAAATCGCATAACTGTGTCATGTCTGACGCGTTTCGGGCCAAAAACCACTATAGCCAACAGTCACCGAGCCAACAGCCTTATACCAATCCTGAATCCGATTCTGTTGCTGATTCTCTACCAATATACCGAGCACGTAACTTGCTTGGGACGCGTGACTTAAATGCGTGTCACACTTTGGTTTTAGCCACTTACCGCCTTGCATTCTTCTCGTTTCATCTCGACCAAATTGCTCCGCTGACATTCAAAACTGAAATGAGTTTACTGCAGATTTTTCCCTCTCTCTCTCTCTCTCTCTCTCTCTCTTTCTCTTGCTATGTGAGTAGTTTACTCACAATTCTTTTGCATCCTGGAAGCACTTTCTTTTTTGCTTTGGCTTTTATTATGCTAATTTTATATTTCCATTGTTTCAGTGCACGCATATCGCTTTATTAAGAGACGAGATGGATGCTGGTGGCTATCTTTTGAAGGTCCCCAACTCATTTGCATTGGCCTGGTCTTTTGCTTCTGCCATTTTTGGTCAACTCAGAGATCTCAACCTCAACTGTATGCAAATTTTTTGTACATTCATTCGTTCTGTTTATTTGTTTGTTTGTTTGTTTGTCGGATACCAACTGCAACTCAACTCGAGCAGTAAGTCAAATCTGAACGTTTCAGTTGCGGGGTCGCTGGCAATAAGAAGGCCAAGTTTCCAGTTTCCTTTGTGCTGTCAGCGACGAAAGAAATCATCAATAAAGCGGGTACGGCTTGGATTTGGGGTTGGAGGTACAGAGCTGTACCTGGAGTTGGAGTTGGAGCTGGGTTATGGGTATTGAGTTGGGGTTCCCCAACGGTCTCCAAAACAATGAAATCAAACGGAAAAACCATTAGCACAATGCCGACAACGACAACAGCAGAAAATCAACTAGTGTAACGGTTCTGCTAAGAAATACGAATTTGAAATACCCTGAAATATATTTAAAGGGCAGAAAAAGACTAGGTAATTTTTGGGTAAGTCTAAAACGAAGGAACACATCATATCAGGCAGGTTCTGAAATAGTTTACTTAGACTTGGAGAGAGATATAATGGATATTATTTACAATCTGACCTGAGTAAAGACTTTATTGAATATATAATCACGATATTCCACAATTGTATTTTATATTTTGTTAATATCTTTTAATATTTTAAGAATCAGTTGCATTGATTGGATAAATTATTTATCTTCAAATAAATTTGAGCTCAATTTATTAAGAAAGAAAAACTATAAATTGGAATTTTAAATTTTAACCTAAAGGTGGAAAAAGGATTTATTTAATTATTAAAAATTGTCCGGGCCTATGATTTTGTATGCTCTGAAAGGAGATTTCATATTCTTTTTATTTTCTTTATATTATGATTATAAAATGTCGATACAGCTGAAATCAATTTGGTGGTCTGAAACAGAGCGCTTATATCTGATAAACTGATTTATATATATATCATGTTGCACCTTTTTGTTTTCCTTTTAGAATCCCAGAGATCGTAGGAGATTGGGCTACTTCTGTGGCAAAAGAAAGGCTACAAACTCGAGGGATTTGTTTATAATTTTTCATGAAATAACATTTTGTTTAAATACTCTTCTTGGTGGTTTTCAGATTTACAGACGGATATTTATAGATCAATATGAATATTAAGAGTCAGATTCATAAGTTGGGGAGTACTTTACAACTTGATTACCTCGTTTTCTGAATAAGTTCTATCCATTCAGATATTCAAGTCAAACTATAAAACTATTCAACTAAAAAAATGTGAAGAAAGCTACTTTAAGATTATTGATTAAGAGCTGATTAAGAATTGTGAATGTATCCTTCGAATATCTCATGATAATTCGAACCTAACTTGAATATTATCATTCTTTTTATAAACATTAAAAATAATATTGGTCTGTAATTGGTAAAACTTGATGTATCATACTGAAACAGACCTGCTTAATGGATATTTCAGATTGAAGATCGGCTTCTCGGAAGAATTCTCATTCTGAATGAGAACATCTTTCATAATATAATCTTATAGTAGGTACTTCTCGGAGAACATTTTGTTTTGATAAAGATCTTGCCTTAAACACTTTGTTCTGATTTCAGGCTTTACGAAGGACATTCTATTATATCTCAAATTGTGTGTCTTAGTTTTATTTCCACCAATCTTACTGATATTTTATATAAAGACGCCTAAATAGAAATTTCTTCAAGTAAATTCGAATAAAGATATAATATAGGAACAGATATGAACAGAGCTGCTTTCAAGTTAATATACTTAATCATTAGATAAATAACCAAATGATTTTCATTCACTCTGATCAGGCAGATATTAACGAGTATATATTCACTTTTTAAGAACCGTATCATATAAATTCGAAATTGACCAATAATAAACCATAAATGTCTTTTAATGGCACATTAATCTTTTCACTTAGATTCTCATTTCAAATAACAAAAGTCTTGAAGAAGGCCAAGTTCCCATTGTCCAAGAAAGTGTAGGCCACAAACAAAAAGAGTAGAAGAAGAAAAAAAAAAAGCTGAAACTTTACATACTTTGGCGGCAATATTGTGAACATTTGTTTTCATTCAGCAGAAAAGTTGCATTGAAAAGCATACCGAAAAGCAAAGTGATTGATGTCGTTGTGCGCTGTCTACCAATAAATTATCAAAGAAAAAAACCAAAAACCAAAAACCAAAAAAAAAGAATAACAGAAAAAACAGAAACCGAGGAAAAAAAAAAAGAATTTGTTGGCCATATGCTCGACTGGTCGAGTTAATGATTTGGCAATAATTTAACATTTTCGGTAAAAGATTTGAACGAGTGGCAAGCGGAAAATTGCACGAATTGCGAATTCTTGCACGTTGCATGCGGCGTATGAGTAATGCGAGTTACAACTCAAACTTGTACCAGAGGCAATTACAAATGGCAAATCAATTAAAAAGAAGAAAAAAAAAACAAAATAACCACTCCAGCCAGACAAACAGTTTCTCTATCTATTCTTTCTTTTTGCGAATACGCCCACAAGGCCCAAAACCCAGGATTGGGTTCAAAGTGTTCACAAGAGAAGAACTTTTCAATGTTTTTTTTTTTGCTTTCTGGTTGAAATCGCGATGAAGCGACAATTGGATGTGGCGAAAGGTGCGCCTTGTTGCAACAACTAAGATGTTTGTTGTTGCTTCTATCTTTGTTGCATGTCGCCTTGACTTTAGATGCATTTTTCCGTTACTTTCTCGCCACATCCGTTTGACTGTCAGGTTTGCCCAAATTGCGTATTCTTGGTATAGGAGATAGGAAAAGGTAGGTAGGTAGGTAGGTGGTGGCATCATAGTTGCAACAGTCGGTGCTCAAGCAGAAACCTCTCTCCCCTTCTCTTACTCTCTCTCTCTCTCTTTTTCTCTCTCTCGCTCTCTGTCTCTCCTTTTCTTTGTTGTAATCTATGTATGTGCATCTTAATTGTCAGCTGGTCTGTGTTACTGGGTAACTGGGCACAACGGACAAGCATTTGAGCCAAGTCGCAGGGACCTAGTTTAGTGCCATGGGATGGCACAACAGGCAACAACAGGCAACAGGCAACAGGCAATAGGCAACAAGCAACTGGCAACTGGCAACAAGCAACTGCCACAATGACAGCGACAATTTAGTTGTGGCTTAGTTCATGAGCTGTCATTAATCGAGACAGCAATGATATAGTGCCAAGATATTGCCCTCCAGCCAATTACAGATCAATAGAAGTGAGAAGAAAAAAATACGAATAACCAAAAAAAAAAGAAACAAAACCGAAAAAAACTAAAAAGAAAAACTAAATCTAAAACTTTCGCATTGCTTTGCACCCTGGGAATGGGGTTACTTTTAGTTAAGAAATTGTGACTTCTCCAAATATCATATAAAAGAAAGCAAAATGGAAAAGAATTAGGAATTAGTTAATGTATTTAAGTTGGTAAATGAATAAACTACGGGAAGTCTAACTAATCTGTGTATTTATTAATTAATAAGTCAAATTTATTCATAATAGCAGACATCTATAACTAATACCATCAAATTGAAGTCAATTACAAATTAACCCGATCACAAATTCATTTTAAAATTCGATGTCAATCTAGATTCTAAAAAAAAACAACTTTCTTTTGCATATTTGCATAGTTTTTTATTTTTATAGACCTTTATTGAAAACCAGCAATATTGAACTTAATTTCAAATTACTTTGTTTTAACATTTAACCTTCTAAATAATAATATTTTAAATAATGCTTTGTTGTGAAAAATAATTTTATAATAATTAGAAGAAAATATTAGAGTCAAAAGGTTTATTTTCAAGAAATTTTGTTTTCTTTTTTGATGGTTTGTAAATTTGTACATTGGCAGGAATATATGTACGTATAATAATCATACATATATATATATACCTCATTCTTTATTCGAAAAACTTTTCTAATTCCATTGTAAATACCAATGTGACCAATTTCTTTTAAGACCATTTCCATAAGTATTCTAGTACATATGTAAATATTATTTACTAAATAAGTATGTAGGTATGTGTATGTAATGTGGCAACCTCTCGACTGTACCGAGGTGGCAACTTCTGACAGCGTTAAACAGCAGTTGGGAAAAGAGAACAGAAGAGTTGAATATCGATAGAATCATATACTGAAAGTCGTTATAGGTTAAAGTTGAGTTAGGTTGAGGTTGCATCGTACCAATTTATAGGCCGTCTTGTCCTTATATAAACAACAAAAACCTTATAATTAATTATATCTAAAATCTACACACAAATCTACATATATATATTTATATTCATAACCGTCCCAAAATATTGTTGTCCACTAATACCTTCAATGTTTATTTCTACAAAATATCTTTTCGATATATTTTCGACTTTGAACAGAGTTACCAAGGACATTATTTTTTTATACATTTCAGATTTCGGTAACTCAAAATTCTTTCCGATCTATTTTATGTTGAAGCCACTATAGTAGCACATATATTAGAAGTGTTCTGATGGAATCATCAAGTTCAGTTTTAACCAATCATTCATAATGTATAGCTAAGTTCCTAATATTACTTTATTAAATTTTGACTATTACCATTATTAGATAACAAATTTAATCAATTAACTTATGTGAAATTATTAACTTATGTCAAATTATCATTACCGAATATAAATATGTAGGTATAATAAACCTATTACAACATATTTTAAAATTGGATATGGCTCTTTTAAATTATTTATTTTGTTGTATACCTTGTGATCTTCCAAGTTACTGTTCTCCCATCCTGTTATGTTATATTCACTTCATAGAATTTTCGTATTGTCCCTCTAGGATAGATTGCTAATAAATGCCCAAAAGAAAGGAAAAAAAATGTATTATTACCTTTTTATTTTGTTAAAAATGTGTTATATTTCAAATGCATTTCGCATACGTAATCTTGTAACGGTTTTTGAATAAATATTACACTGTTAGATAATTACTGCGGATTAAATCATTATTTTTCAGGATAATTCCGAGTCGATAGGTAATAAAAAAAAACTTTGGAACTACATTGTGCTTTAATAAAGTCCTATAAAAACTAAAAATATATGTATCTCATCGTCTCCCGGAATCCATTAAAAAACTGCAACCGAAAACTAAAAAACGGGCTTTATCAAAAGGCAAGTTAAATTTTCCTACCAAATAGAAAACTTGAATTCTATAGTTAATAGTACAAACGAATAACCGATATCCAAACAAATGCTATAAATTTTTAATTTAATCTAAAACTGACAAATGAAAAAGTTAGCAAAATGAAAAGCGGAATTTAAGTTTCAGTTAAGCAATTTTGGGCTTAGGTAGATGACACATACATGAGTAGGAATATAAAGTTGTATATATGTATGTATATATATACATATGTATATGTTGATATTTATGTAGGTATATTCACAGTTGTATTGTATGTATATTAGTTAGTTGAGACGTGTCACTAGGCACGCCCCTTATGCTTGTCTGACGCCCTTAACGAAAAATTTTACGCATGGCTCGTTCCCAACATAATGTATGAAATGCAGAGTGAGTGCAAAAGAGATGGACGAGAAAAAGAGAGAGAGAGAGAGATAGAGAGATATGGGAAGAGAGCACAATTAGAACACCATTTAAAGAGGGCTTACAACAAATTTTGTTGTTATTGTTGTTGTTCGTTTTTGTTGTTGCTGTTGCTGGAATGGCGAATACTCACCTCACGTATTTGTGGAAACGCCCCCATTATTCATGCTTTGGCTGTTCGCTGGCTCGCCTTTTGTGCAATTGTCTGTCTCAGTTAGAGTTTCACTGACTCTACCTCTCGCTCTGTCTTTGTCTCTCCCTCTCCCCCTCCCTCTCACGCTCTCTCTCTCTCTCTCGTTCTTTTGTACGTTTTGTCTCTTTTTTTTTCTTTGGCTTGGTCTCTGGCAGCTTTAAGTCTGCTAAATGGAGATCGATGGCCAAGCGTGGTCTCATTAATCAAATGACAAGTAAGCATGAATGCATGAAGGCAGTACTCCCTCCCTCCATCCTTACTTCTCATCTCACCCCTTCCCCACTATCATTTCATGTCTTTGGGTCCGCCGTTTGACACGGCCTCTTGGCCAAATTAAAGGTGCGCACATGGGCTTTCCAATTGAATCGAATCACCAAAGCGGAAACGTAATGGCTTCTGCAACACTTGCAAACTCGACGCCGATCAATAATCAGCTTCATAATGCATTTCTTGTTGAATCGCATGAAATGCACGTACATACATAAGTTGCCATCACGATAAGTGAATTTCACTTGCAGTTTGCAAAATGAATGACCAAAAGGATGCCATCCAAAGTCTCGACTTGGCCTAATTAAAGTTGTCTTTCTCCCTCCCCTTTCTCACTCTCTCTCTCTCTCTCTCTCTTTCTCGTTCTGTATACCTGTTCATTAGTTGGGCGTAGCAGATTCCTTTTTGGTTTTTTTTTTGGTTTTCAAGTAAGTCAAGTCCATGGGGCAAGAGCAAACACTTTATTTTTTTCTTTCTTTCTTTCTTTTTGCCTAGGGTAAAAGCAGATCCATTAATTAGCTCAAGTAGCACATTTTACTTTGACAATTTGCAAGGCATTCTTTTGAGTGCCTCGAGTTCAGATTTAAGTATATGGTGGAGTGCTTAACTACTATTTAAAATCATACCTAAAATCTGTATAAAGAAAACAACAAAAAAAATAAACACTGTAAATTGCATTTTGGCAGTAAATATAAATATGCTATAAAACTGGACGATGGTTTATGGTTTCATTAACCAGAAGAGAATATATATCTTGTTAAGTATTTACCATAGAAAGCCATCAAATTGGTTATTGAAAGAAACATCAAAATTTCACTTTAATGATAAACTATAAAGCAAGCCGTAAGAGCTATTAATGAAGTAAGTATGATTCTCACAATTTCTCCAACTTACTCAGGCTGTGATAATTCCTCTGCAGACGCCAACTTATTTAAGTTTTATAGAATTTGGTGTATTACTAATAATAGTAATATATATTACTAAAAATGATTCTCATTTCAAAGAGTTCCACAATTCCTTAAGGTATTTTACTTTCCCCAAGGAAGCCTTTTTATTTTGTTTTTTTATTCACACAAATTGATTAAATGATCTAAAAATTATATTTTAATTATTCTTAAGGGTTTTAATTATATATTTTATAAATATTGAATAAATAAATTTATCTGATGATCAAGTCTTTAAAATAATAGTTTGATAGTCTGATAAAGAAAAATGATTAATAATTGGAAAAAAATAAAAGTGGCACCAATTAAAAAACAGAAATGGGAGGTGAATAATCATTTTTTTGACTTTAAAGAAAACATCTAGTTTAAGCCAATTTCCTTCACAGCTATTGCTGATATTAGAAATATCGCAGACAAAGTTTTAAGAAACGATATTTGAACAATAAGTTAGCCTACTTTTAGATGTTAGTTATATCTATCATACATACATATGTATATTCTATGTATATTCTCTTGGGACTTTAAAAACTAAAATATCTTAATTAATTGTTTGCAATTCAAGAAAATAGTTAGTCCATTTATATTAGAAATATTTATATTTAGAAATAAATTGATCGGCCAAAAATAGAAGTAAAGTTACTAAATAAATATATGTATATTGAATTGAAATTATTTCTTGGAAGGATTTGCAGGTTTATGGCTTGTATTAGTTTTTCTCTGTTGGTAATGTAACAAAATATGATATTAAAAAAGTCTCTTTCACTAAAATATTAGATTATTTTGTAAAATTTTACCAATTTGTATATTATTATTATTATTATTATTATTAAAGTATAGGATATAGTTGTAAACTATCAACCTAACTATATTTTACAAGCACTGGCAACTAAGGCCTTCGGCTTAGACGAAAACTACATCCATGCACTAGCCTGGGATTCGATCCCGGGTCCTCGTTGTTCAGTTGCCTAAATGACTGGTTCGCACCAATTTGTATATATACAATGGTGGACAAAAGTATTTTGACTTTGGAAAAATTTTATTCTTTTGGCGATTGTGTATGCTGTATTGATTTAATAACTTTGAATAAGCTATGGTTTATAAACAATATAGTTTTAATTCAGAAAAGCAAAATATTTTATTTCTTTAGTTTAAAGTTTAAAAAAAACATCGATATTTCATAAATGTGGATGGACAAAAGTATTTTGACATGTTGACTTAATTCACGTGTTTTGCCCATACTTTAACAAAAGACATCACCAAAAATACAAAAAAACTAAATATTATTGATAAAGAACATCTAACACATTTAAAAACATCAAAACCTGGTTCACACCACAAGCGCATCAATGAAAATCAATATGAAAAGCAATGTCAAAATACTTTTGTCCAGCCATGAAACCATTATCTTCAACGCAAATAATTACTGAAATGTACTTTTTAGCGTTATTAGGGCAATCTTTTGGTTTCTTATAAGCTTTAATATTATTTCTCTTTTAAAAAGCCAATGGATACGGTAACTCTTCTCAGTTGCCACAAAAAAACTATTTTAGATTTGGCTATGTGAAGTCAAAATACTTTTGTCGACCATTGTATATAGTAAACATATAAAAAGCGAGTATTATCTAAATTAAGAGAAATTTTGTGTGTGTGAATAAAAAGCCTTAAAAAATGTTGAAAATTTTTTTAGATTTAAAATATTTGTTGGCAATTCAATTCTTTTAAGCACTGGTAATAAATTTTCCATCTTTAGCTTTGTTTTGTACCATTCATCTAAGGTAGTTGGAGTGACTTGTTTATCACATTCAATATAATAAAACGCTCCACGCACAATTTGTTGCCATCAATTGGAGCATAGAATTGACAGAATTATATTCATGCGTTTCTTTGGCACATGTTTCGATATATAATAACGTTGGTAAAGTTACTTTTATAATGGTTCTGCATATATATCTACATATATAATATATATATATATATATGTATATATATATCTTTTTTGAGTGACAGCAAAGAAACGAATAGATGACAGCAGATCAAATCTCTGTGTGCGTAAACAACGCAAGTGATGAAATAAATCATATGCAAAGAACCGGAGAAAAAGGCAGAGAAATCGAGAGAGAGAGAGAGTGGAGAACTGATGAAATGAAGATACATACATTGGATGGTTTATTCTCCCACTCTATCTCACTCTCTCTCTCTCTCTCTTGCGTTCTCTGTCTCCTTGCCAAGTGCAAGTGTCAATTACAAACCGTGTCAAAATTGTCAAACTCTGTGAGTGACTAGACGAGGTGAAGGGCAGACAAGAGATAGAGATAGAGGAGAGTGAGGGAGAGCGAGAGCGAGAGAAAAAAAATACCATCAGTCCGCTGGTTTTTGGCCGTTACCCGCATTGGATATGGATATGGATTTGCACCCCCCACATGGTAGTGTCATCGTCATCGCATCTCATCTCATCGTCATCGTCATCGTCATAGTCATCTCGTCTCCTCCTCGACATCGACAAGTTTGTCCTGTCAGCGCCGCAGTCGCGTAGAGTTTATTACATCAATTTGTGTCTTTCCCCCCTCCCCCTCCATCACCCCCTCACTCACAACCATCCCATCGGTACACTCGTCCACTTTGCCACCCTTCCCCCACATGTCTTCTGCCGTTCCACAGCTCATCCAACTTTCCATGTATGAGAAATTTGATACAAATGAGTTTTCACACTTTGCCTTTTCTGTAGTATCGCTTACACACACACACACACACACACACACACACATACACATATATGCATATAGTATGTATATATATGTACATATGTACATATATATCCCTCTCACTCTCACTACTGCTATCCTTTTCCATCAACGTGTAAATTGTGTGCTGTCAAACTTATGACACTTATCCATGATATGGCCCTATTGCATTTGGATACCACCAAAAAAAAAAAAAAACAAAAAACCAACAACAAACAACAAAAAAAAAGAAGGAAAACTCAGAGAAAAATAGAAAATATATAAAGGAAAATATGGAACAGAAGCGCGCACGTTACTCGAAATTAGATTTAGTTTAGTGCTTTATGTTTCGACTTTTGCGTAAAGTGATCTGATGGGACCCAACTAGAGGTCCCCCCCCATCAGTTAAGGGTAACATAAAGTCGGTGTATGAGAGAAATGTATATTAATTGCTCCTCATTTCCATGTCTGGATGGAGAGCAAACACTCATATGCAATTAATATTTGTCGTCCCTTGGTGACATACGTTCGGTCCCCAAAATAGGGTTACTCTTATGGTTTTTCTTCTATTTCTTTTCATATTTTTATTTCTTTTTATTCTTTTTTTTCTTTACTTTTTTTTTTTTCATTTAATTACTTCTCACAAGAGGCCATTACGGTGGCTCCATCGCCTTGGATTGGCGTCTCCCATCGGTCGTTCGGTCGCTTCGGTCGTTCGCATGTTAATTTATAGTCTTCTATTAGTATATCCAGATGTCACCAACGGGCAGGCACCTCATCATCAATATGTTTAAACAGCAAGTGCAAGTTTCATTTATGAAACCTCAAACACAATATTGCTTCAGAATGTATATATATATATGTGTATATATGCATAAATATGTTCTCAGACATATCAAAATGTAAATCGTTAGTAAGGCAATTCTATAGCTTAATTACATCAGCTGAGGCGGTCGGTAAATTTCTGATTTATGTTTAATTTGTAGAGATCTCAATTAATATTATATATTAAATCACATAAATACAATTGAATAAGGGAATATAGAGCTTTTGATTAAGATACTCAACAAAATGCAAAGAGTTGCTTAAAAAATATAAAATGAATTTAAATGTGAAATGCATTAAATGTAAAATGAAATTAAATGTAAAATGAAATTAAATGTAAAATGAATGTAATGTAAATTAAATTTTAAAGTAAAGTTACACAAAAACTTTGTTTATGTAAAAGTCTTTCAATAATAGAGCTAAATCAGGATTCCCCTTTTCTTTTTCTTAATTTTCTACTTTTGAGACATTATTTTGCATGTAATCGAACTAATTATGATATATCTTCTCATTTATATGACATACATATTTTGCATATTGCATTTATATAATTAATTTTTTGCAGTTATGATAAAGTAAATAAAAATCAAATGGAATTTAATGATTTCTACTCAATCTAAAATCAATCAATTATAAAAATAATATTAAGCCCCATATATTGAGAACGTTTTTCAGATAGATGGATATATATTATGATAATTGCATTCATTGAGTTTACCTTGTTTTAGAAAAACGGCAATTGCCATGGGATGAATAAAACTAAGTAAAGATCTCATTCAGTTTTGGTAATTGTTTGATTTATAATTTTAAAAACGTATCGGAAGATTGTTCAACTTTGTTCCTATTTAAATAATTATTTAGAGTTTCACTTACAGCAATTTACTACTAATAAAAATGCAAGGATAAAAAATTAATGTTAAGAGAGATGAAGAATAAATGGAATAAAATTACTTTAACTTAAAATATAATGAGAAGTAATACTTATAAAGAAATAATCATTTAGTATGTATCGTGAAAAATATTTACCTTACAGAATGTAAAAGTGAAGAAAACATAAACCAAATTTTGAGGAAAGGTAATACACTATAGTGTATATTTTGACGATATCGTTTTGTGACTATTGAAGCTGATGGTGCTTATTACCGTTAAATAATGAGTGTCAAAACAAAGAATGTATTAATAGATATGTGCATGTCAAATTTTATGTTGTTTGGCTTTTGCATTTTCTTTCTGCTGATAAGAATGCATGCGAACATCGAATTTTTACGTGGGACAAGTATTTTGACGAAAACTTTGTGGTTATTAATTCGCGAGTTTAGGGCAAGTGTGAATGCAATTTTTTTGCTAGTTGAACTTTGTTAAACTTAGAAACTTTTTCTTTACAATAATAATAGTTGAATACTTGGAAAACATGGGTAAAACGGCAGAGTTTTTTTTTAAGTTGCTATTTAATTAATAATCATCACTCGTCAAAATACTAATTTAATTCATATTTTTTTATGTTTCCATGAAATACTTTCTGATAAATTATTTTTAAGTTAGTATAGCCTAGATGTCAAAAAAAAGGGGGAAAAAAATGTTAAGTTCTATAAAGTCAATTAAAAGTTACAAGTAAAAACAAATCACTTTAATTTCGTCAAAATATTTATGAAAATGTTTTGGATGACTTTTTGAGATAATATTAGAAACAAGTTAAATAATTTTGAGTTGGAAACGAACCATAAAGTTCAGGATGAATTAATCACTATTAATAATTTAAGATGACAGTTAAAACCTAATTCCCTTGCAGTCTGCCTATAACATTACTTAAATAAATTTTATATTTTGTATCTGATGTAAAAAAAAAGTACACATTCTATCGATTGCTAAAAGAATATAATTTCTTATGCAGTCTCCTTTAATGCCGAAGTTTAAAAATAAATAAATAATTTCACTAATTTCAGTATATTTTCTTACTGCACATAAAGACAGTTCCAGGATCCTGTTCTGATACTATTCTTATACATAAGTACGATCAGCGAGGAGTCCGAAAATATCACTTGGGAGGATTAATCGAATCAATAATTAACTTGTTCAAGTAAAAACTGACAAAAATGAACAAAATGTCATATATCGAAACACCTGATAAAGTTTTTTTTTTTTTTAAATAAGAGGCATCTAAATATTTAATCGAATTATGATAACTCTATTAAAGATATCATCTATTCATTATAAATAATTGCTAGTAATGGGATAACTTGAAACAAATTAAACAATTTCATACTATTTTCAAAAGATAAAGTTAACTAATGGTTGGTCCATTGCTATTAGGAGAAACCAATCTGCCATCTGATAATAAATCACTTTAGTTGCCAGTTACCAGACCATCGATCTCCAATGACGTTATCTTTCGATTTATATGCCAATCGGTGGTATGTTAGTAAAGAAAAATTTTCCTTTACTAATTAAACCATCTAAGCAATCTTGATCTGTTTATCAGTACAAGAGTTCTCATCTAGCGGAGACTTGGTAAATTTAGATCCAGATCCAGATCCCGTTTGCTGCAATTCTTTCTTCTGGATTGGCTTTCGTGCAGATCAAATTATTCACAAATTAACACAAGTGAGGCAGTCTTTGGTTCTCTATCCGGTCAATTGGAACTGCAACTTCATCTGGGCCAACAACATACATAAATCAGTTGAATGAACTGACAAACAAATAAACAAAATGGAAAAATAAAAAATAAAAAAAATGAAAGAAAAAAAAAAACAAATCGAGCCAGAAACAGAGTGATATAGTATACAAACGGAAAACACATTCAAAGAGCGCCACGCACTTTCACACACAATTTTCTGCACGCACTCAGCCAAAAAGCGTTAATTACACTAATTATGTGTTGTTGTTGTTGTTGTTGGTGCTGCTACTTGGGATGGGATGGGATGGAATGAGTTAGGATGGGGGTACATATATGTTGGATGGATGCGGCCAAGGGCCAAGGGAGAGATAAAGGAAAATAAATATGGAAAAATAACTAAAATATCGTTTCATACAATAAAAGAAGAGGAGCAGCAGCAACAACAACAAGAGACTGAGGTCCGAGCGGAACGCTTTGAAGTGCTCCAAATAAAAATACATTTTGTTTTTGAAGACATGGAAACGACTTTGAGATACCCTGTAATAAAGGGAGATGTGACTGGGAAATCAAACTGATAATCAGATATTTGAGATATAAGCTGATTTTTCAAACGAAAGGAAACATTTATCTTTCAGGGATCTGCAGTTAGGAAACTATTATTCAAAATTCAAAATTCTGTATTCGATTCTATGTCAAGGGAACGGTTTTATTTCAAAATTACCAAGTTCTTAAAATTATATTATTTAAGGATTATATGTCATTCTTCTTTTGTAGATAAAAGACAATATAAGCCAATTTAATATCTTACAGATTTATGCACATATAGATATATTCCATTTTCCTCACTTCTAATCCTTAATATTCTTTCGAATACATTTAAAACTTAATTAGTTTAAATTTTAATAACATTAATTTTAATAATAAAATTTTTGTAACTGAAACTTATTTCAGATCAGAAACTTCACTAAATTCAAAATTCTTGAAAGTAACAATATTATCAAGATCAAATGATAAGAATATATCTATCTACCTATGTATTTGATATAACCTTAGCTTATGCTAATCTTAAATATATATCCCTTAATATGTTTTACCAATCGCTTACAACATATGCTTAAGCAATCTTAGTATACCCTCAAACCATTTTAAGTACAGGGTATAATGAAGACACTCCCCATAAGGCAAACTCGAACCAAACCCAAAACAAAACAGAACAGAAGATATAACGAAACGAAACCGAAATACAATAAGAAAATGGGAACTGAAGACGACGAAAAAAAAAACCCCTTCGAAAGCAATTATTATATGGCAAAAGATTCTTTTGACCAAGAAAAATGAGAAAAACATATTAAAAATTGAAGTAAATACATAAATCTTGTTTTAGCGGAAACCAAAACGAAAACAAAAAACACCAAAACAAAAGATGACCCAACCAAATGCGGAAGTCTAACAACTTATATATATGTATATGTATATATCTCATATATACATATACATATATCCAATTGTGAGTGTTACTCTAAAAAAAAAAGAAAGAAAAATTAACATAAACTCTAATTGCTTAATACCAACATTTGGTCAATTGGGTTACAACAGTTTTGCATTAATTGCCCTGGACGGCCCAAACATTTAACTTGAAACACATTTTGAGTGGCTGGCTAATTAGCATTATGTTCTTCCCCCCCCTCACCCTCCTTCTACTAATTGATTTGCCCAGTGTTTCGTTCTCTCTTCCCCTCTCTCTCCTCTCTCACTCACAATAGTATTAATATCCGTCCCTAGAGTTCTATATCTATATAAATATATCTGTAGCTGTCGTTGTATCTGTTTTTGCGAACATTGTCACCATTTGTCGTTTGTTTTTCTCTACTTTCCGCTTCAACTGAGAGATTTTGCATACAATTATACGGTCTGACTGAAGTGATAAAATGCTTCATGCACGGTAGACAAGACATTCGGATCGTTGGGAAGGGCCAAAGGAAAAAAAAAGGGCAGAAGAATTCACTTAAAAATACATTTTTTAATGTTTATTTAAATGAGTAATGCATCTTCTAGAGAGTCTAGAATTACTTTATACATCGTGATATTTGCGAATCGATTAGATCAATAATTACTACATATTTGCCTACAGTTGATTCTATTTAAATACGCTAGAGGTCGCTGCAATGAGAACAACTCTAATTGGAGTTATTGGAAATAGGAACAGCATCTTAAATAGAATACACAAATCCATAAGGAGAATATTTAAAATATATAATTTTGATTAAGTAAAAGTAGTTAAAATATATCTATAAATGGAAGAAGGCAATTCGAATATTTATATAAAAGTTCTTCATTTAAATTAAGATAGAATTCATTTCTTATATATTGAGACTTGTGACTAAATTTATCGAATTTGTGGTATGTCATCCCTCTTTATATCTCATTTATTATTTGTTATGTAATTCCTTGAAACCGTGGAAGAATATTATTGGATATATTGGAATATTCTAGATATTGCAATTCATGTAAGAAATATTTGAATTTTGTTCCATGCAATGAGAACGAAGCTGACTTTATTTCATAGTTCAAATATTGGTCAATAGGCGGCGCTTTGTCTTTTCTAAATTGATGGAGAGTGTGAATAGCCATTTGACCATAACATAATGTCCTGATACGCAGATCTTATGATAAGTATTAAAAAATCAGAAATCATTATTACTGAAATTAAATTACATTTGTGACAAATTCTATTTTTCTCTGAACATATTTATTCTTGTTCAAAACAAGTATCTATCATATATTTGTATATCTATATGATTTTTGTATGTCGGAAGCTTTTCTTTAACTTTAACTTTAATCTATAACTGCAATTAGATACATAGTATATATAGTCCGAGTACTTGATAAATGATAAATTCAGATAATTTATCTATAAGTTTTCTTTAAGTAACATTAATCGATATCTATAAGCCATAGTCTTCTCTATCAAATTCCCATCATGTTTAGTTTCGATTGAAACCGATTCAAAGAAAAGGATTGTGAAAGAATCATGTATCTTAATTATCATATTAAAATTTCCAAAAAAAAAACTGGCATGATTTTATTTTTTGTTCATCATTGTCCATTTAGGAACATTGTCATATTCAATTGGATCATTTCTGGAGGGGAGGGGGGAACCACCATAACATGACCACTACCAAAAAGTTCAAAAACTCACAGCTCAATTTCACAAAAACGATGCGATTATCATTATCATCATACATAATACAAATGAAAATGAAAGAAAGACAAAAAATGTTGCCCATCTCACATATCAAACTATGTAGAAAAATGCCAGGCATTTGGAAAACTAATCCATCATCATATTGTTGTTGTTGTTGTTGGCAAACGCTTTATACGTTTAAACATATATACCTACATTCATACATATATTATGTATATATGAGGACCGCCCTTTAAATGGGAGCCAAATGAATGAAACTTTTTCAAACCAAAAAAAAAATTTATGAACGCTCCCAAAGTTGTAAAGCAGCGAATGAGTTGACAGCTGAGCAAAAGTAAGTTGGATGGGGGGATAGGAGAGGAATCATGGGGGGAGGGTTTGGAAAGGGAGAACGTACCCAACCGGACAACCGGGCAACCGGTCATCTGTCATAACTCAATTTTTGACATTTGAGGAGAAGGCCATGACCATTATTATTGTTGTTGTTGTTGTTGTTGCTGTTGTTACCGGCCGCAGAATTCTTCGTATGCGTAAAAGTTTGTGATAGAAGGCCCAAAATGTCCACATGGCTCACTTTTGTTTTGATGTGTTACAATTCATCTATAAATTATGATTTATTATATGTACATATGTATACCCACTATTTACAAATACCCTGGAAATGCATTCATGTATGTGTGTTTGTGTGTATGTAGTTGTGTTAAGTTTTCAACGCCCCCGCGTGATAATTCTGTTCATGTTGCACTTGACCAATTGCAATTGCAGAGTGAAGCAGCATCAGCAATAACAACTACAACAACAACAACAACAACAACAACAACAACAGCAGCAGCAGCTGTATTTAAATTTTCCATTTCCCTCAATTCATTCATTCATCACAATATTGCTGCTGCATGCATAATTTGTTGCTTGTTGCCGTTGCATGTTGCTGCTGTTACTCATTATTGTTGCTGCTGTTGCTGGTTTTGCATTTTGGTCGGGACAAATTTGTGCATGTCATCAATCAAAAATTAAACATTCCAAATTCTGATGAAGTAATTAAGCCAACATGAGAGAAGCCTTAACATGACAGAAATCTTATTCGAACTCTTTCAAGAATAGAAATCAAGAATTTTAATTGATCTAAAGTTAGTTAAATTAATTTAGATAAGAAACTTGAGGGTACCTAAATAACAATTTTAATTAAATTGTACAAATTATTATATTTTATTTAAGATTTGATACTTTAGAATATAGAAGAAAACATTGTTTTTTATTCATATTTAAATGTTAGAAGTTTTATTTGTCGCTTTAAATTTTGGATTAATAATAAATTCAGTTTTTAGTTCTACATGTTATTATGTTGAGGTTTCTATACCTAAGGTGTCCTCATATGTCCATTGCAATTTTTACAAAGTTTAATGAAAAACTGATTACGTATATTTATAACCTTCTACAACATAGTATAGAATAAAATACAATGTCAATTTATGCTATATACCTTAAGAAAACTTTTAAGTTTTTTTAAAATATGTTTCGAAATCTTAAAGTTGAAACGCTTGTGGGTATTAACCCTTTACATTATTGGATATCTGAAACACAATGTTATTTAAAGGGTTAGTAATTAGTACAAGAAATCCAACTAAGTATGTATTTGAATTAAGATCAGATAAAGTAATGCAATATTTTGATAAAGGCAATTTAATCGGAATTTATTCATAATTCTTAAAGATTTTTCTTATTACTAAAATTAATAAAAGAAGCTTAAGTTGTTTAAAGAATTAAGATCTTTTATAATCATATACCTAAACAATTTCGTATCACTGGATCATATATAGATATTATTCCTAATATTAACAGAAGAGATATGAAACACCAATAAATGACATAAGCTCAAATGAAATGAAATCAATATAAAGGTAAACTTAATTTTGTATAAAAATCAAGATAATTCACAACTAAAGTCAAGATAGTTCAAAGCTAGTTGGGTGTCTAATCAGAAAGAAATGCAATTTAAATTAGTTTCAGAGAATCAATATTTAAATACGGATAACGTATTAATACCTCAAATATTCTTAGACTAATCTAAATAGAAGGCAAAACCAAACTTTGTTAAATAAATTAAAACTTCAAGTATTAATTAATACGTATTTTAAAAGACTGAGATTTAAACAATATTATATTTTATTTGTGGACCTCACTTTAATTTTTATCAATTAGATAAGTGTATGTAAAATTCCTTTATATAAACATTAACTCTTAATAAAAAATATCATTATAAGAATTGTTTGCTTCAACTTTTTCTTGTCTGTTACCATATCCAAAATTTGTAAATTTAAATTTTTTAAATTTAAAACTCACAAAAATTTCTTAGAATGGAACCACTGATGAACTCCCATCGAATCGTATATGATAAATGCTTGTTAATAGGAACTCACAACAACTTCATAAAAAACAAAAGAGAAACAAATCAATAGAAAGGGAGAACCTTCTTGGACTTCATTAAAAAAGGATTCAACGCAGGTGCATGTCGAAAGGGCGAAAATTAACAGTAGCGCAACAAACACACCTGCAAAGGGGGCAAGAGCTACTAAACAGTAGTAAATGTCGATGTAGTAGTCGGGGCTATCACTAACATGGATATATGTATACTCTACTCATTCTACTCAAGATTCTCCCGGATAGATGCGTAGGTAGCCATCAATTTGTACGCCTCAATACCATAAACCAGTTCGCATTTCACGTGCATTTTGATGATGTGACTATGAGCTGAGAGATCATAAACCTCTGATAAGTCCTCAGTGTCTAGTCTGTGTCACCGCCCCCATTTGGCCACTACCAACATATGAGAAAAGACATTGTCTAAGCCCTTTCATACACACACACTTACACACACACACAGACACACACAGCAAAATGTTAATAGCATTGTGAAGCGCCTAAGCATGTGCTTCAATTTATTTTGACAAGCGCGCAGTGTCCAGCAGCTCAGAATGTAGTATCCACTATCCTTTAACATTTTGTCCGAGTGCTCAGCAAAGAGGACAGAACAGGATCAAGATATGAAATGTGTGTCATCATTAGTACGCTGGCAAGTCAAGGGTTCTGGATGATGTTGGCTTCTATCGTATTATTATTATTATTATACAGACCAGCCAAGAACCAACCGACCACAAAACGGTTATGCAATAAAAATTCTATTCTATTTCATTTTCTTTTTCTTCTTTCATTGTTGGATGCGAACGAGTGTGTCCATGTCTATATGTATGTATGTATCAGCCAAAGGATGAAGGACTGTAATAGTTTCTTACCTGCTCTGCCCCTCCTTTGGCATTGGTTCTTTCCTTTGCTTATTTATACAAGACAACTAAGGAACTCCCTCAAGTATCCTGGCATGCCACAGCATAGACACATATTTATTTATTATTATATATATATATATATTGATGACAAGGACAAGTTTCTATAGTTTCCTATAGTTTCGAGAGGCATCTCTGACATTTACAGCTTTTGCCATTGCGTAAGTGCTTCGTTTGCTTCAAGAATGCATAGTCCCCTTGCCCCTTGCCTCTCTCCCACTTCCCATTTCTATTACCTCTTCCCTGATGGTCATCCTTTGGCTCTATGAGGATGGCTCAATAGAAGCGCGTGTAAGTATTTCGTTCGTTATGACAGTCAACCATGTGGATGGGGATTGTAGATTGTGGGTAGCTGAGGTTGGATTCCCATTCGATGGCCAGTCAGTTGCATATTAAAGCTGACTCCAAAAAAAAAAAAAAGAAAAAACGAAAAGAAATAAGGTAAAAAATACTTTCCTGGTCATAATTCATGCAGGCACGTGTTGCATGCTGCACGAAAACTTTTAGCAACCGCACACACACTCTCGCACACTCACACACCTTTGACAAGAAAAAGAGTTGGGACTAATGGTATCAATTTTCAACAGTACTGTTAGGTCAGGAGGCAGCAGTTAAGAAGTTTGTTTAACAGTTTATCGAAAAGCGTTGATAATTTGCATCGATAACATGCAAACGGGGATTGAATGTTGAAGGCCTTGGTAATTGGCTCCAAGGAGTCCATGAACAGAAGTGCCAATGAAGTTAACTTTGTGCTTAAACGAAGTGAGATAAGTCAAGTATTTATTTGGTTAATCAAGAAGTACGTTCATATAAAAACAGGTAAATGGAAAGAATTTCATTTCACTTACTTTTCATATCAAGAGAAAGAGATAAAAAGATGATTATTCAAATGATATAGAAGACAAAAGATATAGAAAGAAAATAAACACAAACACGCCCCAAAATATTTCCAGTTAATCATCAAGGGTACCCACACTCTCCCTATCTATCTCCCTCTCACTCTTTCGCTCTATCTATCTCTCTTTGGATAGTTGTTGTCCTGGGGGGGGGGAAATGCGTCAGATTCCACGAATACCCAAGTGCGCCTATCCACAAAAAAAAAACAACACAAGACAGAAAAAAATAAAAACTACATATCCATGTAAGAGAAATAAACAACAACAACTACAATAACAACAAGAGACACACACACAAAGAGACATAAAAGTTACGTAATAATTGATGACATAGGACACACGTAGACCGAACTCAGTAGTTATGTGAACTAACAGGAGAGGGAGAGAGAGTGTAAGCGAAATAGGGAGGGGATGGAGAAGGCAAAACGCATGGGAACAATGGGCAGAGGTAAACTATCTAATGATCGATATCTGCTAGAACAAAAGCCAAAAGACAATCTGCCCTGTGCCTTTGGACCGTACGTGAGCCAGCCCTCTCTCAGTTGACAAAGACTCATTGACAATGGCCAAAGAAAACGACGAAGGAGAAAGAAAAGAAGGGCTCGGAAAGGACAACAACATTGTCATCGCATGCTGATGAGAATCTAAACCGAAAATACCCAAAAACAAAAACCAAAAACAAAAAAAAACTATATTGAAAAACATCGCTGAACAATTTGTGGTTATCTCCAGAAAACAGGTAGGGCCAAAAAGATGCGATTAAGATCGAAAGCAACTGGGAACTGAGATGGGCCAATGCCCATGGTATGTCATCTTTTTTGTCATCTCTCATCTACGTGGTTAGACTATGCAACAAGAAATCATTCCATTTGCCCATCTCAATTTGTTTTTCTTTCTTTTCCTTTTTGGGGGTTCTTTTTTTCTCTCTCTTTTGGCTGAAGCGTGGAAAATATCAATTTACGCGAGTTCAAAGACTTTTCCTAAGTGCACTAACAATATAGATGATTGCCATCAGTCGAAGTTTCTTGGTTTGAATTTTCGCTCAAGATCTCGCCAAGCGGATCTCTTTCTTGTCATAAGGATCAGTTTCTACAGCTGCTTGGATTATATACTAAAGACAATTCGCCAATGGTTACGGTGTCTCCTTTGATGTTCAATTTGCATAAACCAGAAATATCCTCATGGGTTACGCCTACTTAAGTGAAGTAGGACGTATTTGATTCATTAAGGACTTATATTAATAGCTGATGATAATTAATTAGCAAAAGCTGGTTTACATGAATTTAACCCATTTGTTGGCTTAATTCCTAAGTAAAATGTACCGTCGACGAAATATATATGTTGGCCTCTAAGTAGAACCAAAACAAATTCTGATGACACATAATAACACAAAACAACAAACAATAAAAGCATAAATGCAACAAAATTGAAACGGCACAATACAACTAAAAATTGTAATTTTGATGTACATCTGCAACATGACGATAAACAAGAATTAATCGCATAACAAAATAACTTGATAAAAAGTAATTTTTCTTAAATGAATAAATTTCTTTATAAGAAAAACATGCCGTTGAAAAATTTATATGAACACAAAGAAGGATTCGCAAAATTTATTACACGACTTATCGAATATTGTTTTCAACCACATTAAATACCCGCTAGCCACTTTCTTAATATACTAACATTGGGAAATAATACCACTTAAACGGTATGTTGCAGATATATATCGCGGCCCGATTAATGGGTTAAATGAATGAAAAAAAATCCACAGCTATAAACATTTATTTTTTACCAATGGAAAAGTTATATCTTTCAATCACGGAAAAATTAAATTAATTAAAAAATGAATATAAAATTCTGATAGTGGAATCCATCCATTTTTTCGATTTAATACTGGAAAGTAAACGACTAAAATCAAATACATTTGATTAGAGGATAGAGCAGCTTTAGTTTTTACCTAGTTGGATGTTTGACAAAAAATACATTATAAATCCATATTCCGAACTTATAAAATCTTATGTGGCAATTTATATTAATTTTTTATCCCTCTCTTTATTAATATTAAGTACATGTTGTACAAAAGTTCCGTATGCATACACAATCATATACTAAATATATATAAAGAACAGTAACATATAAAAAATCTACTTAAGTTTATTTAAAAGTTAACAAAAATAAATGAAAATCTGCAATCTCTTAATTGCAACAAAAGGCGGAACTTGTGAAAAGATCTTTGGTAAAAACCCCATAAAGTTGACTCATTGGAAATTAGACTGATTATTTTTGTTTAATGAAAAATTGTAGAAAGGTCCAAAGAAAAACTGATAAGTAGCTATACACCTATAGCTAAATATTTATTTTTAAACTCTTCTCCTTTTATTTGGTAGATTTAAATTAAAAGGAATTTTAAAATATAAAATATTTACATACAAGTAGAATTATATAATAATAAATACCAGAAATATAAGAAGTTTATTCTCTTTAAATCGGTTGAGATATTCATACCAAAAATATTAGTTTGAGCAGCAAAAAAAAGGAGTCCACTTGATCATCTTGCTCTAACTTATTTCGATACTTTCTCTAATTTTAATATATTTCTTTATTATTAATTAATTAAAAATTAATTTTTCCAATAATCTCTTTAAGAATCATCTTATATTGATAATTATTGAGTTTACTAATTATCTAGATTTTTGTGTGATTTCCTGTGTGAAGTTATTTATTTGCCAAATTATAATATCCATTGAAATTAAGAACATTTTTTATTATACTGAACGAAAGTCTTAATACCTAAAAGTAACACACAACATTTGAATATTTCTTTACAATCGTTCACAGATTTTAAAACCATAATGATAATCTACTGAAATCATCTCTCCTCGTATGATCTTCCAAATCACAAGATCATGTGAAAACGTAATTAGAAATAATATGATCTTGGGGTGCCTGAACAAAGTGTAAAAACAATTTAAACTGAGGCAACAAAAAGAAACCTTTTGTGATATAAAAAAAGAAAAAAAAATTGAAAAACCTTCGGTCGAACACAAATATTAGTAGTTGATCCAAAAAAAATTAATTATTTACCACAGCCGCCAACACAGTAATCACTTGGACCTTCGAGGTTCGCTTTTGATCGTTCGAATCTTAAATGCCATTACGATTCATAACAAGACTTTAATTGCCTAGCGGCGCCATATCACAGCTTGTTTTTGAATCAAAGGATGTCGTACATCATCATCATCATCATCGTCATCATCATCATCATCATCTTTATGATCTGGATCAACATTATCACAGACATGTGCTACAGGAGATTGAGCATGTTAAATTAACCAAGAAGAGAGAACCCATAATTTCGGCAAACACTTTTGGCAGCCCTTCAAGTTGCCTGCCTGTTGCCTGCCTGTTACTCAAGGTGCCAGATCCTGCTGCGTTTGTTTCATGCCAGCTCGCCCAGCCCCTCGAATTACAGTTAACGCCTAGAAAAACTGTTGGCAAAAGGGCGCCAAGGCGAACGGTTCTGGTCTCAGACACAGAAAGCGGCAAACTCACGCAGCGTTAAATGGCGGCCAATCAACAGCAGCAGCCAAGAGAAAAGTGGAACTGCACCTGCAGCGAACCCATGATTGAGAGTCCAGAGAGTTGGAGAGCTAGAGACCTAGAGGAGAGTTCGATAGTCCAAAGAGTCCAAGAGACCAAGAGTCGAAGAGTTTGTGTGTTAGAAAATTGTTTCCAAATGATATGCTGCTACACGGTAGTTTTTATAACGCGTTGTCTAATTTTTATTTATGACTTCCTGTTGAGACTGTGTCTCGCTCTCTATCTCGCTCTCTCTATCATTCTCTCTCTCACTCTTTTATATTGTGTGCTGTCTCCTAGGGCTTAAAGTCTGACTTGCAATTTTACGTGTTGCAGGTGTAAAATTTTTGGCACCTCGGCACCAATCAGTTGCTGGTGAGAGAGGTGTGACCAACAACATTAATCAGCAGCCACTGGGACTAAAATCGCCAAGTCAAGGCTTCTTTCTTTTATTATTATTTAGTAGGTTACTTGGCAAGTCAGACAGATTAACTAAATATTTTATGCTCTTAACAAATCACCAATCAATATTAAGTCGAATATCGATTATTTTACTTATGGCTATAAAATAAATACCTTAAATTTTTAATTATATATTTTTAAACCAGTCATTTTCATTAAGAGTAACTAACTAGCTCATCTTTTTTGCTCAGTGTATGTAAGAGAAAACAAAATATAAGATAAAAGATGAAGAAAGTTTCAACAGATGCAATTTATCACTTGAGAATGATATTGGAAATTGAGTTTTTTATCGTAGTTTCTTTTTATTATTATTATGCAATCAGCTCTTATTTTCTTTATTTAGTTCCATAAATTTGTAATTCAATTCCTATATTTTGATGACATATCCCAGGTGGCATCAACATAAAGCCTGATAAAATAATTGTAAAATTTATATCCAAATTGAAACATAATTAGTTCATACATAGTAACTAAAACATATCCATTCTTTAGGTACACATCTGATCGGTTTTAAGAACTATTTATTTCATCATCTTATTTGATCATGAGTGAGATGTACATAACTCTTATTATATTATTTACTTAGGACTAAGGGAGAAGGGTATATTAATTATACTGATATGAGGTGGATCCGCAAGCTCTGTGGAATCTGACTTAACCGTAGACTTGCCAATAAATTAAAAGGAACTAAACGTAAACTAAATAAACTGAACCTCGCTTAGGTTTGTATATAAGAACTAAAACTAAATATCAACTAAATAGGCTTAAACTATCTCAGACTTCCAAATAAGCTGAAACTATAGATAAACTAAATAAACTAAATGTATCCTAGACTTGAATTTGAACTATATGAAACTAAATATAAACTAAGTAAACTGAACCTAGAATTCTTTATTCAGCATTTCAAGGACTGTTTTGATACAACGCAAAGTTGACTTAAACCGCTAAGATATATCTTACGTATACAAATCCAAATTCGTATTCTAAGAATCCTAAGATCCTTCATGCGGTAATTAACGATAAGTTTATGTCACGAGGTGTCTACCGTTTAACAGATTTGAAAAAAACAACATTAAATGCTTCAAAATGTGAAATAAGAAATTTCGTCCAGTTTTTTTTCTAAATTTTAGCAAATTTTGATTAATTTCCCAAATTAATATATTTTTCCGCACTTCAAGCAATAAACAACACCAATAAACAGAGCTACTATACCACATGCATTAATAACATATTAAACAAACACGAAAATAATAAAATATCACTGCCAAAAAAAGGCTCAAATATTCCCTCTCATTACGGAACAGAATCATAACTCCATATCCTAAACTTCCTAAAACAAAACACAAAACATACAACTAATACATCGCAATACTGCAAGAACGTTTCCCAAGACAAAACGCCAACAACTAACACCTCTCGAACTGATATATTGAAATTTACCAGAATCAGACTGGGACACAGAAATATAACTAACAGCCATATTCTTAACAAATCCCCTCCACCAATATGTACACGGTGCAATGCACCATTTCTCATATACTTATTGATTGCCCGTTATTCCAACAAGAGATCAAAATTTCTTAAAACAACGATAAAAGAAATAACGTCATACCAAAATTTGGAAGAAACTATTGAATTACTAAAACCTACCAATATCTACCATCTAATTTAGCCATATAGTCAATACAAATGTAAATATTCAATATTAAATGTAAATAATAATATTAATTAGGTTAATTTAATTTAATTTTAAACATACACACAATAACCTTAAGGCTTTAGTTGCTATAGCTTAATTTCTCAAATTACGTGAAATTTTGAATTTTGCGTAAATCACTTAATAATAATAATAATAATAATAATAATAATAATAATAATAATAATAATAATATATTTTGATTATATATATTAATAGTTTAGAATCTGGAAAAAGGGCAACTTTTGGTTCATTGGGAATAATTTATGCTATATTAGCCATTGGTTTATTAGGATTTATTGCATGAGCTCATCATATAAGTATTTCCAGTAGGAATAGACGTAAACACAATTTAAATTTTTATTAAAATACTTTGTGTAAAGTATTTTAAGAGCAACCATTTTAATCTTGTCAAAATACTTACTTTCGAATTTTTAGCATTATTTTTTCAAAACCATTTTGATAACATGCAGATATAACTTTTGCCGAAAGTCCTTGGAGTATTAATAAAGTATTTTGATGGCATTCTTTATTCAATTTTTTATTCAATTTCATTTAATGCCAATCGAAAGATAAGGTTCAAAGTAGTTCAAAGTCGAGCAAGATATAAGATTGCAAGGATCTATCCAATATCCTGTTCGTGCGGAGCATTCATAATTGGTTTATGCTCATCTTTTAGCTAAACAAAACAAATTTTACATTAATAATTTATTAATAATAATGGCTAATGTTCTAATTAGTATGGAATTAAACCGCTTATGTTTGCATTTTTGATCGATTTTTATAATTTATGCCAAACTGAAAGAATGAAATATTAAATTTTAAGTCTTGAACCTGATTTTTTAATATCTTGGACCAACCGCTAGTTCAACATCTTTCTCTCTTTTCCAATTATAATAAAATAGTTTCAATTATAAGAAATTAAAATGACAGATTAAAGTTAATAGTTGGCCTAACATTAATTCAATTTCCATGACAATTTGATGAAACAAAATGTTTATATATTTTTCGCATATATATGAAACTATTTTTTTTTATTACAAAAAGAGAAAAATCAACTGATTTACCGATGGTAAATTTCAATGGAACTTTGGACAATGATTTTAAGGAGTTTCGAATGGAAAGTGGAGCAGCAACCAAATCAGAATGATACAATTCAGGCTCATTTGACTTACCCCAAATCTCTTCTTCAATTTTTGCAAATGTCATTAAGTTGAATAAAAGAAGAATACAAAGTTAAAGAGATCGTGTGGATGGTTATCGTTTTCTTTTTTTTCGGGATTTTTTTGGTGGTTCTCTTTTATTTTGGGTCTGTCAGTTCCATCAAGTGCCTTGTTAACAATCCAAATGATTAATGAACGAGCCGGACTATCAACTTCACACTTGCTAAAAATAATTTTTGGGACTGCATTTCGTTGACTTTGACTGACTGACTATGTGAGTAAGTGAGTGAGTGAGTGACTGACTGAATGACTGAGCTGCCATTCACATAATTAGTGTTTTCGAGGTATTTTGGGTTTTAGTGCCTTTTGCCATTTTGCATGATGCCCTGTGCACATTTTGACACCTTGAATGCAAGGTGTTGACGATAATTATCGGTAATTGGGTAGACATCAGACACTTGAAAGCTCTCTCTCTGTCTCTGCCTCTCCCTCTCCTCCTCTCTCTCATACTCACTCATATCTCTTTCGTTCTCTTTCCCTATGTGAGTGGATAAGTAGGCGCCTAATTATTTTGACACCTGCCGTTTGGCAAGTTGCGGCTCGTAATTACAGGGTATTTTTTTATTGTGCAAGCTCACACCTCGATCAAGGCCAACAGATTTGAGGAAACCCATAAGGTGTTGAGTGGCAACCTCCGGTTATGGTAAGAACAGCTGCCTTCCAGTTACTACCACTACTCCAGCTACTACTTCCTACAGGATCACCAAGACCTGCCTAATGCCTATGCTTATCAAAAACTCCTTTCAATGGACCATCTAGTAGGCTCAACCGATCTCTGATAAGACAGATAGACCGACAGACAGACCGACAGACAGACAGACATTCATTGTTTGTACTTGTAAACGAGTGTAGGGCACTACCTAGTGTAGATCTTGGCTAGTCTCAAATGAAACCATGTGTGCATGTTCCTTCCTTTACCAATTCTGGTTCATTGTCAACGCCTTACGCATTTTAACAACGCAATTTGGGATCGCGTTTTCATTTTTTTTTTTTCTTCACATATGTGGCCAGAGGAGAGACACAGAGAGAACTAGAACCAGATACCTTAACTCCTCAGCTACATTTTACTGTTTTTTTTTTTTTTATCAAGATTCAGACATATTGTGTTCACA
This sequence comes from Drosophila sturtevanti, assembly GCA_018150375.1. NCBI lineage: Eukaryota > Metazoa > Arthropoda > Insecta > Diptera > Drosophilidae > Drosophila > Drosophila sturtevanti. Next base: position 2,382,464 of record JAECWJ010000690.1, read on the forward strand.
TAGTGATCCCAAAAGTGCGATAGTAAGGTATAATATGCATAGGGATATCTTTTTTCTAGCTTGTTTGCCCTTCTTAGAGGCAGGTTCTCAACCTCTTCGCGTCTCTCTCTCTCTCTCTCTCTCTCTTTCCTCTCTTTCGCTCTATGGTCTTCCTGTATCTTGGTTTACAACATGTGCAGATTTCCATATGTTTTGTGTGTGTGTGTGTGTGTGTGTGTGTGCGTGTGTGTAGGTGTCAACCACATGACGATCCTTTCGATAGATATCTCAACAGCTTATCACACATACGAGAAGAGAGTAAGAGTTTACAATGAGGTCCCATTTGAGGTTTGTTTTGAGGCTTTTGATAGGCAAATGTGAGAATTTGTAAGATTTATGGTGAAAGATTGCAAGATGAGGCCAAAACATGTGTGGCCACAGTTGAAACCAAGATAAACAAATCTATGATAATGTTTATTTTTAAAAAGGAAAACCACCTGGTCTGGTATAGTAACTATTCTTAAAATATATATATATATAAAATTTATTCATTGTACAGAGTTTAGTCTGGTGTGTAATTAACCCGATTCTGTTTCTGGTCGATAGAGGTCGCCATCTGCAAAATGGCAGCCAAGCCAGTTGCTGTCACTTCCTCACTGACAGCTGCTCCGTACACGAACATGGCCTGAATGGGTATGAGTATGCGGATGGGGATGGGGATGGGAATGGGTATGGGGATGGAGCTGGAGTCAGAGTCTTGCTACTGCTACTACTTAACGGCACACGGCCCCCAAAAACTGACAGGCGGTGGCTCATCATTAAACTTTTGACACTATTAGCGGGGGCTGCAAATTGGATTGGGGCTGACACACAAAAATTCTCTTGTTCTTGTTGTGTTGTGCCAACAACAACAACAAAACATTTAAGTTCATCAACTTGCTGAGGGGCATTAAAATAATTTCAAAACATTCCTCTAAACTATTTCATAGGCACACACATCCACACACACCACACACACACACACCACCGATGAACGAATGGCATTAATTTTTGAAAATAGCCTCAACCAAAAATATTTCTTTTATTTCTCTTGTGGTTTTTGCTTGGATTTCATTTTATTTTATTTTTTTTTCTCTCTTCCATTCTTTTGATGGCCAGACACTTTAAAGAGAAACAATTCAATTAGCTGCCCTGTCAAACTTTCATTGTACGCCTGTCCATCAGACGAATCGCACTACCCCTACCACCTCTCCCCACCCCTTGGATTCTTCACACAATACATCTTTGGAGCTTCTTATTATATTTTTCTTATACTTTTTTTATTTTTCACTCTTACCCATTTGTTGCGGTAATGAAACAATTAATTATCAGAAGTCCACCCACTCCACTCCATTCATTTTCATTTTCTTAAAGGAAAAAGTTAAAATGTTAATGGCGCACTTTTGGGGGCTCATGTGGGTGAAATGTCTCATTTCAAGTGTCCAACTCTTTGACATTTTTGCGGTTGATATTTTAAGTGCAAGCGGTTTTCACTTGCTTGATTTTCCTTGATTTTTGCGCATCGTTTCATTTTTCACAGTTTTCTTTGTCTATCCAACGCTCAAAGACTAATCAATTCACGCCATATTGAATACAGTTAATTGGAAATATATATTTACATATATAGGATTTGATATCATAAATTAGTGCATAGTTAAACACTGCAAATAATAAAGTTACAATTATATTAGCAGGCAATAAAAGATATCAAAAATATATTTAGAAAAAACTTTTTCTTTCAGCTTTTCCTTTTAAAGGTTAATCTCCATTTAAGTCAAAAGATATATATTAAAAAAGTCAGTCATAAGTATTTTATAATACTAGAAATTAATATATAATTTTATGTACATCATCTACATGCCGTATACTAAGAATTCGTTTATATATCTCTACTTTATCTACTATGTATATATATGTATATCTACACAGCAAATTGATTAACCTCTGACAATTTAATAAATATTCTTTACTTTTATCTCTAAGATCAAATTATAAATGGTAATTAAGTATACTTAAACTAAATAATTCTAAAATGAAAATCCTATGATCAAATATTAATGTTCAGGATAGGATAAACATTTTTTGATAGATAATAAAAACTATAAGCTAAGGCACTTCTATAACTATCACGAATCTAATTAAATCCCTAGATTTTAAGATTAAAGACTGGAAAGAGAGCTTCAATTCCGACATACTATTACTATGTATACTCAAATCTTATAATATTATAGTTAAATTGAATTGAATAGATGAAAAATATTACTAAATGACAACTTTATTCCTAAATCGAAATATTTAATGCTCTGAAACAGTTCCAAAAAGAAGAGGAACTTTTAATCATAAGCAAATGATTATAATATACATAATTGTCCGAACTTCATTGATACAGATATAACCAGATATATTTATGTATGTCTAAATTCACAGTTATTCACTCTATTGAAGTAAATTGCACATTTGTTTTTCCAATTAATTTCTGTTTAATATTAAACACGGACTTTATTTTGAAGGAGATTAACAACAACTTCTAAATTGATAATACATAATTACATTTTACTTAACTTTTTTTTTAAATATATTGTCTTAACTTTAGTTTTAATGAAAATTATTATTTTTATAAATAATATAAATAAATAAAATAATTATAAAATACATCTATAATTGTTTAAAGATTATATTGGAAACAAAATTATTCATCATTTCTTCTAAAAAAATATGAATAAAATCAATATTTTCGTTGAAATGAAACCTTTTTGATATAATATATCTTTAATATTACAACATATTTAACGTTTAGTAATGGGTATAGGCTAAGTCTCTTGGATTTGTATTAAAGACATATAAAATATATGTTTTTCTTGTCATGCAAATGGAAAATATTTTGCCCATTACCAAAAAGTTTCACACTACTCCCATAGAATTTGCTTTGGGTTTATTTTTTGTTTGTTTGTTAGCTCTTTGGGTCGATCGGCTGCACTTAAAACAAAGTCCACGCATTTGGCCAACACACACACACACACACACACAGCAACAAACACACACTCACACAAGGCAATTAGCAGCTTGGCGAGAATTACGTGAACATACACAGACAGAAAAAGGGGGCAAAAAATGAAGAAAGAAAAAAAAACCATCCGCCTAGAGACAGAAAGTTTATTTGTTCAACTATTGAACTGCCGCTAAATTGTAGTGTAACTATATTTTTGTAGTGTTACCTTTTGTACTTTTGCCGCATATCCGAATAGAGCAAACAAACGGGTTATAGGGTGGGGGGGGAAACAACAACAACAACAATAATAATAATAACAACGGAACGAAAAAAAGGGCTCAACTCTTCACTTGCGACCTAGACACTATTGTCCATGATAGATGGACAGAATTGTTTCACATGATTGGTGAGACAATCTCTCTCTCTCTCCCCTCTCCCTCTCTCTCCCTCTCTCTCATTCTACCTACTAACTAAATGGTGAACGGTTCGGGTTCAATGCAATTGCTGCCAATTAGAATTAATGCTTTTTTTATGAAGCTGCAGAAACAAGAGAATAGCAACAACAACAACAACAACAATAGCAACAAGCAAGGAAAAACAAGAGATCAAATTTCTAGACAGGCAGCAACAACAACAACATAATCCTACCGACGACACCAATTTCCTCCATGCTCTAAATCATCATATTGACTTGCCCAGTTGTTGCCCAGTTCAACGTGGCGATGTCGCGTCTCATCTTTATTGTCTCCAGCAGTGAGCATGTGAGTCCGGACCTGGACTAGAGATAGAGTCTGTTAAACTGGGGGAGGACTAACTGACTGACTGACTGACTGACTGACTGAGACTGGCTCAAGTCAAATTGCCAATTTGTGAACGTGGTTGCGGTTCAAGCTGTTCGAAGCTTCGATAATTGTGCGTTTTGTAGGTGCACCAGCAACAACAGCAACACAACGGCAGCAACATAAGAGCAGCAGCAACATAAAGAGGATTCACAATGGGCGGTAAATTGGAGGAAACGTTTGAATATGGTTTTCTTTTGAAAATATTGATGGAGTTTTTCATAAATAGTTGGCATGATTTTCCCAGAATACTTCATGTGTATGTGTGGATGGGGTGGAGTGTGTGTGAAATTTGAGTTCAAGAGAAATATATGTATTAAAACTAACAGTAACTAGTACTAGTAGGTACTAGTAACTAGCATGTACTGGTAACTTTTATTTAGCATCCACTGTAAAATTAGACAGAATTCCACTCCCTCTCTCTCTCTCTTTCTCTCAAGCTGTGTGTGTTGAGTTTTCACTTTACAGCCATCATAAAAACCGTGGGGTTGTTTGGGGTGGAGGGGGGGCAGGAGGACAGGGGGTGGTATTGCTAAATTGTCAGCTCGTTAGGGGCTTAAATATGGCTGTTGTAAATCAACAGGGCGTAATTATGACCACCATCATCTAACTCATAGGAACAACAAAGCGAATTTAATGAATTAAATTATAAGTCAGTTGCAGCAGGTCAAACATTTGTCTCCCTCCCTCTCTTTCCCTCTCTCTCTCTCTCTCTCTCTCTCTCCACGTCACTCAATCTATTAGTCAGTCACTGAGTTAGTCAGTCAGTCACTCATTTAGTCAGTCAGTCAGTTAGTCAATGTACATTGAAAATGCAACAAAAGCTGCATAGAAATTACAGCTGTCAACGTTGTTTGAGTGTCCCCTTCCCATTTGGGGTACTCTGTTCACTATTTACCAACAGATAGAGATAGAGATAGAGATAGGGACAGATATAGAAGCAGAGAGAATCCTTCGTTTGCTTTTGTTTCGCATTTACACAAATGGGTCAAACCCCAAAAACAATCAACCAACAGACCAAACGTATATATGTATATATATATATAGATATGCCCTGACAATGAGATGGGGCACTAATTAAGTGGGCGTGAATGTGGGCGTACAGTAGTGGGCAAATTGGTAAGTGGGCGGCAGCAATATGGGTGCGCGTATCGTGGTTTTTCCATTATGTCGCGAGCCTGACAAGTTTTTACCCAGAATTTTCAGAGAGAGCTTCAGCTTTTGGCTTGACCAGCATGACAGGCTTTTGATTGAACGCCGCAACACGTCAGTGGGTCAGCCCGTCAACCGGCAATACGGTACTGTGGCCTGATCTTCCTCTTTCTCTCTCTCTCTCTCACTGTCAAACGTCCTTGCGCCGTGCATTGTAATTAAACTGTAAAGGCAATTTTCAACCCCCGCCCCCTACGCCACCGCAAACATCTTGATCCCAAAGCTCTTGATTTTCCCCATCTATCTATGTAGATGGAACCGTGGAAAATCCAACATTTATGCTGTGTAAATTTATTGAACGTGCTCTCAAATTCCTTACTAGAAACACAATGGCCAAGGACTTCCATTGTTATGCTAAATGTGAAAGAGGGACGTTTGGTGGTTAAGAAAAATAATGAATAGAGAACGGATCTTTATCTTAAAATCTGTACCTTAAAGGAAGTTGAAAGGACTCAGCTTAAAAACTGATTGGATAAATTTACTAAGACTAATAAATTTAATGGAAGGGTTTTAGCTTAATATACAATGTTTCTTTTGCGAATCTAATATATATATATTCACATTCAGATGGCTAAACTATCAATAGACCTTTAAAAAATATTAATTTATGAATTTACGAGAATTATTTAAAAATTGAAAAGGCTTTTTGAAGGATATCTTTGGAGATATGGGAATGACATTTGGATTTAATTCAATCCAAATTTAATTAGAAAATTGTAACTAAACTGTTCGTAAACTATATTTTCCTTTTTGTTTATAAATTTTATATTATTTCTAGTATAAACTTCGGAAAAAACGCAGCGTTCATCTTAAGCAGATCTTCTAGGGAAAACATAAAATCGAAGAAATCGGTATATAGAAGAAAAGACCAACTAATACATAAGACTAGAAAAGGTATTACTCAAAAATATATCAAACTTATGTATTTTATTTTGAAAATATAAATAAATATATCTATATAAGAAACGGAAAATAAAAGCGATTTTTACCTGAACCAATTTTAGATTCTATAACACATTATTCCAACTGAATCTTCCGAAATTCATTTGGTACTTCTGCAAAAACTTGGATCTTCTTTTTTATAGGCCAAAAGTCATACCAATTTTAATATTAGAATCATTTTTATTGGCGCTTAAGAATTCTGAGAAGAATTTGCTTTATTTTCCTCTTAATTCTATTTGTATTTAGAACAAACTAATGAATCAGCCCTCTTGACTTGGTAATGGTGAAACCATTGGACAGTTGAATGGATGAGCAGTCAGTGGGGCAACCACGCACACATATGTCATTCAACAAAGCAGAGGGACCCCAGGAATTCCGTATCCAAAGTATCCCTCTAACATTTGACTCTCCCCCCACCCCCCTACCCACTTTCCCTCCCTCAAACACATGCACTCCGCCTTCTTTTTGTCAGTAATGGTCAGTAGTTGTGTTCGTGTGCTTTTGCCTAGATTGTTTATTATCAACTGGGAGCGATAAAAGTGTCCTAGCCTTATTGTACATCATTTATTTTTGGCTATAGTTGTGTACCTTTTTATTGTTGTTTTCTTTTCTTGTTGCGACAAGATTTCTTTCATTCACAGTGCTTGTCAACACAAAATGGACATGTATCAATTAATCTTTTGCATGGGTCTCAAGATGGAAAATGGAAAAGAAGAAGGTGGAATATGGAGATGGATGTGGAGATGGAGGTGGAGATGGAGCTGGTGCTTTTCTTATCCTTATCCATATCAAAATTCAATGTGCATACAACGCACGCTTGCCAAGGCAATTTGTTTGATGGCGCTCGCTTTCTCTCTAGCTGCGTGTCAGAGTCAGAGTTGACAAAGAGATGCCTGGCTACCAAAAGGTCATGGACATAAATTACCAAGAGAACCGACACAGTAATAGAGAGAGAGAGAGGGACTGAGAGGGAGAGATGTGATGTCTAGAAAATTCCAAAAGAAAAACACCTTACATTTGAAAGAAGTGAAAAAAAAAATAATTATTTAATACTTGAATAGAAGGCAATGTCATTGCCACTTTTCGTGCGATAACTCATCAAAGTTTAATGCACGAAATATCAAAGACACAATGCCAAGGGCTTTGTCTGACAAGTCCTTGTCTCTGTCTCTCCCTCTCCCTCTCATTCTCACTGTCCCCAATTCCCGCCCACACTCTGATGTTCTTCTTCTCTATGTCCATGCCTCGCCTTTTAATGCGTACAATATTTGGTTTTGCCTTTGAGCCCCGTTGACACGTACTTGGTTAAAAGGAAAATGTAACTTGGCGCAAATGACGAGCATATTGATTAGGTTTTTGCTTCGTGTTCGCCTTTGATACGCATGTAAACACATAGATGAGTGATAACATGCTTTTAGCTCTTCAAACACTTTGAAAATATTTCGGTTCGAGTCTTAATACTCCTTAAACATTGACTAAAGAGAGCATATATGTTTATACATATATAGAACTCGATTTAATGTGACTTTGTTAATATATAATTCAACCTAGTAAGGGGTATATTAAAGTCGTTGGGTGTTTGGATAACCAAGAGTTCCTTCCACCAAGACTTTGACAATTGAAATGCAAACGTTGCCAGTGCCTGCATTAGGAACATTTTATATTATGCTGGCTTGCCTCCCCCTCCTCCCCTTCCCATTCCTCACCACGCTCCTCTCACACATGATAAATGGGCCAAGAACAGTTTTGTAATAACATCAACAGATGCAAATGTCTTGAGTTGAATTGTTAAAATATATTGAAATTATATAGAATTAATTTCTGCTGGTTTTGAATTTTAGAATTCAAATTAAAGTAAAATTGTGGTCTATAACATAACTTGATCTGGAAAGTAGTTACAAATTGGAAAATAGAAGAAGCAGCTACAATCTTTATTTCGAAATCGTTTAAATCGATTTAAAACTTTAATTTGAATATGGCAACTTAAGTTTAATAGAATAGTTTTATAGTAAATGAAATAGATTTAATAATTTAATCAATTTCATGTATTTGATCAATTTATTATAAAGTTAAATTAATAGATGAATTAAAAAACAAAAATTAATCAATTACTAAACTTTGAATATTATAATTATAAACTATTGTGTAAGTAAAAATGAAATTCTAGTTTGATAAAACAGGAATCTATAAATATATAAAAGAAAAGAAGGGTAAATGCTTGGTCTATTTTTTCTTCTCACTATCCTTTTGTTCCTTTATCTATCAATAACTATTCAAATATTTGAGAACAGGCTTAATCAAGCGTTGCTTTATTTAATCCGCCAAGTTTAATTTTTAGAGTGATAATGTTCTTAAAACCAAGACATGAGGTTTAATCCTAATAAATATATTTCCAAATCAAAATTGAACCAAAATTTGTTAACAATCGGTTTTTATCCCATTGTTAGTTATCAGATGGAGAAAGAGTCTAGCACAAACATCTGGGGGTTAAATACAACCCATAGAAGTCGATACTAACTTTGAGATATACTAACACTAATAAAAATGATCGCTCTTTAACCTATGTTATTTTTTCTCCTTTTCATTTCAGGATCATATCCTTATGTTTGAACAAACATGATTAACTTTTGCTCCTCCTAAGATGAACAATTTTGATATATTTCCTTTGCCATAATCAGTTGAACTTAAAGCTAATACTATGGAAATTTTCTTAAAATTAAATCGAATCGAATATCAAATGAAATATCAAATGTATATGGGCATAAAAAGGAAAGAATATATTATAACGAAAAACGAAATTCTAGAAGGTAATACCATGGCGAATATAAGATTTTAAATACATCAACTAAATGTCATTTATATCCATTATTTTAGATGAAGCTAAAGGAAACAATTGGACATCTTCTGAATTGGCTAATTCACATCATCGCAAGAAGTCAGACAGGTTCACCTGCAGGTAAAGAAAACAACGAAAGGTGGAAAAAGGATAAAATGTCAAAATTGTCAAATTTCCTTGTACTTAAATAAACAAAAGTCTATATATTTTCACTATAAAAACTGTATTTAATTGAATTTTAACTTTCTGCCTATTCCGATGAAAATTTGATTAATGCATGTCTAATGGGAATCTCTAAGCTCTATAAATGTCATTCCGTTTGCATCATGGTTAAACCGAAATCCCCCTCCCCTCATCCTGACCTACATCAACTCTTTTTCATATAATTTTTGAAAAGCAACTCAAAACAAATTGTTTCACCTGCTCTAAGATTCAGGTGAGTGACATATCCTAAACACGCACGTACGCTCGATCTCCCTCTCCCCCTCTCACTCTCTCTCTCTCTCTCTCTTCTAACAAGAATTGTAATAAATCCATCATATATTTCATAAACTTATCATAGAATAATACATCATTCTCATAATCATTGTGTTGCCCATTATTTGGATATAGTAAAATTTATTTGTAGGGGATTTTTTCTGAAGGGTTTCAGTTTCCATATAATTTGATTTTTATCACAACACAACTCAATTATTATTTCATTTTCCAGGCATTGCACTTTCCGCGTATCATTATAGATAATTTCTTCATTAGAACATTTCAAAAAAAATATGGAAAATTGAGTGAAAAAAGGGAAAACTCTTCAGCAACTTGTCAGAAATTGTGACAAGTTGTTATCAAAATGCATGGATCTGAATTCAAAGAGAAAAGTCTGACACTTTTCCAGGAAAATTGTGTGTCTGCGTGTCCGATGGGTGTGAAGTGTGTTATTCAGTTTTTGGTTTTGGGGGATTTTAATTGCAAAGTTAAAAACAACAACCGGCGACGACGGCTTAGTAGCAACTTTTCCGTCAATGCGATTAAGCCAACAATTCTGGCCAAAAACTTTGTTTCAAATGCATTGCTCATTATCAATGTGGAAAGAGCATTAAAATTTTTGGATTTATTTTTACATGGGACAAAGAGGAACGAACCTGTTCTAATCTGATGCAGCTCGGTTGCACTTGAAAGGATTTGCGACAAGCCATCACAGGACAAAAGCACATTAAAGGATAAATTGCAAAAGGAAAGGCGTCGGCAGCTGGCAATCCTTGTTATTGTGGTTTCTCCTCCTATTTGTCATCCAGTCTACTAGTGTCTCTAGTCCATCCCGGGAACCTGTAGTCGTAATGCCATTAGGGTTTTTACCATGACAAACACTTTTGCGTGGGTTGGCGATTATCGATTAAAGCCGCAAAGTGCGAACAGGTAGATAGGAGAAGGCCCAATCCCAACCCTATAAACAATATGTCAGGTAGGAGTTGTGAACCGTCGACCTGCCGCCTGTCAGAAATGCATTTTTAATGCCCTCACTCAACGATTTTCCACAATTCGATACATTGGGTGTGTGTGTGTATTTGTGTGTGTGTGTATATTTTGACAAGTGCGTGCAACAAAAGGTTGTCTATGTACACACATATGTATATACCTGCCACATTTAATACCAAAATGATGATGAAGAGATTTTCACAAGTTGCAGCTAGGTTATATAACAACTAGCTTATGTAAACTTGCCCCGTCTATCTATCTATATATCTATATCTTCTCTCTATATTTATCTCAACCTCAAACCTCAATTAGCGTCTCCCTTTCTCTCTATATGTAACTTCTACCCCCCTCTCTCTGTGTATCTTTCTTTCTTTCTTGAGGTTTATTCAAGCAATTTCCAAGTTCTTATTCTTGTTCTTTTCATAATTCTTCTTCTGGCCCAGATAGCATTTAATTTGTTAATTATTTCTTTATGCTGGCTATAAGTGTAACTAATGTCGTTCATTTGTGGTTTTTGGTCTTTGAAATTTTCGGTATTTGGCTTTGTGGTGTCGCAGGAATTTCTCTCAAGTTTGCGTGGGTCAATGCCAGCTGCCATAATGATGCCCTCCTCTCCCCATCCCTTCCCACCGCACGGTACCCTTCTCTATCTAATTGCCACATTTTGTGGCATGTAATAATATAATTGTGCTAATCAAATTTTTTGTTATTGTATTCCATAACTGATTTGATTGCCACATTTAGTGGAAATGTTTCATTTAAAAAAGAAAGAAAGAAAAAAAAAAGAAAAAGAAAAACAGGTGCGGGGCATCATCACCATTAACTGCAAGCAAAAGAATAAAGAACAGACTAAAATCAAGGGGAAGGGGAAGGGGAAGGAAAGGGAACTACCTATCACCTGTTCTGAAACTATTGTGATATTACATCGAAGAAGGAAGAATCTGTTTACCTTTTTAACTAAATTCACCAACTTCCATTTAAATAGATTTTCATTTAAAGTGGGCTTCCTTTTTTATATCCATTTATCTTCTAATCTAGTCTCAAAAATTCAATAATTAAGTTTAGTCACATTCTAAAGACACACTGAGGTATAATTACTGAAAGAAGAAAAGAAAAAAAAAGCAAAGCACGTGATTAAGTCGCAAAGAAAGCAACCAAAAACAAAATTCGACCGCACACAAAATCCACAGAAAACAAAAAAATAAATAAAATAAATGTAAGAAAATTAAGTGTAAGAGGAAAGAAATCTCGGTGAAATTCCCAGGAAAGGAGAAAAACATAAACAAAAATCTCGCACAAACAAAGTAAAAGATAAAGTCATAAATAAAATTGGGAAGTGTGACCACGTTGTAAGTTGTCCACTGTCTGTCCGTTGTCAGTTGTCCAATATTCTTTTTTTTCTCCTTTCCTTTCCTTAACCCAAAGCCAATTCATTCTCCAAGTGAACTCTGCCATAGTTGACACACACGCACACACACACACACACATCCTTTCCTTTTCCATTTTCCTTTAAGTGAAATGGCCCAAAATGGTTTCGAAATTGCTGGAATGGGAATATCTCTTCGGTCAATTTAAAGCATTTTTTTTTCCTTTCCTTTTTTAAGATCCCAGGAAGCATTTGATTATTTTTTTACGGCTAGAAGATGCTGGGGATGGATTCGGGTTTAGGAGGTTTTGGTTACGGGATGGGACATACGCCCGCAATTACAGGAAATAATTCGAGCAAGTGAGGGAAAAAATTAAGAAATGCCCGATGGGCGATAAGAGAACATAGATAAGACCCAAAAAATGAAAAAAAAGTGAAAAGATACACAACAGCAGCCGGAGACGGGGAGCAGTGGGAGTTGGCGGTAAGCGGTAGTGACCCTAGACTAGGTCACGTATGACAGTGGAAAACGGCGAACATCGAAGCGTGAATGTCACGTAGCAAACGGTTGATGGAAAGAAGCATGAGAGGGTGGGAAGGGGGGAGAGAGTTGGGCAAATAAATAAGAGACTTTTATATTTTATATATATATATATATTTTTGGATACTGGACATTCACACGACAAGAACAGAAAACAACACTACCCAAATATATAACAACAATAATTTATGTGCGTGCTGACATGCGGGACCCGTTCCAGGGGTCGTCCTCATACCTGACTCTCACTACACTTGGTCTTCGACTTTGACTTGGAATCGGAATCGGAATTGGACTTGAATTTGGTGGTGGTAGGAGAAGAGAGAGAGGTATGTATATGTCTTTTGGCCTGGCCAGTAGCTTGTACGCTTTGTTAACAATTTAATGGCAAAAACATTATGATTTCTGTTATTTCAATAACAACCAACAAAAAAAGTGTGTGTGAGAGAGAGAGAGAGAGAGAGAGAGAGAGAGAGAGACGGAGGCTTCCCTCTCGATCGAGTTGGAACTGAAGTTGTACCTGCAGTTGGTCCATCTTATCAGTTTGGCAGGAGCGAATGCGATGCCTGCCCCAAGATAAACCACACGCAGAACCATTTGATGATGAACCGAGGCTGTAAGCCATTGAAATATTTATTCGACTTGGCAAAATTATTATGCGTAACACGTTCAGTTTGTTGGCTTTTTTTTTTGTGGTTTTTTTTTTTGGTCGCCATAGTTGGCCCCCAGCAGGCGGTCAAAAATGTTAACAAGCGCAATTTGAACGCCAAGAGGACGTTAAATGAAGGACAAAAGGGGGGAATCATCGGGTGTAACTGGGTGGACGGAGTTCGAGACCGGTTCAATGTTACCTTTCCTTTTGCCTGATTTTTTTTTTACACTCATTGTGTGTGTGTGTGTGTGTCTGCAATTGATTTTTGATGGCTGATAAATATAGTTATGAATACTTAACTGACCAAAGAGCAGGAGTGAACAGGCTTTGGCTTTTTTTTTGCTAATGGTTCTCTAGAAACAATTTTCGCCTGGTCATAACAATAATGGCCATAAGACATCATTTATCTGATGAGTTTTTAATTAATTTTCATTCATTGACTTTCTTCTTAAGGGAATCTTTAATATATATAAAAATAAGTTAGAGTGAACTGCTAATCCCTAAATGCATTTAATTTGTATTATTTTATACATCTCGTTTACCCCTTCCCTTTTATTTATTTATTTTTTTTTGTTTTTGTTTTTCGTTTGCCACTCAAGACACCAAAATTAGCCGCCGCTAAGGAACGAACGTTGCAAAATGTTGGCAGGAAATGGACCTCAACGTGGCCACGTCAAATGCAATTCGCTGCTGTCAGCGTACCAAACATTAGACATCCCAATGCCAAATGAGTTTGGCCTGTCCGTTTGAGGTGTTAATTTACCATGGATTCGCAAAAGCCGGCAACTTGAATCCATGCGTACGAGTAGACAAGATTTTGCACAAAAAAAAAAACGAAAGAAAGAAAAAAAATAAATAAAACCAGTTTCCAGTAATTTGTCATATTGGAGTAGCCGATTGAAATTGGAATTGGGAGTGACTCTTGTCTGGGTTGGCTAATTATTTGACGGTTTCTTAGATTAAGATATACTCTACACCGACAGACAGATAGATATATATATATATATATACATTTGATGTACATTTAACAACAGACGATCTTTGTTCTTATTCTTCGTATCTCAACTAACAATGCCATTCAATTTAATTACCACTTTTGACGACTCTCAATGCGATTCCCTAGTGCTTATTGGGATACATTTTCCAATTGTAAAGGCTCTGCTGGGGTTTATGTTTTGGGTTTCCTTTTGTCTGATCCAAAGCCGCACTCCATGTTCTAGGGCTGGGGCAATAAAACTGTCAAAAGTAACACTGTGTTATATAAGACATCAACATCATCGTATCGATAGTCCGAAATATATATATACATATATAAAATCCCTCAACTATTACAAAACAGAGGAAACCAAAGTAAACTCCTGCGGGATTAGCCTCATCTTGGCCATAAACTGACTGACTGCCACTACACGATCTTTTCCACAAAACAAAAGCAACAGCAACAATAACAAAAGGGAGTTTGCGTCGAAATAAATAAATAAAATTTCATCAATAACAACGAAAGAGTGTGATGGTGAAGGAGTGTGGGGGAAGAAGACTGGTTACGAGTCAGCGTCAATAACTCAAAGGATTAGGCATCGAACTGCTCTGGTCTGGGCTTAAATCATAAAAGATCTCAATCGCCCGCCCATCTCCAATTCCATTTGACTTGCACACAAAGCAAATCACACAATTTAATGGGGGTCTTTGGGGTTTTTCTTTGCATTTCCGTTGGCGTTTTTAAGTCGAAATTCAAAAAAAAAAAAAACAAAAAAAAAACATTCCGAAACCATAAAATATTTCTATACATACACACACTCATATATATATATATATACATATATATATATATATTGCTCTGAATTGTGTTTTCGGTTCTGCTCTCATTTTGTTTCGTCTTTGGAAACATCTTGTCATAATTTAAATTCATTAAAATCAAAGTTAGGGCAAACTGTCACTAGGTTTTTATAGTCTGTTATAGGTTCTGGGGTCCGGGGTCTGGGGTCTGGGGTAATTGCTTCCATGAAGCACTAAACTAATTAAAAATGCTACTCCAGCAATGGTCACAGTACCAATTCCCAACTGCCTTCACACCCCCCTCCACTCCACTCCGCACCAATTCAATCCACTTCAAGCAGTTTAGTTGTTCCAGGAATAATGCAAGATTTGATAACCCGCCGATTAGATGAGAATGGTTTACTCTATCTCTGTTTTCTCCTTCTCTATCTTCTCTCAGGTAATGTCCAGCATATGCTGACCATGAATGAAGCAATTTGTTGTGACTGAAATATATTTGGTTTATTAGTTTTTTTTTCTTCTTCTTCTCGTTTGGTAGTACGTGAGTCAAAGTATTTCGGTTAACGTAATCGGTAATCAGTTGCTTTTGGCCATCTCACACGTCGCATTGCTCGAGAAAACGCACCAAAAATTAGTAGCAATTTGGTTTACTCGTACTTTGCTTCTCCAAAAGAAAAAAAAAAACTATATATACAAGGGAAAAAAGAAAAAAATTAGATTTATTAGGCATATGCCACAGATCTCTTTGAACGATTAATATGACCATTCTGTTCTGGGTTTCGGGTTCTGGGTTCTGGATTCGGTTACGTGCAATGCATATAAAGTGGAAAATCATTCATTTCAATTGAATGAAATCATTTCAAAGGATGCTCCCTCAAAGGATTTTCTTTATAAATAAATGAATTGAAATTCCATTTAAATATGCAACAAATATTTCACCAAATACTTGTTAATACAAATTTTAGCAATCAAGCCAAAAAAAATACAAGAAAAAGAATTGGTTAACCAATCTAAATAAAATAAATTGATAATAAATTTCATTACTGTGAAAAAAACGACTAAGTTAAAGGGACCATTAAAAATCGAATCGAAATCGATTTAGTTAAACGAGTTTCTATATATTTAAGCGGTTTTCACTTTTTAATGATATTAAAATGAAATTGCAATGAAAATTATATGAGAATATTTGATCAAGGAACAAGACGACATTATGAACAAATTGATATAGCTCGAAGAGAATATAACGAAAAGATTGCTGAAAGCTGACTTGACTATTGGTAGAAGGTTTTGAGTCCTTTTTTAGTTCAAAGGGGAAGCTCTTGTTTTTGATAGTATTATCTTTTTTAAAATCTCTACAGATTCTATTTCGTTTCTTCTTATAAATATATTTTTGAATTCATTGAGAGATTTTACATTTCACAAAGTTCTTTCTAATCTGATCACTTAATCATTGGCTTCAATAAATATTTTATATTAGATATATGTACATAGCTACATGTAAAGACGGAGCAAGAACGCAATTTTTGGTCACCATAAGATCTGACGAAAGAAAACAGTGTGGCAACGCAGCATCGAGAGCAAAGAGAGAGAAGTGTGGCAGCTCTGCATCAGTTGGTGTAGCGATGAATTATTTTTGAACATTATTAATCCTTAATAATATTATTCCATTGGGACTTCTCCGTTAACTTTAACTGAACACACATACAAATAAAGTTAACTCCACATACATCTACTTCATGTTTTTTCTACTTTAAATTATACGTTTAAATAGTTTCCATTTCAATTTAATCTGACTTTAATTACTATGGCATAGTTGGTCTATATGATATAGCAAACATGAAATCCAAATAGGTAAAAAGGCTCCAAAGACTAGTATTATTTATAAGTTGGTTTACAGACATATAGACTATATATATAGGAGAAGTATGTATGTTACCACTTTATTTGATAAGCATTTGATAGATGTTAAACAACTTTTCTTCATTCTTTATAACGATATTAAGAGTCCAGAATTTTGTATATACATACATACATACATATATATGTATGTATTTATAAATTTGTTATTATTTTATTTGTGATTTGGCAAATTGAATTTAGCCAAAGTGACATCTCGACTATTATGGGACTTTATTACCCATAAATATAAATATAAGATATTGAAACACGCTTTTTAATACAACTTCATCGCATTTGTCTGGTACTTAGCCTCTATATAGATATACATATATATAATTTCACTTTTTTTCAGATAAAGATCTACGTGCTTTTTTCTTCCATATCACAAGGAACACGCAATATACATATCTTATTGGACCGGATAGGATTACCACTCCCTTATATATAAATACATAAACTTAGATGACTTTAATAAACCCATTTACCTAATTTTAAAAGGCATAATGAAAATCTCTTCTCCATCTGTATATAGAAAATTTGCAAATTTTTACTAAAGATTGAATTGAATTTTTTTTTTATCAGAAATGAGTTACGAAATGAGGAAAAATTAATCTCTTTGCTGCATATTTAAAAACAGTCTGCGGAGTGCAAAACTAGCCCAACATGTGCCAATTAACAAGATATATATATATATACACATATATATATATATGTTTAAGGTCATTAGCAACGATTCGCTACGTTTTAATTTATGGAACACCATAAAAAATGCAAAAAAAAAAAAAACATAAAAATGTGCCCATATAAATATGTAGGTATATATATTGTATGTATTTATATATGCATGTATAGGGTACTAATAATATCAGAAGGATAAATGAACAGCAAAAGCAACCGCCAATTCCCCACAAGTGTCAGAATCATGGAAGGCTTTGGGACTGAACTTAATTTACAATCGCAAAGAGACTTCATTCAAACACCTGCAAGTAGCCACACTGGAGAATATTTCCATATATTCATATATGCATATACATACATATATATATATATGTAGTCTGTGTATGATTTTTGATTTATGATCTGTCACAAAAATAGTTTTTCTACTCCCTTATACCACCGCCTCACCTACTTCTGTTAACCCGTTTCTCTTTCCCTATCCCTCTACTCCCTCTCTCTCTCCCCCTCTCTCTCTCTCTGTCTTCCTCTATGGGCAAATAATAATAAAAATGCGTGCAATGCAAAGAAAAAAAAAAGAAGAAAATAAATAAAAAATAGAGTAAAAAAAAAAGAACTGTGAAAGGAACACAGGATGGCAGTAAAAGATATTTACGATGCCCACGATGCGGCCAGGGCAAAGTTATGCATAAAACTTTCTATATAGAGTAGAGTATATTGAGGGGGAGAAGGGATGGGAAGGTGGAAGGTGGAAGGGAACTTTTCTTGTGGTCGGTCGGGCCTATCTTAACACGATCAAAGCCAGGCATACAACAACAGAAGCAATCAATTTTCGTTGTTGTGATAGCCGCGGGTAGCCAGACAGGCCTATCCCTGCACCTAGTCCTGGTCCCCCCCCTATCACCCTGTCCCTGAGTCTTTTGGCCCAGAAGGAGCTACAGGCGATGCGTCTGCTTAATAAATATGATAATGCCAGACCAACAGCAACTCCGACTCCAACTCCAACTCCAACTTCAGTACCTAGTTTGAGCCTACTCTACTAATTAATGTAACAACTACATGGGCAGTCGCATTTGGAACTCGCATTAAGAACCTTTGGGTATGAAAAAAAAAACCTTCACATTCTCGTTCTGTTCAGTCCAGATCTGTTCAGTTCTATTTTTCCCCTAATAATAATAAATAGTGTCAAGATTAATTGAATCGTTCGCACTTTTGAGTTCCTATTTGCCAAACAAACCCAGTTTTCTATCCCTCCTCCCCCTTCTCCTCCTCCTCCTTCTCCTCATCCTCCTGTAGAGCCGGAACATGTGACACATGCTGAGACAAATGATATATTGTCATTTTTAAACTTTGCAATTTATTATAAATATATTTACGCCTTTGCCATGACATTCAGCCACATACAAACAGAGAACGAAACGAGTTGGTAGCCTCATTTAATAGTTCATTATGTTGGCATGATTTACGCACTTATCCATTCGGAATAACAACGACAAGTGTCCAACACAATTAACTGGGTGATGGGTACAGAGAGGGGGAGGGAGGGAGGGAAGGGGGGTTCTATGGCATTTCATTAGCCAAAAGTGAAAAGATGAAAATGAAGTAAAAAACTGGAGGAAAATTTTGGATTACTTGTCAGTGTTAAAAATGGATTTAAACATCGTTCTTAGACCGTTTCGTTTGATTCAATTTGTAGATATTATATAATTATAATTTACATAATTATGTGATATTAAATTTAAAGAATTTATTAAAGAGTTAAGCTAATTTATTTTGCTCAGAGTCTTCCATTTAATTAGAGAATGTTGAATTAACTTTAGCCCCTGGTATTTTTTGTTCTAATAGTTCACTTACCTGTTTAACAAGAGTTCGCTCATAACTAAGAGTCCAATCTTAAAAATCTTTTTATAATTAATCAGCCTTAGCCCTTCCATCATCTTAGCCATATGACCTTTTGCCAAACTTTTTTAGTGCCAGCAAAATCATTCAGTCTGCATAATTCTTCCATGGAGCTTTCATCAAGTGTGTTAGATTCTACTTTCTGATAAGAAACCTTTCCTATCTCTAATAACTCCATAAGCGTCTCCATCTCTATGAAGCAATGTCTCCTTTTTACTAAGGGAGACATTAATTTGGTTAGTTACATTTAAAGTAAATAAAAAAGTTTGATTTCATAGTGACTAAAACTAAATAATGCTATTCCAAGTCCAAGTCTTGCAAGATCTTTGTAGTTCAACTTAATAGACATATACAGTGGAAACTCTCTTGGGTGGTTATGTAAATTATAATAATAATATAATAATTATAAATTAATGGTAGTCGAGTAATCGACGGCCTAAGGGAGGTAGGATGGCCAATACAGGTGTCAGTTAATGAAGGATCCACTGGATAAAATATTGACTGATATTTAAGGGGTAATATGAATTTGAAAAGTCATTAAATGCCAATTTTTTATTTTAAATAATTATATTTCTTTTTGCAAGTTTATTTTCTAGCACGAAACAATCTGTTTATAACTTTATCAACCATTTGATTTCCAGTCTAATTAATTCGAGAGTTAACTACAAAATCCCTTAAGAGGATGGCCAAATGGCATGACCAAGTTTTTCATTTTTAAAACATTTCACTACAAATTTGGTTTGGTAATTAATCAAATGTCATTTTGGTACCGTTAAGCTTAAAGTGCGTTCATAATGACAAAAACAAAAAAGAAAAGAAACAAAATAAAGAAAGAGTTCAAGGCTGTTAAGTATTTAAAACAAAGCTCAAACAAGTGGGCACACATGTAGGCATAATCCTTCAGCGAAGGCACTCAACAACGAATTTTTTGTTGTTTTTGTTGTTGTTGTTGTTTTTTGTGTTTAATATGCATACGAGTGTATGAAAATGGCAAACAGAAAGTGGTGCATGAAATCCGTAAGCCATCAAGAGACGTGTTCCAACTGAATGGAGACTGAAATGGAAGGAATATTGTGAGTCAGTAGAATGTGAAAATAATCGCAAGCCTTGCGCATAAATAATGGACTTAAGTGTCAAAGGGGCATATCATCAATTTGTTTTTCGGCGGCTCTTCCCCCCTTACACTCCCCTCACCCACTCCGCCTCTCTCCCACTCTTCACAATCTTCAGTACTTTTACGGTAGAAATATTTAAAAATAAAAATGCAAACAAAACCGAAAGAGTGAACAATGAGCTGCCTTTATGTCATCATAGAAGGATGAGAGAGTACCCAGCGGATAATAGCAGTAAGAAACAGGAAGAGGATGAGTAGGAGGCAAAATGAAAAAGGAGAAAGAGCAAAAGATGAAACTGCCTGAAGAGCGCGAGCCCCAGTTCTAGTTACAGATTTTTTTTCCAAAACAAATTCGCTGAGTGCTTAAGTGCTTCCGAAACTGAAACAAATCTGTGACATGTGTTTCTGTTCCAACAATTCGCTGGCTGCCACTTGCCACGCGAAGGGGCGAGCTCAGAGTGAATTTGCCTAAAGTGGCTACTGGTTGCTGGTTGCTTCTGTTGCCTTTGCTGCACTTCATCAGCCATCGAGCGGAAAAAAAAGAAATGCGAAGAAAAATGTCCCCATCCTGTCAGACCCCGCCCATTCCATTTCTCTGTCTTCTTCTCTCCACATTGTTGCATTTTAATTCCGATTTTTGTCGCGGCCCTTCTTCTTTTTTTTCTACTGTTTTTTTGTTTAAGCGGATTTTCAATGGTCGTTCCGGAAAAGAAAAACCAAAACAAAATTGCCCAAGGAGGAGTCTAATTTATGTGAGCCGCTTATGGAGGGGACAAAACCTGTCATGGAACACTGTATAACGACTCCATAGGTAAGTGTTTAAGTAAACTTGGCTTTATTCCATTATAAACATCAAAAGGTGTTTAATGCAATGGAACTGAATATATGGAAAAAAGAAATCAAGAGACAAGGCTATCATGATCTATGTCAAAGTTTAAATAGCCTTGAGTATTTTATTTAAGATTGATCAGTTCTTTAAAAGCTTTTCAGTAAAGAGTTATCTCATCATATTCATAAAAATATTGCATATGTTTTTATAGTTTTCCAATTTGGAAACTAAGGATCGTATACTATAGTTGAATGTTCGACAAAAAACAAACCCCACTAGTGGATAAAAATCAGAAGAAGTTGTCAACATAAAGTCGTTATATTAATATGACTTAGAAAGTAAAGAGTTTTGAACCAGATCGTATTCTAAAAGATAAAGAGATATCAATATTTTATCAAGTTTTTTCCACTCGTGGAGAGTTCTTCAATATGTCAATTCTAAAAATAAGTTTACTATATCCTAGTATGTTTCCCCGATTTATTATTATTAATACTATTCACCTTATTATAATACCTAGTATTTATTTTGGTATTTTTTCCGGTGATTCATTTCAATATTGGTTCTAGTATTTATTGAAGTGCAGTTTATAATAAGAATGCGAAATGCCACTTAAAAAACATTAAATAACCCCAAATAAATTACTTAAAATGATTTTTAACCTGCCCTAGTACCATTCTATCCACAATAAAGCTAAAAGTGAAATGATCAGACATGTCTGACTAACTAATAACTTCATACACTGCCGCTCAACTGAATAGGTTCATGATCTCAGAAGTAGGAATTTGTCCATAATTCCTAAACCGGTATTTATATTTAATTAAAAATTTGCATCAAAAATAGGTCGCCACATCGCCAAGTTATAACGCAAACTAAAAATCTTTCAGCTGAACCTATTCAGTTGAGCCAAAAAATTGCACATTATTTAGCGAAAGAAATAATAAAAGCGAATATGCAAAGTAACGGTACTTAGCGAACGGTTCTTTACAAGCGCACACTGAATGACACAAATATAGTGTTCCACTGAATTTCAAAGAACATGCGTTAGATCAATAGGTGATGAAAAAATCATGAAAATGCAAGCATAATTTTGTGAACCTATTCAGTTGAGCGGCAGTGTATATAGATAGATATATCTTAACAATAAAACCTTCATAGATAGATAGATATATCTTAACTCTCCCTATCCTCACAATAATGATATTTCAATAGTGACTAAATATTTTAAGTTAAATTTAAGTTTAAGTATTTCATTAAGATTTTGCCGTACCTAAGTAGTTCGAAAGTTTGTTACGAGGATTTAAGTTTAAGTTATGTATTTCATTAGCGTTTTTGTAAATTTTACCCTACCACAAATAGGTAAACAAATTATAATAAAAATTTATAAGATCTGAGTAGAAAAGGCTATTTTGCTTCAACTTTTAATATATAAAATTTAAAAATTAAGTTCACAATTGTAAATCATATTAAATTTAAAGTGAAATCAAAAAATTAATGAGTGAAAGAAAAAATTTAAGAAATTCATACCAATTAATAATTATTCAGAAAACCCCGTTTCCAAATCTCACATTTTCTCTTGTGATTTATACAATTGTCATAATTTATCTGAAACTTAATTCCTTTAACCTTTGTTTACTTCCTTCTCAGTGGTTTTCTTTTTATCTGATCATACAGATAAAATCTTAAAGAAAGAAATGAGACAAATTCAACTTTTGATGGATTGTAACCATTTTTTCTGATCAAAAACTTGGTTTTTAATAAAAATAAAAATAAATAGTTGAAATTTCATTGGATCACAGTGACTTTTCAATAAAATTATTATAGTGCCCAGCGAATCGGAACACTTATATCTTTTAAGTTATTCTTAAACTAATTGATAATAATTCTGAAAATAGTTCACTTCAAAAAATTAATATTTTCTTTTATCACAAATGTAAATCATATTAACTTTAAAGTAAGAATAATTATTGAATTAAATATTTTCTTTTATTAATATTTCTTTTTAATTTCTTCTTAAATTTACATTTTTTTATTTTTACATATTTATAATCAAAGATATTTTTGAAACTATAATAGAAACAAAATGGGATTCATGATATCTGATATATCGTAATAAGACTTTTGGATAGAGAATTTAATTCGTTTAGGATTGGTTCCTTTAAAAAAAAGATAAGAGGATAGTACAGATAGATACTGATGGTGCTTAATAGTTCTTGCTAAATTTAATAGATCACTCGAAAATTAGAATAGAATTAATTTCAACCAGTTTCAAAATGAACTTTTTTGGAAGTATTTTAAAATGATAAAAGGGAATAATATAACTGTTTAGTAAGTATTCAACATTAATTGGCAACACAAAAAGTTTAAATAAAATAATACTTTTGGCATGTCCCCACTTAGATCTTTGTAAAATTCGAAGTAAATCAATAATTATGAACAAATACTATATGGACGCTTGACCGCTGAGAGATGCATAGTAAATTCTTTTACACATATAAGTAGGTATATAAATCAATAATGAATTGCAAATTTTAACCAAAATTAGTTATAAATTACGGTTCACTATCCAAATATACCTTTTCGAAAATTCTTGAAACAACTGACGACTTTTGAATGCTTATAATGCCAGCCTCTTGGAAACCTAATCTGGTCAAAGAAACTTAAGCACGGGATTTAGAAGGATCTATCAAAACAAAAGCTTAGTTAGAGTAAACAACCAATATTTCTTTAACAATAATAAATAGATTAATTTGAAGTGTTCTTTAGAATATTGTGATGCATTCTGGTATATGGCTATGATAACAAAATATTTGTTGAGAGATAAATCCGAAAGAGTGCGCGGTAGGCCACACGGAGAGACGACAAAGCTATAATAACATATTGCCCATGGCACACCCAAGTCCTTTTTTTTTAGCCAAGGCAAATACAAACATATTTACTGCAAAGTAAATGGAACAAAGAAATGAACACCAAACAGTTGTCAGTTGTTATTCCTGATGTTGGTCCTGTTCTAGGAGTAACCACACATGGTTCATACAGGTATATGCCTGGCTGCACAGCATCAATTCTAAAAGGATTAGGGCTTAATTTCAAATGCGCATTCATTTGCACCCAGCTTGCTCTCTCTCTCTCTCTCTCCGTTAGTCAGTCAGTTGACTATTCTCATTGTCATCCTCATCCCCATCCCCATCTTCATTCTCATCCACATACTCATTCTCATTCTACATCTCATCGCTGTAAGCGGATTTCTGGCTGCAGCTTGCTTTTTGTTCTTTTCTGTTCTGTTTTTTGTCCCATTTGTTTGTTGTTAGTTCTATCATCTTTTATTTTCTCCTCTTTCTTTTTTCTTCTTTTGGTGAATGCCACTCATTAGTTTTCAAATAGCAGCATTAATAGGTAAAAAGGGGGGGAGAGAGAGATTTGTATAGGGGCGAGAATTGCTCAATTTGTGGCATTAAGCCCCCATTTACCTGTATGTTGTCCAGGACTTTCTTGTCTTGTTGTTCTTTTGTGTATATCCTTGTTTGTTATTACAGCAGTGTCTACGTCATCCTTTTTCTATTATAGGTTCAATAATTTGAAAGGTAAGACCACCAGGTGAAACAACTCTCTTTAGGCTGGATTATTGACGTTTATTTGTTTTTTAAGTCTAAGGGAATGACCTAGTAAAAGGTTAAAAGTAGACACTTGCTTATAACAATGGCTAAATGATCAAAAACATATCAGAGATTGAGATCTAAAAGTATTATTAAATGACAGCTGGTTAAACACAATTATAGTTAAATTATTGCAGCTTGGAAATGAGTACCAATGAAGTTCAGTAGAAAGGGGTGAAGGTCACAAACTGGCTAAGAATAATATTTTAATGAATGGCATTGTTCACGCCAACGGTGTCCAGGAGTAGCGGCGGGGAAGATTTGTGGCCAGGTGCCGGACGGGCACACTGGCGAGTGATTGGCAAATTCGATGGAAGCCGCCATCACGAACAGTCGCAATTTTTTTTCTTGCCTTGCTATTTTTTATACATACATACATA
Source organism: Drosophila sturtevanti (assembly GCA_018150375.1). NCBI lineage: Eukaryota > Metazoa > Arthropoda > Insecta > Diptera > Drosophilidae > Drosophila > Drosophila sturtevanti. Next base: position 2,407,545 of record JAECWJ010000690.1, read on the forward strand.
TCTACACATTTGATAAAATTTAATATAAATTTACTCTCGCGCCCTATCAACTAATAAAAGTGAATACATATTACACCGGAGCAATAGATGCCGACCCTTTTCTTTGTGCAAGGCCCATATAGCAACAGGGACTGGCCCCGATATCGATTGAAGGGATTTGTCTAGCTGGATCAGGAATTCCGCCCACCCTACATTTTCAGGCATAAAGATGGATACTAGAAAAGGGAACGATCGCAATAATGGAAATTTCTTTCATATAAATGTAAATAAACTCTTAATAAATAAAGAAGCTGTTTTTATCTATTTATTTATATTCCCGAAAGGAGAGTTATCAATTTATATAACCTCTATTATTTACAATTAATTCCATTAATATCAATTCTGATTTTCAAATTTAAATAATGATCGAATCATTCAATACGTTAGACAATCTTATAAAATTAGGTAATTTTTATAAACTTGAAAATTTTGGGGAACTATTTTCACTGAATGATAAATAAAATGATTAAACTAAAGTTACTCAATTATTTTTATTTAAACATAATGAATAAAATGGTAAGTTAATGTGAAATCGACAGTTTGTTTAAAAATGTTAATCAGATATAAAAACAGATCATCCGATAATATCTCATCTGTTCTAATTTAAATGAATATATATTTAAATCTGACAATTGAAATTCTTTTCACAAGTTGTTTAGAAAATTTCGATTCATATCCATATCAACAAATAACATTTTAAACTATCCGTAATTTAATTGATATTCATAACTTAAGAGAAAAATTAAGAAATTTAGCCGAAGAATAGAACATTTTTATGAAAACTTTTTTTTACAATAAGATCTTCAATTTTTTAGTTAGAATAATAATTATGTTTTGCTCTTTGTAACAGATTTAATAGAATTTCTAAATAATATTGATAAAAAACTTTCTAATCAATAATTGCTTACCGATTTCAGTGTTTCCATTTGGCAATATCAATGAGTATCTGATAATAGATAAAGATGCGAGGAATATTGTTTCAAGGAAAATTTAATAATACTTATTTAAAGCTAAAGAACTGGAATAATGATTCTACAGTTCTAGGAGAATTTGATTTAAAAACCGCATAATATATAATTTTAAAAATTTTACAAATGAAATTTTGTACAATTTAATCTTAGCAAATCAACAAAACAAATCACCCAGAAACAATAGAGAATTTCCATAAGTAATGCATCCTTTAATTAAATTTTCTTAAATTTGGAATATGAAAATGTTGTGGTTGTGGTATATATGTTATGTAATATCGGGTTAATCAAAATTATATTTCTGATTCTTTTTCAACCATAATTATAGAGAGTGTTAAGTCTTTCTATGCAAAAGACAATCTGTTGAATTATTCAGAACTTTGTAGAAATGTCATTTAAATGGAAATCCTGTAATTTCCATAAAGAACTACTTTGAAGTCCAATCAACTATTCATTCCGATTAACACCCTTAGCCTGACTATCTATCTCTTCCTCTTATCCTCACAAATCATGTTCCCACTCACCCTCCCCGTCCTCCCCCCATCAACACACAGCAGACACACCTTGTTAACAGTGACCCAAAAACCAACAAGCAAATGACACATTGTCTGTTGCGCCACATCTGCTAGTGAATCGTTGGTGGGGGGGGAATTGAGGGCTACTAAAAGGCAATTCAAAGTCCAAAAGCGTTGCGAAATGGGAAAAATTTGTTTTTCCTTTATAAACATACACACACACACACACACACACTCACATACACACATACAAGTTAACAAAATTGTAAATGACAAAAAAAATCAAATAAGAAATTCGTTACAGGCATCCATCCAGCCGCCTGCAATGCAACGTTGCACACACACACACACACACACACACTTAATTTCGGAACAGGATTTACGAGAGTGACACACATTGAATGCGGCACAGTAGGGACAGTGTGGAAGGACTCCGCTGTACTCGTATGGGATTGCGACTGCGCAAAAGGAAACTGTAAAAAGAGCAAATCGCTCGTGTCGAAATGAAATTTTTAACGCTCGACTGGCCAAAGCGATCTACAGATTTTCCCTTTGAATTGTGAGATGTGTGTGATGTGTGTTAAAAGATGTAAAAGTGCTAATGAAATGTCCTTTTCTGGCTCAATGACGTTCCGTTTCGTTATGTTTTAAGACCCTAGGCCAGGCAGCTGGAGCTTAAGTTAGGGTTCTCTTCTTGTCTTCACCATGGCGAATTGGAAGTAGGAAGAAAATAAAATTGCTCGCTCCATTTGATTTTATGTAGAGGTGAAATGATGCATATCTGCAATTTGTTGCATGCCATCAACTTGGTTGCAATTTAATACCGAGCCACCTCAAGTGGAATCCAGGCATTAATATTCAATTTTCCAAGTGTACTTAAGCCAGCTTAGAGAGAAAGAGAGAGAGAGAGAGAATGAGAGAGAGTGCAGTCCCAATTAGTTGCAATTGGCAATTGTGGGAATTGCCAAGAAACAGAATTTCAAGTGGATGGCAACAAATGAATGCAGCTGCAATGGAATAGTTTTGCCCAGTTATTAGGTCAATTATAAATTCGATCGATACATTTGGTCTATGAAGTGTGATTACTGTTGCCAATGTTACCGTTTTTGTTAGCCAAAAGCAAAACAGGCAAGATTAAATATAAATTGATATAAGAATTGAAATTCTATTAACAGATAAGTAGGAAAAGCTATGAAAGGTTAACAAAATTGGCCAAGACGTTTTACTTAGTTCTTCTCTATATATATGTATTTACGACTTTTTCTATTTGCTGGCCAACTGTTTTTTGTACAAATGTTTTCTTCCACAGTTAGAGGGTCAACTAGCTTATGTTCTGGCCATGATGTAGCGGCAGCTGGGGACCATCTTTTCTAGAAATTAGCCTTTTGTTGCAATTTCCAGCTGCTGCCACCTGAGCAAAACCGCAATGTATATTATATGGAATATAAACAAGAATTAGTTATTTTTTAATTGTTAGAGAAAACAACTTTCCAGGGACCAATGCGCAGCACGAGCCTCTTGTTGGCACAAGACAAACAGCCTCTCGTCCTCTTTTAGGACAATTTCACTCAGCTTGATATTTTGCTTCTGCCAAAATATTTGCAACATATGAGTAAAGGCCAACAGTCTATGGAATTTCCAAGAAGCAAAGACAAAGGACTTTCAGCAGCAGCAGGAGCAGCACCAACAGCAGCAGCTACAGTGACAGTCAGAGGACGACTACCGAATCAGAAGCCTTGAAATTGCATTTTATGACATGCCATTAAAAGGCAGCCAAGTTGATTGCAAAGAATGCAACGGGCAGCGTATCAAATTGTTTATCCAGTAAGGCAAAAGTTGACATTTTCTAAGCTACTAACTAGGCACCGTGCGGGGGGGCATAGGGGAAGATCTCGACGCGCATGCGTGCATAATCGCGGTACGTGTGTCCAGTTGCCTGTGCACGCGCACAAAGCGCAGTTAGTCACAGCGAATTATGACTGGAATAACGCCAAGCCAGGCAGTCCAAGTCACCTTGAGAATGATCTCTATGAGACTATCTATATATATATATATACTTAGCACACCCACCTGGTAGCCCTTGATAACCATTATCCTTTGACAACAAAAAAGCGTAACCAATTTGCTCTGCCAGCTAGACAAATGTCACGCGCTTTGTGAAACGGAAAGGGAGAAGGGAGAAGTTAATGCTCTATCTCTGTTCATTTGGCCATTGTTAATAAGCATAACGAAATGGGAATGTTTATAGGACAGAGAGGAGAGGAGAAAATACATATATACACAGACAGGAAGTGAGGTCAGAGAAAATGTCAGCTTAAATCTATGTGATTTTATATTATAAAGAAACAGGAAATATAGCAACCAAAAATCATGGATTACAAATGGATAAATGATGTAAAACTATAAAACAATACTTATTAATTTATTTATTTAATTTATAAGTTATTTATTTATTGCATATATATATTTAAATATATTTTCATTATTAATATTCTGTTAATTCTGATCAAAATATAAACTAACTATCGAGGCAAATATACTAATAAATAAGCCAGTTAATGAAATCAAATCCATTTTTTTGTCTTTTTGGATTAGAAAAATCGAAATAAATTCAATTATTGGGCTAAGTTGAGTCTGATATCATTTAAATAATGCTAATAATAACTAATATATGTGGAATCCCGTGTAGAATCTTCTCGATTTAACATTAACTAACTAATAATTTTCACTCTTGTAGAGTAGTAAAAATAAATTTAAGCATAATTAAATGTTGTACCTAAAGGAAATATTTAAAAATATTATGTTTACTTACACATTTATATTTATTAAAATAATAAATCGAACAAAGTCACTATATTATAACAAATTTAAGTATATTTAAATAGTATATAATGTTCGATTATACTAATTTAAATTAGTGAAGTGTTATTTATTAAGTAATTTAGTTAGCTGCTGATTTAATTTTACTTTGAAAGACGATTATATCATATTTTTATATTATATATAATTTCACTAAATATATTTTTATATTTTACGTTAAATTATATTTGTGTATTATGTATGTTAAATTTTTTTCAAAATATTTGCAGAACTAAACATAATATATATTACTTTTTGACACAATTGTTTTGCTTTTAATTAATTTAATTTACAGAAATTATCATGAATTTTAGGTTTAAATGGGGTTCTTTATAATCCATTAAAAATATTTGAATTCAAAATTCTCGAGCGATGAATAGTATATTAATTTTTTAATATCTATGACAATATTACATATCGAAGCAATTGCGCAAGAAACATAACCATTATATAATTGTAAGCATTATCCGAAAGATCTGCCAAATGCTCATTAAATTTTGAAAGTTTTACCAGATTAATAAACAAATATTATTTAAAATAAATTTAAAATATATAAATTATTTTATATAACCTAATCAAGCAATTAAATTCATTCAAAGATTTAGCTATTACATAAGCAGTTTCTCGGTATTTGAATGTTGTTATGAAACCGAAAAGTTTTGGATTTATTCTGGACATGTTCCTAGAAAGGAACTCAAGGGCAGTCAAATTGTTTTACCAATATATATGTATAATAGAATTGATATGTAAATTTCCAATTACAATAACTATATCTATTCACTAAGTTATATTAAAGTATCTCAACATTCTGTGATTATATTTGCATTCATTTTTATTCCATTTTCAGTTATCTCTTCATAGACTACAACCAGAAATGGGAAACTCATTTGTGAGGCTTACGGAATTTTTCTTTCTGTTTTTTGAAAATAACGATGAAAACTTTTGCCAGGAAATATAGGAAAAACAGAAAAACGTAAGCCAGTGACAAAGGTTCTGCCACGAAAATCACATGAAAATAGTTTAACAAAACGAAAAAAGAACAAAAAAAGGAGAAATGGAAAAAGTGAAAAAAAAGAAATTATTAAATGTTTAATGCAGCGCAACATGCAATACAATTACGCACAGAAAGATTGTGGTAGTAGGGAAGGGGAGAGCATTTGAAGGGGGAGGGCGGGTTTAAGAGATAGCATGCCAAAAGGAAAACTTGTGACAAAAGCGCGGAAAAGCAGAACCGGAGCCATAAAACTTTTGCCATGATGATGGAAAACGTTTTGTGCGAGCTTAAGCCAATTTGTGCCAAACACAGAGCCATGAAGCAGATGGTTAAGAGGAGGAAGTGAGGGGAAGTTGAGAAAACTAGCGAAAATGCCAAATTAAAGTTGCAATGAAGTTGTTATTTTTTTGATTTTCTTTTATTTTTTTTGTTTTTTTTTTGTTGTTGGCAAGCGGCTTAAAGGCAAATGCCAAAGTGAAACAGGCAAATGGCATAATGAGAAAAGAAGTTTTCAACCTTCCTTTTCTCTCTCTCTCTCTCTCTCTCTCTTTTTTTCTCTCTTATTTTGCACTCTTTCGGCGGCTTCACTCAATCTGGTTGTTGATTAAACCGATAAGATCTACTTTATATATGTATATAGGTACATATATTGAAAGGGCAGTCAGCTCAAACAGGAATCTGATTAGCGCAGAGAATTTGACGGACTTTGGGGCGAGGAGGAATATTTTTGTTTTCATCTCTTCTTCTTCACTCGTAATTATTGGCAATTTCATGGCAATAAAATCACAAGCGTGTAAAATCATAAATGATAGCATACTATACACATGCACATACATATAAGTATCTATATATAGATATGCAGGTGTAATTGCACAATATTTAACAGGTGATCCTTAATCCTGCTTCAGTTGCTCCAATGATGTTGAAACTTTTGGGCGTTACTCACTTAAAAAGCCGCAATTTTCATATTAAAAATATTTATTAAACTTTTGCAGGGAATCCCTCCCTCTCCCTCTCCCTCTCTCTCTCTCTTCTTTCTATCTCTTCGCAACTCCTTTTTTATCCCTTTCCCAAGGTGTGAATGCGTCAATGTGGCAATGATGGGAAGGTTTGAGGCAACAGCTTGCTTTGTCGGCGAATTTCTTTGCCTCGCTGCGTAATTAGCCACTTGGACTAATTAATAAAAAATGATAACCGTAACAGTAAAATTTGTACAAGTGCTCAAAAAAAAAAACAAAAAAAAAATGTGGAATGAAGTGAAGTGTGCCTCGAGCAAGTCCCAAAAATTAACGTTCAAACCGGAAAGAATCCATTAGATAAACTCATGGGCGGTATTTACTTTGACTTGAGGTACTCGACAAAAAAAAATGGAACCCTTAAAAAAGGATTTTCTTTAATAACAAACAAAAATAACTCAGCAGCGGTTTTTGCAAGGTGTCAAATGGTAAATGTTCCTCAATAATTTTTAATTTCAGGTAACTTTTGACTCAAAACTTTTAAGCATTATTTTGAAAACTTGTGAAATACTTACTATAATAGATGAGAATGTTATAAGTGCATATATGATGAATATGGCACTGGGTAAATATATGACTGGATTAATACTGTTGCCATTGGTATAAAATCTTTATAGAAATTTCTTATCTAATCTCCATATATTTTGTATAATTTTGCAGTCCTTAATCTTCCTCGAAACCAAAGACGCTATAGAAGAGATTCATTCTTACAAATGTAATATGTATATAAATTATAAATTATAAATTAGCAAATGCTTCTTTGAATGTAGTCACTAACTAAGGAAGAATTTTTTTTTTCAATTATTCTGCCACTTCCTTAGACATTAGACGTATCAAAACATATTCCAATATGCTCGATTCTTTATTCTTTAAAAAAAACTGATTAGTTTTAGACTATTTTAATATTTTATTTTTAGACCACTATTTAAAGAAATGTTATCTTTAAAAAAGATTTGACATTTTTAACAAAAGCATCGATAATCTGAATTGCCATATAAAAATTTCCAAGGTTATAAGAACTTCTAAACTCTTATTTCTAGATTCGATTTAAACTATTTTAGTATAAGTATAAGTATAAGTATAAGTATAAGTATAAGTATAAGAGTATAAGTAATACAGTTTAATAACCATGACTATATAATGAAAGGTATTTTATCCTTTTCAGGCACTTTTTGTGTCCATAATCAGAAGATAAAAACTTAATCTCATTAGGTGGCAAAAGATCTTGCAAAGACTGATACTTAAAAAATACTTATGATTCGATGTATCAGCACATTTTTTTGGTTTTTAAATGTGATTTATTGGTTTGAATATTAATTAAAATAGTTGCTATAAAAGTCAGAAACGGTTTTTATTCTTAATTCACCTAGTCAAGATTTGAAAACCCTTTTAAAGTTCATCCCTTAGTTACTCATCTGATATATGGAAACATTTCAACTAAATTGCCTTACTAAGATCATAGTCATAGTCCCTTTTATTCCTTCTACATACTTTGAAAATAATTTTCAATTTTTGGTAACAAAAAACTTGTCTGCTCTCTATTGAAATTATCTCCCACAAACTGGACACTTTCTTTCTTTTAGCCGACTTCTTGAATTGACAACGTGGGAATTGTATTGAACTCAATTGATTGCAATGTTCTATGCGATTGTTGCGCCTGTCACAATATTGTATGGGACAGATAGTCACCGGAGATTGAGAGAGAATGAGATTGAACAAAAAAAGAAAATATATATATACGTATATACTAAAATAGATAAATTCGCAAACTCATTGCGGTAAGCATCAAAACGAAAGAAGAAAAAAAAAGATCGATGGAATGAAAAGAAAAACAAACCATGGAAAGATGACATTCTCTTCCCACCTTTATTAACTAATTTGCCAAGGTTGAGCGGTGAGATAACAAAGAGCCAAATAGCCAAAAGACTTCTAATTGCTACAAGGCCCACTTGTAGCCACACACGATGAGGTGGAGGTGGAGATGGAGATGAGATGAAATGGCGGTAAGTGACAAACGCACCTTAATACGATTTCAAAAAGTTCAAACAGAATTGTTGTTTTTTTTTGGATTTTTTTTTTTTGTCAATGTCATCGTTGTTTTTTTCTTTTTTTTTTTTTTGGGATTGCGTGTGGCGAGCCTCTGTCAGCCTTCCTTTTGACTACCGATTGGTTTTGGATTGGACAATGGAGCGGCATCATCATCATTGCCATTGGGAAAATGTCGCACACAACGTCATTGTCATAGTCGTTGTTGTTGTTGTTGTTATCGTTGTCGTTGTCATTGCGATTGTCATTGTTATTGTCACCTGAGCAATGCTTTCCCATAGTTACTGCTTATTCCTTGTCCTTTTTTTTGTCGTTTCCTTTCTCTTTCCTAGTCCTGGCATTGTTGTTCTTCGATATATTGTTTGTGCCACTTTTTCGGGTGTGGGCCAATGTTACCTTCATCTTCTTCTACTTCTCTCCTCTCCTCCTCTGTACGCTTCGTTTGATCCTTGCTGTATCCATTGTTATTTGTCGGTCGATTTGTTTTCATTTGAAACTCATTTGGCTGCACTTGCGCATCCTTAAAGTGTTTTGGCAGACGCAATCCAACCTAGAAAACCCGAAAGGCGGCTCGTTTCTACTTTTATTGTTCCAAATATGTGCAATTGTTTGTGCTCAATTGCCAAAAAAAAAAACAAAAAAAAAACGGAGATGGAAAGAGGAGGAGAAACTGTTTGAAGACTCCGTTTGATTGTGTGTACCTTCATATAGTACGATGTGCGTGGGTGTGTGTGTGGTCCTTCTAACCCGGACTGCCGATGGGAATCACTGCAGTTCGAAAAGCATTGCATTTTGGTTTCTGACTTTGCATATACTTAAAATCCAACGTTCTCTCTCTCTCTCTCTCTCTCTCTCTTGTTGATGATGAGGATGAACACGATGATGAGGATAATGATGCTGATGGCCTACTGCCAGCAGCTTCTGTACTCAGCTCCTGCTGGTTGCGGTTCTTGGACATCCAGAAGAGCCACACACACACACATATACGCACACAGTGGAGCAATCAACTAAAAATCATTTCTATCCCACATTATGGTATAGTAAAACTTTATGGTCCGATAATAAACTACTTTACTTTTTTATATAATATTATTCAAGTGTAATAAACAATTATATGAATATGTGCAATTCACATAAATGTTAAACCAGAAATACTAAAAGACTAATGATCTTAAATTTACATCTTTTTATTAATGGGATTTATATTATATACAACCATATAAAGATTATAATAAGCCATATTTGAGGGGTAGAACTTTCTTCAATTTTATCTTAATATTAGAAAAAATGTTAGAAAAAAGTAATTGCGCATTAAAAATATATGATAAAAACATATATAACGAAAATGTAGAATAATAATAAAAATGAACAAATAATAGACAAATGTTGTCCATCATTTTATTATAAGCTGCAAATATTTTTAATGATTTATAATTAAATTTAATTTTTATATTTCAAAGATAATCAGAAAAATAAAAAAATTATTTATGATAATATGATCAATAATAATATAATATGATCAATCGTATATTCAAATCTGCATAATCAAGTAAAATAATATTCCTTGGATTTTTTTATTATATAATTTAATGTTTTTGCAAAATTTAATATTCCTTTTTCCTTGAGGTATCATAATTCTTTCCTTCCAAAAATTTATGAAATTAGTTTTAGTTTTAAAATCGATTTAAGTTTTCTACTAGTTGTCTATATGTTTTCTATTTTCATTGGTATATATAAATTAACTTGTATTTAAGATATTTCCACATCTGCAATAGAAATACTCTTAAACTCTAAAAAAGATTCTAAATCTAAAAAAAAATTATTTATTTTGCTTTGCATTAAAAATTCCTCAAAAAAAAGAATCAAATTATTATAAGCAAAATGTTATCTCCACAGCGGAAGATTTGCTCATATGCTTAATTTTAATTTTACTATGCATTTTTGCCCCACTGTGCTTTGGGGACACAACTGTGTACCCAATGAATGTTGGTTGGTAGCTGAAAACTGTTTTGCATGATTGACTGTTTGACATAATGAAACGCATGCAGAAACAAGCAATGGCAAAAGCTGGCAAGTAACCAGGTTTGCCCGCCTTAACCCGTTACCGCTCCCTCCCCCATCACCATTCTGGTCTCCCCTCTTCCCCCACCCCATTATACTATTTCTGATTCGTTGTTGTTGTTGTTGCTGGTTCTAATCAAGTGCAATGTTGGAAATGCCAAGGCCTTGGATCAAGAGAATTCTCTCACATTGGAGCCATCGTTTCCATTCCATTCCGTATTGTGGTTTAGGCTGTTGGCTGCTTTTTCTTTATCAACATTGGCCCAGACTCAGTTGCCTGCCAATTGCTAGTTGTTGTAGTTGCTGTTGTTGTAGTTGCTGTTGTTGTAGTTGCTGTTGTTGTAGTTGCTGTTGTTGTAGTTGCTGTTGTTGTAGTTGCTGTTGTTGTTCTCTAATCAGTCATTGCACAGCATGGAACTCGGTTGGTTGGTCAGTCAGTCAATGAGTAAACTTTTCTCTTTCATTTTCTTTTTTTTTTTGGGGGGGAGGCTAATGAAAATGAAAATCTGTGTCACTATGCATAGTTTGCATATTGAAGATGCCTGGAATGGGATGGGACACCAAAGCATTGTCAAAATTTTTCGAAATTTCCTTTTTTTTTACTTCAAGTTGATTTCAAAAAGCACACAAATTAACTGAGACATGCGACAGGTAGGTAGTTAGATGGGCAGGTAATTGCTCGGGACATAAAACAAGACCAAAGACCGATGCCAATGCAGCTGTAGGCCAAGTTAGTTGATTTCAGTTCAAAGACTTTTTCCATATGACGGCAATATGAATACGCATAACAGATTATGTAGTCAATTCAACGAAAACGAAGTCGATATACTCTATATAATTAAAGTAATCTGAACAATTTCACCAACTTGTTGTTATAAAATTATAAGTAAGTCGTATTTAGTTTCTGGCATCATCAAGAATAATAATTTAAATATAATTTCTTGGTATCCCAGTTTAGAGACAATTCTTTGAAAATGAAGAACTATTTAGCAAAAATCACAATTAATTTAAAATTTATATCTCTGGAACCTGGAATATAATTTTTTAAGGATACATTAAGACAAAAAAAGAAAGAAAACTCTTACAGTTCTGCTTATTATGAGTTTTTGCTTATTCCTCCTGGAATTCCTTTAATATTCCTTTTTATTTTCAAATACTTTTCCATTTCCTTAATATTTGTTCTTTTCGGTTATTCTTTTTTCGATATATTGAAACCTCAATATACATTAATGTAAGCTTACTATACATATCTATACATACTATTTATACAGAGATACAATGATTTGATCTCAAAAAGTTTAATATAATATCAAGAACAATATATTTCAAAAGGAATATCGCATATCCACCCTCAAACTGCCCATTTGTCATGAAATAAACCCCCAATATAATGCTGAGAGTATTTTAAGTATATGACTTTGATTTCAGTTTCTATTAGTCTAATAATTTTCTCTATCGTAAAGCTTATTTCTTTAACATCCATTATTTATAATATTATTGGGAAAGAACTTATTAAATCTTAGAAATGATCTAATCTTAGAAATTGTTTTGCATTACATTTTCTTTTACTCCTTTTTATAAACAAATAATCAATTCATCTTACATACATATATCTTTGGTTTATTTGTTATAAGAGTACAAAATAATTTCATAATTATTCGAATCTTAGCCCGAAATTAATGGTATAGCTTGTTTTACTATAACCACAATCTTTGTTTAAAAGAAAAGAACTAAGAATTATATTTCAGCTCCACTTTCGATTCAATTCCTTTAAGAAGAAAATGATACAGAGTCCGTTTTATACATTATTATAATAATATATAAATTATTTAAAATCTTGGTTAAGGTCTTCTTTAGATATGCAAATGTAAGTAATTTGTCACAACAACAAAAACTATTCGAATTCTATAAATATTTTGGCAAAATATATTAATTTATGGACAAACTATTTTACACATTTCTAAAATATCAAATTTTGTTTGAAAATTGCAAGAGTATTTGGTTTTTGGTTTCATCAAGTTGCTTCCATTTCCTGTGAATAATATGAAACTTCCAGTTTTTTAGCTGAAAAACGTGCGCAATGGCTCATTCCCCCCTCTCTCTCCCTCACAGTGTGTGTGTGGGCTCAAAGAGTCAGTCGCAATCTCGGAGCCAGAAAGATGACAAGAGCTGAAGCTATTAAAACAAACGCCCACCGCCAGTCGGCATGGATGACATGCATTTGGTTTGTGAAGTGATGAAAGTGTTTCACAATCAACAAAGACAACGCTGGCGGCAGCATCACAGAAAGCCGCTCCAAAGACCAAGTGACGACACCCACGTACATCTAGGACCGACCGCAAAGAAAGAGAAAGAACAATCACCTACCAGGACCTACCAGTCCTACTAGGACTGAGTCCTGGGACCAGGGCGTTACTAATTTGTGTCTCATATTTTTTCCTATTTTTTTGTTGTTCGTGTCTTCGACTGGAAATTTGCTACACTTGTTACACGGTTCACACGCCGGTCTCTGTACGAAGTTCGAACATCTTCCGGCTTTGACTCCCCGCATTGTCAGTCCATTTCCATTCTTTTTCCTTCTATTCTCCTTTCATCTATTTTTTTTTTTTTTTTGCATTGATTTTGTCCTTTTTTTTTGTTTTCGTTTCTTTCTTTTTTTTTTGCGGTGGGTCCACATCATCGATCGAGTGGCAAGGCTCATTCATCTTTCCTGCCACTGATGACAGTAGTCGGAGAAGGAAAAGTTGTCTCCGGGCATTACTAATTGACAATTCGTTACGAAAATGTGTGAGTTTTAACAGTTAGACGATGTCACTGGTGGCATTCCTCACTGTGTGGGCGAAGAGACGCATAGGAAAGGAGCAACCGACCACATATTAAGTCTGATTTGAACCAACCTCCAGCTGAGACCAAGTAATAGATGAAGAAGAAGAAGAAGAAGAAAATCAGGCGTCATGCGGTCTATGATTGCAAGTACAGTCAAGTACGAGTACTTTATTGGGTCTTGAGGATATTGACTAAAGGACACACACATGTGGATGTAAATCAAACAAGACGGCCGCCTATCAAAGGCAAACGCAGGACACATTTAACTAGAGTTTATGGAAAGGATTTTCTTTGGAAAAATCATCAGAATTTGTGTGGTCTTCAGTCCCTATACTAAGTTCAGTTTTAGTTAAGTGGTAATTATCGAACTGTTTATATATCGGTTAGGATAATGGATTCCTCTTGGTTTCAACGAATTCATTCCATTTTCAGAGAAATAATTGAAGTAGCGAAAAATTCAAATTAAGTTGAAGAAATCATTACAAACTACATTTATTTTAAAATGTTATAAAGTGGTACAGTGATTAGTCTCAAATCTGGACACGAGGTCATCATTTCTTAAAATTATATATATTTTACATTATATCGATAATCAAAATTTGTTCTAAGCCTTTGGATCATCTATTTTATATATGTATATACCAATGCGTTTCCACTTTTATCCCAATATTTTCTAAATCTTTATACCAATGAATTTTTTGTTATATATACCAAAGCTAACTGGTTACAAACAGATTTATTCATATCTCTCTACCTCTATTTGTATTCATTAATAAAAAACTTAAATGATTAAAGATTAATTGCAAAATTTTAATTACGAAATGAACTATCTGCATTGACCTGATCTTACCTTAAAATTTATACCATCTGCAATTGATCAGATCAAGCGATACCTAAGAAAATAATATAAAATTCCTTACAGAGCAAATTGAGGGAAAATTCTCAGTTAAAAAATCAGATTAAAATCCTCTAAAAATAAAAGAAAAATAATACCAAATAAATAAATAAATGTTTGGCAAATTTTTCCAACTAAATTGTTGTGCAATCAATTCGGATTCACATTAGATGTAAAACATTTTAAAAAACATTTCCAGAACTATTAAAATGGTTTTTGCGGCAGAATTAATATTGAAATTTTTCTTGAAATAAATCATGGAATAAATAAAAAATTCGTTGGGCCATTTTTTGATACTTTTTGCTTTATTTCAAGATTAATCATATTCATATTTATTCTCGGAAAGAAAGACTTAAAATAGTCAGTAAAAGTTAACCTTATATTCATAAATTTAGTTAATAAAATTAAATTAAATAAATTCTAATCTGAATAATGCAAAATTATTTCAATTTTTTGATTTTGCTGAAGACATACCTACAAAAGTTGAATTATTTTAATTAAGCCAATTTTTTAGCTTATTATTTTCTTAGAATAAAATGCAAATAAATAGGAAACAAATTTTCTTACTACAGGTAGTTAACCCATCGAGGGGATATCATTTAAATGTTAAAGAGAAGTTGCTCAAGTATCAGTTAGTAGATAAAAGGGAAGTATGTTGTAATATAACAATTGCCGCATAATTTAATATGTTGGCTAACAAGGTATTGCAGAAAATTAAACGCTTTTGGCCATGATTTGGCGTATGCCATTTAATCAGAGATATCAGCAACACCTGCTGCCATTGCAATTGCAGCTCCTGCAGCAGCAACCGGGCTTAGTTACAATGCAATAGCTTCAAACGCCTGCACTTCCTGTGTGTGTCTATATCTTGGACAGAGACTCTCTGTCTCTCCCTCTCTCTCTCCCTCCTAGTCCATCTTCAATTCTATCAGAGTTTCAGTTTGAGGCAACAGAAGCAAAAGCAACTGCATGTCCAGAACCGGGACCAGATTTCAGTTTCAGGTTCAACTCCATTTCTGAGTGGTTGCTATTGGCGTAAAAATTAATTAAGTTGACTTCTGGCATTGGCAATGTTGCTTTATATCCTCAGAATTGCTCCCCCCCTCTGTTACCCTTCATCTGGCTGCTGGTCATCATCGATTGGAAGCGGAAGTCGTAAGTTTTCATATTTGGTTTTCCGCTTGCCTTCTCCCTGATGCATTTTACAAGTGTGGAAATTATGAAAAATGAAGAAAGAAAAAAATGTTTCAGCTCCAACCATACATTGCAGGCGCCATTTGAGGAGTTGGCATCCAATAGTATATATATTGGCTCCATCAGAGGCATGTGTTGCAAGTGCGCCGACATCTAATTGATGAACAATTCATGGTTCAGTTCAGTTCAGTTCAGTTCTCGGTCGTTTCGGCCTTCTTCTTTATTTTGTTATGCGTAGGCGCAGAAATATTATTTACAAATTGATTAATTGTTGTTTATTGGAAGTCATTGTCAGAGTCTCTAGCCACAGTTGATAAATGAACAAGAGCTGAAACATTTACTATGACTTCCCTTCTCCCCCCCTCCAGCCATATCTTTTACTCTCACTTTGTTCTTGTGTGTGGCATCGATCTCTTAGCCTGGTAAAGGTCACCACCACACCCCACCCCACCCCATCAATTGATGGAAAATGCTATTGGAGTTATAACAATCAGCAATTGAAAAGAAATACAAAGATTTTTCTATCACTCCCCCCTCCCCATCCTCTATCTGGGGAATACAACTGACAGTGCTCTGTTACCAAACTGTCGTTTCAAAGTGTCACTGGGTATTGGGCACAATGTGACTGACATTTCTAATTGATTTTTAAAATGCTTAGCTTTAGATTACAACACATTAGCAACCGCAGAGACAGTCGTTCAAATAAGAATGCACCTGGGTGCGGCTTTTGGTATGTGAAAGACAATCCGTTTCTTACTCCGTTTCTAACATTTAAAAGTTGTCTTTCTTCTGGGTGTGGGTCCAATGTGTGAGAATTACTTGCAAATAAATAAATGAGAGATTGAGATCAATATTTCAATAAACAATTATTTAATCTAAGCTTTAAGTGTAGTTTTATTTATTTTAACTATAGAATAAAGCAAAAAATATTTAATCTATATTAAAATTAAATATTATTATCATATATACATATATATATATATAGCTAAAGGCTTAACTTACTGTTGCTAGTTTGCTGCTAATTTACCCACATATTAAATTTTGTATTATTAGACTTAGCTTATGAACAAAGGAAATATTCAAAGCAATTGCTAGCAATTGAATAGTATAATTAAGACTCTTCGTTGGCACTTAAATGAAGACTGAAATATATAATGAATCTATTAATAGTTATTCGTTAAATTCTTCTTTACTTTAAAAATTTATTTAAGAAAAAAGGCTCATATCATCATGATAATTTTTTGTATTATTCAGTTTTTTTGTTTAGCTAAAATACATAATCTAATGCGAAATTATTGTCAAGTCAATGGGTTTTCATTTGAAATTTATAAGTTAATGAATAATAATATAATTTGTGAAATAAATTTGTACTTTTATACAACTCTTTAATAGAGTAAAATCAATAATAAATTGACGTATTAAAGAATGGCTACTAATGAATTTAATTTGATTTAAATTTCATTTATTTGCTAATCCATTTTAATGAGAAAAGTTTGTCTAAGTGTTTTAAAGAGTGTGTCTAATGCAAATAAATAATAACAAAAATAACTTTTCAATAACACTTCCACTTTCATTTCGACATTATTAAAATTTATTAGTTAAATTAATTTAAAATATTCAATAACATTTAATAATAAATATTTTCCTTTTATTATTTTGCAAGACAGTTGAGAATAAGATGCCGAAAAATCCCTTCGACTTGCAGACATGAATTTAGCAACTTTTTAAATATTTTGTTTCATTTAAATTTTGTTTCACTTAACCAAAAATGTACAAGAAATTCTAACTGATTTCTCAATTTAGTATATAAACTATGTAGTGAAAATGTATTCAAGTTCCCCCTCCCCCCCTTCAATCGATTCAATTTGAAGAGACATTGAATCAAAGCAAATCAAATGAAATCAATCAATTGGTTAACCACAAAGTGCTTTCGCTTGTTACTGCAATGCATCACCAAAGTTTTTCCCCATTTTACTATTTGTTTTTTTATATGTTTATACACATATATACATATATATAGTCCTACTCCTCCTCCTCCCTCATCTATGATATATAAGAGAAGTAAAACTGTGTAGTGTACAATTCATTGAGGAAAGTAAAATTTTGTAATAAAAATTAAAATAAAATTCGATTTTATTGTCGACCACAAAATTGCAGTAGACAAACTTGTAGGCACATTTCAATAAACGTAAAATTATTTTAAGGCCCTCATTAACATTATCGGTTTGATAATAATATAGCTCAGACTCGACTAGAGATAACACAGAGACAGATGAAGATGAGAAGGGAGAGAGAGAGAGATGGAAAGGGAGAAAGGGAGAGACACTTTCCTTAGATACCCATGGAGAGGATGGAGTTTATTTATTTATTTTTTTTTTTTTAATAGACTTGAATTTAACGCCATTTGATGTGAGTTTGTCTTTTAATTAAAAGTAAAACCAGGTTAAGTATTGAGCATAAGCGCAGCAGCGCTTGGCGGTGGTAGGAAGGGAGGGAGGGGGTTTGGATAGGTCCCCGTCATTAAAAGAGCATAAATCTCAAGCCTACATAGGGCCATCAAATAAAGTTCATTAGTCGAGAAAACACGAGTCGGCAAATCTCTGTGAAAGTGTTTTGTTAATTTGTAGTCTGAACTTTTGATGGCTCAAATGGTTTTAAAGGTCTGGCCACCAGCAGTGGCTAAGCAATGATTTTGGCCAAAAAGACAGTTTGAAATTTGTTCGTTTTAATGTCTGTGTATTGATGTTACAAGTATAAATTTTTATAATGCCATTTGATTTGTAATTGAAAGTGTCTAAGATATCGCAAAACTCTCACCTCTGTATCCGCATAGAGAGTCGCGTGTCAATTAATTGCCTTACAAAATATTCAAAAAAAAGTCCAATGAAGAAGTTTGAAATTGTATTTAGTGTAAGCGAATATTGGTAAATTTTTATAAACATTCTTTATACTTAATAGATAAATTGTCAATTTATATTTTATAATAGGCCCAAGTGCAGTTTAGTTTTAGAATTTTGGGTTCCTTTCGCTTAGTCATAATATTATTTTGAATCAATTATTTATTCTATTTAATCAAATCTATAATAGAATGTTCTTTATATATCTTAACAGGGTGTAGGAGAAATGATTATTGCTTTGCTAGTTTATTTCATTAGATTGGAAATATGGATAACATATAGAAATAAATTTTAATTAATGCTAAGTAGAAATATTTTAAGAAATATATATAATAAATATATGTAAGACCATAAGAAAATTCAAATTTATTTGTTAATTTTAGTAAATCTAATATTTAATCTGTATTTATTTGAGTCTGGAACTGAAATCTTCCATTTACTTTGAAGTTCTTTACTTTTAAAACAAAAATTAATAAATTAATTTCATGTTAAGTATGTTAAGTAAAATTATATAAAAAAGGATACATTTAACTGCCAACTAAAATTTAAATAGATGAAAATGAAAAACTCTAGTATTGAATAGGAAAACTAAACATTCAAAGACAAGTCTTAAAGTAATAGAAATTTGGAGTTATGAGTAGGTCGACATGTCGTAATATTATTCAATTCTTATGTATTAATATCCAACAGTCCAGAAAATTAAATTCTTATTATTATATTATACTATTATATTATGTGGTACTATTATTTATTTCATTTAATTCGAATGTATCTCTAATTTGGTTCATAAAGAATAAATAATAGAAATTGCCCTTAAATTCAATATCTATTAATGTTTGTCCAAATCAAATAAATTCTATTTTAAAACCAAATTAAACCTAAAAAAAAGTTAGTAAAGAGTTGTTTTCGGCTATTTTTGATGAGATCTATTTTGGTATATATCTAATAACTGAATACATGTAGTTCTTATACATGGCCAACATTAAAGGCAATCATTTGTGGCTAAAAGCAGCTGCCAAATGGTAAAATTATGCTCGCTGTTTTTTTTTCTTTTTTTTTTTTTTGCTAACTGCAACTGGCAAAAATGCATTTTCGTCTCGGTAAAAATCCAATTTGAAATGCATGTTGCACAGACACTGAAAAGGACAAATGCCGAGCGTGAAAATCCTTCCGAAGGCACAAATTTCCTTTGTGTTTCTGCATTTGTTTCTTTTCTTTTTGTTGCATGTTTGTCTCTTTTGGGAAAATTCAAGTGTGAAAATCACTTATGTGAAGGCATCTGCATTGACAATGTCTAAAAACAGAAAGAAAAGGAAATTTACCTATAGGCTTGCCAAATTGTTAATCGGATTAAGCGAATGGAAAAAGGTGCAAAAGACATAAAGGTGAGACTTGCCCATTTATAATTAATAATTTTTTAACCGCAAATGGGAGATCTTAAAAACTATTTTAATACCACAAAAAAAAAAAACAAATTAAATATATTTTTCTTTTTCTAAATGTTATTTAGGTCAGCTGGCCAGCATTTTGTTATTATGATGGAAGAAACTTTCAACTATATTGAACCGCACCCATTATCATTACTGTTGGAGCAACTAAAAACTGCTCCCCGTTGTGTTAATGATTCAAAGTGCTGAAATTATTTGCATTCACTTTTTATTTTACTTTATGCCGCTTAATGAATTAATTCATTTTATTCACGAAAAGTTCATAAATCAGCAGAAATCAACAGCGCCAGCGCTTACACAGGTCAACTATCGTATCCATTTCAATCAGCAGAAATGCAAAAGCAACAACTTATACTATATATATATATATATGTATGTATGTATATATACCATAAAAAACTGAACTATTAAAATTAAGCAAAAATTAATTGCTTGCGTGCAAAAAAAGAAGGAAGAAAAACAACGAGAAAAAAAATTTGCAAAGAAACCGAAAAAACTCCAAATGAAACTTGTTTTTCTTTTTGGTTCTTTTTTTTTACTTTTTGTTTTTGTTGCGCTGTTAAAAAGTTTGCTACTAATTGAAAATATATATCACATGCCGCCACGCATGTCGGCCGATGTGGGACGTATGCAGATTGAGAACCCCTCCCTCACCTAGTCCCCCCCCACTGCCCCACGTTTTAGTTAGCACCATTTCATATTTGGAAAGTGGCTCAGCGGTGCAACGGCGATTGATGTTGGTGGGCGCCAAAACTGGTTAAAAATTTGCAAATTCATTTGGTTAAAACAAAAAAAACAAAAAAATAGCTTAAAAAAGAAAATTATACACTAGTAAAAGCAATTAAGGGTACCATTAATTTTAAACGAAAATGAAATAAATGAAAAGATTTAATCAAGTTTAATTTTGAAAGACAAACGGAAACATTTTCAATCGAATGAATGAGATTTTTCTGTTAAAGCTAAAAGAAAAGAGAAAAATTGCGATTTATCCTTAAATTAGATTTAAACGATATTTGATTTGTTTTTTGGTGGATTTTATTGAGGGATTCCTTTCATAAATTTCCTTTTAAATGTTTGTAAAAGCGATCTATCATAATAAAAATACATTGAAGAAATAAATACATTGGAAAAAGTAAAATTTATATCAAAATGATTTGAAAATATTGACGATGTCAGATTAAATCAATTCTATTAAAACATTATTGAAAATAATAAAATAAATAAATAAAAATAAATGGAAATATTGAAATAAATGAATAATAGTAAACAAATAATAATAATAAATTATTAAGATAGATAACAAATAATTATAAACAATAATAAATAGTAATAATTAATAAATAAATCAATAATATCTAAAATAGAAATAGTAATAAATAATATTAATAAATAATAAATAATAACACATAATAATAAATAATAAATAGATATATAATATAAATATTAATGAATCATAATATATAGTAATAATAAATATAAATAATTAAAAAAAAAAATTCTAACTTAATCTATGTGCTGGGGGAAGTTATATTATAGCCAGGATATCGTATATATTAGCTTACATCGATAAGCAGAATTCAATTACAAAATAAATCTACGAGTCAAATTAATATTGCAAACTTTTTTTTTAAATTTTATTATTATATTCCACCAACATTTTTGTAATTTTAATTTGAAATGTGAATTTCTGACAAGTTCTTTAAATACTTGATCAAGGCCTTTTCCTGCTTTTCAAACTTAATTTATATCAGATATTCATTACACGATTAATAGATATAAGCAGGCAAACCTAGAGGAAAAAAATATTCTCTCTTAAAAATATTTATAGTTTCAAATATCTCCCATCTTAAAATTGGACCTTTATTTTACATTTACTTTCTATATATAAGAATCAAATGGATTCACACATGCTTGAAAATATTTTAATTCAAATGCATTTAGGTTTGTCAATGAAAGAGAAATAATAAAACAATTTACCCATATATGTATATACATATGAATCTTGATTCCTTTTTTAAATTAGATTTTTTAAACATCTTTTATATATATTTTGAAACATTTATACTGTTTAAATGGTAAGCAAATACATAAAAAGCATTTACCAGATTTATTAATGGGGCTTCAATGAGTATTTTCCATTTTCTTCTATGGTAATTTTCATTGATTTTCCTTTAATACGAAAATAAAAACTATTATCATATATACTCTTTCCAACCATAAACCCATTTGCAATTATTAAATTATTAATGCATACTCACAATTCATTTTTTTTTTTTTTTTTTTTTTTGGGGGTTTCAGAATATTTATAACTCGATATCGGACCATCTCGAACGGATGCAAAAACAACTGAAATGAGCTAATGGACCAGTTTTTAGCTGCAATTTCCTTTCGGTCAGACATGAAATTTATTAGCACAATTGTTAGATATGCATTATGATCAATTATAGTGCAAAATGACTTAAAATATTGCATTGGTGAAATAAAACAAACATAAAACTTCGAATGTGGAACGTTGTTTTGGTTTATTTCACTCATTCATTCATTTTTTTTTTTGTTTCATTTCTGGGCGCGGTTCATGTGAGTAATCCGCTGCCATTGGCAAAACACTCGTTGCTGTTGCTGTTGCTGTTGTTGGTGTTGTTGCTGTTGTGCCAGTTGATTAATCGCAGATAGTTGCGAGTGGCAGCAATTGCAAAAAATTAGCCAGAGAGATAGCGCATTAAACTTGGTCAGAGTTTGCCACAGTTTTCAACACCTACACGACCAAAAAAGAACAACAAAAATAGCAGCAGTAACAACAGCAACAATAGCAATAACAATAACAATAACAACAACAATTACTGCCATGAGCCATGTGAAACAATTATGCAAATGTTGTGTGAGAAACAATGAGGAGAAATCATTATTTAGACACAGATTAATTACGAGAATTGCAAAATTTATCTAACAAAAGTTGAAAATTGAATCGAAGGCGGTGTTAGGGTGGGGGCGTTGCTGACGGAGATGGCTTGTTCTGTCACGCTAATGAGACAATTGCAATTGTTGCCACAAAACTTTCCTACTTGCCTCACTCACTCGACTGTTGACTGCGTTTGTTTGTTTGTCTGTTTAGATTTTTGTTTGTTTGTTTGTTTGTTCGTTTGTTATGTTTGTTTTATCGTGTTCTGGCTGTCATTAAGATGCAGCTTTGAGACTTGTATGTTGTCGCATACATACATATACATATACGAGTATATGTTGCAGCTGACATGACCAGGCCCGGCAGCAACATGTGAGAATGCGACTCCAACAAAACACCTTGACGTGAGCCACAACTGACCCAATTCTCAGCATCCAGGCATCACAGAAAGCATTGTCAAGCTTTGTTGTAATGTGACATAAGGTGCAGACAATGCACAGTCTTAACCTACACTCCCCAACAAGAAATTTGATCAGTTATAATTACCTATTCACTTACATTATTATCACTCATTTAACCATCCACTAAAAGTCAAATTTAGATTAATTAATTCTATTGCTAATTTATCTATCTTCTAGGATATCCTTCTTTAATTTATAACTTATCTATTCAATATACTCAATATACATTATATATATCTCACTTTCATGTTATTTGGAATTTTATCTAATAATAAATTTTAATTATATTAAACAGAAAACCTTTAATATGCATCTGCAATTATACAATTATAATAATTTTATCTTTTATAATCTTATATTTTATTTAAATATTATAATTTCAGCATTGGAGGATTCCGTTTTCAATATTTAAGGATTAATTATAACTATTAATTAAATCATATTAAGACGTCTGCTATTATTTATTTGTAACATTTTTGGTTTCTACTTATGTTATTTTATTTTAAACAAAAAATTTCAGAAAATTATTGTTATTTAAACTATTCAATTGATAAAGATTTCTAACGCTCGACAATATTAATTAAATTTTTCATAGACGTCGGCAGTATAAATTTTATGGTATAACTTTGGCCCAATTTAGATTAAATGTTACACATTTCTTTGCAATTAAGATAATCTCATTTCGAAGAAATTAATTAAATTCTTAAATTAATTTTAAACTGAAATTAACGATATGGTATTTTCTTTTCTGTCTAAATTCGCGTAAAATAAAACTAAGCCAACATCTTTTGATCAAATTTTAACATATTGACCATAGATAAGATCATATTAAATATCAATATAAGACATAATATTGTTTTTATTGATCTCTGGAAGGCTTTGTTGATATTAATATAAATATAATAGATTAAATAAGAATACTTTCTAATACCTGATTACCATTGCCATAGATTATTCATCGATTATTTTTTTCAACTCAATCTTAAATCTTATCTGATTTCGGCATAACAAAATGTATTTTGGCAGTTCTGATTATTTTAATCATAAATAGCTAGTGATTAAGTAGATAATTAAATATTTCTAAAAATGTTAGGATTACAGTTCAAAATACTGAATGTCTAAATTAAACTAGTCATAATTTATCATTTAAAGTATTATCTTATATTAGAGTTAAATTTAGTTTCCTTGGCATACTTTAAATGACTACAAAAAAGAAAAAACACCTTATGGGTAAATTTAATGCTTAGTTTTAGTTTCTTCACTAACCACACTACTGAAAATTTATGAAAAACTTGATCAAATAATAACTTAAAATATATATATATGAAATATCTAATTAGTGTTTCCTCCAAAAAACTTTTCACTTTTATTTACTCATCTAGAAATTTCAATTTCACTTTCCTTTTTCTCATAGAGATTAATTCTCTTAGTTAATAAATTTAAATTCTTAATTTTTGTAAAATAATATTCCACAATATATTTCCATTGATCTACACTGTCTCTTACCTACCCGTTTTGGTTGTCTAGTGTTGTCATCATAGATTGATAATAACCACATTGAAATGGACGACTACCTGTCTACCTTTTGCATCTTAATTTGTTTAATGTGCTTTTTGCTGGGAATGAGTTAAAGTTTCACTTGGAGTTGTTGTTGTTGTTGCAGTTGCAGTTGCAGTTGCAATTGCAATTGATGTTGCATTGGTTATTTCATATTGTGGCACTGTGGCCGAACTGTCTGACTTAGTTAGTCGACTGTCATCATTATTTCGATTATATTTTCTTCTGTTTTTTGTTATTGTTTTCTTCTTCTTTTTTTCTTGCTTTTTGGCCAATATGCATTTAGCGTTTTTTATGGACATGCGTGTTTGTGGCTGACCAGCTGCCTAATCAGCATCTCATATTGTTGCCGATGCTGAGGTTCCTGCTGCATGTGGCACGCAATTGTTGACCATTGTTGTTTGGATTTTGGTTTATAGCATATCCTTGGCCATTGAACTTGCTGCGCCTTTCGTGACACTCCAAAAGAGAGTGAAGAGTAGTAGCAATAGGTAGAGACAGAGGCAGAGGCAGAGGCAGACGATAGGTATTGGTGGTAGACAAAGTAGCAGTTGTTGTTGTTCCACATGATACATAGTCATCATCTGGCCATTGCTTGTTTATATTTCATAGACATTTTTCCGTTGAAGCCTTTGCTCAGCAATTGACGTCGCTTGACGTCTTAATTTTCTGGCTGCCGGACTCACTCACTGCCGGTCTGCCGATCAGTCGGTCTGCCAGTCCGGATGGCTGGATGGCTGGATAGCTGGATAGCTGGATGGCCGTGTCGCCGTCAAGTTGCCAAAGCACTTGAAACAAACTTTATCTTCATCGACTCTAGCCGGTGCAACAACGTGTGTGTGTGCGTGTATATCGACGCCTTTTACACACACTCACACACACACACACTCACACACACACTTGACGGCGTCGTCTTGGGTCCCATCCATCGGTTTTTGGTTACCATTAATTGCAATTGCGTGTCTGAAGCTTCAACCATTGTTTGTTTTTGGTTATATATATGTACATATATAAATTTTTTTGTCCATTTCCTTTAGGTTTTCTTATTTTTTTTCTTTTTTGGTGACTTCTTCTTCTCTTTCCTCATATGCTGCCAATAATGCATTTTTGGCCCACGTTGTGTAAATAAACATTGATCTTGAAAAATTATATTTACCCAACTCATCAGCATCATCATGATCATCCATCCACAGACACACACACACACACACACACACACACACACGCACACACTCATACACACACTGTATCTTCATCATTATTGGTCATTGTTTTCTTTGCTGATTGCTTTGTATGACTCGGACGACGATCATTCAACAGTGTGAACAATAAAGAGAAGGGTAGTGGGCACAGGGGGGGAAATATGGCATTTTCCGTTTTCTTTTACTCATTTTGTTGTAATCTGGCAAGCGAAAACTTATGCGAGGTCAGGGCTTTTTTTGCGTCACTGTGCGATGGTGTTGATATTTGCTTATTAAACACACGAGATGGCTTTTGGGATGGGACAAGTACTCGGAGTATCCTCTCTCTATAGTTAATATGCCCAATAACGTTAATTTCATATATAAATATTGGCATATCCCAGCTCGTGCGGAAAAGAAGATACCCAATCCAAGTGTCTAGCTAATGTGGCATAATCATCAAGCAGGTGACAAGAGATGTGAATATATATGTATCTATATACATATGCATAAATATATACAAAATAAATATGTGGAATTCTCTACAGACCGTGTGATTATCAAGAATGGAATAAATAGCATCAGCTTAGAACTAGGAAAAGTCTACTGGAAATTAATAACTTCTGTGGCCACTTTCTGCAAAGAATTTAGAATGGATAATTAACAATCTGAATAATTTTAATACTATATAATCAGAGGTAACATAACTTAGTTAATTTAAGCCATTTATTTCCTAAAAACTTAAAAATTGTATGGAATGGAATATGATTTCAGCGTATTTGATAAGAAATATTCTAAATTTAATGAACTATTTATAGCAATACCTTAAACAATCTAACTTAAGCACTTATATACTTAAGTATATATAAACTTTGTCTCCGAGATAATCTTAGCCTGTGAATTAACAAGATATTTTTGGTATAAAATTTTAAAGAAAATTCTTAAAAATGTTTCTTATATATTCTGTGGATTTTTGAAAGTCTAAAGAGGGGCTGTATATAGTCATGAAATACGCTTACGAAAATCCAAAAAATAGAAATTTCAATTATAAATTTATATATGCATAAAACAATAACTGAAAACTATAATTACTAAAATCTAGATTACAGACTTAAGAATTGGATAATATTATATTTTATATAGCAGATTAAATTTTTTGTTGTATTTTATTGTTGTTTTAATGTTTTGAGTATTGAGATTCCCTATTAGGCTGGATGGTGGTATATTACCAAAGTTTGATTCTAATGTGCTGTAAGCTAAGGCAGTTGTCAAGGATATGTTTGACTGCTCCTTTGAGTAGGTATTTGTGTCCTGAGAGATGTTATGATGCAGCAACTTTTAGGGTGACTTTTGGCTGGGTGCTTGACGTGATTTTAGTTTGGATTGGAGAGTTTGTACCAATAATCGTATTGGGAATCGTCCCAACTATCTAAGACATGATAGATATATATATACAAATATTTTATTGCATATGTATGTATGTATATTATAAAGGACCACAAAAAGAGAAAGAAAACAAAACAATGATAAATATTAATTTTGCTAATTAATGCAAATAATGTGTCCCAAACCAATTTTAATTAAAGGCTTATCTAATTTCTTATGGATAAAATATTAAACTTGAAATTGGCAACTTTACATTCACAATAAACTTAACTCTAATTTTAATTATTTATCAACTTGTTGGGTCTGACATTTTTTTTACATGTTTCTCGTTTAAATATTTTATCACATTCAAGTTTAAATTAAAACTCTTTCAATTATAAAATTTGAAAATGATCACATGAAGAAACTTTTGGTCTTACACTTTGTATTAATATAATGCTAAGTAATTAAAATATTTGCCACTTGAAATATTAAATTTTAACACTTTCAACAGTGTAAAATCTAAATGAAATGCCCATTATAAAATTAAATTAAGAAACTGTGTTACTAACCGCAACGAAATGCCATTTGTTCCAAGGGCGTAGTCGGCAACACTTTTCTGTTGGCTAACGGCAACCTTCCTACCACTAACTAACCAACTAACTAACTAACCTGCAACAATAGCAACATTGTGGCATTGATCTTGTCTATCAATAGCAATAGCAACAACAACAGCAAGAGCAACGGTAACAACAATTGCAACAACATCAAGACAAATCCATGTTTGGCTTGTTGCACGTAAGGTAACAGCAACAACAGCAACAACAGCAACAGCAGCAACATTGGCAGACACCTTCAAACAACAACCTGATGAAACTTGTTGTACGAGGACAACAATGATGATGATAATGATAATGATGATGATGATGATGATGATGATGATGATGATGATGATGATGATGATGATGGAGTTTACGTCATTGAAGTAGAAAAATCACTTCCGCGTATTTGACCAAAGCATTCTGCAGTCAAAAAGAATAATGCCCAAAATAAAAATATAAATATATACATACATATATATCAAGGTATATATATATATATATAAATAGAAAGAACAGACAAAAACTATACATACATAAGAAAAGGGAAAAAAATTATGGAAAAATTGCTAGAAAAATAGTTTGGTATTTTCCATTTTGGCGCTGCAATTTTGCTCGCTCGGCAAGTTTAATGCGAATTTAAAATGTTGTCGATGTTAATCTATTAATTATAGCTTTGAGCTAGCGGCAGCCCAAAAGGTGTTGAGTGAGAAGAAGGAAGAAGCACAACAAAAAAAAATAAAAAAGGAGTAAAGAATCCCCCACAAATCCGCATGATGAAGTTCAAGTTCAGACACAGGCTCAGGCTCAGGCTCAGGCTTAGACACAGGCTCAGCTGTTGCCTCAATACCGTTTTTTCTTAATTTTTTATGTTTTGTAGTTGTTTTTTTTTTATTTTTCTTTTGCTTTTTGGCAACCTTGTGGCACACGCAACACCCAACAACTAAATGGCATATTACCTGATAGTAAGAGAATGACTTTAACTATTTAAAAATAACTTAAATTAAAATTGAAATTAAAATAGTTTAAGTCATATGTATTTATATATTTATTTTTAGTTTTTAAATTTACTGGAATTTTAATGCAAGGATATTTAAGGTTCGACCTTTTGAGAATTTTGTTCTTGTCTTGTTCATTCCTAACTGTTTTCAGGAACGCCCCTCAGCAACACCTAGATGGAGTGGAGGACCACAGCAACAGCAACAGCATCAACATTGGCAACACCAACAACTTGTCTAGCAACATGGAGAAGCAAATTAAGTTGGCACTCTTTAATAAGATGATGATGGTTTGGCTTTGATATATCAGCGCGCTTGGCTGGTTGGATGGCTGGTTGGTTGCCAGTTGGTTGCCAGTTGGTGTCGACCAGCGTGCCGGGGCGTTGCAAATGCAACAGGCCACTAGAAGGTGTCGTGCCTGCCATGGCTCGGTGTGGCGAACGGCATTGACAGATTGCAACTAAGCGTGAAAATAGTTCCCATGTCTGGGCTTGTTGGATTCTTTTTTCTCTCTCGATATTTTGTTTTTTTTTTTTTTTTGTTTTTTATTATTCTGCAGCTTCTAATGCGCACCAAGTACTTGCCGTTATTGCTGCTGTTGTCGATGTTGTTGCTGACCAGCAACAGGCAACTGGTAAAAACAAAGTTGTTCCCTGGCAGTCATTATATAAAATTTTCGGATATATCATCTTATTTGACTGACTGTTCCCTCTACATGCAACACTCTCTGTTGCCGCCGGTTCATTTTTATACCCTGTACCCATAGGGTTCAAGGGTATATTAAAGTCGCTAAAATGTATGTAACAGGCAGAAGGAAAATTTTCCGACCCCATAAAGTATATATATTCTTGATCAGCATCAACAGCCGAGTCGATATAGCCATGTCCGTCTGTCCGTCTGTCCGTCTGTCCGTCCGTCTGTCCGTCTGTCCGTCTGTCCGTCTGTCCGTCCGTCCGTATGAACACCTAGATCTCAGAGACTATAAGAGCTAGAGTAACCAAACTTGGTGTCCACATCCACCTAGTCCATACGCAGATCAAGTTTGTTTCAAATTTTTGCCACGCCCACTTCCGCCCCCGCAAATTAGAAAAAACTATAACTAGAGTTCTATTAAAGCTACAGTATTTATTTTTGGTAGACTCAATTATATAGCCCATATGTACCATCTGACCGAATTTGACCGAAATCGGTCAATAAATATCGGAGATAATACGTATATATGTTTTGTACTGAAATTCTATGGGCAGCAGCAGCTGAAATGTGTGAGCGAGATAGCATGCGCATGTTGCTTGGTACCGAATGACGCATTAGTTTCGTTCACTGACATGAGTGAGCGAGAAAGCATGATTTTGGTGTTTTGGCTTATTGCGAGAATTTTTTCAAAAATTTATATTCAATTAATGGGGATTTGGAAGGAGTCTGTTTAAATCAAATATCCTTTTTTGGTACAGGGTATACTCCAAGTCGGCAGAGACGACTTGCTTGCTTCATTTTTTGTTACTTTTTGTTATTTTTTAGTTTTTTTTCTCATTCTGTTTGTCTGGTTGTCGCTATGGTGGACACGTCTGCCAAAAAACGTTTCGTTTTAATTTTTGTTTTTTCTTCTGTTCTTGTTGCTGTGTGTTTTTTTTTTTCGGCAAAAGCAGCAACATGAGAGAGAACTTGGGAACAGCAACAACAGTCAAGTACTTTTGCTATCATTGCAATTTATCACGGAACGTCGGCTTGGCGGTCTTTTTGGCCAAAAAAAAAAAAAAGTTTCGTCCTAAGTTTGCATCAGCATTGTAACTTGTATGAGAGGTGTGCGTACGTGTTGCTGATGCAGATGGAGACAACGGCAACGGCAAAGGCAATGGAAGCGGCAGCGGCAACGGCAACAACATCTACAATGATGAAGATGAGGTAAGGCAGAAGGAGAGCCAACAAAATGCTGCCTACTAACAAGCATTGCCACTAATCATAAAATTATGAACCTTTACCTCTGTCTCCGTTTCACCATTGCCATTTGACACATTTTCCAAAACTGATTTTCTTTTTTTTTCTGAGCTATGCTAAAAATAATTGCAAAAATCAATTTAACTTATCAGTGAGACGCCTGGGTCAAGAGACAGGCAAACTCTGTTGATAGCCAATGCCAACTGTGACTTTGTTTCAAGTGCCTTACCCAAGAGATTCTCACCAGCAATGTTCCATCTGAGATAAGCGCACGGGCAAAAACAAAACAAAATAAAAAAAAAAAATACTCTCGGGCAGTGGGTAGAGATTGCATTTTATGGCACAGAAATACATAACTAAAGAATTTCAGGTAGAAGAGGATTTCGACAATAAAACAACTCGAAATGATAATTGAAATAAATAATTCCGCAAATAGTTTTTAAAGGTTAGTTAGAAAGAAGAAGTTGATAAATAATTTTAAATCATATATAAAAAATTAATTTTTGACATAGCAATTTAAAAAAAAAAGAATAAGTAGTTGCCTTTACTTTACTGTACTACTTATTTATAAAGATAACTTATAAACTATCTTCTATTAAGACTTTTTCAAATCGGTTTCAACTGCTAATGATTCTTCTAAGTCTTCTATATATGGAAAAATGGTGATCATTGTTAACATTACTCATGGTCATGTTTATATACTCTTAAGATTCAGATAGCCCAAAGATAGTATAAAGATCGGCGACAAATAGATTCACCAGATTTCTTCGAACTTTGCCAAACATTTATAACTAAAACTAAAACTCTATTTATCGATTTGATTAGTCCACTTACTTATATTATATATTCTTGAGAGTCTGCCACGATTTGGAGTACTAAGCCAACGCTACATTATAGAAAACATTTTATGAATCTTGAAAAATATGGAATCCAATAAACATGAACTTGTAGATAGATATCTTCTATATATTATAGAATGAAGGATTATTCAATGAACGATATTTTTAGATTTTTTAAAGATTCACAAAATGTTTTCCACACTTTTCCCGTTTTTTTTCTTTAGACTTTCTAAAAAATAAATAGATTGCAAATAAAATTAAAGTATATCTTCAGATTTTTTAGTAAATTTCAAAAATATTAAAATTAAAAGATGGATTCGAGCAAATTTTCCATGTTTGCTTCATTATCCACAAGAAACTCAGAAAAAAATATAATTTTCTTATGTTATTATTCTATATTTTCTATTATTTTTATATTAGGGGGAAAATATTCGTATGAAGCCCTGCACAAAGATTTTCCAAACTCTTTCCAACGAAATAAAAATAATAAGAGATTATAAAATTGAAATTTTTCCAACTCATATTCCAAGTGATAAATGAATAATAGATTTTTTACCAAGGTAATTTAACAGTTTTCTCAACAATTTGGCAAGTTACCAATACGTAATATGTAGCATATGATTTGTGTATTGTGATAGTCCGTCCGATAGTCATCGAATTGATATTCACTTAAATTAAATTAACATTTTTTCATGGTTAGTTTTTCTTATTACTTAAATTAAATTAACATTTTTTCATGGTTAGTTTTTCTGTTTTTGTATTGATATTCCCACAGTGCCATTGATAATTTATGCTACGCATCAGTTTTCATACTTTATACGCATTGAGATAGTGTGTGTGGGGTACATGGTCATCGTAAGAGAGTGAATGGTACCCACTTTTCGTTAACTCGATTTCATTTCATTTCGTTATCATTACCACCTTGGTCTTGGACACGGGCCACTCCTCTGAATCTCTGAATTGTTGACAGGGAATCAACTGAGTTGATGGTGTATGGAGAAAGGAGGTGAGGAGGGTTCTTATCTACATTAGCCTTAACGTAATTTAACATTTAATCTTGTCTCGGCTCTTAAATGTCTGCCACAATTTACGCGCCTCAAGCACACGGGATGCCGCATCTTGTTATCCCAAGGTTGGTCTTCATGTGCTGATTTGTGGATGCAACTTTGGAGTTGGGACACAAGCAAAATGGCTGCTAGTTTTACACTTGTTGCTAGGGCATCAACAACAGGTAACAGAGAGAGAAAAAGAGAGAGAGAGGCAGAGAGAGAGGTGCGTTTTTTGGAATGGATGTGCGCCAAAGGGGATTAGAAAAGTGCACGCGTCGTATTTTTGCAAATGTAACTGAATCTGCACGCGAGTCCTTTATCCTTTGATTTGATTTATGGCCATTCGATGAAGTCCTGTTTTCATTTAACTTCCAATGAAAATAGTTGACAACACTCGACTAGAGAGCATGACGAATTGGGATTACATTTATCGGGAAGTAGAACTCATTCCAGGTAACTTTTTCAATCTCATTTGCTAGTCGCGACACACGCCCAGCATGTGGTATATGACTATGTCAGAGCGAGAGCGGTAGGAGAGGGGGTGAGGGTTGACAAAAATTTTCCCAAAAACATAATACAAGAGTGAAAATTTTTCTCAATTGATTTTTATGTGTCGCTTCACGCCGCGAATTGGTCAAGGTCGAGTGGCAAGAGGGAAACGCGTGTTTAGGTAGCGTGAAAAATTGTATGGAACGTGGCAGAGTGCCGACTGTAGAGTATCGAAATATGCAGTTAAAGTTAAAGTGAAACGCCTTCAAGATGCCATTCACTGACTTTAATGTTGTTGTTGCTGTTGCTGTTGTTGTTGCTTTTGGTGTTGCTGTTGCTGTTGCTGGTGGAGGGCCCTTCACATGCGGCCACATCTGGAAGAGGCGTTTAGTAAGCTCCATTGGCAATGAAATTTATGACATTTTCAACACTTGACACACCATCAAGAGTGTGAAGAGTGAAACTCAGCCATAGATCACGCACTGAGTTCCCCCATCATCATCACTATCGTCAGCATCATTATCATCGACAATAAGATGGAGCTCTGCACTTGCTTTAATGCCCACGCACCAGCACAGCAGCAACACTAACAACGCCAGCAGCAACACTGACAACAGCAGCAGCAGCAGCAACCAAATTAGTTTTGACATACCAGCAAATGTTTACACATGGTGCTACTCCCCCCCTTCCCTCTTCTACTATAATCATCTTCTACTATATGGGTGGGTGTTGGTTGATATCTAGCTCCCAAAATATTTTAATTTCAATTTTTAGGCAGTGATTTTTCTTCGTTTTTTTTTCTTTTTGGGGTTGGGGGGTGGAGGGGAGTGGTTGTATGAATGCACCCTGGGTGCAACCGTCAGTTGTTGCTGCCGCTTCTTTGCTTGACAACTGCAACCGCCAACAATGACGCAGTTGGTGGTGCATTTCTTTCGGCATTTCTTTAAAAATAAATTTATGTGGCCGCCTTTGTCTCTTTGATATTTCATTCCCTCAATGAACTTGTAGTCCAGTTTCCCAAAAAAAAAATTTCAGCTTTTTTTTTTTGGTTTTTGTGTGCAGCAGCTTCTGCTTCTCCATCCGTTGAACTAATTGCAAACAAAAAAGCGAACGATACTTTTTTATCTTTTTTTTTTTGTATTTTGTATTCGGTTTGCTTTTATGGGACTTTGCCTGAAATTTGTTCGATCTAATGAAGTTTAATGCTCGCATTTGCCATAAATTATGAGAAACTTCTTCTTTTTTCTCCTCTTAATTTTTTTTTTCTTTCTTCTCATTTGCCCTTGTTTGTGGCATCTACTTCGAATGTATACAAAAAGTTGGCTTTGTGTTGCGCGGGCGAAAGTTAATACACAGGCAATGCGGAGCTCCGCTCTGTATCCGCATTGTTGTTGGTGCCCGTTTTCAATATTACGATTTTATACTTTTTTATGAACTTAATGGAGGATTTAGCATAACAATAAAACGGAAATCGGTTAAAATTCAGAAGAATAGTAAAAGGGAGTCGCTATTAGGTATATGGAATAATTTCCCAACCATTGATGACCCTTTTTTTCGAAATTTGAGTCATACTTAGATTCAAACCAAGAAGAGACCAATAGACCAGACGACAAGGCGTCAAAACATCTGAAGAATGAATGTAAAAGATTGTATAAGAAAATACTTATACATTATATGATCATTCATTTTATACTGAACTGAACTTTAAAATTATCAGTTTTTTTATAATTTTCAAGTTTTAACGCAATAAGTCAAATACAAGAATAAAGGAAAGGTTACCTAAAAATCTTTATATCATTCTTTTTATTTTGGCAATTTCGTGGGAATTTGATTTTTAAAGTATTACCACTTGGTACAGGGTATGCACAAACTAGAAATTATAATTTGTAAAATGATCAAAATTTGTAATTCAAGAAATAATTAATAAATTTATTGAATGATTCTTGAAAAGAAATAGGTATAACAGTCTCCGTTCTTTTATTTATAATTCTAAACAGAAATAATCCTCTAATTTTTATCACCCTGTAAAGAGGAAATTTTGTATTGTTTTATATATATATTTTATATTTAACTGATCTTTAACCTTATAGCAAATAATCATATCCAACTTAATAAAATTAATGAACTGAAAGCGCCAACTATTGCAGAAGATGATTCTTGAAAACTAATTCTTATTATTTAAAAATAATATCAAATCCGTTAAGAATTTGAAATAAACCTTAATAAACTATTAATTGAAAATCTGCATTAATAGTTTTCTTTATTTTTATAATTATATAAAAGTCTGAGAATTCTAAGTTTAATAAAATATTAAATCATAATTATTGAAGATCATGATATTTTCGAAATGCATCATATGAGAAAGTCTAAACATTATTTTTCCTGTAAAACTAGTTTTTTTTTTACTTTAAATACATTTTCCCATTTTTCCCAATATTTTCTATGCTCATTGGTCATACATAAACATATATCTAGAACTGAAATTATAAGATAACGATGTTTATATATTTCGATTTCTTTTTCCTCACATGAAGCAATTAATTTTGTGTGTGGTTCAAATATTCTTCTCATATTGAAATCTTTTAATTCTGTGCTATGCTACCTATATAAGTATATATGTATTGTTCTATATTGCTCAACTGAATTTCCTTTTAAGGAATAATTACTCTTTCTTTAAATTTCAGTCTAATTGTAGTAAATTCACACTTGACAATGATGCCCAGTAATTGTTTTCGACAAATTGTTAAATGAAAGCAAGTTGGTCTCAACTGCCATAGATAAGTGGTAAGTGGAGTATCTCCCTCTCTCCCTCTCTCCCTCTCTCTCTCTGTCTTCTATCCCTTTCATTCTATTGCTTACCACAAGTTTGTTAAACAACACAATTTTTGTCAGATGAAATCCAATGATAGTCATAGTCACCGGAACATCTGTCAGTAAGGGGGGGGGAGGGGGAAAAATAGGCGAAATCGCACAGCATGCAAAATGGTATTTATTTAGAAGAATATTTCTCCCTTTTCCTTCTCCCTGCTACTTTATGAGAGCTAGTAATCCAATGGCCAGAATTATGTGTCATTTTTTATGTGATAAACCCATAGGAGAAGCACGTACTAAGCTGACACAATGATGCAATCATCACGTTCAGTCCAAGGAAGGGCAACAGGAGTCACTTCTAAGCATTTTTGTTTCAAAATCCAGATTCTAGTTATTCGCAATGGATTGGGGTTTAGTTTTCATAGTTGTTTTTGTGGTTTCTGGAAAAATGGAAATGGAAAAACCCTTTTTTTTTCCTCTCTATACAATATATTTTAATTGTTGTAATATTCTGTGCGGCAGCTGGCACTGTGAGGCTTAAAAAATGTTTACGTGATGGGGCCACACACACACATGCTTCTCTTTTACACTATCGTAACAGATTTTTGATCATAGTTGATCAAATGTGGTTTTTTTATATTTTGTTGTTGTTGACCAGTGTGCCACAATGAACAAAACAGATGCATCTTGGTTTCGTGGCTGTGGGCATAAAGTCCATTGACTTGGCAATTAAAATTCTACAGAGATATACGATACATTAATGACTCGCTTCAATTGAAATGCAAATGCCAAAACAGAATAAAAACAACAAAAATAAAAACAAAAAACTCAAGCTAAGGCTGCCAGCTAAACTACTATCTGGCATTGCATGTCTTGTTGGCCAAGTTAAGAATTTGCTCTAGCCCTTTCCATATGCAGCAGTTGCAGTTTCCAGGAACATTTCAGATGATTTACAACCCAGAAGCGAACTTATTTTCCTTCTCCTTCATTTCTTTGCTTTCTTATATGTATGGTATATATGATCTGTATGTACATATATATACACAAAAGTTGACACTTTATTGATGCTCATAAATTATGCGATGTCTGGCAGCAATTAAAAAGCAACATGTCCCCAAGGACACAAACAGGATGAGGTGGTGGCTGAAACGCGCCCTCGGCCTTGTCCAGTGATTTGTTTACAAAGATTAGCGGCCGGCTAGTCAAAAAAAAAAAACAAGAAAAACCAAAAATAAAAAGAAAAACCAGAAGCAAGGAAAATTTGTGTCAGGTGTAGCAGCAGCAACCCGTCCATCCAACTATTCAGGTAGAGAACGATCTCTCTATCGTTGCGATTTACGAGGTCTGAGATGAGGGCCTGGCCCTTGCGCAATGCTCTATATAGTACCATATACATACATATATACAGCATTCTTCCATCCGTTAGTTACATAGAAATGAAAGTCGTATATTAGGCTCGGACTCTGAACAGAACAAACACACGCACACACACACACACACACAATAGGAGAGGGGTAACAGGGGACAGTCAAGAGTCGTTGTCAAGCGTCAACGCCTCTATTTGGGTTACGCCCATACATACATATACGCCTTCAAATCGGCAGCATACGAATTCGCATAACAATTCCAATCCCTGTTCCAATCTTTTGCCCTTTTTTTTTTTTGCTCCATGCCCCGCGATGTTTATCTTGACCATGTGCTGGTTTGTTGTTGTTTTTCTTGTTTTGGTTGGGTCAAAGCAAAAAAAAAAAAAATAAAAAAGAAAACAAAATTTCGCCATAAATATTGAACTTTATGTAGTACACGGAAGGAAGGTCGCCGCGTAGGTCCAGCCAATCATCAAAAAAAGAGTGAGAGAGAGAGAGAGAGAGAGCGAGAGAGAGAGAGAGAAAGAGAGAGAGCGAAGGAACTCCAAACAGAAAAATCAACAATTCTGAATTTTTGGTTTATTTGGTCTTTATTTCTGGGACGACTTTTGTGTCGGCATTTGTCAAAGAATTTTCGATTTAGTATTTCGTATTTTATGGCTCAAAAGTCATAATACTTTGTTGCATGGCAAAAAAAAAAAAAAAAAAAACAAAAGAAACTAAAGCAAAAATAATAAAAAAAAATATATGAGATTTTTTGGTAAGTAGGTAAAAATACCCTTTCTGAGTTTTTAGAGATTGATTTGCTTTATGATTAGATGCTGAAATATCAAAAATAAAAATACGATTAAAATACTTAAAATCTGATCTGATTAAATTGTAGTCATGATAAATGGATTGAAACATATGTACATATGTTATCATTTCATGATTCCTTGGAGAAGCAAGGACGAGTCCATGGATACCTATGAATAACCCGGATCATATGAAATTTCTTCATTATAAAACTTTTTGAATCGAAAAGCTTTATTTTTAATTGACATCTCAAACATTGTTTAATTAAAAATTGTAATATGACTAATAGTCATTTATCAATAGATAAATAGTAAAAATTATCAATAGATAAATAGTAAAAATGGCACCTAAAATTAAAACTTATTATAAAAAGTAATAAGACGATTTGTAGAAGTCTGAAAACCTTTTAAGGATCAATTTATTGACTATATCAAGCATTCCCATTGATACCCATTTCCTGCTGAAAGGGAAGTAATATAATTTTTATTAAACTGAATTTCGATTTCAATTTTAAAAGAAAAAGAATAAATGATTCAAATCAAGGATCACTTATTAACATTCCAAATCATTTTCACTTTCAGAACGTATTCCATTCATCCTTACCATTTCCATCTGGGAACATTCTCTATAAATTTAGTTTTTTAAATTAATTTTCCATCACATATTGTTTAATAATTGTTTAATCTATGGTTAGTTTTATGTATGAAAAGTATATCAAAATTCCATTTGACTCGCCCACAGCAGGACTAATCATTTGTCAAAACATGTCATTTTGAGGGGGGGAAAACAATTTAACAAACATTTAACCAAAACAAAAAAAAACAAAAAAAACTGAAAATAGAAAAAGAAAAAACAAACTCGACCAATCAACATAAATTTAAAGCGCAGTCGTCTAAAATGCCCAAATGGCCATTTGTGTGACTAAAAAGTGAAAGTCTAATGTGCCTACAACTGTGAATGCGGACGCGATTCGACGAGAGCCTAGGCCCAGGCTGGCACAACAAAATACACACACCATGTTCGTGTGTGTGTGTGTGTGTACTCTACATTCATGTCCTATTCCTCTACACCCGCACTTATTCCCCACCCCCCTCCAAACATTTCCATTGCCATGTAATTTTCGGTTAAACAACAACAAAAACAAAAACCGTACAGAAAAAAAAAAAACTTTTATTACCATAGGATTTGTTGGCTGGTTTTGTTGGCCAGTTACCAAAAGATCGAAATGCAAATACCTAAGACAAGCATTTGAGCATTTTGTTAGACAGACCCCGAAAACAGAAGTGGGTGGGTAGTGGTGGGATGGGCAGGGGAGGTTCCACGTCCTCGTTCAAATCAGGTTGTACTCTTAGCTGGTTGCTTTGCATATGCCACATTTGCAAAAACGGGGAGGGGGTAAACGGGTGGTAAACGGGGGGGGAAACGAAACGGCAGCAGCGCCACGCCGCAACGGTCTAGTTATGTCAAAAAGCAAATAAAACATGAGGTAACTTTGAAAATTCCACGGCACGGCAAAAATACAACAACAAAAATAAATAACAAAAAATAACAAAAAAAGAAAAAATAAACGATATACTTTGAAAAATCTCTGCTCATTTTTCCTATCGCCTTGTAAAGCAAAGTGTTTAACATGGACCGACGACCAACTCCCCCCCAGATCAGTCTATGCCAAACATCGACAGCGACTATAAAGTCTTTCCTCATATTATCGCACTCACACACTCACACACACACACACACACAGAACACGTGCTATGAGATTTTGCAGTGTTCTCCAAATAAATTGATATATATACGTTTATATATATTTATAGACTCGAACAATAATCTTAAATGAAAATCTAAAAATCTCACAATCAAGAAAATGTTAACTAACCCAAGAAATATTTCTGATTTCATCTGGAAACTAAAATATTAACAATAACTAAGTATAATCAATAGTATTTTAATTTAAACAATATAGAGAGAAGATGGCTTTAGTTTGGTTGAGTTATGATGGGTATATAGTAATGTTACCTTCAATAGATCGTCTAAGGAAAGGACCCAAATTCTTCAATGCAAAGAAATTTTAATGTTGAAATAGAACTAAGAATTGGTAAAAAAATCATTTAGTTTTATTTCGTGTGACTTTCGTTATTTTTTTTTATTAGAAAAAACAATAATCATAGCAGAACTATAAGGTTAAGCTAAATTCAGGAGAACCGAAGTTCGTATACCCTTGCAGATTATCTCACACAACTATATATGATTTACCAGATCTAATAAAAAGTATATACATAGATTTAAATAGAACACTCGTTAAATCTATATCTAATGTCCGTGGCTTAAAGAAAAAAGTTTTTCATACAAAGATTTGTAATATAGTTGACCGATTATAATGAAACTGATTCTCATTAGAGATATTTCTGTACATACCTGTGTTCCTGTGTCAGTTTTAAGCTATATAGCTAACCGATTCCGATAAAACTTACTGAAAGTGTTAAAAAGTGTATTAAATTCAGAAATATCAACTTACATGGCATTCGCTTAAAAAACAAAAAAGTTAAAGTTAAACCTTATTCGCGACCAATCATTCGTTTGGCTAGACGATATAGTCGTCCAATCAGGTTTATTCTAAGATGTATCGTATAATGCCTACATCGAAAATAATGCTATGTGTGAAACTTTCAGCAGCTATAGAAGACTCCAAAGAGAAGCTGTTGATCCAGACAGGCGGACGGGGATAGATAGACTCGTTTATATTAATAAATAATGATCAAGGATATATTCTTCATATAGTTGGAGATGCTTCTCTCTATATATTCCAAACTTCAGACCAAAATAAATATATCCTCTGCAAGGTTATAACTTGCCCGTATACATATCATTTTCCCATCTTGTTAAAAAGCCGTTAAACTTATATATTATACTAATATGTATTTGATTTATAAAAAGTATTCGAATTTACCAAAGGATAACAGTGTCCCACATTAGAATAAAAATACATATATCTATAATAAATAATAATATGAAAATAACCATATGAAATGAAGAGTTTAAAGAATTTTAGAAAAGGGTTTCCCTTTGCAGATCGATACATCCTGCATTCTGCTTAAAGTTAGTCAAATAATTATTTAAGAGCTAATAATGACTGATTAAGTATCAGAAATGATTAAAAATTAATAATGTAAGTCTTGGAATGTAGACTTGTAATTATAATATAAATAAATATTTATAACTAAGTAAATTATGAGCATTGTCTCTCATTACTAGTTTTGCTAAATAAACTTTAGAACTTTATTGTCAGGAGAAATGCTCCTAATCGGATGCTAGTATAGCGATTTATTTGTAATAATCTTCAGTTATTTATTCTATGTAGCATTTCATGGGAGAAAGAACGAAACTTTACACTTACAACTCAATCGTAATCAAAACTATATATAGCTAAAAGGAATACCTATTTAACCCTCTCTTTTAATTCCCTGCGTTTCAATCTATAACCATTGCTTCACTAACGGAAGAGTATGATCTGTATGATTAAACTTAATTTAATCCTTTCCGATAGCATCAAAAGTCATCCTTAATAAGCCGCTTCCTTAAATTGCCCCACCATAATTGGACGTATCGAACTGTATTATAAAATAAAAATAAACCAAAAAACTGAAACACAAATTTCTTGTATTTGATTTGACATATCAATAATTTATAACAAAATTTGCAGTTTTCGATTTTAGCAGACAGTCAGTCCACCGGAACTGCTGGTGCTGAACCGTAATTACCATTGAAAAGTGCCAGAGAGACAGTCAGACAGCCAGAGAGGTGGCCAACGGGGTGACGGGTCGGTGGGGAGGTGGATACGTGAAACGAAAACTGACCATGTCGGATTAGGTTTTTGGCTTCGATCGACATTGGCTCGATTAAAATCGGTGTTAAAATTTATGCAACTAAATTTTCATGTGATTTTTATCGACCAATACACCGAATTGCAACAACAACAACAATAATAACAACAACAACAACCATAACAACGACACCAACAACAAAAAATAACCAAATTGCCAGATTATTTTTAATGTTGTTATTGTATCTTTTTTTTGGTTGAAATTTTTGGTTGCTGTTCGTGTGTTCAATTGTGGCTAAACAAGCGATTTATTGGCCCGGTCAGTTTAGACCCGATTGGAAAAATGCGATAAATCAAATTAATAATCAATGGAATATGAAAAATTCAAACGCAGCTGAAAGATGGTGTGAAATATTTTCAAATTATATCTAAAATGTGTCGATAAGCAAATCGTGCAGATTTTAACTAGTAAAAATTATTTTCAAACCCGTTTCATTAATTTTAAGGGATATATTTGGCAGTCTTTTCGAACCAAAATTCCCTTTAATATTTAATTCTTTAAATATATCTCTGGAATATCTTGAGTTTAATTTTTGTGTGCTTGTTATTTATAATATATTTTCATTTTAATAAGGCAAT
Organism: Drosophila sturtevanti; assembly: GCA_018150375.1. NCBI lineage: Eukaryota > Metazoa > Arthropoda > Insecta > Diptera > Drosophilidae > Drosophila > Drosophila sturtevanti. Next base: position 2,450,107 of record JAECWJ010000690.1, read on the forward strand.
CCCAAAAAGTTGAACTTTCCCTATATACATATGTATATTCATGTACATTAACTTATCAATTTCTTAAAAATTTTTAAATTTCCAAGCTTCCGATCTATTTTATTTTTAATTTTTTTGCCTCTTTTTGCTTCAGAATGAAGCAATTTGGTAACCAGTTGCAAAATTCGATAGTTATAGTAAACCAAACCGATAAAATAAATTAATCATTAACTAAATGAAAGTTCAAGTATTTTCTGGGCCTAAGTGTATATTCTTTTACCTTCTCCCATAAGGAAGTATTTGCTTTATCACACCTCTGCAGGAGACTTCATTTATGGTAACTCAATTTATCCCATCTCCTTAACCCGAATCTCTTTCCACATCGTGAATATCTTTTGCCCATTTTGCTTTTAATTGTACAAAAGAGAACGTTTTGATTTAAAATTTTTTGGATTTATGTCGACCATTTGGAATGCCATTAAACACATTTAAATGAAATTTTCCCACTGGGTATTGCTTAATGCCAAATATGGAAATGAAAAACAAAAACCAAAAAAAAAATAGAAAATCGCAGACACCTCGCTACCAGTCGGTATCTGACTGTGTCTGTGTGTGAGTGTGTGTGTGTATGTGTGTGTGTGTGTACCTCCAGCCTGGACTCCACCGCTGCATGAATGCAGACACCAACTACCGTTTGCATTGAGGCTTTATTAATAGAAATAAATCAAGTTTTGTGCACAGACATCAATTAGCTGCAGCCACAGCAGCGAAAACCAGAGCCCAGACTAGCCAATAACAACAATAACAACAACTGCAACTGCAACAACAACAACAACATCCTACCCATTGGCGTCAGAAACAAATGTATCTGTATCTGCACATGTTGTTGGCTGACTGAGTGTTGCTGCTGCTGCTGCTGCCCCGCACACATATGTTAATAATTTGCAAAATGCATTGGTCGGGGCGATAACATGCAGGTGATAGCCAACCCCAGACTTCAATATACAATTCCCCAAATCCCCCCCTCCCTCCACACCAATCGCAGAGTCCGAGCAACCGAATTATGTCTGAGCCTCGACTTGAACTCAAAAACTGTGGCGCCCCAAAAGTTTTGCTAGCAATTAGCGTCTTATCGCAGCTTATGAAGCTATCAGAGCAGAGCAGAGCAGAGCAGAGCAGAGAGAGAGAGAGAGAGAGAGAGAGACCCATACGAGATACGAGTATAAGCCATAAGTCAGAATGGAAATGAAATTGGAAACCATGCCCATGGGGGGTAACCAAGACTCATACACACACACACACACACACACTATATAGAGGCATAATCAATGACGAGACGAAAAGAAGCTGCAGCCATTAGATAAAAATGCATTGACACATAGATAAAAAGTAAAAACGAAAGAAAACAAACTGAAATCCAGCGATGCATTCCATCGGTAAGCCACCAAAAGACGGCCAATTCATAATTTTTAAAAGTCAGTTTTTAGTTGGTTGCCTTTTTTCCTTGGTATCTTTTTTTTTTTTTTTTTTGGGTCCACATCCCAGTCAACAGCCGAGGCGTAACTCGATACGAAAAGGGATGCTTGCCACATAAATTGCCAGCAGAAGATCCAAAAAAAAAAAAAAAAAAAAAACCAAAACCGAAACGCATATTTCTGGTTTTCATTTCATCGCCCCAGAACCCAAAACAAAGTTGGGGCATAATTCTTTTAATTTATATTTCGTTAATTTTTATATGAAGAGTTGACATTTTGGCCCAACAGTTGAGGACGATCGTTCCCGTTGCCCATTGCCCCTTTGCCCGTTGCCCGTTACCGATCCCTGCAGACGTTATCGGCCATTTAGACAGCGCCGTTGGGAGCACAAAACTCCCATTACGATAAATCATTTTTGTGTCTGCTGTCTCTTTCACATCTCCCTATAGACTTATGAATATACATATATATATATATATATATATATATATATATATATATCTAAACAAGTTTAATGCAATCTTTAAAACTCATCCTCTCGATAGAAATGGGTTACCCTCTCTTGGTGGGATTCTTTTAATTCTAATACAAATGAATATGCCACCACATCAATATAGCCTAAATAAACTTTATAAATAATCGTTTTTGAAAGAAAACAAAACAAAGAGATTACTAAAAAAAAATAATTAAACAAACTTACTTACCCAATGGCATAACATACATGATAAATATATGCATTGCAAGTCCATAGACAAAAGCGACAAACAAATAGAACATTTCCACTGCAATTGGACCTATTTGTAGGATTAGAAAAACTGCAACCAATCCGGCCGAATTCTGTAATGTTGATGAATCAGTCAAAAGAAAATATGAAAAAAGAAATTTATTTTACTTACAAAAACTGCGGCAAATAAAAGGAATAATGAGAGAAAATCCAATATGGCAAAAGTAATCCCAAGATTTCGAAAACCAACTGTATCTTTTTTTTTGGCTGCAATTTATATATACATACATATATGTTATATTATTTTGAGAACTTCACTTTTCAATTAAAAACATTACAAGTATGTTCTTGGTAGAACATAAATCCAGTCAAAAGGGAGTAATAGGCGATCATCCAGAGAGCAGCGCAGAAGCAACCCATTCGAAGAGTGAAGCAATAGCAACAATTGGGCAGACCGATATTCATATTGTTCAGTTTCGTATTAACAAATAAAACAAATTTGTTTATCGGCAATTATGGCAATGACAAAATGATTATTATTTTTTTCTTTTTGATATGTAAGCAATTAAAAATATGAAATGAAATTTGTTTAATTTAAAAATATGTAACCCTAAGCAAATACGAGTGAATGTGATCAAAGCAACTCAAAAGTTATCAAAAATAACAAAAGAAATTGAGACTTTTATTTAAATATTTATATACGTATTTATAAATTGTTTAAGTCTCTCTCAACTGATTGTGTTATTCCTATTGAAGAGAAAACGTACTGAGAAGGTTAAACAAAAATAAAAATGGATTTTTAATATTTTATACCCACTAATATTAATTAGCTACCCCTTATAAAGCAAAGAGTATTTGCTAGCACTTAATAATTCCTATTAACTAATTACTAATTATCCATATTATTATCTCTTTTATATATTAAAGAGCCAACAAAAATAAAAATTAGTTTTCTATGCAAAATATTTTACATTAATTTTGTTTTACTAAGTAAAAAGTGAATTTTTAAATTGGTTTTAAACATTTTCTTTTTTTCTGGACTTAGTAAAATGTATATAAAGGTAACAGGTAACAGGTAACAAACTGTTAAAAATTCGTTTGTAAAAAAAAAAAAAAAATATACTTTGCTTAACCTTGGATATAAATATAAAACTCTATACTTAGATAATTAGATGTCAGATATTTATTGATTATATACCAGATTTACTTTGTATGGATATATGTATTATTAGAAAAGTGGTAAGAGTTATAGCTATATCTTGATCCTTTGTCAGTTTTATAATGTATTCCATTAATTTTGATAAAATTTCATCGGATGCTGAATCGGATAGAACTAAATTAAGGCGTTAAACTTCTCAAATTCTTATGTCTTCTTTTCAATAAAAGATATCCAATATTTAATAGATTTTTTTTCTAATCTTTGCAACTGAAATAATGTTTATATAGTTAATAAAGTCAGTATATATAGTTAATAGTGTTAGATATGTTAATGTTTTTTATTACACATATTCAATTTAAATAAAAAAACGTTTACGTTGAGTATCGTGAGTAAATAAAATATATATTAAGTTCTACATTTTGGTATATATAAATTACAGTTAATATATATACTAACACATAAAAGATATATTTAAAAAAAGAAAAGTAAAGACTCAGCATTTTTTCTTAGTTTTCTCGATCTCAAAGACCTACGAAAATATTCATATATTAAATTGATTCTATCAATCACAGTTTTTCTACTTATGAACACTTAAAAAAATCTCAAATTTCAAAAATATTTCATACCACTTAAATTATTTGAAATCGCTTTTTGTTTTGGACATTGTCACTTTATTTATACGAGTAAATTATAAAATAATAATCAGTTCGAGTTTCACAAAAATTATTAATCTAAACGGAAATGGAAATATGAGAGAACTCTTTGGAGACAGCTTTATATAATATTTCGAATCTATTAATATAAAAAAATAATTTATAAAATTGAATAAATATTCAGTGTTATATATCAACTGAAAACAAGAAAAGAATTTGCATCTACTTCAATAATAAGTTTTGAACCTTTTAATTGGGGAATCCATTTTGAAAGATATTATGACAAAATATCAAATTGTTATTTTTCTTTTATGTAAATTGGATATTCCATTTCTGATTTGAGTATAACGTTATATATATATATATATGACTATCACAAACTATTTAAACATTAATATGCACAACAGATCTTTATGCGTTGTCAGTTGAGTTTAATTTCAAAAAATTTAATTGGGTTACTATGTAAGTAAGCATTCGGCATAGCCCTCTGAATAATTTAGAAACTCGATTTTAACTGGCTTATGATTCATGCCAGAAAATGAATCGGCAAAGCAATTTCTTGGGTCTTGCAGTTAACTTAAAGAGCAAAAACCTGACAGAGTCAGAGAAAAATGATCAGATAGCATCCCAACAAAATGAAATGCCATAAAAATTAAAAAAGCCAAAAAAAAAAAAAAAATAAATAAAAAATAAACCATTTGCCAAGAACAGTGCAGATAAAGTTTTTCATAAGTTTATTTTTTTTTTTCGTTTTCATTTTGTTTAAATGAAGAAATTCATAAGATGTTTATTTCTTGTTGAAAGATTTCTTGTAATTCAAGTAAGTAGAGCTAAAGGATGAATTCTTTTGCAGTTGTTCTTCTGATTATAAAATATATATATACATATATATATCTCAGATATATACATACATACATACATATATAAATTAAACCGAATATGTGTTTGTATGTATCATAAAAGTGGCCATCAATGGAATGGATTTGTGGCTAAAAATGTGTCGCCCCCGCAACAATGGGATATTGGGAACCACCAACCATGGGGTTAGGTAGGTGTGCATGGGCGCACTTCACAACAGCGCTAATGTGACACTAAACTGATGTAATAAAAAAGCCGCTTATCGCGCTAACAAAGACCAAAGGCACCAAAAATAAAAAACTAAATACCTCTAAGACCCCAGACCCAGACAACAACAATATGAAATTTCAAACTGAGAGACAACCCAAAATGAAAAAAAAAATACACACACAAAATCAAAAAAGAAAAAAAAAAGAGCTCAGGCCCACGAACGTGGTGAAGAAGAGGGGGAAAAAAATTAAATCAAATTTCAAATAATACAAAAATGATTAAACTCAAGGCTTCGAAAAGTGGGAGAAATGAAAAATTGTGCAAGTGTTGAGAGAGGATCGACTACGAGTTACTTAGTAATTAAAAATATTATTAACCATATGATGCAAATTCTCATTCCTTTAGCAAAGAAAAACTAGGGATACAATTTTTAGTCCTTTGGTCCTATTTTAGGATCAACATGTTGCTGAAATCTACTGTATTTTTTCAGAGGATTATTAAATTTCAAATTGACCAACTTATGACCAACTAGGAAGGGGAAACTAGAAGTGATGAAATATATAAAAGATCATGGCGAATCTTGAAGAATCTTTAGAGAAATTATAGCACATTCTAATTGATCTCAGAATTCATGTGATTAAAGGAGACACTTAAACTCTATGACTGCTACACCAAATTGAATGTGTACTTTATGTACTTCTCCATCATTTTAACATACCCATTCAATCTAATGAGTACAGGGTATGCCAAGAATTATTCAAATTACTTTGAGCTGCCTTAATAACGTCACACAGACAGTGTCTTATAGAGGTCCGACACTTTGATATTCTGCTTTCAGGTGTCTAATTCGAATGTCAATGCCGTTTGGTCGAGAACTCGTCTAAAAATGAAATCAACTTACAAATTGAATAAAATAAAATAGTGAAAAAAAATAATCAAGTAACAAAAAATATATATGAAATAATTATGCCAAAGCAATCATTTTTTTTTTCCATAATTTCACTTGAAATATCAGCTATCTTTTTCTTCTCTCTTTCTCTACCTTCCTCTGTGTCTTTCCATTTAGTGAGGGAGGAGGAGTACGGGCGATTGGGGGGGGTGGTAACATGTTTCGATCAAAGTACTGACTCTCGATTCGGCCATCGATCAAATTCGAGTGCCCCGTACTTCAATTATGCGTAATTTAAAAGAAATTAATGTCGTGCAAGAAATTACTTTTTCGGCATATGAGTCGATCGAAAGATGGTTTGTTGTTGTTGTTGTACTTTAGTTATTGGTTGTTTTTTCTTTTTGGTAAAAACAACATTTAAGTGAGGCGAACGCGTAAAATATGTAACTGCATTCATGTCGGGGTACCCATAATCATAATACTTATATTATTGCCATTATATATGTACACACACACAATGCAGGTCGCACCCAAAAAAAAAAAAAGAAAACCGAAAAACCGAAAAATCAAAATAACTATATACTAAAGAATAATGTTTATTGTAAATTTTAAAGTCTTTATATTACAACATAACTTTTGGAATTCCTTAACAAAATAAAAGATAATGAAATGAACTATAACTTTGAAAATTTCTGCCAATAAAGTTAATGGAAAATCAGAGAAAATAATGAGATTATTTTACACATATTTCAACATGCTCGTTAATGCTTCGGTTAACTTTGTTACGTTTTAATGATTCTCGAAAATATACATATATTGCTAGAAATATTATTATTAACATTTAAGTTTTGAAATAACATTTTAAAATATCGTTTCCAATTATTGATAAATATTAAATATTCATATGGCATACATTATAAAGACTGAAAAAAGATATCAACTATAAGATCATTTATTTTATTTGGTATCAACTGGAAGTCTGATAATGGAAAGTCCACTTAAACATTTGAGTAAGGAAAAAATTCTGCTAAATAATTTAATTTCGCGTTTACTCAGCGTGTCATCAGGTTAGCCCCCCCCCCCTCACATTCACCGTAGATGTTAAATATTTTCCAAACCGTTTGGAATAATTGACTCAAATATTTTTACAATATAATTCAGTAAATTCTCTTGAATCTTTGAATATTGTAAGTCATAAGATTAATTCATTATTATTTTCCTTTTTTTTTTTAGTCTCCGTCGCTGCAAGTGTTCAGCTTCCCGAATAACACTTAGCACTCTGGATACCCTCGCTTTTACATTAGTTTTTTCCTTTATTTTAGCAGTCGACTCATGCGAATTTGATGCTTCCCGTAGTATTCTCCGTTTATCTGCTTGGGAAACTACTCGATTTTTTTCCCTTTTATAGTTCGTTCCATATTTCTCCTTATTTCGATGAAAATTGGATATAGTTTTCCAGTGCCTGCCAGTTTTTCGGCTATTTTGTGCGCGGACAGGCCCAATTCCGAATAAGCTTCAATCGTTAATTTTTATTCTACAGATTAAATTGATTTTTTTCCCATATTAAACGGTAAACTAAAGTAAATAACTGACTTGTGATATAAAAAAAAATTGGCGCTAACCTGATGACTCTAATGCAGTGTATAAATTAGCCTGATATGAACATTATCGAGAACATTTGGGAACTGTTGTCCAGAAGAGTATAAGAAGGGGGAAGACAATTTACTGGATCTAGGAGTATAGTTAAAGCAATTAAAAAAGTCTGGCCAAATTCAAAAATGTTATAATTCTTTACCAAATACTAGATAATGTTAAAATAGTATCCATCATTATTTAAGTTAAACAGTGCCTTCAAATTTTGTTTTATATAATAATATTGGTCAACCCTATTCAATTGAACCAAGAAAAATGATTATTTTTGGTTATGAAAAAATAATAAAAACTATATAAAAACAAAACAAACAGAACAAAAACTTTACTTTACTTTACTTTTTTTTATACAAGAAAATTTAATTTGCTTAAGTCGGAATAATAATTATAGAGATATAATGTTTCAAACGTAAAACAAAAGACAAAACCTATTCAGTTGAGCGGCACGGTATTATATATTATAAGTATATACAATTATAAATATATGAATATTTATATAATAAATTTTTCTGAATTTTTCCTAATGAAAAACTATATGTTACGGATATCTAAGTTTCAATTGCTTTAACTAATTTTTGCAAAACATGAGAACTATGATAATTATTATTGGCAAAAGTTTGCTCATGACTTTTCAGTTCCAATTTATTGCTATTTTTTCCATAACAAATATTTAAATATTCTTTTTTTAGCTTTAGGCGTAGTTTATAAACAATCTGAACCAGGTCACAACTTTATAGATTTACAGAAGCCAAAAGTCGAACATAAATCTGCAAAGCAATTAATATATATTACTGCTTACAGTATTAAAGCCATGATCCGGAATCAATGTTTTTATTACCATGAATAACAAAATTTATATATGAATAATGTATGCCAGTTTTAACATGTCAAAATATTTTTATTTAATCGATATTATAGTAAGACTTATAACTAAAACGAAACTTAAAACTGTAAGCTACGATTAAATTTGTATACATTTCTTTAATTGGATTTAGTTCAGGTCACTAACTAAAACAAAACTAAGAATTAAGTTATTTTGTTAGATATTTTAATTTGAGGTGAAGAATCAAACATGAAATAAAATCTGCAAATACTCCATTAGCTTATGTTAAGTAAATCTTAAATATTGATAATCTAATATCAAAAATGCTATAATATATCATATTTTTTTTGAATTTCAAAACGCATTAAGTTTACTTTTTCTCATTTGAAACATATGTAGATACTCGATATTATTTAAAATATATAATAAATATTATTTAAATATTAAAAGTAAAACAAAATCACAATAATGATCCCAACAAATTGATGTAAAATCGAAAGATATTGATAACATAATTTTCGTAAGCAATTAGTTTAAATATATATAGTATATATATTGATGCCAATAAATCTTGACTCGTACACTCATTTTTCAAAGACGAGGCATGACTTGATATCACGGTGGCAGAGTCAATTGCTTAACTACTTAGCTTTTACCCAAAAACAAAACAAGAAAGTGGAGAACAACAAAAAAGTGGAGAGAAAAAAAAATCCAGAATAACCCTCAATTATGATATATATATTTATTACAAGAGAGCACTTCAAAAACCGTTGGAAGGCAGAAGGATGGAATGGTTGATGCGAGTCCTTTGTATGGATGATGATATGTTCCTCTGTGGGCCAAACATCCTACACATACCTACACACACACACACACACACACACACACACAGTCTGACAGTATAACAATAAAATAAAGTGCAGTTAACACATGACTTGGCGCAAATAGTGTCACATTTTGATAAATGACACTCGTTTGTCAAACGGGCACCAATCCAGACATACTGGCATCCAGACGTAGTTGGTCGGCATCGCAGATAATATTGCGGCTCGTCGCGAGAATATGGCCCCTCTCACTTTCTGGTCTGACTGAAAAATTACCCCCAAAAAAAAAAAAGTATATATATATATATATATAAATATCGTTTAAGCCAAAAAGTGCCTTGTCAAACGCAAAGTTAAGTTCGTCAGACCTTCGCTTTGGGGCGAAGGTGTTCAAAATGTTTTACACCACGCCTCAGAATATATATATATACATATATATATATGTATAAAAAGGAGTCCCAAGAATTGAACTCTTGACGGATGGACTCGGACAACCGATTCATTGCTGTTGCTGCTGCTGCTGCAGCTGCTGTTGTTGTTGTTGTTGTTGTTGTTGGACAGCTTTATTATGTCTTAATTCGTACTCTGGGCGATTTAGGCGACAGCCACAAAAAGAATATGGCCAAGCCCAGATTTAAGAGCAACAGTGGGTCAACTTTCCTTTCGTTTCGGGGCGTGTAATGTATGTGGTCGCTGGAAGTTTGGTCCAAAAGTTTACGAAAAAAAAAAAACCAACAAAAAAAATTGAATTTAATTTGCCGAGCGAGCAAATTAATTTCCCACATAATGCGTGGGGGCCAGGCATTTTTCTCTGTAATTTCTTAATATTAAATGCAGAAACATGAACGAAAATGAAAAATAAAAAACAAATAGCATGGAATGGTGTGTGTGCGAGTATGAGTGTGGCATAGTGGCATTCTTTTTCATTAGGTGGTCTTTTCATCTCCTTGCCACCTCTTCAGTGTTGTGGGCGCGGCTGTTGCATGGATGAAACTCTTCATTTACCGCTAGAACTTCGACGACGAGATCATCATCAGCCGATGGCATCGCCTGGCAAGAGGTGTAACCATAAAGTGAAAGAACAAGTTCTTGCCCCCTGCCCCCTGCCCCTCTTGCTATACAAATATCTTTCTTCTTTTACCAATAACAATTACAAACACTTAACCAAAAGCCACCAAAAAAACAACATGGAAATATTTAGTTTTTATACACTACGGGAAAATGGGTATATTGACTAGGAAAACAAAACATAAAATTTATTTTCAACTGTTCTGCGATTGTTTACTATTCGATGTTCAGTATAAATACAAAAATCATAATAAAATAAATCAAATATCATATAAATGGGTTCAAGTTACAGTAAAAATAACTTCCTATATGTCAGATAAATATATACTGATGTAGACTTTAGAATAAATCAATTAAACAAATAACTCTTAGGCATTAGAAAACTTTCTTTTAATATTGGGTGATCTATATCTGTTGATTGTTCAAAAGAACACTATTTCAGTTCAAAATTTTACTTGGAAATCTTTATCTTAAATCTCTATTTGAAAGATGTTTTTATTTAAGTATACAAAATATTTTGCTGGAAAAATTTTTGTTCTTAAATCATTTATTATAAGGGCATTGGTATCTTTATATATGAACAAAAAACTATTAATAATAAATATTTATATTATTAAAAAATAAGTAAAATTAAACAGAAATGATCATACAAAGATTTTTTCATATATTTTTGATAAAAAAAAGCCTAAGAATTTCAAATCCGTAAATTCATTCCGATTGATTAAAATTAAAATCATTGAAACTAATCGCAAGCTAAATGAAAGGACACAAAAACTTCGCCACTATTTAAGTTAACTCGGCCTTTTTGCATTCAATTTTCAGGTTTTTTGGGGCGTGGCAAATGCAGGTTAGAGTAGAGACTCATATACAACAAAAAACTGGCATTGCCTGAACCCAAGCAAAAATTGTTAAAACAAACTAGTTTACTAAACCAAACAATTGATGAATTTCATAAATAAATTATGAATAAATTTCCTTTGATTTCTCCGAGTGTAATTTGGAGTCAATAGTTGCCAGAGCATTTAAGCTTCTGTGCAATAAAATTGACTTTATTTGTGCATATATATATATATATAAGTATGTATATATACATATATATGAATATAAAAAGCAAACTGGAACAAACTAATACGGTAGACATTTAAAGCACAATGCATTCGACCATTTGATAGTCTATAAATTGATGCCTTAGGCTAGACCACCCCCCACCCCCTAACCCCCTCTCTGCTCCATCCCACCGATCTATGCATTGTCATTGTACAATGCGGCGTATGAGCAACGTGTTAAAAATAAACAGTTGTAAAATTGAGCGCAACTAATCCAACTTCATGATAAATTATGACTTAAATCAGCTTTTGTTAAATTTCAACTCATCATTAAGATGAAGAAAATATAAAAAAGAGGGAATTTAATAGTATGTGAGAGGTGTCACAGGTTAAATACTCTCAACTTGTACAAATTACATATCTACCAATAGATATACACACGTATATATATATATATATATATATATATATATATATGTATATATATGTATGTGTGTGTTTGGAAAATGTGAATAGAAAAGGTCTCTAACACAGACACATACAAACAAAAGGCTAAGTGGATAAACATAATCGTGTTGTAGGAAAATGAAAAACTTTATAATTTATATGCAAGTGTGAGATGGCTGGCAGGGTGTACAGGTAAAGGAGGGAAGGGGGAAGTAATATTGCTGCCAGTTAAATCTGCAACATGATATGCCAAATTTTCCTATTGCCCAAGAAAAAGGTTGTGCACTGAGCAAAAGTTCGAAATGGAAACAATCCATACTAATGAAATATATAGAAACAATACATTTTGTTTAAAATAAATTAAAATCAATTTTATCATTTCCTAAAATTATACTGTGGACGATAAAATATTTTAAGAATCTCCCTGTAATCTCCCTACATATTTATTCTATTATCATTAATTTATTTAAGTATAAATAATTAACAAATATTTGTAAATCTTTTTAAAATGTTTCTCATGTTCTACATATTTCTTTGTATTAATCAAACTTGTAACTTAAGTGATTTTTTTTTATTAGCTCTCCAAATACAAAAAGTTTTAGGCATTTATTCTGTTTAAAGAACGTAAAGAAAAACTTTGCTAATTATTTTACAATTAAATAAATAGTTTGTCAGATCTTAATCCCAATCTAGATCTGCATATCTACAATCTTACTTATTCGCTACACTTTCGATTTAGATTTAAAGATCCTTCACACTTTCTTAGATTTTCAATCACTCTATAGATTTCTATTAAAGTTTTCTTTATTATGGAAAAGCTTACCCTATGTATTTACCCTTTTACCCTAAAGAGAAAGAGGGGAACCTCCAAGTCTGGAGAAATTTGTATATATCCAAGAGAAAGGTTTCCACTTAGGTACAAGATAAAAATTATTAAATTAATTTTCATTCTATGAGATTTAAAATATGAAATAGTAAAGCAAATATCTTCTTGTTTCATAGTAGCTGAAGAAAATCCCAAGAGATGACTTAAATATTTTATTTTGCAATTAAATTTATATACTTTTTTGGCAAATTAGTTAATGAAATTTTCAAATATTGGAATCACTGAAATTTATCTATAAATTCTCAAAAAAACAAGGGGTTTTAAGCACTTAGTGTTGATATACATTTACCTCCATCAAAGAGAAGCCTTTTCTATCACTCTTGAAATGCATTTCTTCAAGTGTATGTACATCATTATTCGAATACAAAAACACATAATTCTCTCAGTGTCTTTGGTCCATTCACAAAATGAAAAGCGCATCCTAAACGCTTAAGCTAACAAAATGCAGCATTTTTCTAAACAACATGCAGTCAGGCAGCAACGACATAATTTAGACTTTTCACCCAGCTATGGGGGACAACTCCATCTATTTTATCCAACCGAATCCCCACCCACTCTGCTCACCTACTTTATGCTCCCCTTGTGCCATTGTCTGGGTGAATTAAGTGCAAACATTAGCAGCATATACATAAAAAAAAGATGCCACAGAAGAAGCTCATGATGATGATGATGATACATAATGATAATTACAAAGTAGATGATGATGATGGAGATGGAGATGGAAATGGAGATGGAGATGGAGATGATGATGATGATGATAAAGATGCTGTTGGGCGTTGTTTCCCTTTAATACCCTATAGACTTTACACCTAGGCAAATGGAACGTGACAAAGCTTTTTCTCTCTCTCTGCTGCTCTTGCAAATGATGATCAATCATTTTGGGATTAAAATTCCTTGTGGTGTTTTGTCACACATTTGTTGTTGCACAGACATACACACACACATACAAACTCACACACACTCATGAGATATATATCACATTGTTTTCAATGTTGTGTTGTCGTCATCAATATAAACTTTGGCTGGTATTTAGCATAAAAAAGTCTTTCACTGCAACACAAGCGACACAAGACACGGGCCCTCAAATGTGTTGCAGGTGTCGCCGTTTCACTAACAAATCTACCCAAAGCACATATGTGTATATATATAGTACCAATAGATAGATATATGTATATATATATATATATATATTTGTATATGGCTAGCTAAAGTGTTGCCTGACAATATTTTCTCGTTTGCTTGATCTTCTTCTCAGTTTTTGCTTTTGTTTCTCTATTCTGGCCTTTTCTTTTAGACTTTTGTTGTTTCTGTTGTTGTTGTTGTTGTTTTTTTTGTTCCTGTCTTTTTTTTCGTTTTTTTTTTTTGGTTTTTTACTGAACGATTCTCACGTTTGTTCCCCTGACAAGTGGATTTAGCGGCATTGATGTATGAGTTTACAGATAGTTTCCACTTTTTACTCCGCCAACGTTTATTTTGGTTGCATATTTTTTAAAAGGTGAGTGATGCTGTTAATGGCCGGCAATTAATATTGTATTTGCCATGCATAACAATTTGGAGCATTGAGTGAAACATTGTCTCTAATCTAAAAGATACTTTTCAATCTTCTCTCTGTCTCTCTCTCTCTCTCATCTTCTGTTTTAAGATGATAAGTTGAAAGTTTTGGCATGAAATATTCTGATGTTTTTCATTAAGATATTGTGTCTTTTATTGATTGGATGATCTTTTGTATAATTTTATCTTTAAAAGGGAACTTTTCAATATATTACTATATATTTATATATATATATATATATATATATATATATATATACCTCTATACTATATGTATACTACTTTTGTCTTCAAATTATTGCAATTATTTTTAAATATTTCTCAGTCTTATAATAAATTTAAGTTAATCAATATTCCTATATCTCTCACCGATTATTATAAATTTGTATACCCTTGCAGAGGGTATATTAATTTTGGTCAGAAGTTTGCAACGCACAGAAGGAAGCATCTCCGATAAAGTATATATATTCTTGATCAGCATGAATAGCCGAGTCGATATGACCATGTCCGTCTGTCCGTCTGTCTGGATCAACAGCTTCTTCTCCGAGACCATAAGAGCTACAGAGCTGAGATTTTCAGCATAGGCTCCTTTTTGCTGCAGGCATTGTATATCTCGGAATCATCCCGATCGGACGACTATATCATATAGCTCCCATAGGAACGATCGGTCATGAATAAGCTTTATCCTCAATAACTCTGTTGTTTTTTAACCGAATGCCACGAAATTTGATATTTGTGAGTTTAATATGCTTTTTGATACTTCAACCAAGTTTGATCAGAATCGGTTGGCTATATCATATAGCTCCCATAGGACCGATCGGTCATGAATAAGGCTTATCCTCAATAACTCTATTGTTTTTCAACCGAATGCCACGAAATTTGATATTTATGAGTTTAATAAACTTCTTAATACTTCAATCAAGTTTTATCAGAATCGGTTGGCTATATCATATAGCTGCTATAGGAACAATCGGTACAAAAAAAAATTTTGTATGAAAAATTTTTTTCCTCAGGCTCAAAATTTTAAATTTGTAAATTTGGTATGTTTAATTTACAATAATGCTTCTGGTGAATTATATAGAGAAAATCTGCAAGGGTATACGAACTTCGGCACAGCCAAAGTTAGTCCATCTTTCTAGTTTTATATCAAACTTTGTAATGTAATTTTAAAATATTTTTGTATTATGTTTTTTTCATTGAGAATATTTCGTTTTAATTTGAATTATTCTATCTTTAGGTGATATTGATTAAAATTTTATATTTGATTTCTTCAGCTTGTTTATTTTATTCACATCAAATAATTATGCATTATTTTTTCTTCTGGTAAAATATTTTTTTGTTCATTTTTATTTATTCTTTATTTATGTATAAAATTTATTAAAATTTTATTAATTTTTTTTTAGATAAAAAATTTATTAAAATTTTTTATTTTCTTTCCTCAGTTTATTTATTTCGTTTACATCATGAACTTTGAAATAAATGGATTAATTTATTTAAACTTCATATCAATTAATGATCAGCTTTTTGTAATTACAACCCTTAAATTCAATATTTCGAAATATCAACATAATATAATAATATCTAAAAATATAATAATATTAACAAATATCTTATAGTTTGTATATTGGATATTTTTCTACATTTAGATATTTGAAATAGTATCTTTTTAACAGATACTTATAGATAGATAGACAGATAGATGATCACTTGGATTTGTTAATAATATCGATATGATTCTTGTTTTATAGCTAGACTTACTTTTGATTTAATCCATGCAAGACTTGTCCCATAAATTTTCCTATTTATTTCAGCCCACCAAATATCATAAATTTTTCAATCATAAATAAGCCACGGTCTAATGCCTGAGCCAAGTGAGTCTGGCTTTAAGCTGTGCAATGAACGATTTCATAACCAATTATTATATAGATTTATGCACAAGGCCTCACACAACCCCCACACTACCCTCCTTCCCCTCCATTCTACTTATCTTATGGAACGACTAGAGCTGGTAGAGTCTGTCTGTGTGGGATTAAAATTCAGATTGGTTCAATTTATGTCACGACTAACTTTGACTAACTTGAACCATATAAAAATTTACAATTTTAAATGGTAATTGTTAAGAAAATTAAATAGAGTTAATAAATACAATAAAGTTAAGTTCTTAAAGAGGAAAAACAAAAAACAGAATTACATTTCCGGCATAGGAAACAAAATAATGGCAAAATAAAACACTTCAACAGGTAGAAAAGAGATTAAAGGAGTAAGCGAGGGTCGGTCAAGGGGTTCTTCTTACAGTTGTAAAAATTGTCATGATTTACAGTTTGCACTTTTTACGATGCCGGCGGTTGCCTCGAGCGGCTCTTATATTAGTTTAGAATTATTTGGAATTTTACTAAGCAAGAAATATTTTTCAAAATAATTCTGCTCTCCCCCTTTCTTCCCCCTCCTTTTTAGTTGTCGCCCGGCTTCGTTCTTTTAACTTTTCTTGGTGTTTTTTTTTCTCTTGTCTCGGTTAATTTTATGATTGGCTTTTATTGCCAGCGAGCGGGCATTTCCTTTACAATGGTTCAAACACGGTGGCAACAACTGGCCATCAAAAGAAGTGCCAGTTTTCGGTTTGAACTTGCCCTCACAGTAGCATCTGTGAGTAGGTTTCGGTTTTTGTTTGCTTTTTTTTCTTTGGTTTTTTTTTTTTTTTGATGGACCGCCTCTGATGTAATTAAAATCATTTATTGGCATATTCCAAGCTCGATTTGGTCTTGGCTCACGTAACCCACATAAAATTCAAACAGAAACAGAAACAAACAAACAAACAATCTGTTGGCCAACATTGTCGCATTGCGCATAAAACATTTTCATTTCAACTTACATATATCTATGTATATATGTATGTATTTGTATTCTTTATATGTGTTTTTTTTTCTCATCACACACATCATGTAAAATTTTCACTTAAAATTCACACTTGATACACAGAAGGAACATTTATCATTTCGCTTAGATCTCTCATGTCGAGACTTTTGCCTTTTTAGAGCTTTCAAACCAGGCCTAAAAGTGTCGTCGTTGTAGTATTTGTGGCTTTTAAGGTTTTCCAACTCGTTTTTATCTTTTTCTCTATATCCATGTCTCTATATGTGTCTCAGTGTGTTTGTGTGTGTGTGTGTGTGTGTGTAAGTGTGTTTCCTATGCTTTTCGCATCTTTTGATTTATTTTCAAGTGCTTCGTCGTCGTCGTTTGTTTGCCAACCTAATATTGTGATAGAGATCTGCGGTCAGTGTCAACTAGAGCGGCCAACTTCCAGGCTTGTCACACTCATCCACACACACACACACACAAACACACATACATACACACGTTTGTGTACGCTTCATTAGAAGTGTCGTAAAAACCAAACTGAAATTGTCTACAATACTATTCTTACAATTTATATATATATATATATATATATATATACTTATATATATGTATGTAACATTATATCATATGAGTTTCTCACGCAACTATGATATTGTGAATATAGTTGAAAATTTTATTGGATAGATGTCATGATAGTTGAATTAGATTTACTCCAGAGACGTGTCTGACTATATGAGTTATAGCCAAAGGAAATAGTGACCCCAACTGACGAGGATTTTTTTTTTTTTAATAGTTATCCATAACTGTAAACAATGATTCCTCTACGATGAACTCTAAGTAGAAGTTCCAGCGGAAAGAAGGTGGAACAGAAGGTAAGCGAATCAAAAGGCAATAACCTTTTCGGATACTATCTTCAACTTGATAACTGCGTTTAAATCTTTAAAACAGAAAGACTCTTTAAATACTATATACATACTTGAAATTATAGAATAGTTCTCGATTTTACAAGAGAGCACTGGCTTAAAGTTAAATTTTAACTTAGTCCACATTTATTTTATTTATTTTATCTGAAAATCTTCCAAATTTACTAGAACATAGTTCAAAAATTCCACGCTCAAGCAATTTTCGAAATAATTTTTTTTTTAACTAGGATTACCTAACCTTATCTATGTAATTATTTCCGAAACAAAGTCCATTAAGGCGTCTAAAGTCTTTCAAAATTTTCATCACCAGAGAGAAGGGAATCCCCTCTCATGGACTAACCTTATTTAACACAGTGTTTGGTATCAGATATTGCCAATACGGTCATAAAAGACCTAATCTTATAACCTAACCGTACCTAATCTACTATATCAGAAGAGAACTTTGCTGATCTTCTAACAACATTTGCCATTTCCAGTATCAAACAAAGAATATAATTTTTGGAATTTTGACTTTAGTTGAACTAACCTTATCAAGCTTTTACATTTAGTATATGTATATTTCAAATAAATTTTCTGATCTATTTAATATAGTCCCAAGATTATTTCTAGAAGTCAATGACTTCTTAACTTTACCTAATATTTAATTTTAGAGATTCTACTTGGATTATTTATTTCCATTTATTGTGAGCTCCAAGGGAAATTTTTTTCAATTGTTTTTACATTTACTTTAAGCGGGAACAAATTAATTTTTAAAATAATTATTCACACATTAAAACAGCAAAACCAATTCATTAAAATTGAAATCTATGGACACTAAAAACATTTTTCAGATTTTCTATAACATGTTTAAAGTTCTTCAAAGTTTAATTTGGATAAGTTGTAAGTATAAATTTTTATAATTTAATTTTATATATAACAAAATTTATATAGTTTTCCTCATACCCATCAGAGATGAAGATAATATTGGAACAACAACTCCTCCAAGACTAGCTAAAAATAACGTTAACAGTCCTAAATTTCCAGAAAAAGTTATAGCCAATAAGTTGGAAACTTTTGGATATTTAAAATCCAGAGCAGAGTTTTATGTGGCAACTTTAATAATGATTTCCTTGGCAATTGTTCTCGAATTTTAGGATGAAAAGTGTGAAGATTATGTGTCATTGCATTTTACTGATGTTTTTCGAATATCAATTCACAAATTGTAGGATTAAAAATTTTTGACTTTGAACTGAGACCGCTAAACAATTGTATAGAATAATGTGGAAAACCTCAAATGCACCGTTAGAAAAGTTCATTTTGGGTATTGTGGCAACCAATTGTTCAAATGTCGGCCCTTTAACGCAAAGTATGACAAAGTGGTCAACATTAACGCTTTGTATGCATCAAAAAACACACATGTACATACATATGTATAGATGTATATAGTTAAAGAAAAGAACCCAAAAAAAAAAAGAAGAAAAACAAAAAAAAAATTATGACAATTTCATTCGAAGAACCACTTCGTCAATGTCAGACTGACGAACCCAAAAAAAAAAAAAAAAAAAACAAAAAGTGTATATATGTATATATCTTTCTTTTCGGGATTGACTTTGGGTTGTCCCCATCTTTTACCCTTTCCCTCTAATACCTGTTTTGTAACAAGTTCTGTAAAAGAGTTGTCGCATTTTGTTATTTCAAATGTAATGAACAACAGACGCAAAGAGGAAAAAAAAAACAAAAAACTAACCAAAAACCAACTAAAAAAGCGAAAAGTTGACTAGAAAACGTGTAAATCTTTGGTGGACTCTGACACAATGCCTAATTGGTAGAGCCCTATTTCTGGGAACATGTCTTAAGACAAAACTCTAGCAAAACTTGCAGCTGAAAGTCATAAAACATGAGTGGAATATTACATACTATATATATATATATATAGTATATGTTGTAGCAGCTCACATTACATTAAAGTCCAAACTTGTACCATATAAGCACATGGTGTGTGGTCCAAGAGGTCAAATGGCTTGACACTCTGCAAAACTTAAGCTCAACAATCAATAAAGTCGAAAGCAGAAAACTAAAAGTGAAACTTACCCAAGGAAATCTGTTGAACTTCTGCGGCTTAAAGAAAACTCTCCAAATAGCAAAAAAACGAGCTACAAAAAAATTAAATGATTTGCACTTTTTTTTTGCTTTGGCACAGAATGGTCCGATTTCAACATAAAGTAACTATCAATAAGGAAACAATATCTCACATGGTGCTATAAATGGAATGTTTTGTATTTTATTGCATAACTATTTCAATATTTATATCCATGTTTTTAATTAATTTAATAGTTTAATATGGGCACACTTTAATCCGCGATAATAAAGAAAATTAATTAAAGTAAAACAGTGTACATTTTTTATTAATCTTTAAACTTATAAAAAATTTAAATTTTAATTTTTCTGAACATAAATTCTATTAAATTCATGTATTCGACAATTAACTTCTCACTAATTATACCCGGAATCCATCGGGTATGTTTAAGTCGCTAAAATGTTTGTAACTGGCAGAATGATATATATATATATATTTATGATCAACATGTTGACGAAATTTCATTCAAATCGGACAATAACTATTGGATATTCGAATTAATGTTTTGTTCTGAAATGCCAACTCGGCTAATATAAGTGAGTGAGATAGCATGCGTTCGAAACTTTTTTATGCAAGCAGCATAAGTTTCTCCAAGCAGTATAAGTTTCTGCAAGCAGTACAAGTTTCAATAATTCATTTGCTGCTGCGGCTTGTTAAGAGAATTTTAATAACATATTTTATATTCAATGGCGAACTCTAGCGAGAAGTTGAATATCTATATCTCTATATTTTTATAGGGTATACACGACATGTTTATTTCATTATATTATACCCTCTACATGGGTTTGAAAACTTGCTCGTCTGCTTGGTTTGCAAAATTAAATTAAATTATATTGAGAAGCAAAAAGTGTAATATAATAACATAACATGATAAAAAGTGCAAAAGAAACAAATGTTTATTCTTTCTTTTTCCATCAAAAAACAGCATAAGCATTTTCACAAAGAGCATTTTAAAATTTATGGACTAATGTCAACTATTAAAGATTTCTGGATGTGGTCAAAATTCATCTCTATTACCAATTCATTTATTATTATAGATGGCTGTAATCTGGAAAGATTATCGGAAAAAAAACGAAATAAAACAATGACCTTATTTTATACACATTATATAATAAATATAATTATATACATTATAAAATAAATTATAAAATAATTATACTAATTATATGTATAACATTTTGTATCGTTTTGAATTTTCAAAATGGAAGGGATTATTTATTATTTTTCTAGCTTTTTCTTGATTTAATATATAGAAAAAAGGGAGACTAAGGTTGCAAAAGAGATTAGATTAAATACAACCATGAGGATTAAACAAAAAAATCTACAAACAAGAATAGTGGTGAAAAAAACTATAAAAGAAAAATAAATTACAAAGAAAAATTGATTGAATATGTAAAAATTTATTTGAAATTTTTTATTTCCTTTACAAATTTAAGTTTATTATTTTCAATCAAAAGTCTTCAAAGACCATATCGCTCCGTTATATAACAACAGCAAAATCAATATAAATCTATAATAATAATTCTTGATCAGGTTTCTGATTTACATTCAACTGGCTAAAAACAAACGATCATAAACAAATTTTTAATAAAACTACAAAAAAATATATCTATCAATGTTTATATACCCAAACTAATTTCATTTAAAAGAAATGAATTGCTTTATTTTAAATGATATTTAGTATCGATTAAAAATGGCAATATCATATTAGTACCTTCTAGAAATGACCATAGATATCATAAATTGCTTTTATATCGATTGTGAATTTTAAGTGATAATAATATTGATTATTTTTATAGCAAATTGATTTAATATTATGTAAGAGAATTGAATTGCCTCCACTGTGCAATCCAAACATGTCGCTGATGATTGGTTTGGTTACCTGGTTACTTTTTGGTAAGAGCTTAAGGCCAAAACTTCTCCATCTTCCACCTTATATTGCCTCTTGCCATAACCAAAAACCAACAACTGAACTTGTTGTGGAGCTGTATTTGTGTGTGTGTGTGTGTGTGTGCAGCTATCAAACTGTCAAAAATTATGACATTTGAAATTTCACGTAACCGGACAAGAAAAGTGAAGCCAACCCGAGATATCCGTGAAAAGCTAAAGCCAAGTGTTTCAAGTGTCAAGCTAAGCTGCTGCCGCTTTGTAGTTGCTGTTGGCTGATGTTGCTGTTGCTGGTGGTTGTTGCTATTGCGCTGGTGGTTGCTGTTGCTGATGTCTGTCTTGAAATTCATACAAATTTTCAATTACAGTTCGTGCCAAAACGCAAGAGATCAAATTTTCAGCTCAACTTTGCATTTGGTTGTAGTACATACATACATATCCCACCATCCATCTATCCCACCATACATACAAACGTGTCTGTCTCTCTGTCCGTCTGTCTGTCTATTTAAGAAGGCTAAAATTCAGAAAAAAAATCTCTATATATATATATATAAACATGAAAGAGGCAACATTGAAATTGTTGAGCATGAATTGTGCCTCATATTACAACAATAAGACAAAGTCTAAGTCGTTTCTTTTGCCACAGAGCTCAGACACACGCGCCAAAAAAAAAAAAAAGAAAGAAAGAAAAAAAAATATATATAACAAAAAAATTTAACGAAAATTCTGTTTGCCACTTTGCAGAGCAAAAGAAATCGTCGTCTGAATGAAACGCCAGTTTCCCATTGTTTTTCTCAACTGTATGCAATGTATATATGTATATATATATATACATGTATAGTAAACGTATGAAATCAAATAAAGTTTGCTAGCAGGCAAATTTGAATATGAAACCCAAGCAAATAGCACGAAATGAAATTTCCAAAAAGTTGATTTGGCGTTAAAATATATATATATGTATATTTATATATAGAAAGGTTTTTTGTTTGTTGTTGTATTTTTGTCATTTAATTGAAATTTAATGATAAGGCATTTTATTTTTCACAAATATATGCAAAGGCAGGCATATCGGTTTCCTTATGCCACTTGGCAAAATTGCGAATGACTCATTGAATGAGTAGATTTTGAATATTTATCTGAAAAGAAGGCAATCACAAAGGCATTTTGATTGAACAAAGTATAGCAATGTAGGGACACAGATGATGAGTAATGGAATCGATATGTCATTGTTCAAATTCAAGTTGAGGTGCGTCTCCTTTTGAATTAATTTATATATTATATTACATGATCAGTAGCAGCAGCTACATTCCACCAGATGATGAACAAGTTCAATTGGTTTTTAATTTTTAGATTATGAGACGATATTTAGTGAAGAAAGATATATTTCTTTCAAAGAACGGATTTTACTTCTTATGTATATTAAGTCAATTTTTCATATAAGTTATGACAGTTAAAACGTAAAGAAACATACAGATATCTAGCTTAAACGATTAATCCTATGATCAATTGATTGTACTTGAAAATTTGACAAAAATCTGGGACTCTGATGCAAATTCTTCCATTCCATTCTTCCTAAACTAAAAAGTTTTAATTAATACATTTAATTATTATTATATTTCCGTCATAATAATAAAATGTTAAATTTTTTAAAGTATTTTGAAAGGCAAGGTATTTGGTATAATATTATTTTAACAACTTTAAGAAGTTCCTATAAAAAAATTTGATTTCGCATTTGCTGAAAACTTCCTTAAGTAATTTCATTTGATACACTTAAAGTAAATGCAAAAAAGAAAAATTTCCTTAACTAAAATTTTTAAGACACTTTGAATAAATACAAAAAAATCATTTGTTATATATTAATCATTTTGCAATCACACAATAAGCGAAAAAGTCAACCCCACACACACATTGCATTCAACTTTTGGAAAATTCTCATTAAATATTAAAAAAATATGTGCCACATTATTTTGATGATTTGAATGTATTTCTAAGTCGACGGAAGTTATATTTCTATATATCGGCAAAAATAGGAAGAAAAGGAAGAAAAAATGGAGCTTAATTATAATGCCTGTGAAAGATTATAAATTGATTATAAATTATTAAATAAATGTCGTTTTATATAATTTTCTATATTGCCAGGATCTGAACACAAAAACAGAGACAAACCAGTTAAGATTACACCTGATTGTTTTAAAATAAGCTATAATAATAATAGTTAAAATATATATTATTCTAGTTTATTATAACTGTAAATTAAATCATTGTAAGCTATATATTTATACATACACAGACAACTAATCATAATTTTTAATGCATATCATAATCATAATTCATATTGCAATTGTTCCATTAATATTTGCACTATATTTTAAATCAGTTATTCTTATCATTTTTTTTCATCTAAACACACAATTTCTTTAATTAAATATAGCCAAATAAAATCGCCCTCCAGATCTATTTTCAAATGATTCAATTTTTTCAATAATTTATCTACTTTGGGGCAGGGGTATGGATGGATTTACTATACAGTTATTTTACAATTATTTTTCTTGGTATTCGTAGCGCATTCACTAGTCGGCGCAACACACTTCCGTTTGATTTTACTTCTTTTTTCCACACTTTTGAAATCTGATATTCACCAATTTCTCGACTCGATATGAAATTTTGCTCTTTTCAATCACATTGCGTGTGCTTTTTGGTTGCTCCCGTCACCGTTGCCAGAGTGCCCCTTCCCCTCCCCCACCCACCAATACCAATTCAGCAAAAAAGTAAAAAATAGAAATGCTGATAACTAGGCAAAAAATAAAAAATAAAAATAAAAAAGGAAAAAAAAGAACACCTCAGTGGCTTCCACATCGGTGAACGGGGAACTGTGAAGCTGACAACGCAATTTTTGCAGGCGGGTGAGAAAGAAAGGTGTTTTTCAAATTGGTTCATTGTGCTTGAGGGTGGGTAGGTAACTCTCTCAATCGTCTGGTTTGTCCAACCAACCAACCAACCAACCAAGCAAGCCTTATTGAAATTGAAATTGTATTGAATGAAATTGATTTGAATTGAATTGAATTGAATTGATTTATTTGTTTGTTTGCGTTAAATTTGCATATAAGTGCGAAATAATTGATTAGAAAGTGCTTGTCGTCTATCCTCATCCACATAATTTACTTACTCATGAATGTGAAGCAGCGGTTGGTTACACTTTCGCTGCCATCATACGAATTCATTCAAAGAGATGAAGGAAACCGAAAAGCCGCTTTAAATTGTACAGATTTTCTTAAGAATTTCCCAAAAACGCAACAAATTGTTATTGAAGTGTGAGCGGAAAATGTTGAGGAAAAACTTGAAAAACCAAAAAAAAAAAAAAACAAAAATTAAATAAAAAGCGGCAGAATATCTGTCCAAACGACCGCACTGCACAGCTGTCAAGCACTCGAAATAATTTTCGTGGAAATGTTTCAGACGAACAAAAAAAGTAGAAGAGAAAAAAACTAGGGAAAACTTTTTTTCATCGCCACGCAAAGTTCTTTTGTTTGAAGGCCAGGAAAAATGTGTGTGTGTGTGTGAGTGTGTGTGTATATGGCCGGCGAGTAGGCCAGTTTTCGACACTTGCCCAAGTGTGAACGGGTACGAGTACGGGATCTAGTGTGTGAATAGAGGGAGAGGGGAAACGGGGATTGACTGTCTGACAGCCAGTCTGGGCCAGCTAACAATTTGTTTTCCCCACTTACACTTTAACCTTTTCTCTATTTAAGAGGACCAGTCAAGTCGGCATGGCATAATTTCGGCAACTGTGTAAAGTGAAAAGGCAGGAGAGAGAGTGAGAGGATAGGGGGCGGGGGGGTATGTTAAGAGAGGGAATGGCTGCTGTGATCGAGCTCCAACTTGTCACTTGGTTTCTTATGAAATACATCAGCGGCAAACAAAAAAAAAAAAAAAAAGGAAAAAAGAAAAGAAAAAAAGAAGAGTAGACGACGACTAGAGAAAGAAACAAAAAACACAAAAAAAAAAAGAAGAGATGATGAGAAGGAGGAGTGGAAAAAAGACTTCAAGTGGTTTGTCAGCAACATTTCAAACAAAGCGTCGGCGATGGCAACTCTCCAGCTAACAGCAGCAACTCTCCTCAGTGACAGCAGCAACGAGTTAAGAGAGGGGAAGGGGAATTGTGGGGGGGAAACCTTGTTTGCATCCTCTAACGACAACATCGTCCGACAATGCAGTGCATTTTGTTCACACCACACACACAAACAAACACACTCAAAGAGACACACACATTTGTCTTAGCCATTCTCCCCCTTAGGGTCCATGTGGCATATAGAACACTTCGACATTTTCAGTTGGCATCCAGAAAAAGCACCCACTATAACCCACCCCCCCTCCAACCATTCCTCCTAAAGCTCGTAAAGCAGAATGAATAACACTTCTCGATGGGATTTGCCGCAAACCAAAGCCAAAATAGTTAACCAGAATCCTATAGAAGCGAAATCTTGTCAACAAAAAAAGAAAAAAACACGTTCAACTTATATGTACATATATAATCAGAAAATTTACATATATACATACATGTATTCCTATATCACAAATTTAGAAAAATTGGTAAAAATTTGCAAGCAAAAAAGTTGAGAAAAAGTTAGTTGAAGAGATATTCGAAACGAAAGTGAAACATAAAATTCGAAATGTTTTATTTAACAATAAAGAATCATCTTGAAATTTAATATTATAATTTCAGAGTTAAGGCTAAAGGACTCTGTTTTAAATATTTTGAATTATAAAATTTTATTTACTACATTTAGTTTAAGGCCTAGTAGCTATAGCCAATATAAAAATTGGCTGTTAATTGCAATTGTAGAATATTCGAAATTAAACTAAACACTTAGGCAGGAGTTAATATATTGTTTGGATCCTTTTCCTATATTGCCTACTTTAAATTATTATTATATAATATAATATATATTTGTATTTTCCAAATAATTGCATTCAACAAAACAAAATTGATCAAAATATATATATCTAGATGTATCTATGTATTTATATATATTCATACATAGATGTACATATATTGCGATATATACGTTTATCTCCTATTTCGGTTTATTACTTAAGGGGCCATTCAATTACATATTTCCTATAATCGATATATATGTATTTATATATCCTTCTTAGGAATTTAAAACATTTCTTAGGGTAAAATTATTAGGAAAATTCTTAATATAAATATTTTTCTTTGGCATTCCTTTTTAAAGAACATTTTGTCAAAAATATATTTATAATCTAAAATTATTATATTCCAATTGCCGACTATATGGAAGATAATCTGCAATGGCACTTTTAAAGTATGAGAAATACGAAGAATTATTTAAATAAAATAATCAAAATTATTTATGAAACTGAAATCAAAAATATATAAATATAGAGAAGTTTTTTTTTTTATTCTTCCTCCGTTTCTTGTTTCCCACAGATTTATTTATAATTTTCTATAACTAGTCAAAATTTAATTTATGGAAACTTACCCTAATTATTATTGAAACTATTTGGGTAAATATTATTAAATTAAAACCAAAATGTAACCGAAACCCCCAAAGAAAAAAGAATATTTACGACGATTAATTAATATTGCAGAAGGAAACAGTAAAATCGACTAATTAACTAATTAACTGCTTAACTAATTAAACGAAATCAATGTAGAAATAGTATTTATATGTATTTGCAAATATTATGTGCAATTGTGCAATTAAAATTAATTTTGTGATCTATAATATAGGTAATATGTATATGTATATAGTTGCTATATAGTAACTTGTAGGATAGATAAACATTTTTCTTATAAATATTTACATCTGTTCTCTGGGATTATAAAATTAGTGTTTAAATTAATTGCAACTCTTTTTGTTAGCAATTTAATTTTCTTAGTTGTTTTATTTGTTTTCCTTGTATCGATAAAAGGTACTCGGAGTTGCTACTGACTTGAGGGCACGATTTCTTAATTAAAAGTTGATATTGTCAAATGAAATGGAAAGCGCTTGAGCTGTGGGTGGCCCTAAGTCCGCAGTCTAGACAGATTGTGTGTGCGTGTTTAGTTGTGTGTGTGTGTGTGTGTGTGTATATATAAAACTTTCCCCTTGAAATCATCATCTTTTGGGTTTTGGAAAACCTGATGATATTTCTTTTTACAACCGGACATTTGGCAAACTTTTTGTCTTTTTTATTTTTGTTATACCAGCAACGTCATCAACTCGGTCTCCGTCTCCGTCTCCGTCTCCGGCTACGTGCGAAAGTAAAACGCTTAAAAAGGCATCGAATGTCTTTATTATAGATTGGCAAAGCCAATCAGCTTGCCATTGGCAAAATGGCAAACTGCAACAGAGGATGATGACAGTGGGGAATGGGGGATGGTGTGTGGGGGGAGGAGTTGCAAACATAGCTTGTCATCAAATTTTATTGTTATTTAAATGACGAGACGATGCGGAATGACAGAGTCGGAGTGACAGAGTGACGGAGGCGTTTGCTTTCATGCAAAGTGTGAGCAGCGAACGATGTAACCGTTTATTTTATTTTCTTTTTACCCTCTCCCCACCACCTCTTCTCTCCTCTCCACTCCACAACAGTCTCCTTCATTGCACTACCGTTGCATTGTTGCCAATATGCAGTGCATGTGCCTTGTGTGTCCGTATAAAGCCAGGCCAAGACCCAAAACGGAGACCAAGACCGGGACTGGAACTGACACTGAGACCAAGACTGAGACTGAGACCGAGACTGAGACTCCAGACCAAGAGCAAAGCAAAGCCACTGGCATTTATATATATATATATAGCCACCGTTCCATGTACATATATATTTATTGCGCCTCGTTTCAGTCAATGGTGACACTTGCTGCATTTTAAATGGGCGCGCGCCTGCACATTGTCGTTGCCACTTGTTGGAAAGGGGGAGGGGGAGGGAGGGAGAGGACAGGGATTGGTAGCGGAACATGCAGCACAGAATGCAGAAGGTGCCTGGCAACACATTCCGCAAACTGCTCTCGGATCTTCATGGGCTCTCTCTCTCTGTCACCGTCTGGAGACCCCAACACGTTTCGTGGCCATCATTTGGCGCAGTTTTGTCCATTAAAATCATCAAAATGTATGGCGCTGAGTTTATGTTTATGAAAAATTTGTCGCCAAAGTTTCTTTCGACTGGTTTGTCCTGCCATTTGTTTACCCAAACCATGATGCAGGTGCAAACACGGCAAGGAACTCAAAAATTTTACGTTTTGTTCAAAATGTGTGTAGGTACATCTTATTTAAGGGATCGCAGATGGGTTTGGTTCTTTTTTTTTTTCTTTTTAAGAGATGTCTTCCCATTAAAGTGCAATTCCCTGGAACTTGTAAAGTTTTGACATGTTCTGTGTGTTCTACAAATATTTGACCTTATACTACATAGTTAGTGATTTGCTAATAGGATACTAAATTTCTCTTACACTCTTTTAACAATGAAGTGAACGAGTTTAAGAAAAGTTAAATATATTTTGTATATTTTCCAAGATCTGGATTATAATAGAAATCAGTTAAATGACAGACTTACATGTGTATAAGATCTCAGGCAGATTCTGTATATAATAGGATTATATATAAGTTGGAATTCGCACCAAACTAGTTATAATAAACAGATAATTTGATTTATAAAAGGACTTTACTTATATTCAGATTAAACTAGATTTCCCATTTTTCCATATTTTGGATTATATTGATATAGTATGCGAATATGCTTTATCTTTTCTACTACAATCAGTCCGTGATTTTATTTAATTATCCTAACAATTTTAACTAAACTCCTCAACTTACTAAATTCAGTTTATTTCATAAAATTTTATATAGATCAATATATACGTATACAATTTAATATTTTTTGTTTTTAATAAATTATATAATACTTTTCAGTTCTTAAGTTGGAATTTAACTTTTCTTTCGTTTATCAAAAAATTAAATATCCCCATCAACTTGGAAGCAAAAAAGGAAATCTAATTCTGAAAATATTAGATGAACTTTTTGGGAGGACTCGGGCTTTAATAAGGCGAACTTCTTTTTATCAAAATGTATTATATAAAATGCATACATGTATAATAAATATTAAGACATGATCAATAAATTTTCTTAAAATTTTAAAGATGTGTATTTTCTTTATTCTGTTTCAGTTAAATTTAATATAATGTATTGATGAATGAATCAGATATATCTAATAGGTAAAAACAGAACCCCTAACCCGGATTTTTATTCGATGGATTATAAAGTATTTATTGATTATATCATAAATATAATTTCTCTGATTATTATAACACAATTATATACATTATTATAGTAAAAACTAAAATTCTTTATTCAAACATCTCTGCGAGAAAAAGTTTACTCTAAACATAAAATAAATGTTAAATGTTAATCGAATTTAATGTCTGTAAATTATAAACTTTAATTGAATTCCAAATGTTTCATCAAAATTAACTTATTTTCAATCAAAAAGTGAATTTCGAAACCTTAAAAAAGTTATTTACAAATCAACACGGACAGCCAAAAGGCAAAAAAAAAAAAATATATAAAAAAGATGCAGACTGAAGAAGAAAGATAGAGAATAAGGGCAGAGGGGGAGGATAAGAGATAGCTGGAGAAAGAGAGGGAGAAGCAAGGCAAAAGGCAAATGCGGTAATTATTTTTTAATGTAACAAAGTAATATCTGGCCAAAACGATCAAGTCACGCAACTTGCTGTGGTATAGAGAAAATTAACATGAGAATAAATAAGAAATTTTTCAACAGCCAGAGCCAAAATCGAAACCGAACACGAAAACATAGCAGGTTAACATACAAAAGAAAAAAAGAAAGAGAGGGAGAGAGAGAGAGAGGGAGTGAGATGGATGGAATGAGGACTTGACCTCATCCTCATGACGCATTTGCCGCCGTTGGCCCGTTTCCGTTCTCGATCGGCATATATATTCTTTTCGCTGAGCGAAATTTAAAACCACATAAAATCCGTTAGAGTCCGCCACGCCATATCTTCCGTCTATCATTCTGATTAATCGCCATTCCAGCAAACACAAGCAACTATCAAATTAAATTAAAATTTAAAGCAGAATTTAAAAGCAAAAAAAAAAATTGCTTAGACTTGCTGAATACCCTGTGTAAGATAAGTTAAATATTATAGAACAGACTTTAATAAATCTGCATATTCTTTGAAAAATAATCAAATAATAAACTTGATTGAATTTCGAGTGTCCAATCTTTAATGCATCATTCATGATCCATGATCTATAATCTTTAAACAAGGGTAGGCTCAGAGCCCCTAAGATCGAACTTTAAAAATATGTCCTTTAGATTCCAAATTAATTTTTAAAAGCAGAAAAAATAGTTTAGATTTTTTTCTTTTCATTTTTAACTAATATTTTATAAAATGAACTGCTAGAAATCTGCTTGAATTATAGATTTTAGTTCATCAGAAAATTAAATACATATAATCAAAGGCTTTAAATAGCTATTATTTTCAATACCTAATTTCAGAACATCAACTTTAAAATTTTGAGAAAATCATCCTTTAGTTCAGATCTTTGACATTTAAAACAAAATCTTATTAAATTTTTAATCAATTTTTATATTTTGTATTACTTAGAGATAAGTAAATTTTGAATATAATTTAATAAAAACCTGACTCACTTCAATCCAAGCTACAATCTGGCCAATACACTCTCTAGTGACTCACATTACAGGGTATCAAATCTCATACCCAAAATCTAAGCGACAGCAATTAATCAATCTACACTTTAACGCTGATAATATTCACCCTCTCATCTGCTGCTTTAAGCGTTTTCACTATTTAATTTAAATTTCATTCGGTCTTTTAAGGCAATATATTAGTATTTAGATACATACGAGTATTAGTAGTAGTAGTAGTCGTAGTTAAAAATCTCTTTATTTTCTAAGCCGTTCAACAACAAATGTCTAACCATTAAAATTTTTTTTTTTTTTTTTTTGAGAGTCTTTTCTTCTTTTTATTTCGGCGTTCGTTTCAACACTTGATAACAAGCCCGTGGCAGCCTCATTTTCTTGAATTCGGGAAAATCACTTTAAAATTAGTGAAAGTGATTGATTTTTCCCATTTAATTTTAAAGGTAGACAGCTAAAATACAAAAGTAATGCCGATAATCAGTAGGAGACAACATAGGATAGATAGAGAGAGCGAAAGAGCGAGAGAGGGAGAGAGAGAGTTAGTTATATAGAACCCGCCCGCCTTATTGTAAGTCAAATTGGCTATTTGGCGCATGCGTCAAAGAGTTTTCACATTTTATTGTTGTTGCTGTTGTTGTTGTTGTTGTTGTTGTTGTTGTTGCTGTTGGGTTGAAATGTTGCCTATTGCCTTGTTGACTGTTTTCTGTTGCCTGTTTGCAAAGTTGTTGCACTTCCGTCAGCTCTTTATCTCCTTCCCATGTGGCTCAAAATGTTGCACAATTGCCAAACGTTGGCGGACAGCAACAACAAATCATCGTATAAATTTGTGGTAAACTATAGTTTTTTTCTTTTGTTTTTTAACATTTAATATTATTAATTTAAATGTACTTACCGTTAGATAGTAGTTTTCTTTTGTATGTTTCCGTGTAACTGAATAATATAAATATTTACGAAAAATTATGTGAGAACCTTCATGTGTACATTTTTCTTTACCTTTTTTGCTCGTCCTTTATCCTAAATGGCCGAATTAAAGGATGCTTGGCACAGGGTCACAAAGACTTTCTCTTTGATCCAAACCTTATTGTGGGGTTTATAGGTTCTGGTATCAATTTGATATACCAAACAACTGATATCCAATAAAGTGTCAATGAAATCCAATAATTCAATTATATCATAGGTAATCGTTGTAGCATCCGGATTAAATTGTATCAATTGCCTTTCATACATTTTACACACACCTTCCATACAATCTCGGACACTCTCAAAGTCACAAAAGGTACGCGTCTCGATTCTCGTATCGAGTTGCATTAGTAAAATTGTATGAGCCATTTTTTCTTAACTCTTAAATCACAAATTAAGAAAATGCTTTCGAAATATTTTTATTTATTTTTTTTAGCAATGAAAATCGATATCCAAATTGACAATGTTTTCGTACCTATATACCTTGAACTTTATACTTGATATATGAAGTAATTTATTTCTCTTCGCCTGCTTTTTTGAAATCAATTAGTAGGAATTTAAAAAAAATTCCAGAATTTCTGTATACCAAATGTCATTCAAATATTTATGTATAAATTTATATTACTGCATCGTCCGATTATTGTAAAATTTATTCAATTATTATGCATTGCCAACATCTAAATAGGGGATATATATTTCTTGCATCTAAATAAAATGTTAATAGCTGCAATTATTATATTAAATCCTCTAATTCAATAAACATTTTTAGTTAGTTTTATATCACATATAGTATAAAACTGCATTCTCGTATTAAATATTCTGATGCAATAATTTAAAAATTTAAAATCTAAAGTTATTTTTTTTAATGATCTTTATTGCTCATCTTGTTAGTGAAACTGCAAAATCTACTTATAATATTTATATTGCATTTATTCATTCAATATAATAAATAGTTCCTCTTTTGTATGTTCAAAAATATTGAAAAAAATAAATCTGGGCATTGGTGCGGCTTATACGAAAAATAAAAAGGGAGAATAAATAATAAATACACTCAGATTGTGGCAACGTATGTGCACTTTGTGGTGCAATCACAAATTTGCATAAATGCCATGACAACAGCAACAAGAATGGTAGCAGCAACAGCAGCAACTGCAGCAACAGCAACAACTGCAACAACTACAATTGGCACAATGAGCTGCTAACAATGCAACATGTTGTCGTTGTCGCTTGTTGTTTGGCATGTTGTGAATTATGTTTGTGTTTTCATGTTATTCTATACACTTGCAATTGGAAAAGTCTTTGCAATTTGATTACAAATTGGTATTATATGATGAGAAAAATTAGGTCCAAGACTAATTAGATAAATAAATTAGAATTGTAACCCAAAAAATGTATGAAAAAAAACTAAAGAGCTTTAGGATATTGCTACATAGTTTTAGATATTCTTGATTAGTAGCATTAACCGATGTTTTATCCTGAAATAATGAGCTTTACTTTAACTTTGTTGAATGCATATTAATAATTAAAGGAATATAGGCGACTCTTCAGATTGAATGACATGGAAAATGATTAAATTGAATGCCGTATAAAAAATCTATTCAATAAAAATCTTCACAATTGCTCAACTTTATTTAAGAAATCCCATACAAACCTTTACAGAAAGTTATATTTTGTTTCTTAAAAATACTTTTTGGATATATTTTTAAATCTAAATGAATTTGTTGTCACTAATAATCGATTTGTGGATAATTAATCCATCAAAGCAAATAAATTTCACGACCTAAAAACAAGAATAATTGCAATTCGATTGGAAATCGTATCCTCAGTACTCTTCGTTTTTGTAGAGCATTCAATTGCCATGGTACCCCTTCTGGAATCTACTATTGGTTTATTTATTATTTTTTTTTTTTTTGTTTCTGTTGGTTTTCATTCTTTATGATATAAATGAATGTGCTAGTATGTCAACAGCTACAATATACAATATACAACGAAGGGACCTTTGAGTCTTTATATGTACAAGTGCACCATCACATACATTTCATATGTATGTATGTAAGTATGTATGTATGTATAGTAAATGCATTTTTCATATTTCGAGAAGGAAAACTACAAAATAACATGGCACGACAGGCAGCGGTCAATGCAATTTTATAATTGCCCACATTCAACCCCATAAAAAAGGGGGAAGTCACTTATTTTATAAATACCGCAAAATATTCAAAGAAGAGTATAGAGAGAAAGTTGCTAGATTTAAGCAATATTATATATACGTTGTATTAGATATATAAATAAATCCAAAAAAATAATTGAAGAAAAATTAGATTGAAAAAATATGAAAACTTTTAAAGTTTTAAACTTTGCTTGTTTCTCATGGAAATTTTAAATATTTTAAAATATCAACTGTTATACTAAATGAATAAATTTAACAGTTAAGTAATAAAAGTTCAACTAAAATATCAATTTATCATTATTATTAATATTTTAAGTAATATTTATAATCGAACTGTGTAAACAAAGAAATACAACATAGAGAGTGAATAATTGTTGTAAATAATTGTCTAAAGAATTAATGAAGTAAGCAAGTCGTCCCTGCCGACTTGGAGTATACCCTGTACTAATAAGAGATATATTTTAAAAACTCAAACTCCATCCAATTCCCATTAATTGAATTTAAATTATTTTATAAAATTCTTCTAGCAAGCCCAAACACCAAATGCATGCTTTCTCGCTCACTCCTAACAGTGAACGAAACTAATGCGTCATTCGGTACAAATGAACGCAACGTGCGCATGCTATCTCGCTCACACATTTCAGCTGCCGCTGCCCATAGAATTTCAGTACAAAATATATATACGTATTATCTCCGATATTTATTGACCGATTTCGACCAAATTCGGTCAGATGGTACATATTGGCTATATAATTGAGGCTACCAAAAATAAATACTGTAGCTTTAATACAACTCTAGATATAGTTTTTTCTAATTTGCGGGGGCGGAAGTGGGCGTGGCAAAAATTTGAAACAAACTTGATCAGCGTACACACTAGACGGATGTTGACACCAAGTTTGGTTACTCTTGCTCTTATAGTCTCTGAGATCTAGGTGTTCATACGGACGGACAGACGGACAGACGGACGGACAGACGGACAGACGGACGGACAGACGGACATGGCTATATCGACTCGGCTGTTGATGCTGATCAAGAATATATATACTTTATGGGGTCGGAAATGTTTCCTTCTGCCTGTTACATACATTTTAGCGACTTTAATATACCCTTGAACCCTATGGGTACAGGGTATAAAAATAAAATGTTGCCTAAATTAATTAAATAAGTTCTAAAATATATAAAAATATTAACTTTGCATTAAATACATAAACACGAAAAACAATAAAAGATAAGTAGAAGAAATTTGGAAAAATTTTATATTGTTAAATTAATTTTAAACTAAATTATTGAAATAAAAATATCAATTTGCAATTTATTTATTAATAATATAAATAATATTAAAACTCAAGCTGAAATAAAGAACAGATAGAATCGATAGAGTGAGCAATATTTATCATTTTTCCAATTTAAATAATTATTATTTAAATGAAATATAAAATATAGTCTCAGATAACAAAATTAATTAGAATGTGTAAAACTTATCTTACTTATCTATTTAACTAACTAATCTTTTATTTTTTTAGATGTCTCACTAATTAACATCAAAATTGTCATTAAAGATGTAAAAAATGAATCAAATTAGAAGTAAGATAATAATGATATAAGACATAATAATAAAAAAGAATTTTGCAATTTATTAATTTAATAATATTAATAATTAATACTGTCAAAATATAACTAACTGGGTAGGACTAAAGCACTGACTACTTGCGATTAACAATAAATACTAGCAGAAACAATGAGAAAACAATATAATTAACAATGACAACATCAATATAATTAATTAGCATTAAAATATTTAATAAAAGAGTCAAAAATATATGTAATATAAATATATCTATTATTATGGTAAATCCTGTGTGATTTTAAGTTTAATCTCTTAATAAAATACAAATAAAATAGCTTAAAAAGTTAAATACGAACTTTTTACTCGCTTTTGTTTTTAATACTTTTTCTCTAAATATGGATATATATATATATATTATACTCATCTAATTATCTGAAGGGTACGAATTCCGTTGAATAAGTAACAAATTTATAGAAAATTAACTGCTAATACTAAAAGAAACCTCAACCCAAATTTTGCAGATTAAACTGAAATTAAATAATTGAATTGAGTTTGGATTAAAAATATTTATTATTATTACTTTTTAAATATGTCATGTGAAATATGAATGTAAATCATTTCGAGCCCATATTTTCAGAGTAAGCTTGGAATATAGAAAAAAATTTTTATGGATTTGTAATTTGCTTTTCTATTCTAAAAACAACTAACTAATTAAGCAGTTAGCAGTTAGCACACAGCTTAAGATTAAGAAATAAAAATTTTCAATAAAAATAACACAATCTGTTAGCAAAATTCCAATTGTGAAAAGTTTTCTATAAATTTGTGCTAGAGTACAGAAAAATTTGTTTTCAATTTTCACAATTTTCCCATATATCGATTTCTGTGAGTGAAAATATGACGTGCTTAGGTTACATTAGCGGTTAGAGTTGGCTTCCATTTGACTTTGTTTGAAAAATGTGTTAATCGTTGGAATTAGTTGAATCAAATCGTTCGTCTTTAATCATAAATATTGCGTTCATCAAAAATATACATATACATATACATAAGTATATCAGAATGCCCCTCTCTCTCCATCCTCTCTTTTGGTGATGAAATAATAGAGTAGGCGGTAACCTGGCTGGGCCACTCAACAAGCAAACGTGCCAGCTGCCACCGATGGCCATTGTCAAAGCGAGGGCTCTCAAGTGGCTCTGCTGCCGCATGATGATGATGATGATGATGATGATGATGATGATGTTGATGATGATGATGATGATGATGATGGTGATGATGTTGTTGATGAGGATGACGTCGATGAGTGGCAGCCACCACAAACTACAACTCGTGCACGCACGCTGCTGAGGGACGACAAAATTTTCGATTGCAACCCAAACTGGCGAAATGTCCTGGACCAATTGCCAGGAGTGCACTTCACATGCAGCTGCATACACTGGCGACAAAATGCAATCCTTGATGGACTCTAGAGTGCACGCCTTGCCTCAGCATCAATGCCCGCTCCCCCTCCCCCTTCTTTCCCCACCCCTCGCCATTTTCTGGCTGTGTAAATCAATGCAATAATTAAGAAAAATTTTCATATACGACGTATGCGTAAGGTACTTGAAAACGCATTCTCCTCCAACTCTTCCATTTCATCCGGATGACTTTGGCAAACAAAGGTTCCGCAACCACCCCCAGGAGCAACAGGACTCAGTTCGTTAGTATCCCTGCAATTAGACGTGCCCCCATCCGGAGAAAAAGGTAGGGGGGGGGAGAGAAACATTCATCTGTAGCAACTTGACAAATGTGCGTAAAAGTTCATGAAATTGTAATTGGGGGGCGTGTCCAACATCAACAACAACAACAACAAACATGTGTGCACATTGCTGTTGTTGTTAATTAGATGAGAGTTGTGCATTCTGAAAGATAATGCCATTCTTCCTACTCGGATTCCTACTCCGATTTAGTCGGAGAGCTGCGGCGCTTAGTTCTAAGGCATTAGACCAATTGCCGCCATTTCGCACTTCAATGAGAAATTTCATGTAGTGTGTCGAGTTTTTCATTTTTCTTTTCTTTTTTTTCCCTCTTTTTCTTTGTTTTCTATTCCAAAAAATTGTTCCTCAATTCTGTTTTGGTTTTTTCTTGTTGTTGCTGTTTTTAAAACATGGCCAAGAACGTGCTATAAGTTGGTCACGTCTGGTTCTCGGTCTGGCCGCAGTCGTTGCAGTTGTTGTTATTGCTGTTGTTGTTAGGGTTGTTGTTGCTGCTGCTGCTGCAATTTATGCTCTATTTAAATGGGTTTTATTTGCCATGTCTAGTACATTCGTCTACTGTTTGAATGTTACACAAATATGCAAGGTCCATAAAAACAAGCAGCCATACATGCTAAAGAATTGTAATGTCAGTCGGCGGGATCTAAGGCTAATGCACTTTGACCCACACTACATACATAAAAATATACATATACATATACCTATATATATGTATATATCTATACATATACAGAAAAGGTGGTGTAATACGTATTATTGGAAGAATAATAAGCTACTAGAGTTATGAGACACTCTGGAACATTTTGTAATATTATATAGAGATAAAGTTTAAATAAATATCTGCTTAAATACATATCTATGCATATATAAAACTATAAAAAGTATTCAAATAATTTATGTACTCTTATAGTATTTAATTATACAATTCTCTAGACAAAAAAATGTGAATTAAAGAAAGTTAGTGACTTAACTGGAAGGTGCAATTAGCCAATAATCTTTTTTCTTTTAGAGGAATTTAGTATAAGAGATTTATCTGGCATTTGAAATAAATAAAATTAGATTATGGATTATTATGTTACTTCTATTACTTAGTATAAGTGCTTTATCTAACATTGTAAATGAATTAAGTTACTGATTATAATATGACTATATATAACTAGAAGAAATTACTTTATTTTTCTAAATTTTTTTGGTTTGTACTTTAGTTATTTTAATATATTTCAATACATTTATATATTATTTCAACCCCCTAAATCACAAGATACTTTGGGGAACTTTTAGATAGAAAAATCATTCAAATTTGTGGGAATTTTCAATTTTCTTAAAGTCAGATTCCTATTCTCCAAATATCGAGGAATCGCTCCACTTTTCAATAATTGTTTCCCTTTCTGAATTCTTAATCGATTTTGATCAGTCATTAAAGGAAAATCTTATGGATATTATTCAGAATTCTAGACACATTATATACCACATTTTATCTTACAAATATTCTTAAATTCTCTGACATTTACTTCAACTAATTTAACTTTGACTCCAATCGTATTACACAAATTACATAACCTTAAGCAATTTTTTAAGCACATATACTAAGTTCGAATCCCACATATCGTAAGAATCCCTCTCATATTTTGTCCACTTTTCAATACACATGAAAAACCAACGAAATGAATCTGGAAATAGTGAATGCAAATACCAAGAAATCTTATGGGAATCTTAAGATTGCCATCCCGAATATCACATTTGGAGAATTGCGTGTGCTGATCCATGAGAGTTTAAAGCAAACGCCAGAACCCTCTCGCCAGGCATTGGGAGTGGATCCGAAGAATACGAAAATTAAGGATTCTGTAAAATTGGAATCCTTTTCGTTGCACAGTGGTGCCAAAATCTATCTTAGGGATTTGGGTCCACAGATTGCTTGGAAGACTGTATTCCTGGCCGAATATGCTGGACCATTATTTGTATATCTGATATTTTATTTGCGTCCAGAGTTTATCTATGGCAAATCGGCCCATAGAACTGTCTCTCTGACCACACATATTGCTGCAATTTGCTATATGTTCCACTATGTGAAGCGTTTGCTGGAGACAATCTTCGTTCATCGTTTCTCACATGCCACGATGCCCCTGAGGAATCTCTTCAAGAACTGCAGCTATTATTGGGGATTCACGGTTTGTGTCTCCTATCAAATCAATCATCCATTCTATAGTTCTCCATGCATGTCGACTGTTTGGATTGCATTGGGAACCTTTACCCTTTGCCAGCAGGGTAATCTCTCCATACATCTGGCATTGCGTAATCTACGTCCACCTGGTTCTACTGTGAGAAAGATTCCTGTAGCGGATGGCAATCCCTTGACCAAATTGTTTAATCTAGTCTCTTGTCCCAACTATACTTATGAGATTGGAACTTGGTTATCCTTTTCGGTGATGACTTCCTGCACGGCAGCCTATGTGTTTGCCCTGATCGGAGCATTGCAAATGACCATTTGGGCATTGGCCAAGCATCGCAAGTATTTGAAGGAATTCAAGGATTATCCACAAAAACGTCGCTCCATTCTTCCATATCTATTGTAAAGTGAAACATGAAAACGAAACAAGAAAATGTTGCAGTTTCTCGGATTTTTGGATCAAAATTTTTGCAGCATTATGGAATT
Source organism: Drosophila sturtevanti (assembly GCA_018150375.1). Taxonomy (NCBI): domain Eukaryota; kingdom Metazoa; phylum Arthropoda; class Insecta; order Diptera; family Drosophilidae; genus Drosophila; species Drosophila sturtevanti. The sequence goes on from JAECWJ010000690.1 coordinate 2,490,910, forward strand.
TTAAAATGTTTTCGGTCGAAAGTGTTTATAATAAAAGATTTTAGTAAAGATAACAGATAACATATATATATTTTACTTATTTTTTTACATTTATTTTAAATTTTCTTTGTGGAAAATTTAATTAAAACTAAGTGAAAATTAAATTTACTAAGAACTCTATAATTATAATGCATATAAATTTTAAAAAAATTGAATTTGAAAAACTTTCTCTTCAGGAGAGAGTCCTTTTGTTCTATAGAAATGTTTACCAAAATTTTAAATTATATAGCTAAATGGAAATCGATGAAAACCATTATATAAAGCGATCAATTTGAATCAAATAATAAAAGCTGGAAAAGAAACTACATTCTTTTTTAAAAATATGTACAACTATAGTAGAAAATACATATACATATATAGGTATATACATATACGTATATATATATATTTTGGTTAAGCCTAAGAATAATTAAAAAATATTAAAAAGATGTCTATAGAGAATAAAAATTGTAACTAGTACACATCTAAAAAGATTCTAGATAAGACATAACTATTGATCAAATTCTTGGCTGAACATTAGGATAAGTTTTGCAATAGGTTTACCATATCTTCATAATTTCAATATTACTGAGGCGTTTTCGGAATATATCTTTATCCATCAACTATTATTCACTGTATATATACATATATGTACATATGTAATTCATCAAATATTTTCAACCCTTGAACTTCGAACTTTGACATAACTATCAATATCTCATTAAAATAAATAAAAAACAATTCTCTATATATTTTCTTTAAACGTTGAATAAAAACATCGTGTGATTAAAAAATAAATAAAAAAGAGAGAGCTTTGAACATATTGAAAGACATGCCATTGACAAGCAATTAAATTAAATGAAATTAAATTAAATTGGGACCAGGATCTTTTGATGTAATGTTGCTGTTGTTGCTGTTGTTGCTGCTGTAGGTTGGGTCAAACAATAACACCAGCAACAATATAAATAACAACAACAACAACAACAACAATGAACAAACTTATTAGCATGATGATTATTAATTAATTGAAAAGTGAATGAAGCATAAAATGTGCAATGAATAATAAAAAAAAAAAATAAAAAAAAAATCAGCGACAAAAGCAAAAAACAAACGAACTAAAAAACACAACAGCAAAAAATGTAAAAAAAAAACGTCAGGTTTAAAACCGCATAAGACAAATAAATATATGAAACATATGGAAAAATTGCAATAAAGGTAAAAGCAAAAACACACATACTGCACACACACAAAGTTTTCAAAAAAAAAAAAAAAAAAGAATGAAAAAAAATGAGAATTGGCATTAATTTATACAGTTCAATTGGGTTGCATTTTAATATTGGAAATTGCCAACAAATGAAAATTAAATTGTTGCCACAGCATATGGAAATGGTTTAGGATAAATGATTTCCAAATGGAAAGAAATTAGCCCGATGGATAAAATGAATGAGTGAATTGTAGGATGAATAAATACATAGAATTTGTATAGCAAAAATTTGACAATGAAATTATTTTATATCCAAATTGATTATTTTAATGGATATTTGTATTACTGCACTTTATAGGTAGGTTTAGTTAATGATAGTAAAATAGTTTTTAGAAGAGAAAATATATATGTACTTAATTTGTTCTTTTTAAGAATATAAGTTCTATATATGGGAATCATTATTAACTAATGCCATAAGATTTACCCATATCTGTACCCAATTTAGCTAAGGATGTAGATTAAGTAGAGTAAATAAGTAAACACATAAACATAAAATTATACAAATTATTATTAAAAATATCTGAATGAACAGATTGGAATTTAGATTGGTAACTTTCCTTTTTTTTCATTATATTCTTTTATTTTAGATATTTATATTTGTATTTATTTTAAATATGATGTTCTTCAACAATTGGATAGAGATGTTTTTTTCGGATTTTTTCTGATTATAGAAATCAAAGTTGAAATCGGTTATGGAAATGTATAGGGCATCTGAGCCATAAAGGTTTCATAACAAACTTTACCATATTACAATTTTTGATATATATGATATACGTATATATTGATATATATGTGATTCCACACCAAACACACTAATTTAAATAAATATTTTGCTCTGCAGATCTTATTAGTACTTTCCCTGGGATCCATTAATCTAAAACATTCTTTTCATAGGAGAAAGTTGTTTTCAAATCTTTATTATTGGATACTCATTATATTCAGTTTCTCACACTGTCCAATGATATTGCAAAAAATTTATGCAAATAATGTAAAACCGATATAAAGATGGTTAAATGAAAAGGTAATCCAATAGATATTCAATTAATTTTATGGTAAAATTCAATGAAATTAATTTGTTTGGATAATAATAATAACAGGGCACACATTTCTTCCGTATAATAACCTTGGCCCAAAATCTTATTCAAAGTTGTAAATTTATAAACAATTTCCACGTTAACTTCTTCTTCTTCTCATTGTCGTTTATTTTATGGTGTGGAATGGCAACAAATTTGCAAAAGGAACAAACTTTAGCTTCAGTTTTTAATTTTTTTCTTCTGTTTTTTTTTTTTTTTTTGGGGTGGAGAAGATTTGCGGCTTTTGCCTTTTTCTTGGCAGGCAGAGTAAAATTTATTAAGCGCAAAACTATAATTAAACCAAAGTAAAAATTATTAAACCAGAAGACGAACTTGCCGTCCAGAACGACAATAAGAGTGAGCGAGAGAAAAAAGGTAGAGGGAGAGAGAGAGAGAGAGAGAGAGAGAGATAGATAGATAGGGGGGAATTGAAAACTAGTTCTGCTTGGCCTAGCAACCTGTTGGAGGATGGACGAATAATGGTGTGACTAGTAGAGGGAGAGAGAGGGGTGGCGATGGAAGTGTGGGGGGGGAAGAGGTGCAAGAACATTTTAATTTTATGCAGAAATCATAAAAACGCGTCAGGTAACAAGATAGTTGCTGCTCACGGTTAATTGTATGGACTTGGAGGCCTGAAAAATGATGCAAAGTCGAATATTTTAAAAAGTTGTATGTATTTTTTCGTGTACCCTTTGCAATGGGGTATCTGAACTTTTACCTTTTGTTTGTGATGCAGAGTAAATTGATGTACTTGTAAGAGAGAAAGTTTTGCAATCTGATTATATTAAATCTAGAGAGAAATGGATTCCAAAAGGAAATTTATTTTAACAAGAATTATAAATATTCCATATTCACTCCATATTATTCCATAGTCATCCTTGTGAGATTGTTTTTATCCTAAGCATCAGCTGAATTTTATATATAGAATGGACACAGTTTTAAATTGAATTCCAATATTCATTAATCGGACTTTTAAAGATATATATATAGATTGAATATGTTTTTTCATATTATTTACAATAAAAGTTTCAATATTGTTACGCTTGCCGCTTCTTGAATTTTCTTTAAGCCTCCTTAAACCTCTTTTAAAATTACATATATCTTAGATTTTTATATACATAATTTATTGTTGTTCAGCACGACTTCTCTTTGAAAATAACTTTCATAGGGTATAAAAATATCAGTTATACTTTTTGATCAAACAAAATAAAGCTATAAGAAAGGAATAATGTTCATCCTACATGTACAAAAGGGGAGAGTATAGATTATTCGGTGATCGAATATAACAGTCTAGTATTTTTTATTTTTGCTTAATTTTTTGTTCGCGCAATTACGCTTCAGGCAGGAGACAGAGCGAGAGAGAAAGAGAGAGAGATCGAGTAAACGAGAGGGGGGGAGGAAAGAAACCAAGGGGCATGGAAGTCGTAAATAAACATACCCCGAGTATTGTTTATAGTTAACACCTAAAGATGACATAAAGCTTAAACCAGACGTCCGGTGCAGATTTCCCAAGGTCAATGTCCCACGACTAACCACGAATGGATTGGATTGGATCGGATTGGATGATATTGGATGAAAAACACAACAAAAAAAGAAACAATTCAAGAACATTTTATTATAAATGATTGTGGACATTCTAGAATCTAGGGACGAGTGCATTAGAAAAAAAATCTCCCGCTCAGTTGCCACTCAAAAAAAAAAAAAAAAAAATAAAGAAAAAAATTTAATTAATGATTTCACATTGTTCGTTCAATTGCCACCACAGATCAGAATTCTTTTGTCCATTTCGGTCTTCACACAATGGTTGAATAAAAAATAAAGTTTTACTTTGTAATTGTTTGTAGTCGCTATGGTTGTTAGTGTTGTTGTTGTTGTTGTTGTTGCTGTTGTAGTGGTGTTGGTGGTGCACAGACCAATCGAAATTCGTAACGCCATCATCATTAGACAGAAGACCACGCACAGATAGACAAATCTTGAATCGGCACAACAGTTTCGATTGCTGCTGCCGTTGCCCGTTTTTCTATCAAAATTAATTTGACTATTCTCTGATGCCATGGTGCCTAATAAGCCATAGGCAATTAAGCAAAACACTTACTCATGCCGCTTTAGACCTAAGGTAAGATATGGAATCACAACAGAGTCTCAAACACGCGAATCTCTCTTGCAAGACTCACCCAATACTCCATCCCACTCCCCTCCACCCAACTGACCCATCAATTCACTCCATTCCATTCCATTCCATTCCACTACTTCATCAGCGGCGGCGTTTCGCACAGCAGGCGGTGATCGGGGCGAACCAAAATCGGCTATAAAAGCAATTCATTATAGCTTATGAATTCATATACATATGTACATACATACATATGTACATACATACATACATACATATGTATGCAAATACCAAAGATTCAAATTTTGTATATTATTTTATACCCTGTAGTCGCCACGTTAGAGGGTATACGGAGGGTAATTAAATGATATTTGTATGCATCTCTATAAAAATAAAAATTTATGCCGGAAGTGCAATATAAATTAAAAGATCAGTTAAGAAACTTTGGAAGATGAAGGGGATGGAAAGTTTCCTATTATTAATTATAAATGGATACTCTTTCTCCTTAAAGAGTTCATTCTAAATCCTTATTGTTTATTCAATGTTAAGAGTTTCTAAGAATTTTTCAAATTTCGAATTTTTAAGTAAAAGAAAATATTCAATTAAAAGCCAAAAGGGAGGCTTTAAAGTTTTTTTTCGAATTAAAACTACTTAATATATATATATTATTAACATATGTATTACTATTAAATAGTATATCATAATATACAGCCAATATTTACATATATCCAAATACTTTCATTCACTGAACTTTATTTGTAATTATTAAAAAAAAATTAATTAAAGATTAAAGATGGAATTATATATGTATGTATGTAATCTACTCTTTTAAACAGAGTATGTTATTATTATGAAAGCTTTACATTATATAAACCAAGATATAATAAATAGTTTTATACCATTAACTTAAATTAATTACTTATGAAAGTCGTTCACTAACTGGGCTATAATCTCAACAAAACTTTTTTTTTATTTTTTGGCTTTGAATCCATTAAAAAAAAATGTTCAAAAATTATCTATAAATACCAACATTTAATAAATTAAAATAGATACATATATGTATTCATTATGTTACCACTTTTTACAGGGTATCCCGAAATCAAACCTTTAGTTTGGCTTTGGTTAAGCGGCATTGTTAACGCTTAGTTTATGGCACTTATTTTTTTTTACCAATATTTTGTTAATGCGGGTTCCGCTGAAGTAGCCAAAATGTGTGCCAGATTTTTGGTCGCTTAATGCTAATTAATTGTTCTAATATCGCTCAAAATTGCCAATCATTAATCAGATGAACTTTCATTCATATATTTAGACTAAAAAGAAAAACATTGACCTAGCGAAAACTGAGCAACATAAGAACTAAACCTAGACAAAACAAACTAAATTTCGGACTAGAAGAATATGCTAATATCTAAAGTATTTGCGTTTAGTTATAGATTAGAACTGTTTATACATTTAAAGGCCTAGTCTAACAATTAGTTGTTACTTTCACACTCCACAACATTAATCAGACTCTAACCGGGAAACCCCTTCCTATTCGTTAAATGAACTTTAGTTATACATATACAAATATATAGATATATATGTACATAAATATATGTATGTATATGTATGTAGCACATATGTACATATGTATAAAAGATCAAATGAAAGGCAGTAACATGACCAAAAAACCATTCCATTTCACCATTCACCATAATTTTGTTTGCCAAATTACTTGAAGATACATAATAACATGCTCATTTTCTCAGACATAGGTACAAACGGGATGGGATGGGATGGTATGGGATGGGATGGAATTTTGTAGCGTTTTCCGCTCTGGTTTCCATTCCATTCCATGAATATATACACACATACATACAACAATATAAACATATATATGTACATACATATTCACAATCGTAAAATCGGACACTCGTACTCATAATATAGTGTGCGAGTGTGCGAGCGTGTGTGTGTGTGTGTGTGTTGTTTTTTTTCGCTGCGTAATCTAGACAAAAGCCGCATAAAAGCGTATGAAATTAGACGGAAATTGAACTTGGAGTTCTTTCTCTTGGAACAGAAGATTATGAATGGCCCAACGGGTGTGAGTGCTTTTAAAAACCAATTAATAAATTTTAAATGTATGCTCTGCAGGTTGCGTCAAGGTGTGGAAAAATGTTGTTGCTGTTGGTGTGTTTGTTGTTCGTGTGTTACTTGGGTGTTGCTGTTTTGTTATTTTGTTTATTATGCAGCTCACTGCATGCGGTGTATTGAGTTTAGGGTTTTGCGTTCAAGTTCCGCTGGGGTCGCTCTTTTTATCGGGAGGGGGGAAAAAACGGCAGCGTTCGGTCCACTCTGAGAGCGCAACACAGCACGAGTTGTCAGTGGTTCATTTTTCTTAGGGCGGTCGGTCAACTGGTTGGTTGGTTGGTTGTTTGGTGTCCAGGGCTTTTATTTTTTTTTTATTTTTTTTGGTATTGTTGTATTCATGAAAAATTAAGTGTGAACAATTTATTGAGAAATTTGTACAGGTGGTAGAAGCAGCAACAACAACAACATCGACTTGTGGATCCCTTTGGATGTATACTATATGTACATATATGACCATTCCCTTTGCATGCAGAGATGAGCCGTCGATTGTTTAATGACTTCATTTGTAAAAATAAAGTCAAACAGGAATCCCACAGATTATATTAATGAGTTAACCATCTGCAATATTCATTATAAAGATGACATTTCGATGGAAGATTAACAATTACATTGACCCTTAAAGTTCAGTAATTTGTCTTGGTCATAATCAAACATACATATGTATGTATATATATATACATATATGTATATATATATAGGTAGAAATTTAAATTAAAACTAGATCAGATTGTTGGGCAACAAGAGAAGGAAACTGCTGTTTATGTGGGGCAAACTGGCTTGATCATGTCACTAAAGTTCATAATGGCGATTACTTTACATACTTGGCATATTGTCGAAGTGGAAGTTGGTGCAGCGGCGCATTGCACCTTCCGTTGCTTATACTTAGCCAATTGAGGATGAAGGGGGTGGGGAGAATATACTACACATAAATATATACAGGATGAGAAGGGGAAGGGGAAGGGGATAAGGCATTTTTGCAAGAGGCTGCAGCCGTTGCTCCACACATGACACATGAGTAATGGCCACGCAGGCAAATTTATGACAAGTCACATTTCTGATGTGCTCGTTTATCAACGGCCATAGACAGCAACGGGAATGGGGATGGGGATGGGAATGGAAATGGGTATGAGTATAGGTATGGTTATGGGTATGGGTATGGGTATAAGTATGGATATGAGTATGAGTAGCTAGAGTCAAAACCTGTAGCTTGGTATGGCAAGAGACCAGAGCTGGTACTGGGAATGGAGATGGAGCTGTAGCCTGGACAGCCGCCTGGTATGTGACAGCCGCGCGTGACAAGAGAAGACCAAAAGTTTCCAAGTTCCACCTCTTCCGCGCTAACATTGAGTTAATTATAAACGACGAGAGAGTGAGCTTCAATTGAAGTCAAGAGATGAGAAGGAAGGATGCCAGCTAATCCAGAATGACTTGGTCAATAATCATCTGTGAAACACAAACAGACCGGCGTTACCCTAATGGATAACAAAGGCCAACAGTTTATGAGTGCAAATCTAAAGGAAATGAGGAATGACTTAAAAGGGTATCAAAATGTGGATACTTTGATTCTAATTGCTAGGTTTAATCACATTTTCTAGAGGAATACGGAATAAGAGTAATATATATTCTATATGCAGTCCAAAAATAAGAGAAAGTTTATCTATTTAAAGGGCGTAAGTATATCTCGCGAAAGTATTTAAAAATCTGAAATAAAATTAGGTTTAGATAACTCTATAAGAAACTAAATACCTTAAAATTTTGATCAATTTAATTCAAAATATTATTTCTATTCGTTTCAAATGATTTGTTTTTCTTCTCAGTTATAACCTTTTCCAATCAAGAATGAGAGATTGACAATCCCTAAGAGTATATACATACATATGTATATATATTGCATATCTCTCTAAGACTCAGATATTGGTATATTTTCTTCCCCTGGATATTTCCATAAAATTCGTATTCGTAGAATTCATTATCCAAAAAATCATTTCGGACATTGTGAAGTATATCAAAACATTCCTTTTTAAGACTTCTGAGGGTAAATCAAACTAAAGTCATTTAGTAATCTTGTAGAAGACTCCAACTTAAATTAAATTTTGTCGTCCATAGTCTAACTAGCTTTGACAATTTCCATAACTAACTTGTTTAGTGCAATCTAATTTGAAACTTAGCTTAAGGCCTAGTAGTTATAGCTAGTAAGAAGATTGGCTGTAATTTACAATCACTGCCCAATCACATTATTATATATATTTATATTATACATATTATAAATAAATAAAAATAATAAATTTGAAATATTACTTTTTCATTTTCATTTCTTCTATTCTTTGCCCTTCAACTATGTTTGACCTCTTTTTTTTAAACCATGGTTTCTGGCAAGATCTTATCATATTGTCGAGGAATCCCACACATTTCGTGGATATCATTGAAAGTCTTTATATTTGAAGTTAAGTTTGCATTGTATTTTGATGTTTACATTGTCTGTGAGATAATTTTCTTAGGTTTTGCTGTCTTATTCGCTAGCTTAATGCTCCACATAAACCATTTTATGCCGAGCGGCCAGTCCGATGGCCAAAACTGAAGCAAGACAACAGAATTTGTCAAGACGCGATCATGATTGTGAGTGCCAGGCAAACAGCCAACCAAACATCCAGCCAGTATATAACATAAAGCCAAGTTCTCCAACTTGAATCCTCGTGCGTGCTAATGGCCAAGAGAACGCAAGGCGGTTGGCTTTACCCACATACTGACGTGTCCGGATACAACAAGGCACCAAACAAAAGTGTGGCAAAACTTCTTTTTATTCTTATTTTTATTTTCTTTTTTTTTTCTTCTTTTTGTTTTTTGTCACATGTAGGTGTTTGTTCGTTTGTACGTTCTGAAGACAAACACAATACAATATATAACAGAAAAAAGAGAGGAGGGGGTGGATAGGGGCAAGGAAGTGCTTTCTTTACCCAGAACGATGCCATCAAATTTGGAATGGAAATGCCATGAAACGGACACATGGACATTTCGAGTGTATTGAGGTCCATTCGAAGAGGTATAATATCTCTTTGGTGGCTGCTTATTTTTCACTTTTGAATGTCGGTGACTAAGGTAAATCGCCAAACAGTTTATGCAAAACGTAACAAGTCGCCATAGCCCAAAAGGAATTTCTATGTTCTTACGAATGAGTACTGTGATCTCTAATCTCTAGTCTCTGAAGGATGGAGGATGGAATGGTGTATAGAGTATAGGTGACTCTATAGCTCTATGGACTTGCCCACGCTCATGTATTTTTATTATTATTGGTTTTTAGCATTTATCCATAGTAGATTCTTGGACCTCCAACTCCAACTAGTCTACCACAAGAGTGCAACTCTTCCATGTACCATGAACCATGTGTTTTACCCTTCGGTTTTTGTCACTTTACAAAGTGAAAATGAATTACTTTGTTGATTTAATTTAACTAATCGAACTAATCTACTTGTATTGCACTGACCTTAGTTTGCATTGAGAGCACTAAATGGTTAATCAATAAATTAACAATTACCAAAGAGTTTTAAAGTTTTAAAGGCTTTATTTAAAATGTTATTTAAAATGTTGCTAGAGGCTGATCAATATTACTGAAATCTATCGTGTTAGGCACTCGATTGGGAAGTGAATCTGCTATATATAGTTTTAATTGAAGGATGGCAAAACGGGCTTAAAAACTTGACTTAAGCATTCAAGACAAGACTTTGATAATTCACATAGGACTAACTAAATAAAGTATTGTCTATATTGTCTAATTTGACTTTCTTGGTATAAATTTCCTATTTAATTTTTAATTTTTCTAAAAAAGTTTGTATTCTCTCAGATTTTTGTAACTTTTTACTATCACATATATTAGAAATTGATTATAAATATTTTAAAGATCTAAACTATATAGCTTGAATGTATAATGATCAGTTCACAATTGTAAATAGTTTTAAATAAAAGTGAAATAAATGAAAAACTAGAAAGATGGACTAACTTCGGCCGTGCCGAAGTTCGTATACCCTTGCAGATTTTCTCTATATAATTCACCAGAAGCATTATTGTAAATTAAACATACCAAATTTACAAATTCAAAATTTTGAGCTTAAGGAAAAAAATTTTTCATACAAAATTTTTTTTGTACCGATTGTTCCTATAGCAGCTATATGATATAGCCAACCGATTCTGATCAGACTTGGTTGAAGTATCAAAACGCATATTAAACTCATAAATATCAAATTTCGTGGCATTCGGTTGAAAAACAACAGAGTTATTGAGGATAAAGCTTATTCATGACCGATCGGTCCTATGGGAGCTATATGATATAGTCGTCCGATTCAGATCAAACTTGGTTGAAGTATCAAGAAGCATATTAAACTCATAAATATCAAATTTCGTGTCATTCGGTTGAAAAACAACAGTTATTGAGAATAATCCTTATTTATGACCGATCGTTCCTATGGGAGCTATATGATATAGTCGTCCGATTCTGATCAAACTTGGTTGAAGTATCAAGAAGCATATTAAACTCATAAATATCAAATTTCGTGGCATTCGGTTAAAAAACAACAGAGTTATTGAGGATAAAGCTTATTCCTGACCGATCGTTCCTATGGGAGCTATATGATATAGTCGTCCGATCGGGATGATTCCGAGATATACAATGCCTGCAGCAAAAAGGAGCCTATGCTGAAAATTTCAGCTCTGTAGCTCTTATGGTCTCGGAGGAGAAGCTGTTGATCCAGACAGACGGACAGACGGACAGACGGACATAGTCATATCGACTCGGCTATTCATGCTGATCAAGAATATATATACTTTATATAGTCGGAGATGCTTCCTTCTGTGCGTTGCAAACTTCTGACCAAAATTAATATACCCTCTGCAAGGGTATAATAAGTTTTTTCCTTATCCTAAACAAATAGTTAAACTATAATTTAGCAATAGAATTTGAGTGTCTTTCATTAACAAACATGAATACATTAATATTTAATTTCATTCTGAATATATATTCTTCTATTAAGTTCATATAATATGATATATTACTGATATGTATATGGACATTGGTCTACTACTGATTTCTTCTGAATAAAGAGATATATATTAATACCATTTAATAATAACATCCCGAGAGACTTCATGGGCATGATATCACCCCTTGAAATTCTTATCGAGAATTCGAATAACTATAATAAAGCTCGGTTTTCTCAATCCTAAAACTGAAGTAAATCCCAAACAAAAGCAATCCTTAAATACTTAGTAATATAAATTGATTAAAGGTTTAAAAAAAATCTTAAAATCTCTCACTAAGCAGCTCCACTCAAAAATCACCTAAAAGTCATGAGTAAAAAAACGGTTGCAAATTATTCCCGTTAAGCGTCAATTCGATATATGTACATATGTATATGGATATATATTCGAGATATATGTACATATATATTCTATCAGAGAAGGGCAAAAAAATAACAGCTGGAACCGCTGTTAACGCTTCAATGGAATGGAAGTAAAATTCATTCAAAAGTCAATGCAGACGCGGCGGAACTCGTTTTTTTTTTCTAGTGTTCATTTGTTTTTTTTTTTTTGCTTTTGCCTTAAACTCCGCCGTGATTTTCCATAATTCAAATTGACCGTGTCCGTCCGGGAATGGAGGGAATCTTCTGGCCTGTGTATAATGAAATTCACTTTGTTTTTCTTTGGGCCATTCTATCTTTTTTTCTCTTTGCATTGGTTTTGTTCTAGGTTTTTTTTATTTTTTTTTTTTTATTTTTATTCTCTTCATTCGTTCGCTCTTTTGCCAAGTAAAAATGCCATTCAAGCAGAATAATGCAATATAAACTGTTGCAGCTTGAGCGAAGCTACTCAAACTTGGGAATAGTCGGGGGAATGGGGAATGGGAACTGGGCGACTGGGAACTAGGGGCTGGAGACCTGAGACTGTTCGTTGACAATTGAGGAGGAGGAAGAAGAAGAAGCTCCGGTCTACTCCGGAGCAACGACAGGAGTTTGGATACGAGTTGGAGAAGGAATATGAAGAGATGAAGTGTATTCTCACTTGTATGCTTGGAGGCGTCTAGTAAAATATGAAACCACAAAAGAGTTGGCCCAAGGAATCGTTCATGTCAATTATTCCAGTTAAGTGAGCAACAAACCAAAGCCAGTTCAATGAAGGCCCCTTCTGATACACCTCATTTCCCATAAAATCACCCCCGCCCCTCTGTCTCTCTCTCCCCCTCTCTCTCTCGCCTGCCACTATCTGGATCTGCCACATTTTATCTTTAGCAATTTTTTAAATGCATTCTATTTATGTCAAGACGTTGTTCCGTTGGTGTTGCATTCACCCAAAAAAAAAAAAAAAAAAACAGAAAACGAAAAAAAAGCCAAGATAAAAATGTAAAGGAAAAAAAGGAAGAATGTTATATTAATATGAAATTTAATATACCAAAAGCTTTGTCTCGACGTAATTCAAGTTGTGAGAAAACTGTTAAATCGAGTAGAGTACAGAGTATAGCAAAAAGTACAGTCTTTAGTCCCTTATGATGGACCTGCATGATGGTGTGTCCCTTCAATATAAATGAGACACAATGTGAATACTGTTGCGACATAATAAAGCAATAAAACTGCCTTAAGGATAACAAATATACAAACTATAAGATACACAAACATCATCGCCAAGATATAACTAAGAGTACAGGGCAGAGATGAGATGAAGAGGGATAAGGAAGGGGGAGCCAGGACAGATGTGTTGCCTCATCTCATCTCATCTCATCTCACAGCGACTCAAATTTCACATGCAATCAATGACAAATTTATGACTCCGACCAAGAGTCGAAGCACTTAAAATGCACGGGAACATTTCAAATGTGTTTCAGATGTGTGTCCTTTATTCTTTCCTTTCAATTCTTATTTTTTTTTTCGCGTGCTCATATTTCTGTCAATTTGTTGCATACGCCTCCACCTACTATTTATTTCCCAACAATGATCCTTTTTTTCTTCTTCTTCTTCTTTCTCTACTCTAGCAAATTGAGTTATTGTTATTATGTAGACCATCGCATATATCCTGGCAGCTGTCCTGACTCAACATTTAAGTATCTATTTCACGCATTTTGCCAAAAGATCGAATTGTCTCTCAATGGCTTAAAGTGTTTAAGTCTCTCTCACTTTAATTTATTTGAAAATATTCGACATTGTATCGTTTCTTCCGCTGAAACCGTTTCCGTTTCTTTAGACATATAAATTCAAATATTTAAGTGGAAATTAGTTTTAAGAAATTAGTTGCTCCATTGAGAGCAATTTGTAATGGCAAGAAGAGACATTTTATGAATAAGGGATAAAGAATTTTCATTATAGAATTCAAAGACCTAAACATCTCACGTCATGGTCGTTGCGAAAGCTTTTAAAGTAATATATTTACCCTTCGACCGTAACCCGTAACCGACCGTGCCAGTTAGTTTCTCTATGCATTTTTAAAATGGCTTTTTAACTCACATGCCAGTAAAGCCTGTCAATTGCTAACACTCCTCTCCCCTCCCTCTCTCTAGCCCCTCTCCCTCCTTCCGCTCTCTTTTCAAAAAAAAAAAAGGCACTCGCTGCAATCAGTTAAGATCTAAGTCGAAATGCATTTTCACAATATCGTACATGCATATACAGTGAAAACAAGAAAACAGGAAAAAGCAATGCTAAATTAAAATATGCAACAGCAACAACAACAACAACAACAACAACAACGGCAGCAAAAATAATAACGCAACCTTAAGGGCTACTAGCTAAGCTCTCTAGCTAAGGAAGGGGTAAAAGAAAAAAAAAACAAGTAGCAAAATAGCTAAAGACGCCAAAAACGCTAACGAAGTTTTTTCTCTCTCTCTCTCCCTCTCTCTCTCTCTTTTCTTTTTATTTTGTTGTTTTTGCTTTTAGCGAACTTTGGTTACTTGGGTGCTGGGCTACTGATAAAGAAGCCTGATAAGCGACACGCGACCAGAGTAAGGTCCAAGCTATGTAATAACCAGAGTCCCGAATGAAGAAGAAGGACTACTGCACACACACACACACACATACATACATACATATATACATATACATACAGGCTATAGTTTGTTTTATGCCCGCAAATTGGTTTTACCCTCTTTGGTTGTTTAAGGCAGGTGCCCTGGTAGCTCCTTAAGGAGCTCCACTCCTACACCACCTGGTTCGCCTGGCGCTGTCACTTGGTACACAGACGCCAGCATTCACTTACCTACAAACTCCTTCATATGCCACCCAAAAGACACATCGAGCGGAGTGTCTCTGCTAGAGACAACACTGGAGTTTCTCTATGCCTTAACTTTGACTTTGGCTCTAGTGTCAGCGACACGGGCAATGTCTGCAGTTCCGTTTTGTGTACCTATGTCAAATGATCCCCTCCACCTCCCACCCGTCACCTAACCCATCCTGCATCTTTACATCTACCCATACCATGTCAACCACAACACTACACTATTGCACACAAAACGGGTCTTATATTAATTGTCACGCATATGTATGTCTAACCCCCGACAATGACCCCCGCCCTGTAGAGACCACAACCGACGCTGCGCATATTTTTGGGTCTATTGAAAAGCCAAAAACAAAAACAAAAACAAAAAAAAAAGAACCACAAGAATGTTACCAAAAGTGTTTTCATCCATGCCAGAGAAACAAACCAAACATATATAGTATTTAACTACTGTTGTCTCTATACCACGAAAAAGATGTGATGGCCATAGAGGAATAGTCATGCAACTTGACACACGTTTTGAAAAGAAAAATAATTTGAAATAAATTTCGATAAAAATTAAAAAATTTACACTAAGTTAACTAACTAAAGTCAGAGTTGGAGTAATACTTAGATTCGGGTTTCATTTCGAAAGTTGTTCTTCATCATATTGATTAAAGATAACTTATTTAGGGAGAAGCCTTAAATTAAAGGTTTTGGCTCTAACTAGATTTAGTTAATTTAACTAAAGTTCTTAAATACAATGTTTATATTAATAAATAAATGTTTTTAAGTGATTTCCAATTTTATCTACGTTAACAAATCCATCAAATATGTAGATCAAATCAGATAAATTTAAAATATTACGCCACGAAACGGGTAAAAATCATGCCAAGCGGTTAGGAAAACAGTTCAAATATTAGAAATATGTTTAATAAATTATACATATAATAGTTGAAAAGTTTTGCTACCTTTTAGAACTTCGGTTATATGCCGACACGAGGTCAGGTTATACGATAGTTTTTAAAATAAATCCTAAATGTCTGAGAAATGCTACTATATACTTTTATATAAATTCTAATTTATATATTTTTTAATATTAAACATTATTCATCCTCTTCAATTTCAATTTTAGGATGATTTTGTACTTAAATGTTTTTATAATCTAGACATTTAAATATAATAAGATAAAATCTATAGGATGGAATCGAATGTATAATAATTAAACTAGCTCTGACCAATTTAACTATTTTTCAATTAGCTCGGAAGAAGAATTTTCAACTTATTTGAAAAATATTTTAGTTAGAAGAGTCAATGGAAAACGCTTAAAAAATTTGGAGTTTTCCATATACAGATGATAAGACATAACCAAAAAGTTAAAATAAAATTATTGAACTTTATATTCATTATTATAATGACTCTTAAAAGATCCAGTTTTTATTTCCAGGGATTTATTTTAATAAATAATAATGAAAATCTTAATTTGATGTTCATTCTCCATAATTATAACGGGATTCCAATATTGCTGAATTTCATATTTCTATTATTAAATAAATTTGTGCCAATATGTTTAATAATAATAAAAAATAATAATAATAATGATAATACAAAATTAATAATAATAATAATCAGATGAACAGTAAGGCTAATGATAATAATAACAATAAAAACAATAATTATAATGATAAGGATAATCATATTACGAATAATAAAAATAATAATAGTAAAAAAAATAATAATGATAATAAAAATCATTATAATAATAATAAAAATAAGAATAAGAATAAAAAAAATAATAATAATATTAATAAAAATAATAACTATATAAATTTAAATAATACAAAAAATGATAGTAATAATGTTAAAATTAATTCTAATAATGGAGAACAATAATATCAATAATAATAAATCTGTTAAATTATTTAAAGAAGCTTCAACAAATTTATATTTTTATCTACATTTATTTATTTACACTTGTTATTATTTAAAATAGTTAGCAAATAGATGGAGATTTGGAAGTTTTATTAATGTTAAAATATCAAAGTATATATGTATATACAAATTTTTATTTATAACACTTTTACAAATTTTCCATAATTTCAATATAAGATTTTCCATTATTCTCTTCTCATATCTAATTATTCCTTAATTATCATATAGAGTATATCCAATTCTTATAAATAATATTAAAATTTGTTGTTTCTTTTTTTTGTTGTTTGTGTTACCATTTTTGTATGTCATTTGTAGGTGGGGACTCACTCCAATGCAATGGGTTAATGTGTGTGTGTGTGTGTGCTCAGTAGCCGGGCCAGGCCCATGCCCTGGCGTAGACCTAGACCCGGGGACGAAGAGGTTTTCGTCGTCTTCCCATCTTTTATTTAATTTTTTTTTTTTTCGGTACAACTCCGTGCAGTTTGTTCGTGCCACGCCATCGTCGTCCATGTCTTTTGCTGTCTGCTGCTCTACTTGACAATTACCTTTGGTACATATGTTGTTTTGTCTTTGTTGTTGTTGTTGTTGCTGGTTGCTTGCTTCTTTCTTTACTTTCTAAATATTTTTCTTGGTTTTTATGCATAGAGGCAAAAGACAAAACTAAAACACAGAAAGGGAAATAAAGAGAGAGAGAAGGCAAGGGCGAAGGCGGTACGGGGGAGATAGAGAGGTAAAAGAAAGACAAGACCTTTTGGTTTTTTCCTAATGTGTCGTTGTTTTCTTTTTTAATTGAATGACAGGCAGCAAGAAAGGGATGAAGGGGGGGAGGGGTTAGAGGAGAGGTATGAATAAACACTAACCCCCCCTGGCCCCACATCCTATCAAGTTTAACTGACTGCTTGGCTGTTCATTTATTAATGCAATTAGCATTTGCATTTGGTGAAAATGCCACATTTAAGAGATATTTTTTCCTTCCCTCATCTGCCCTAATCCGCTCCCCCACCCTTCCATCATCCACATCCAAGAGCCTGCAGATGTTCAAGTGAACCGCTGCCACTATGGGGAAGGGGAAGTTAGATAGTTAGATGTATCCAAAAGTCGGTGGTTTGAGGTAGCCTAAAGTGGCTCCGAGATTAGATTAGACATTAATATAATGCATGTATAATGCTGATATCCAACTTTATCTATGCATGTATGTATCTATGAACATTTTGTTGCGTCTATTGTCTAGACAATTAGATGACATTAATACAATTACAACATGCAGCAGCCGGAGTAGCACAAATATTGACAATATTCCATAGATTAAATGTTAAAGAAAAACTATTTAAATAAAAGAAAGAAAGAAAGAAAGAAAGAAACTTTAACTAAATTGTACATACTTAACTCATTCCCTTTTCTTTTTATACCCTGTACCCGTAGGGTTCAAGGGTATATTAAAGTCGCTAAAATGTATGTAACAGGCAGAAGGAAAATTTTCCGACCCCATAAAGTATATATATTCTTGATCAGCATCAACAGCCGAGTCGATATAGCCATGTCCGTCTGTCCGTCTGTCCGTCTGTCCGTCCGTCTGTCCGTCTGTCCGTCTGTCCGTCCGTCCGTATGAACACCTAGATCTCAGAGACTATAAGAGCTAGAGTAACCAAACTTGGTGTCAACATCCGTCTAGTCCATACGCAGATCAAGTTTGTTTCAAATTTTTGCCACGCCCACTTCCGCCCCCGCAAATTAGAAAAAACTATAACTTGAGTTCTATTAGAGCTACAGTATTTATTTTTGGTAGACTCAATTATATAGCCAATATGTACGATCTGACCGAATTTGACCGAAATCGGTCAATAAATATCGGAGATAATACGTATATATGTTTTGTACTGAAATTCTATGGGCAGCGGCAGCTGAAATGTGTGAGCGAGATAGCATGCGCACGTTGCGTTCATTTGTACCGAATGACGCATTAGTTTCGTTCACTGAGATGAGTGAGCGAGAAAGCATGAATTTGGTGTTTTGGCTTGCTAGGAGAATTTTGTAAAATAATTTATATTCAATTAATGGGGATTTGGATGGAGTTTGAGTTTATAAAATATATCTCTTATTGGTACAGGGTATACTCCAAGTCGGCAAGGACGACTTGCTTACTTCATTTTTATAAATGACGTGCCAAGCTCCACTTTACACTAATGTCGAATCAAAATGGTCTACTTGGACTTTATCAAACAAGAGAGGGGGATGGCGTGGGGGACGAAAGGCGAGGGTGTAGAAAAAGAGAAGAAAAAAACAACTTTCACCCAATTTTGCAATTGACATCCAAGTGTTTTCCAAGAAGAAACCCCCAAATGCAATGCCAAAGCAAAAGCCAAGGGCTACCGTTCGTCTTGTTAAAGCTCATTCGATTTGCATGTGGAAGGGTTCCCCTTCCCCGTTACCCGTTGCCCGATCCCCGTTTCCTATATCCCGTGTACAAATCTAGTTAAATAGGTAAATTAGTGTGGCCAATTATCGTGGGCTTCTATATACGAGTAGAGCGGTCGCTGGCCCTGGCTGCGATAATACTATAAACAATGTAGGTTCCTATATATGGGCCACTTTGAACAATACGTAGGTATATACAGATATATATGTATATGTATATATACTTATACATATATTGTGTGCACTAGCCTTACATGATGCCTTGCATGAAGCAATCCCCAGATGGGAGTCGCTTGGGCGTTTGGTCTATACGACAATTACGTAACTCAAGTACGCCCAAGTTTGAAAAAAAAAAATAGTAAAAAGAGTTCATTGGAATCTCAAATTCCTGTGATATCCTGTAACTAAACGTAAAGTAGTTGAGATTACTGATTTTTAAAAGATTTTGAAGGATTATAGTCAAATTTAACTGTCTTCTTGTGTGACTTTTTTTGAGGTAACTAATTTCTCTCGACATGTATAAGAATGTATGTAAGAATATAAAATTTCGATATTAAAGAATATTAAAGAATAAAAAAATTAAACATTTTTTAATACCAATATATAAATAATTACTAGTATAAACTTTATATATGTATATGATATATAAGAATATTATATGATTGAATATATTTTATTGACTTTTATTATTGATCATGAAGTAAAACTTATAAAGCTGATCACCAAATTTAACAATAATTTAATAGTATTAAATTAATACCGTTAAATTTGATGATCAGCTTTATAAGTTTAGAAATAAATATTGCGATATTCATTTGAAAAAATTCTTAGTTCCATTCAAATTTTCCAAGTACAGAAATTATAATATTATATATTAAACAGCAAAAATATTAGTCTTTGATTTTATTTACAAAATATTCCAAACATTAATCGATATAGCACAGATTTGAGATTTTTTTTCTTTGACTTTTAGTTTTATATCTAACATATAAGTTTCAAATATTTCCTCAAGCGGTGATATAACTTTTATTAACATTTTCAGGAATATTTTTAAATATAAATAAAATGAATTTGTTGACCCTTTTATAGCTTAGTTCGCTTTAATTTTGCACTAATTGATTTAATTAATATGATTCTGAAGCTAAACTAACCCAATAGATCTTAACTTCATTTATAGTCAAATCTCAAATCAGATTTCCTTGAAGTACTATCCATTTTCTGTAAAAATAAGTTACATTTTATTAAACAACTTTTCAACACCAAAAATTCCACTCAATTGACGTTTATTAATAATATTTCTAAATATATTTCGAGACTAAAACACATCATCAGTCAAAGTTAAGATCCCTCCCATTGTTAATATTCATTTCACTTTTAGTTATTCGCAATTTCGACAATGCATAAACGCGCCTCTTTAAACCCGCCCAACGGGCAAGCATATTACCCATTTTGACAAAGTGCCAATAATTTCTTAGCCTAAAGTCTTCGGCTTGACCAGAGCTTACCATGGCTAACCATGGTTAGAAATTTGCATGACCCGGTCGTAAGTTATGTCATGTTAGCAGTTGATTTTGAGCTAAACTCGCACGACAGGCAATGTCGATGTTGCCTCCAAAAGTTGCGTGTCCCATGAGGCAAACCAAAAATAAAAAAAAATTAACAAAAAAAAAATGTATTCTAAAAAGTTGCTGAAAGATTAAAAAATTGCGCTCTAAATAAATAAAGAGAGCTGTGGGTGCCCCCTCATTATTGATACAAATTGAAAGCACTTTTCTCAGTTTCTCAGTTTCTCAGTGTGTAGGCGGCGAATGGCTTTTTATGTAATTCAGCAACAACATTTTTTTATATATTTTCTTTCTTTTTTTTTTTTTGTGGTAAAAAGCAGAAAAGTTAATTTCATTTGCACGGCCACAGAGAGGAAACCTTTCAACGGGCTATAAATATTTACAACTTGGAAAATGTCAACTCCTACTAATAGTACAAAGAGTCATAATAATATTTATTGTTGGTTTTTCTTTTGTCCAACGAAAAAGAAAAATAGGAAAAATAATGGACAGCAGCTGAGATTTGCATTTGAAAATTGGATTATCAAAAACATTTCATCTGGGACCCACCAAGCAGGAGGAGTGAGGACACTTCAAAAGGAACGCCATTCTGATATCGAGTTACCTTAAACCTTAAGCAAGTGATATTTGGTGCTATCAACTTCCGATAGGTCTTGTCTCGGTTCGTCTAAGATATTTCATGGACAGTTTGAGTTGGGATAACAAACAGAAAATCACATGCCTTGTGATTTTCTGCATCATTTCCCGAAACCAAGTAAGGAAAATGTGAAATTCTCAAGTGCAGGATGCCCGTGTATATATGTATGTATATTTGCTCTGACAGAGAGGCGCCACGTACCGGATATGTGCCTATGGAAATTCAAACAAGTGCAGCTGCAACAATTTGAGTGGCGTCTCGGCTCTACTCCTCTATCTCTATCTCGTTCTCTCTGTCTCTGTCTCTCTGTCTCCTTTTCGAGTGGCTTAGATAGACGCGGCAAATTAAGATATCAGCAACGCTTTATGGCTGCTGAATGAAGAAGAAGAAGAAGAACCCATTTTCATTCATATCGCTTGAGAGAGAAGAGGTTACAACCCGCACAGTGGCCATCGCCACCTTTTGTCGGCAAAAGACCACAAGAGAGCGGAGTAAAAACATAAAAGGCTTCATCTAATCGTTACTTTCTGTCACATTGATGATAAAATTTGGGTCAACTTTTAGTGGTAGCACCTTTTTCTTATCCTCTTACCCTCTCTTTCTGTCACAGTCTCTCTCTCTCTCTCTCTCCCTGTCTCTCTGCCTCTCTGTTTGTCTTTCTCTCTTAGAGTCTGTTATCCTTGGTTCGCTAGAGATAGTTGAAGGCACTTACCCGACTTGGTTTTTTATGTCTAATGGCCTAGGCTACCAGTTTTTTAAAGGTTTTTCATCTGTGTGTGTGTGTGTGTGTGAGTGAGTTTTCCCTTCTCTTTGGTTTCCCTTAAGTTGCCGCCGACTTAGCCGAAATGATAATAAAACTAAGGCACGGAATAGACACACTACAAAGTTTAAAAGCAGCAACCCGGTAGCCCGCCAAGGCGAATCCTTTTTTTCTCATCTTGTTTTTTTTTATTTTTTATGTTGTGGTTATTGTAATGTGAACTGAAAGATACACTGCACAAAACCCAACCAGAAAGGGGGATAAATAAAATACTAATGCCTGATATGTAAATTCATTTAAGTGCAGGAGTATCTATCTAAAAAAAAAAGAAAGTGCCTGACAAATGAATCATCATTCCCATACAAAATATCATAGTAGAAATATTCAAACACATGTTTGAATAAAGGCAACTGGTTTGTCATTGTTTTACCATTTCACAAATAACTGACTCGGAACAGAAATTTAAAAGCTGGTAATTAGAAACATGCTTGAAAGAATCTACAATCGATCTTGACTTATTTCTATATTCAACTACTAATTAAACCAATCCTTCATGTGGTTTCAGCTGAATGCACAAAAACATTTGGTTAAAAGTTTTTACAACTCATTTTAACAACTGTTTTATTTTGTTCTATATCCAAATCGAGCTTATCAATAGAAAATTTGTTCGATTACATTCAGAAAGTTTTGAATGGCGAGGCCTTAAAATGGAATAACAAAGCCAAGAAATGAAATTTGAAGTAGCCACCCTGTGAATGCGTTTGTATTCTTTATAAATATATATATACATATCTACTATTATAGCTGAGATTATTATATATATACAAATAATTGTCATCTATATATTTTATAGTTGTATCTTTTTTATCTAGAATTTAGATGTATGCGTGGCAATAACTTAATCAAAGAAAAAAGTATGAAACTAAAGAAGTTTTTGAGAATCTTTACTTGATATACTTTATCGATGAAGTGATATGAAACATTATCTTTGGCATAATGTTATTCCAATCTGTCTAATCCCTGAAATATAAGCAAAAGTACTATTATGAATGTTAGACCAAGGTACTTCATAGTGAGTTTAAACACCATTTACTATCCCATTTAAATGTAACTTAGAAACTGGCTTAAAGTCACATTCTATCTTGACCTCACGAGATTTCTACCTAGATCTTGATTGCAGATTAAGAAATAGAATTAATATATACCGTACCAATAACTTATATATTCCAAGAACTCTGCGAGAGATTTCTAGGGAACTTACAAGCAAGTCCTTATTTCTACATTATCAAGGTAAAGCATACATTTCCTTATATAAGGATAACATACCCCTCTGATAATATACAATTACTTTGAAACTATTCCAACTAAATCATAATCCATATCTATGTATATAAGGATCCAAAGCCAAAGAAGACTTTTGTTCTGCCTTCAACTATAGCTGAGACCCAAATGGAGAGAATCCCCCCAGAATGGGAGAAATCTCCTTTAACTAAATTGAGACTTAGTTAAAAAAGAACCTACAAAATTGTCCCTAGGACTGTCTATTGTGTATTGCTCACATTCAGAATACATTTATTCATATTTATAGCATAATGTATAAAACCATTAAATGTACCGACGGAAATTTCTTTAATTCGTTTCCCTTATCGCTTATATATATATATATATACGTATTAATATATATATAAATTTTCTTTCAGTGCTCCTTTTCATCCTCGAATTGTAGGAGCTGCTGCTGTTATGGCAGATAAACCGCCGCTGCACTTTCTGCTCGACGATGCATAAAAAAGGTTGCACCACAACAAAACTCTTTCACCAAAGTGTCTTTTATGACAATGGCCAATCGCATTTTTGTTGTTGTTGTTGTTGTTTGTGCAACTGCAACAACTGCACTGCTGCAGTAGGCGTTGACGTTGACGTTCTCAGGCAGTTAAACTCACACGCAACTTGACCCCGCCCGAACTATAGTAGAAACCCCCTCCCCCCATCCTCCCATATCATGCTGTAAAATACTAAAAATTCATATCAATTGACATTTGGTTGGTAGAGAGAGAGAGATAGAGAGAGAAAGAGAGAAAGAGTGAAAGAGTGAGGGGGGAGTTTAGGTCATAAAAGGCTAAAAAAGAACTTAAAGAACCTCTGAATTGTTGGCTCATGTCTCATTTTAATGGCTTTCCAATGGTTGGCCATTGATAAAAATGGGAAAGGGAAACATTTCAATATCAAATTGAAAGGGCTCCCTCCCTATTAAGTATATTCTCCTAATGGCTTGATTCAAAAATAAAGTTAATTTTAGCCACATTCTAAAAATAGATACATATATGTATATTAATAAATGCCAATGATATGGCAAAAATGTAGCATATATAGTTATATATATGTATATATGTATATACAATGTGAATAGTTTTCAAGTATGCTTAAAGACGAATAGCAAAAAAAAAAAATTTAACCAATTCGTGATTGGCATAATTTTGAGTAAAGGTTTTTATTTTCATTTTTTTGTTTTCTCAAGGTGTGAAAATAATTTAAATTATAAGCATCGAAAATTGTTACTGCTGACACTCTCAAGGCTAAGTTTAATGAAACACCTACAGGCTAAAAACAGAAAAAAAAAAAAAAAAATACGACCAAAAATGATTATGAGGCGTCAGTCGTCTCTGAGCTAAAAACAGAGGGAGAAAAACTGTTGAAATTAATTGCAATTTATGATGACGTTTCAACAAAAACAAAATATAAAATAAAAAAAAAAAAGAAAAAAACAAAACCAACACTGACAACTGTAAAAAATAAAACAACAGAAAAACCGAAACTGAAACTTAAAAAACAACAACATAAAAAAAAAAAAGCATAAACAAAATAAAACTATGCCATTCAAGCAAAACTACGCAGGTAAGCACAATAAACGTGAGCCTCTTAATTAAGTCATGGCCTGGACCCGCTGTATTACGGACAACCACACTATAAGAGTCTGGGTATAAGAGAGTGTGCTGATGGGGAGGGGGGGAAGGGTTACGAGTTGAGTCGAGTCTCCTCTTTTACCCATCCCATCTAGTGTGAGTGCCTTCCTCTGACCAACTGCGTGTGTGTGTGTGTGTGTGTGTGTGTGGATCTGCGTGTGCTTTGTAGTGGGCTTTGAGTGGCCACAGTGGCTTCATTGAAGCAACTACTCAACCACCCCCACCCCTCTTCTCCTCCCACCCCATGAGAAAAAACACACATATATATATATATATATATATATATATATGTGTATATATGAAGAATAATATTTATTATACAATATATATATGCATCTGAAGTGGCCATGAATTCAACAGGATGGGTCTGTAGTTTTAGTTACTGAGTTTTGAATCCAGACCCAAACCGAACTGTAGCTGGAAATGGCTCTGGACAACCATAGGGCAATTGCTTCGCATACCTTCAAGTGTAATGAAAATATTGAAATGAAATTGTCAATGAAAATGTTGAGAAAGTTTAGCTTATACTATACTACCATATCTACAGATATATATCACAATGTGTGGGCGTGTGTAATTGTTAAAACATGTGGGTTGACATTGAAGTACTTTTTAGCTAGTTGACAGAAATTATTACGAGTATAAATGTTGATGTACGTATCTATGTACATCTATCTCAAATGTGGGAAAAAAAGTTCTAGCTGAAGAAAAATGATCTAAATTTTGATCCCATAACCTTATATTGATAATGTATATTGATATTAAAAAGGAATGACGTCATATGTATGTGTTAAATGAAAAGTCAATTATAATGCATATATGTATAAGTAGATATTTCATATACTAAGTGAGAAATAAAGCTGTGACTTTTAACTACTATTTAATATGGGTTAAGAATTGGGAATTAAATCTCTTTATTAGACGGCGATAATTTATTTATTTTATTTTTTTATAAGTATGTATATAAATTGCTCTTTGAATTGCAATTGTTTACATTTATATTATACATAATTATACTTATATATGTAATTATAAGTAAATATAATATTTATATTTGTTTGCTCTAGAAATAATGTACTATTTTTAGTTACATTAGATATAAAACAAGATACTCCTAGGTGGAAGTATATACATCAACTTTTATTATATACCTACATATATATAATGTGCGTTTCATATTTATAACGCCACCAATGTATTTGATTTATCTCTGTAACAAAAATTTTTATTATTGATATCTGTTATACATTGATTATATACTTTTTTTCTACAAAGAGTTATTTTCTCCTCTCACTTGATGATTCACTTAAACTCTTTAACTAAATCATCCACAATGATCGACTAAGATTCTAAGAAAATCATTTTATATATAATTTAATTGGTTTATTCTACCTTAAAATGATAATAATTTTAATTTTTGAATAATATAACAAGGCAATTCTAATTTTTCAAAATTGTATTAAAATTTAACAACATAATTTTTTTAATTGTGAACAAAAGGAATTGCTGCTGAATTTCATATATGGATGTATACGAGAATAATAATAACAGGAAGTGTGATTAAATGCAAGTATGACTTAATATTTAAAATTTACACATATATGTATATTCAAAATTATTAGAGGAATTTTTTTAATAATAATAATGATATTTGATTGAAGCCTAAATACAATCTAATCCTGAAATGAAGTTATTCTTATACGCTAAAAATCCAAATAAAAAGCAAAACGGGTTAAATTAGTTTATATTTTAATTAGTGCAAATTATTACGAAATATTCATAGTGATAAAGTTATCCATTTTTTGACATATAAATCAATTTCAAATTTAATTAATACATCATTTTGTTATGAGTTCTTAAAGTTTAAAAAACTTTTTGGCAATTATATATGTATTATTTTTTAATTGTCATTATTATTTTATTTTTTTATTATTGTTAATTCATTTCTTGTGAAATAAAACTAGGTCAAAGCCAGATTCAGTTGTATTTGTATGTATGTATGTGTGTATGTATATCCATATAAAATCCGATAAGCTGCCATGGAGCTTTAAACTAAAACTAACTAAACTTAAAATAAACTATTATAGACAAAATATATTATAGAAAGTAAAAAAATCTAGTCTTTGGTTTTAAATTTAGAATGCATAATATTTTTTTTGATAGATTAGTTTTTTATTGATCTCACAACTTAATAAAGATTCAACAATTAATAATGGTGAGTTATTTATATAAATCATTCCATTTTTTACCATATTTGTAGTTAAATCTCTTATATACGCGTATATATACTTAGATTAATCCATATTATCAAATATAAATATGCATATTAATCTATTTTATTAAATATTATATACTTTTAGATTATAACCGGAAGTATTTCATTTATCAATTGTCATAGGATCAGCTAAATATAGCAATTAGTGTACATTTATTTCTTCTAATGTAACACGCATCGAATGGCAATTTCAAGTTCATTTAATCAGCTTTATTTAGTCTCCATCCCATCCACACTCGTCGTTGGTTTACGAATAAATCGCTATCGATTAGAAAGTGTGGGCATTCGATTTTGTGAAATCCTTAAGGTTCCCTCACTGTGTTTTGTTTTTGTTGTCATTGCTTTTTGCAGTAATGCCACACCTAATCCAATAAAATACAATACATTTCCTCTGAAAAGACAATACCCAAACCCATTGAGACCAGCCCACAGACAATTGAAATTGGTTACATACATCATACATACAGATGTATGTACATATGTATGTTGTGGATAATGATGATGATGATGATCATCATCATTATCATCATTATCATCAATGTCTTGTATTGTATATCTACTCCCTTCCGCTCCATATTATAAAATCAATCAGAGTTTGACTTGACTACTTCAATTGCTTGCCTCTCACCTACTCCTTCCTCACTAACTCCACCACCCTCTCCCTCTCCCACTTACATATGTATGTATGTATGTGTGTTTGTACATATATTTTGTGTCGTCACTATGCGAGTGTGAAATTTGCTGTAAAACCACAAGAAACATATTAAAAAACAGAAAAAGAAAGAAAGAGAAAAAAAAACGAAAATACCGCAAAGAGGTGCCAGCCGGCATAACGGACAACGATGAAAGAGACTTCGAACACAACTTGATTACTGCCTCATTTAGTTTCATTTAAGCCAAAAATAACAAAAAAAAAAACTAAGAGGAAAAAAGCCATTCCACTTCACTACCAAGAAAGAATACATTGTAAAAATGAAGACAGAAATTGCAATAAATGTTGTTGTTGTTGTTGTTGCCAAATGAGAGCATTTTGTGTGTTTGTTGTACTGTTCTGTGTGTGTGTATGTGTGTGGTAAAACAAGTTAAGCCAAACAGGCAATAAACGTTATAGCCGGCGACAAAAGCAACTAAATTTTGCGCTACCCAAAAGATCGAATTTCACATGCGACGATATTTTACGATATTGTCTCAATCATGGAGAAGAAGTAGAAGAAGGAGATCGACAAAATCGTTAACAAAATTGTATATACAAACATATGTACATATCCATATACATATACAAACCGCTAGAGTAAAATAAACCAAAACAAAACAGTTTATGGTAAAAAACATGAAAACAAAAGAAAAACTTGTGTTTAGTTTAGTAAGAGGTGAGGCTCAATCCATGAAAATATTCAGAAAAAATTGTATGAAAATTGCAAGTGATAGCGTAAAATGTCAGGCATTTGAGTTTGGATCTCTGGATGGTTGGCTGGCTGGCCAACAACAACAGATACACAACATACAAGTTATAGATACAAGATACATAATTGCTGCCAGCAGCAGCAGCAGCAGCAGAAGAAGAAGAAGCAGAAGAAAAAAATATAAAATAAACCTGCCCGCTGAGCGTGTCAATGACAGCAAAATGAGAACGAAAACTAAACCAGAGAGAGCAGCAGCAGGGAGAGAGAGAGAGAGAGCAATTGCAGAGAGATAGAAAGAGAGCAATTACCGAAAGAGCATATTTCTATCAGTGTGTGAGTGAGAGTCTTACCAACACAAGCATACAATGGATCGCAGCGGAAATTGTGCGAGTGAAAGAAAGTATAGCAAAATCAATATGTAAGAGAGAGAAGGTATGATTTTACATGAGAGCACAGGAGAGTGGGAGAGAGATCACTTGCAATTGTATGGGTGAGAGAGAGCGGACTCTCTCAGATTGTTAGTGTATTGGTAGACATTTCCCCTCCAAGATCACTCTCTTAGTCTCTCACTCTCCCACTCTCTCTCTCTCTACCTCTCTTATTGTGAGTCAGCTACCTGCAAAATGTATCTTACAGATCGCCGACCCATTACAAATGTGGGCTTAATACAGGGCTTAGGCAGTGTCTCTGCTTCTCTCTCTTTCTCTCTCGCTTGTAAATTATGTTTACTAAAATAACAAGAACAAACCCACCCAGAATTTTGCACATTTCATTTAATATTATCTTTAGTTTTTAAATAATGTTATTTTTTCCACAAAAAAAGATATTCCCTTTTTCTTTTGGCAATTAGTTGTATCTGAATAAACATTTTAGGTTGAGGCCTGTATAAATACAGTTATTTTTCAATGAATTACAAATATCGACAAACTATTCATACTAAGAAAGAGAATATATATACATACATACATATGTATGGATATTTCAACCTAAGTAAGCTGTACAAATGAAATTATAGACCAATTTATAAACATGAGTTGTTAAAGATCAACGCTCGACTGGCTGACTGGCTGACTGACTGGCGTTTCGTGTGCCTAATGAAGGGTTCTGATCAAAATGTTGAACGTCTTTGAATCACTACGAAATTCGTCGTTTTTTCTCTTTTCCTCTTTTTTTTTTATTTTTTTGCTGCTTTCAACTAAGTGGATATTAGCAAAATGCTGAAAAATTGCGCCGAAATGAAATGAAATCTTTAACACAAAAATAAAAAAAAAGAAAAAAAAAACGTCAAAAGAAGCTGACAATTAGAATTGTCTGGCTGAGTTTTTTTTTTAGGTTTTTTTTTCCAACGTTTTGTTAGCCATGATTATGGGTTATGGTTTGTGGCCAAGCATTTCGGTTGGGCAACATGAATTGGTTTTTTTTTATTCGGAGATGGTTTTTGCTTGTCTACATTTTTAGCTTGGTTTTTTCTTTTTTTTCGGAGTCTTTCGTAATTTCTTCAATTTGAGGAAATTATGAAAATATTTAAATTACGCATAAGTAGTTAGGAAGTTGATGATTATATGTATATACACATGTATATCAACATGAATTGAGTTTTTCTTTATAATATGCAAATCACTTTATTTTATATAGGGTCCAGCCTAGAAAGAAGAAGAAAACGTTTCCTTAAATTTCGTAAATCTTTTGTTGTTTTTTTTTTTTTGGTTTGTTCATTTTGGCAAACATTCCATAATCTCATTTTGAAATTGGTACTTTCACCTGAATAACAATATAATCCGAATAAAGCATTGGATATAACAAATATGATATATAGAGGCTGAGTTTAAGCCCCACACCAGGTAGCCAAAATGGATACGATATAACTTTTCGGCTAGCCGCCTCTGAGACACATGGCTGGTCGCATAAATCAAATCAGTCCAATAAATATTTGCGGCCAATAACAGTGCGAGAGATAGAGAGAGAAAGAGACAGAGAGAGAGAGAGAGAGAGAGGGTAGAGTGGGGGAAGAAAGCATAAACGCGTAATTAACCTCATTCTGGAGTTGGAAGAGCAACAACTTCAGTTTCAGCTTCAGCTTCAGCATCAGCATCAGCATCAGAAATATGGCACAAGAGTTAATGCACATTAAAGCTCATATATCACACAAAAACTCCGACTCCTACGCAGAATGATGGTGGTAGGATTGCGGGTAGGTAGAAAGGGGGAGAGGAGGGTGGTTGAAGAGTGTTTAAGGAGTTGGCTACAATAGGCAGCCATTGCCATCACTTCGTCTTACTTGCCGCACTCAACTTGAGCCAAACACAATGCAACAGCAGCAGCAAAGTATCTTTAAGATGCACTTGAGCGGTCGTCGGCATTCCTACCGCTCGTTACTTATATTATATATTTAACCCTACACACACACATCTATACTTATGTATGTATATGTATATAAATATGCAATATAAAATATCGTATGGCATATAAAAAATACTTGGCATTGTTTCACCATCAACATGTAGGCGCATAGTCTTAGCCCGCATAACAAACCGACAATATATCCTGTGGTATCTGAAGGGTAAAGAACAGTCACAACAACAAATTACACTATCCAACAGATAATATGAATTCAATTTCAGTTTTAAATTTATTATTATTTTTAGTTATTTTTTTAGTTTATTCCAATCTTTGTTCACTTTTGCATTGATTCAACTTTCATGCCAATAATTTGTAGTCTAGTGTAGTCTATATGCAATTTCCAATAATGCAATGCAAGTGCGCTTGACAGCTGCCAGAGAAGGATACCCACCGACTCCTCCAAGTAGGTGCCACTAACCCCTTTCAGTTACTCCATCTTCATCGTCATTTTCCTTCTTTTGACAACGCACTTTTCCTACATTTGCAATCAGCTAACATTTGGATGATAGTTAAAACATTTTCACATTCATTTTTCCTTTTTTCTTCTTCTTCTTCTTGTTTTGCTGGCAAATGATATTCATAATTTTTAACAGGCCAAACCAAACCAAACACAATTTTCTATTTCACCAAAAAATTATGAAAATTTTGGCCTCAAAATCGAAAAGAAAAACAAAAACGAGAGAAAAATCAGCTAAAATGTAGAGACGATGAAAGAAACAAAAAACAAAAACAAAAAAAAAAAAAAGACGTTAGTTCGCATTTGCAATGGCAGACAGTAGAAAATCAGTAAAACGGACAAAACAAACTCAGCAAGGAAAACACATAAATTATGCATTACAAACGTGCTTCTGACCCATTGCCATTTTCTAATTCAATTAAACAACCACAACAACAACAACAACAACAACAAAAATAATAAAACGAAGAGATTTTTTTTTTTATATTTGAATACAATTTCCCAAGGAGCAGCGCCAAGTGGGAAAGTTTTCGGGGCCGTTGCTCTAGGAGTTAGCCTAAATGGAAAGCCATTTGAGGTGCAGTGCATCCATTGAGCCAGTCAGACACTAATTTGACATAGTTATGCGAAACGAAATGAAAGCTGGCATCTGGCATCTCGGTATCTCGGCATTGTTTAACTCTTCAGCAAATCTTGTGGCCATAACCAACGTGCCGTATGAATAATATTTAAGTTTGACTCGTTTATATTGCATCTGCAGTTACTATATATTATCTACCAAGTACGAGTGTACTTGTTCCACTTAACTCAATTCTATGGGCCATCGAAAATCTGCTACCATAATAAACAATTTGTGTGTTTGAATTTTGAAAATTAATCAGAATATTTGTCCAAGAAAATTTGGAAATACATTTATGTCATTATTTGGCTTATTGAGTTTAATATTGAGAATGAGAGTTGAATTAGTTAATTGATTCAATTGATAACTAATTTAGTTTATCCAACCAGCTAACATTTGCATTTAGCCTTGTACAGATACTTTTAAGTACCAATGTGATAAGGATAAATAATCGGTAAACAAATCAAAAGAATGTCAACAAATGTGCAATAAAAATATTATCTCAATTTTTTAAAGACTTGTTTAATAATAATAATAAATTGGTTAATATTATAATTAATTCAGGATAATATATTTAGATTGGATGATTAAACTTATATTCTTATATCTTAAAAAGTAACTAATTTTTAAATCGTCTTCTTTAAGTTATTAATAACTTCAATCAAAAATTTAAACTTGTATTCCTAGGATGTTATTGACTATAATCGAAAATTAAATTAAAATAATTAATCAGAGATAACTAAATATGAGTATATTAATCTGATATTTATAATACGTTAAAAAGTCGATGAATGATTTAAGTAGAAACTTCATCCAAATTACCTGAACTTCTGATGATTTTTGAAGAAATGGCATTGGAAACGGCGGAGTCGGTTTTTAAGGAGTTCGAAGAATTGTACATTATCTTTTAAGACTCGAATGAATTTTAGTTAAAAGAAATATGTGAACTATTATAAAATAATAATGATAAGTCTTAAATAGTTTTCTTTAAGAAAAATTCACAAAAATCATTTTATTATCGATGATTACTTCTTGTTAGTAAATCTCCGCATAAAATTTGATTTGTTCGAAATCTCGATCACACACGATTGGTTAATCTTTATCTTATATGTATATGGGTGCCATATTTTCGAAAAGATTTTTATAAACAGATCAAATTTACCTATAAAATTCAATGTGTTTTAATTATTCATGTTTTCTAAGTTGAACCTAGATCGGTAGGAGTCCTCCACACTGAATGGATCTACATATTAAAATTACGATAGATTTTGCTTATATAGTCTCTGAAATCAGTGTTATCTATAGCCATGCCACATCTTTATTGAATTTTTAGAAAATATATAAATAATAAATACTAAACATATATATATAAACTTAATTATTGATAGCAGATAAGGAGCATGTTTATTTTATTTTGCTGAACCTTATCACAGATCAAGTTAATGCCAAATATTAAATTTGCCAGTTTTTCTAATTCAATTCATATTAAATTAAAAACGACTCTCAGTGGAAAGTATCAAAGCTAAAATTCATCAATTTTAATCACACTTAAATAATAAATATACAATTTTAGTTAAAGTTATTTATTATTTTATGGATATAAAGTTCAAGTTTGTTTAAAATCCCTCTGAACTTATTAAAATATTTTTTTTTTCGCGCGAATCCCAACGGGTGCACTAAGTGCCCACACCTCCCGCCCAACCGACCGAGGGGCGCATACCGCATAACGTACGGCTCGAGACGCGGGAACAAGATCACAAAACACAGACAAATAAACGAATTCTACATCTAGTTACGAACTAAATAAGCTAAGAAAGAAGTTTTTAGTAAAGGAAGAGAGAGCTCAGAACTGATTACACTGTAAAGGTATTTATACAAAGTTATCGAATATTAATCAAACATTTATAGTTATTGTTATTGCTAAATAGTTTTCGTTATCTGTTATAGAATCTGATAAACACTGATTGATTGTAATCAAACTAATGCTTAAATTTCTTCAATTAAGAAATTTTAGTAGAAAATCTTATTAATTCTCAGTATTTGATTAATATTCATTTAAATTATTTTATATTTAATTATATAATTCAGTTGTCAGTAGTAGATTTTGCATAACAATCTATAGCCTTTGATTTTTTAGTACACATCATATTAACCAATATATGTATAATGATTTGCAGATATATACAAATAGTTCTCAACTATCATTTCTTCCTATGGCAATTGTTTAACTTCAAGTTAAACATAAACCAGCCAGTCCTACAATTCCAATTTAAATCGGTCAGTATAAAATTTTTATTATTTGTTAGCTCTGCATTATAATAATAATATATTTAAAATACATTTTTAAATATTATTTTATAATTTACTACTTTATATACATATATTTAATTTTAAATGCCTTCTGAGAGATGACAGAAGAATTTAGGTCAAAAAGGCAATTGGTCAATTATGTGACTTTTGACTCTAGAAAAGGTTATATTATCAGGTTAGTCCTAGGAGCTTATTAATATCTCATATGTGTACAGTGGGTCAAAATAAGCCTTGCTTGCAGTTGCATGCCAAATATTTGTTGTTATATATGATACGATCTGATAGAAATGTCTAATATCCCTGAATATAACTTGATTGATTAGAAGAAGGAAACTTCATTTCTATTTGGAAAATTATTTATTGTTAAAATTTTATTAAACGTAAATGGATAAATATATTTATGACTACCAATAAACTATTCGATTGGTACTTATAAATATAGTGAGGGGGGAATACATATATACAACATATATGAAGGATAATACTATATATATGTGTGGCTTTCTACATATAAAAGTAGAACAATAGATACATAGATCAATTATATTATTACATTATTTTTCAGATAAACAATCGATAGGTATAAAGATTTATAGATTAAACAAAACTATTTTGCAGTCAAAGATACTTCAAATTAATTGATCTGTCAGTTAGCTAAAGATTTAATCAGTCATTCAGATTAGAATGATATATTATATAGTTTTCATATAAATAAAATGTCAAGTATATATTCACAAGAAAAAGACACCTAATTTTATATTTCTAATACATAGCTCTTCCTACTTTTTAAATCCACTTATTACTGCTAATAAGTATGTATGTAGCTATGTACTAACTAGTAGTTAACATAGGTAACACATGAAATTTCTGTGAATACAAAGTTTACTTATATTTTACTTTAGTTAGTGGCTATGATTTAGCTAGTTGACTGCCTCTGGGGGTCGACGACATGTGACGGGGATGTGTCTTGTGGCACATGCCGAGGTAATGAAATTTAAAAATTCATAAAATATTCGCACTACTAAACAAGCAGCAGCAAACAGCAACAACAAAAACAACAACAACATAAGCAACAGCAAAAACAATGCAAGTGTAACTCAATTAATTAATAACAATATAGCAACAGCAGCAACATTAACAAGAACAACAAACAAAATAATTAAGTAACAAAAGTTTCATATTTGCAGTGCCGCAAAAACAAAACGAGGCAACAAAAAAAAAACAAAAAAAAAACTGAGGCAACACCAGGAACAGCAACTGAAGACGAAGAAGATGAAGAAGAGAAGATGGAGAAGAAGATGAAATGAAAGCAACCAAAAGCCAGGCAAACTTTCCACCCACCACCCACTACCCACGGAAGGGAGCCGCTGTTGTTGCAACTCTTGCCAGCCGGAAAGTTTTTTTTAATGTAATTTTAAGTGGCATAAGTCGACAGCCAAAAACATACGAACCGACATACAAACATCCACACATACATACATACATATAAGTAAATATATATGAGACAGGTGAGCCAAAAGGCATTCAATTAGGTAGTGGGAGAGGGAAAGGGAAAGGGAAAGAGGAGCGTGCAACAAGAGCAACAGCAAACATCATATTTAAAAAGCAAAAAAAAGAACAACTAAAAGCACATATTTATGTATACATATGTATGTATATGTATATAGTATGTCTACTTAACAGGAATCAAGTTAAAACTTATAAATTAATAACAGTTAATAAGTTGCGCAAAATTATTTAATATTGAAATAATGGGAAACATTAAATGAGAAGGATATGTTTAGTTTTAAAATATAAATAGACGGGTACGAGTACATATATACACACCTATATATATATATATACGATTCTAATATATACATATGTATATATTATATTACATTCTGTTCGAACAGTTAAGTACTATATCTAAGTCAGGTTAATATAATACCCAAATTGGGAAAATTAAACTTAGTGATAAACGAATTATATACCTTTTTTGTCACAAGAATAAAAACATATAATTTATATACAGTGGGTATTAAAAGTAGAGTTGCAATGTGAAATAAATAAAGTCACAATGTTATTTAGAGATATCTGTAATAAGTCACAAATTTATTTAGGTTGATAGTTTACAACTATATCCTATACTTTAATAATAATAATAAAATTAATATTTAATTTATTGTTTTATTTGGAAAAAATGATAAGAAACCCAACTTTTTGAATTAATACTTTTTGGGCCAACTGAGAGAGTAAATACATATATGTACATAGATACATAATATAAGTAAATCAGAATTTTAATTTATTTATAAATTCCCTTGTCTTACTTACCTTTAGCCCTGGTTATAAATGTATAAATAAATAAGATACCTTTTTATATCAAATATCGTTGATAATATAGAGAACTTCATCTAAAGTACTAACATGCATTCTTACATACATACATACATATGTACATACATACATACATACATACATACATACATAAATGCCTAAAACTTTTTTGTATGTATTAGGAAATCTTGACACACTGAAAAATTCCAGAAGGAGGCAGGCAGAAGAAGCGTATTAAGCAGTGGGGCAAGCTCTGTCAACGTCTGATGTTGCACGTGTGAATGCAGAAGGCATTAAAAATGGCATAATAATAGCATTCAAACTATAATATTGCCGCTGACTACGACGAAGAGAGGACGCCAATGCCGCGACCGCTGCCTTTGCTGTTGTTGCTGCTGTTGCTGCTGTTGTTTGTTGCATGCAACACTCATATGCAATATTTTAAAATTTTTGCCATTTAGTTGTAGCTGGAGAGGTAGAGGGGAAAGCGTGAAAGGAAGGATGGACTCTCTGGGGGCAGACATGATTTGCTTTGACATGAATTGGCTTACAGTAGCAACTCGTAA
The DNA here is from genome assembly GCA_018150375.1 of Drosophila sturtevanti. Classification (NCBI taxonomy): domain Eukaryota; kingdom Metazoa; phylum Arthropoda; class Insecta; order Diptera; family Drosophilidae; genus Drosophila; species Drosophila sturtevanti. The sequence continues at coordinate 2,528,346 of JAECWJ010000690.1, forward strand.
ATTTTTTGCTTCTTTCGTCTTTTTCTCTGTCCTTTTTTGTTTTTTTTATTTTCTGAATGCAAACTTAAATTGATATTCAAAATATGTGCATATAGACATAGAGACTTTGCATCAATCGATGTACTATACATGAACGATAGAAACCATATCAAAATGTTATCAAAGAAACACTTTTTATTACTCTATATGAAAGCACTTTCAATTCTTTGACGTGTCTGAAGCTGGCCAACCAATTTGCCAAATTGCTAAAAAAAAAAAGAAAAAAAAATAAAAAACAAAAACCACAACAAATTTGAGTAACAAAATGCAAAAAAAAGGTAAGGAAAAGGGGTAAAAACGCTTGCAACGTTCGACTCCCACTAAGATGGCAAATAAATGTTTAAATGTCCGACAGGCAGCAGCAGCAAGCACACAGACACAACAAATATTGTTAAAATATATTTTTACATACGACAATAGATTAACCATTTTACGACAACTATGCACTCGAGAGCCCCACTCAGATTTGGCCGAAAAGAAGAAATAGTGGTAGGTAGGTCGGCCAACCAGTTAGCAGTGAGTAGTTAGCAGTTAGCAATAACAGGGAACGGCAGGCAAAGGCAAAAACAACAGCAGCTGTAGCTGTTAAAGGCCATGCAGCATGCAACATGCTAAACTGAAGCAACACGAAACACTCTGAAAAGAAACCAAATGTATCTACAAAAACAAAAAAAAAAAGAAAAAACAAAAAGAACCATACATACATACATACATACATACATATGCACATACTCGCAAGTTGGCCAAAAAGGATGCATACGGTCTTTGGGGGTGGTGGTAAATGTTGCCAAAGAGCAGCAGCCTGTTGACTGCTGACTATGGCTTTAACCCCACTGTTGGCAAACTGGGTTAAAAACTGCCCAGAAAACAATTTAATTGAAGGGAGAGAATAGTCAATGTGGTTTGTCTCTGTAATCGATCCCCGATGCTCGACATTTGATCTCAACTTGTAATCAATTCACTGATTAGAATTGATCAATACCCCATGAATATTGCAAAACGATTTATGTAATGCCCAAGCAGCATTATAAACAATTTGATAACCCATAATATTGAACTCGTAATCAACTCGTTACTGAAAAAACAATTGCTCTAAAATAAATCTCATAAGTATGTTCATTATATTAGCGAGAAGAAATTATACATACATACATACATATAAAGATCAGGCTTTCAGATACTTAGTAATCAGAGGAGAGAAATCAGAAATTTCCTCGCTATCTCTTTATAAGTATTGCGTATTCAGAAAGAGAACAAAAAATATAAAAAGGGAATTGAGAACTCTAAAAAACTTCTAAAGTATTTAAAATACTGCTAAACTCACAAAGTATGTAATACTTTTTTTAATGAATTAGAAATATTGTATGTACATATGTACATATGCTTGTATGTATGTATGTACATATGTATATGTATTAATTACTTAACGCCTTAGCTGTATTATTAAACAATGTATAGTACTTCCCCTCGAGAAACGGGCAATATGCCTCACCGATTTCTGGAGGATCCGTACTAAAGGGTATTTAAATACCTCACACATGCATCAAGAAATAACAATATACAAACATAGATACGTTTCAGAGAACGGAGAGTCTGGATCTCTTGTGTAGGGTTAACTGTTGCTAGCATGTGTGTGCGTGCAACATTTCCCCTACTTTTCGTGAGAGCGAGAGAGTGTTGAGAGTGTGCTCTCTCGCACACGTTCAGTATGTGTGTGAACGAACGATGGACACACACATGCAAGCGTATGCATGTAGCATGTTCAAGCATATGCAGGCAGGAAATGCACTCTGCCTCTGCCGCTGTCGCTGTCGCTGCCGCTGCTGCTGCTGCTGCTGCTGCCCGTCTTTGTATGTGGGAGCGTAAAAGAGCAGGCATATGTATGCATGTGAGAGCAGAGAACAGAGTATGAATGCACATGCACATGTGTGAGTGCGCCAGCAGAGCACGAATAATCTCACACTCAAACATTTTTGTTCTGTGTGTGTGCTGTCTCTTATGCCGCTGCTGTTGCGCTCGCCAGCCTGTTGGTGTTGGTGTTGGTTGGTGTATCTGTGTGTCTCAATATATACGCTGCCGCTGCGTCGTCGTTGCCGCTGCCTCGTCGTTTTAACATTTTCAACGAGCTAACGGAGTCGCATTGGCCAACTTCAGCAATCAGTTCGAGTTGAAACGCGAGGCGGTAAACATGTTTTAAGAAAACGAGCTCCGGCGCAAATAGAAAACTTAAAAAATTATATACAAAGATTTCACACAGTTTTTGTGTGCCGCGACTCGTAAAAACCAAATAACGAAAATTCATACAAAATCAAATTAAATCATTAAATGCATGAAACAAACAAATAACAACAACAGCAAGAAGAAAGAAAGAAAAATAAAACACGAAATTAAATAATTTCGACCCAAGGTAGTGGAAAAGAAATAAAAATCGCTAAGTGTCACGCAATACGTTAAAACAAGCACAAATAAGGATTACGGGTACACGGGTTGGAAAAGCGATCAAATAAAATGAAAACCAGAAAGTGACAAAGTTTTTTTCTATAAAAGGAAAAAAAAAATATAATAATAATTCAAACCACAAATAATCAAAATCGAAGAATTGAGCTTAAAATTGAAGCAGCCCCCCCAACAACACACAAGCCAAACCATCAAAATGTCAACATCATCATCGTCATCATCATCATCATCATCATCATGGTGCCTGTTGCTTCTGCAGGTCATGGTAGCGGCACTTCTTGTCCGGAGCACGCATGCGCAGCAGTGCGCCTGGGAGTTTGTACGCACAACAATGGATATTAAGTGCAATGTGAGGTCGCTGGAAGCTGGAGCGGTGCCACTTGATTTGCAGGTTGCCGAAACGGCTAACCGTTTGGAACTGCAATGTACACCGGACTTGTTGCACGCCAGTGAACTGTCACCGGGCATGTTCTCCCGCCTGCAAAAGTTATCCGAATTGCAGGTGGACTCATGCAAATTGCAGCGTATTCCTCCAAACGCCTTTGAGGGTCTTATGTCGCTCAAGCGTCTAAATCTGGAGACGCATAACGCCATGTGGGGTCCAGGCAAGACATTGGAACTGCATAGCCAGTCGTTTCACGGTTTACGCGAATTAAGCGAATTGCATTTGGGTGATAATAATGTACGCTCATTGCCCGAGGGCCTGTGGTGTGCTATGCCAAGTTTGCAGCTGCTCAATCTTACCCAGAATCGTATACGTTCGGCGGAATATTTGGGTTTTTCGGAGAAACTGTGTCTTGGCTCGGCGCTTGGCAATGCCAATGGAGCAGTTAGCGGTGGCTCTGAGTTGCAAGTACTCGATGTATCGTTCAATGAGCTTCGCGCACTCCCAGACGCTTGGGGCGCCTCACGCCTGCGTCGCCTCCAGACACTTAGTCTGCAGCATAATAATATTAGTTCGCTGGCTCCAAACTCCTTGGCCGGTTTAAGTTCTCTGCGTGTGCTAAATCTTTCATACAATCATTTGGAATCGCTGCCCTCTGAATCTTTTGCTGGCAATAAGGAATTGCGGGAGCTGCATTTACAAGGCAATGATTTGTATGATTTACCCAAGGGATTGCTGCATCGTCTGGAACAGCTGCTGGTACTTGATCTGAGTGGCAATCAGTTGACCAGTCATCATGTCGATAACAATACATTCGCCGGATTGATTCGCCTGATTGTCTTAAATCTATCCAACAATGCATTAACACGTATTGGGGCTAAGACTTTCAAGGAATTATATTTCTTACAAATTTTGGACATGCGTAACAATTCTATTGGCCATATTGAAGAAGGTGCCTTCTTGCCGCTTTATAATCTGCATACACTAAATCTTGCCGAGAATCGTCTTCACACATTGGACAACAAAATATTCAATGGTCTTTATGTGTTGACCAAACTGACCCTGAACAACAATCTTGTTAGCATTGTGGAATCGCAAGCCTTCCGCAATTGCTCTGACTTGAAGGAATTGGACCTAAGCTCCAATCAACTTGTGGAAGTGCCAGAGGCTGTCCAGGATCTTAGCATGCTAAAGACTCTGGATTTGGGTGAGAATCAAATATCGGACTTTAAGAACGGCACATTCCGTAATCTGAATCAGCTGACGGGTCTGCGTTTGATTGACAACCGCATTGGCAACATCACAGTGGGCATGTTCCAGGATCTGCCACGTCTTAGTGTCCTCAATTTGGCTAAGAATCGCATTCAGAGCATTGAACGTGGCGCTTTCGATAAGAATACTGAGATCGAAGCTATTCGTTTGGACAAGAACTTCCTCACCGACATTAACGGTATCTTTGCCACCTTGGCCTCTCTGCTGTGGCTGAATCTATCTGAAAATCATTTGGTGTGGTTCGATTATGCATTCATTCCATCGAATTTGAAGTGGCTGGATATTCATGGTAATTATATCGAGGCTTTGGGTAACTACTATAAACTGCAGGAGGAAATTCGAGTGACCACTTTGGATGCCAGTCATAATCGTATAACAGAAATTGGTGCCATGTCGATACCAAATTCGATTGAGCTTCTTTTCATAAACAATAATATTATTAGCCAAATTCAGGCCAATAGTTTTGTGGACAAGACCAAATTGGCTCGCGTCGATCTCTATGCAAATGTTTTGTCAAAGATTTCGTTAAATGCTCTGCGCGTGGCTCCCGTCCAAGCAGATAAACCAGTGCCAGAATTCTATCTTGGTGGCAATCCTTTCGAGTGCGATTGTTCCATGGAATGGCTGCAACGCATCAACAACTTGACGACTAGACAACATCCGCGTGTAGTGGATTTGGGTAACATTGAGTGCCTTATGCCACATAGTCGCAATGCTCCTCTACGGCCACTATCTAGTCTGGCTGCCACGGATTTCGTTTGCAAGTACGACAGTCACTGCCCACCCACATGCCACTGCTGTGAGTACGAGAAATGCGAATGCGAGGTGATCTGCCCCAACAACTGTAGCTGCTTTCATGATGCCACTTGGTCCACCAACATTGTGGATTGCGGCAAACAAGACTTGGTTCAAGTACCAGCAAGAATACCTCAAGATGTGAGCGATCTTTACTTGGATGGCAACAACATTCCCCAGTTGGAGATGGAACAGCTAGTGGGCAAGCGAAATTTGCGGGCCCTTTACCTCAACTCATCCAATTTGATGACTGTGCGCAATGGAAGCCTGGAACTGTTGGGTATGTTGCGTGTCTTGCATCTGGAGAACAACAAGCTGACCACTCTAGAGGGAACCGAATTTCGTTCGCTCAGCATGTTACGTGAACTTTATTTGCATAACAATATGTTGACCCACATTTCGAATGCCACTTTCGAACCGTTGGTCTCCCTCAAAGTTCTCCGCCTGGACAACAATCGCCTTAGTTCTCTGCCAAACTTGCAGTACCGCAACAGTTTGCAGGGACTCACCTTGGGTCGCAATGCCTGGTCTTGCCGTTGCCAACAGCTGCGTGAGTTGGCCCAGTTTGTGTCTGACAATGCCATGATCGTTAGAGACTCACAGGATATTTACTGCTTGGATGCGGGCATCAAGCGGGAACTGGAACTTCTGGGTAATGTTCAAGGTACCGATTGTTCGGAACTTCTCGATGCTAGTGCTAGCAATATATCATCGGCCCAGGATCTAGCCGGTGGCTATCGTCTGCCTTTGTTGGCTGCCATTTTGGTTCTAATCTTCCTAGTGGTCGTGCTCATCATTGTCTTTGTCTTCCGGGAAAGCGTTCGCATGTGGTTGTTTGCCCACTATGGAGTCAGAGTATGTGAGCCCCGTTTTGAGGATGCTGGAAAGCTGTATGATGCCATTATATTGCACTCTGAGAAGGACTACGAGTTCGTCTGCCGGAATATTGCAGCCGAATTGGAGCATGGACGTCCTCCATTCCGCCTATGCATTCAACAGAGGGATCTGCCACCACAGGCTTCCCACTTGCAGCTAGTTGAGGGAGCTCGTGCCTCGAGAAAAATTATTCTCGTCCTCACACGCAATCTCTTGGCCACTGAATGGAATCGCATTGAGTTCCGCAACGCTTTTCATGAGGCCCTACGTGGACTTGCCCAAAAGCTGGTCATTATCGAAGAGACTAGCGTCTCTGGTGAGGCCGAAGATGTGGCTGAGCTCGCACCTTATTTGAAGTCCGTGCCATCAAATCGCCTACTCACTTGCGATCGTTACTTCTGGGAGAAGCTGCGATATGCCATACCAATTGAGCTGTCTCCTCGTGGCAATAACTATACTCTGGATCATCATGAGCGCTTCAAACAGCCCGTCTCACCAGGCATGATCTTCCGCCAGGCCCCACCACCACCAGCATACTACTGCACCGAAGATATGGAAGCGAATTACAGTTCTGCCACCACAGCCACACCCTCACCCAGACCCACCCGTCCAGGTGGTCCAGCACGCATTGTAGACGCCATGCCTTTGTCCATGCCCATGCGCCCACCTTCGGAGCATATCTATCATAGCATTGAATCGGAATATAGTGCATACGATCAACACGAAGCTTTGTCAATGATACCCACTGGCCTAATGCATCACCAACAGCACCAGCAGCAGCAGCAACAGCAGCTGGCAGCGCGTCATCACCATCAACAACAGCAGCAGCAACAGCAACGCCTACTGCAGCCACAGTTCCGGTCTGGACCTATGCCCCAGCAGCAGCAACAGCAACAGCAATTGCAGGCGCAGCAGGTCGCGGCACCAATTCATTTGCGCAGCGGTAGCGGACTCAGTCAGGCTAGCACTAGCACACAGTCAACTGCGCAGGCTTCCACTTCCGCTGCAGCAGCACAGCAACAGCAGCAACTACAGCAGCAACAGCAACAACAGCAGCAGCAGCAACAGGCAGGTGCCAACAACAGTGTCAACGAGGCAGCCAATAAGAATGGACAAGCTTTCCTTGTGTAAGCTATGGACTTAGCAACTACTAGCCATCTCCCTCTAACTTCCTTGCCGGCTGCTTGATCCTGGACTGCGGCGGCCATGATAACCAACAAACAACAAGACTTCTTTATAGGCATTTCTCGTGTTTATTATTATTATTTCTTTTTTGTTTAATTATTTAGACTCGAAAATTATTAATTTTCGATTATTATTATTATTATTTTTCTGTTTTATTTTTTATTTCTTGATATTTCGGTTCATAGCCTAGCGCCTTTGGTGTTCATGTGTTTGTTGTCACTGTTGTTGCTGTTGTTGTTGTTGTTTCTTAGTTGTGTAGCACAGCCAAAAAACGAGCACAAAGACACACACCAACAGACACAAGCACACACACACACACACGCACATATATATATATATATATATACATACATACATATATATATGTATATATATACAAATATTTACTAGAAATGTTGCAAAAACACTTTCAAATTCAATGTGATATATTAATTAAATATATATATATATATATATACATATAATAATTATAAATCGATAAACACAAAACAAAATGAATTAAAAATGCCCCCTAACTGTAATTTGTAGACCTTTACATCAGTATATAAATATACATAAATACATAAATATATATATATATATATATATATATATATATATGTGTATATATATATATATTTAGTAGTTCTAGTTCTAGCCAGGCAAGAAAGAACCTTACTAAACGAAAGTAAACTAAATTAAATTAAACTAAACTAAAAGAAGAAAAACAAAATGTTAACTAAAAGAAAAAAGCAAAAGAAAAAAGAAAAGAATTCATTAGACATTCGTTTATTGTGCTACAAATTTATCGTGTTATCGAATCATTCATCCTAAGCTAAACCACAACTAAATACACAATATATTATATAATGATAAAACAAACTGTATAATCGTAAATGTATATAGAAACAAAAACACACACACACACACATAACAACAACCATTTAGAGCACTTAATGTATTTATGTAATTTGTAAAGAAAAGAAAAGTGAAAAACACAAAATGATAAACTAAACTAATTTAATTAAATTAACTTAATGAAAAAAATGTATTATTAAATTAATTATTACAATTACATCAAACAAGAAAACAAACAAGAAAAATATATAATGAAAAAAAAACAAAAAAAATATTACAAAATATAAAACAAAAATTTAAATCAAAATCTTTTTATTTACTTGCAAAATGGATCATGATTGATCCATTAATCTATTTCCTTTCAGATTTAAAGATAGATATCATTTCAAAAGATTACGAAGTGAATGGACTATTTCCACGTTCATATATCTTTGCCGTTAAAGCCTCGATTCATAGGTTATCTGATTATGAGTTGTAAATTTTCTTTCTTGTTCTGAAATCGATCTAGCATGACAGTATATATACATATATGTATCTGGATTTGGATCTGCATTTCTATAGATAAACATATATATGAAACTTTTTACTATATACTAATTCAAGTGCAATCTTTGGAAGTACCCTAGGAACTTTAGTTACTGTACCAAATGAATCTTTAGGATATACTATGTATAAAGACTTCTTTCTAAGAATAATAATGAAACAATCATTCTGAACGGCGGGAGAATATACATAAGTATATATAAATAATTCTTAACCTGCAAATTTGAATTGATTCATAGTTATTTTCGGCAAAAATTATCTTAGTATTTGTGTCAGGTCGATTTTGCAACAAAAACTAATTCGATGTAAATCTTCATGAATATTATTTAACTATTAATTTATAGTATATTGTATATTAAAAAATTATTAATTGTATATTAATGAATTATTAGTTATATCCTCGTCTAAAGTGGGCATATAGGTTTAATACTTAAAAATCTATCTTCACATTACTTTTTTCCAATTTTATTAAATTTTTTCAATTTCTTAAACAAAAGTTAAAATAATTAAATTCAAAAAAATATTTCTTAATGCAGAAAGGAAAATAAAACTAATGAATTTTTAGCATTCACTAGAATGGTCAAGGCAATTTAACAAACAATAAATTGAAATATTGAGTACATGTTTATACTAACTAAATTATAAATTGAGTTTATATAAGACTGAAAAGGAATTCCAAGTATATTAATTTTGGCCTAATATACTTTTAGAGTTTAAATAATTTTGGCTTTAAAATAAACAAAGATTAAAAAGATATAGATATATATATGTATTAAACTGGTACCCAAATTTGATTTATTATTTTTTTAAATATTCAAACTTTATTATATACAAAGCACTCTCAAATAAATTGAACGATAAAAAATCCAATAATTGGATATTATATAAGACTTCTAAATGAGTTTGAAAATTTCATTATTATCAGTTCCACTGGGAAATAACAAATGGAAAATTAAACATATTTTCATTTTACATACATAATCTAGGGAATTTTTTATTCACTATCTGAATTTATAAAGTTGTTGGCGAACCCTTGTAAAAGATAAAAATAAAAATATAATTATTTTATAAAACAAATTCTCAAATAAACCGAACGACAAGAACTCCAATAATCGAACATTGATAAACTTTTAAGAACGTTGAAAAGTTTTAAGAGAGATTTCCACTGAGACAGGAAAATGTGGAAAATTAAATATATTTTTATTTTGCCTATATAACCAGATATAGGAAATTTAATTCACTATTAATAAATTTTGAAAGTTGATAGCCAACACTTGATTTATTAAAATTATAATGGATATTGCATTGTTTAAATAATTTCAGATAAAAAAATATATATGTACATCATCTGTGAAAGAGATATTATTTTTAGTTATTTGTGTCAGTTGAGCGGGGGGGAATAAAAACATGAATAGTCAAAGAGTTATTTAGTTAAAACCTAAAAACCTAAATACATAACTAACTAAATGAAACTAACTAAATAAAAACGATGCGTAAAGTTAATTGCTTGTAAATAATTATTTATAAATAAATTAATGGAAAAAGCACTTCAACAAACAAAACGCACTTTGCATATGCCACAAACGACACACCACACACACCATGCACACACACACACACATGGTGGATACTTGTATGTAAATTATTATTTGCGAAATTATAAAACAAAATTAAAATGCGGTGCCATGTGAAAATTGCATTTCTGGCATTTATTTAACTTGCATTTGCAAATGAATAAATTTTATTCTCATTTTTATGGATTCAAATGCAACCGCAGCTTTCGTCGGCTATCGCAGCAACAACAATTGCAACAACAACATAATAATAACAACTAAATAGAATAAAAACAAAAAAAAATGGAAGTAAAAATTTGCAACATAAAATCTATTATTTAGACGCATGAACAAGTTTATAAATTAATTAATGTAACAAACTTTTTACACATCCAAAACTGTGCTTGTAATTAGCCCAATTGGTGATGGCTTAAATGAATTTGGTAAACTTTAAAGGCAAAAAAAAGCACTGAAAACGTTATTCAGACGGACCTCGACATGTCCCCCCCCTTTGTTCTTTAAACTAAAGCCTTTTATTTATGGCTAACATATTGGCATGTGTCTATTTCTGGTTCAACTCTGACAGTTTTTTTTATTTTCTTCTATTTTTTTTGGCAACGGCAAAAGAAAAAACCCGCAAGCTCTTGCCAAAGTCAAGCCAGTTGCCGCAATTGTTGGCCAAATCGTTGGTTGCGCTTAAGGGAAGAAAACAAATACTTCAATTGCATATTTTATAAGTACAAAACTTTTTGTCATGTAATGCACACAAAGATACAAACAAATAAGCAAACACACACACATACACACACTCACACATAACCACTAACACTCATGCTCACACACACACACACACACCACACTTGGCCTCGATGGCAAATTAAGTATGTCAATTTGCAGTGGAAATTGCGGAAAACAAAAATAAGGAAAATCAAAATCGCAACTGCAAAAGCCAAAGTCAGAGCGAAAAACGAAATGAACTAATTGAAAATCAATAAGTAGACGGGGAAAAATTACAAAAAAAAAAAACAAGAAAATACTGCAACAAATACAAAAACCCACTAAAAAGTGGCAAAGGGGTAAAAAAATAAAAATAAAGAAGAATAATTTAATGGCCAAATGGAAAGCGGAATAGATAACATAGATACATTATACATTAACTTGGCTTGGATTTTATTTCAAGTTTTGCAATAAAAAAAATTCAACCAATTTGGGAGAGAGGTGAATCACATAATTAAATCCAATTAAATTTAAATTAAAGATTTTTACATTGCTCAAAACTCAGTTTATCGAATATTAAAAATATATATCTAAGTATGTATGTATATCAGGGTAATATATGATTTCAATTTTGGTATGAACATTTGCTTTATCATACCATTCATTAATGTTAAATATGTTAAATATGTTAAAGATAAAGCAGATCGTTAAAAATGGGTAAGATTTGAAAAATTGTTAGAATTGATTACTGGAAATGTCAGTGTCCACTTAAGAGACCTTTCACTGTATTTCAATTCTTTCTTCCTGAACTAATAATTCTTTTCGATTATTAGACTTAATATACATTATCTATTATTAAACATTAAAGACTTTTCATTAACGAACTTTTTATTGTTTTTACAGAAATTAAATATTCTATTCACAATAATTTTGAAGTCTTTTAGGTTGAGGTAATCATAAAAGGATTTGGGTTAAAATTGTTTATAACATTTCACTTTTATTTGTTACTTTAATATGGATTATTATCTTAATATCTATAACAAAACCTCTATCTAATATTTAGAGTGGGATTATTCTATATCTGGATTGTAGCTATCAGATACATACAGTGGTTCAACATCGAAATAGCTACCTGAAAATATTATTGAAAATATTTCCTAACGTGAACTTAAATTCTAATCCAGCAAAGTTCTTTTAACTTGATATGGAAGTTGTAAAGTTTTGCTTATACATATATGAATTTTACATTTATGTATATTCGAATAGATTTAACAAAAATATAAGTATTATTGCTATTATTGATAGAATTATAGTTGTTTCTACTAAGAAAAAACTTTATGCTAAGCTAGGCCAGTTAAGATTTTTAATTAAACTGTGAAAAATTTAAAAATATAATGAAAAAAAATCACTTAATAATGCAATGAAAAGTTAAAGGAAAAAAAAAACTGAATTCTAAATTTTTTTCTTTGTATTAATTTGATTAGCCACAATATTCTGAAAGTATATAGTTCTGTAGGCAGGTAGGATATTAAAAATTATTTAGGTAAATATTATACATATACATTTACTTTATAATTTAGTTTATTCATTTCTTCATTTTCTTAAAATTTAATTTTACCCAAAAATAACCAACAAAAAACATTTAAATACAAAAAAAAAAGAATCTTTATACAACTATATAAATGTTTAATATAATATTCTCTGTCAATTTCCATATCTTTAAGCTAATGATACCAATCTATTGTAATTCCTTATTCTTTTAATAATTTTGACACACCCAAATTTAATTTGGATATTAAAAAAACAGGTTATATATATGTATATAAGTATATTATATAAATGATGGGAAAAATGGGTTGCATTGTTATCTTAAATAAAGACATTGATTCGACCTTGAATCTAGTTTAGATACCGCATTAACTTATTCCATTCTATTTTATTTTATTCTATTATGGCCTACTAAGTAGAAGTTATTGTTAACGTATTAAGCTGGTTCTTGAAATCGATTTAACTAACTTGACGTAACCCGGCAATATCATTAACTTTCAGGCCATATCAGAATCGACTAGCGATAGAATAAGACCAGGGATGGATAAGGGAATGGGGAATGGGTTGACTCTAAAGGGAACCGCCGCTTGAAAAGTTGCACAATATTAAAAATGCATTTATGCAAATTTAATTGCTCGGGCGTGCACTTTACATGAGACAGAAATAGAGATATATACACATATGTATAGAGAGAGATGGAGTGAGGGGGAGGTGGATGGTAGAGCGGTTAAAATATAAAAATGGATAAATGTCATTAAGTTCTAGGCCAGAGCAAAAGGAGAAAATTGATTTGTTTAATAATTAAAACATGCAAGTGGCATATGTAAGAGCAAATCGTTGCTAATATAACCGATATATATATGGATCGGAACGAGATTGTGTTTGTATAGTAGTCTTGATTCGATCTACATATGTATGAATACTGTCATAGAGGAATTTGCAATTAATGCAATAAAACTGTGAACCAATGGCCCATAGGTAAAGTTATGCATTTAACTACTAAATGGGTAAATAAATACAACTATCATGTAATGAGACCCCTGGGGCTATATATACATATATATTTAGTATGTACAGATATAAGAGATACAAATGTATATATACATTTAATGGTGAGCATATGAATGAGAAAAGTCAATAGAACATTTTATAAATGCCCCCGCTGGGTGTAAAACTCAATTTTGATTTGGTAAACTTCACTCAAAACACAAGAGAAGAGAGTGCAAGGAGTGCCCATAAGGGGGGAGGGGGGTGGTATATATGTACATGGCGGCTACTGTTAGGCTGCTTCAGGGCGGCTCTAAATCGCAAACACAAATATTTATGCTTTATTAAAAACCAAAATTAATACACTAAAACAACAACGATTATGCATGGCATATACATGAAATATTGTTGTTTCTACAACACAAAATAACAACACACAAACAACAATAATAGCTTTTCATCCACTCTACCCCTTCCCCCCATTAACCACCCATCCTCAGTTCCATAGAAGGGGGTTGGCTTATCGGCTTGCCTTTTCCATCGTAAACTCCAAAAAAAAAAAAAAGAAAGGGTGGCAAACTGTATTCTGGTAGAGGTTTTTTTTCCACTCTTTTTTTTTTTCATTTATATCAAATATTTTGCATACCCTTTTTTTTATTCTCTTTATTTGCTTGTTTTCATTTTTCCAGTGTTTTTTATTTTTCTGGTTAATAAAAAATGCAAACAGAAACAGGGGGATGGAGGGTGGTGGGGGGGTAGTGGACTGGGGGAGGAGGGAGGGTGGTAAATAAAACTGGTTCAGTGTGGCACAGTCGGCGCTACGGCAATGCGATAGGTACGCGAACTATTTGCATAGAGTGCATAAATAGACAACTGCGAACCCAAAAGTCGTGGTCACTTTTGCCTGGACCAGGCCAAAAGTTGTTGGCCAAAAGTTTTCTATATCTCTGCGTGTGTGTGTTTGTGTGTGAGCCTTTACAGACAATGGTCTGTTGGCCATGTTTATGCATGCAATTTTAAGTCAAGTCAAAAACTCAACTCTTTTGTGGTAGGGCAACCTTATTATGGTCAAACAAACCAGCAGAAAAAAACCCATGCATAAATATATATATATATATGTATATGAATATTTCCTATTCAAGGTCAAAATTGGTAAACCAAGAAACTTAAAAAACCAAAGCAATTAAAACAAATGATTTATTCTAAGACTAACTATAAAGAAAGATCGTTAATTAGATGGAAAAAAAAGAATATAAAATTTTTGTAATAAAAACAAATTAAGTTTTGTTTCTCTCGCATTACAGGAAGTTATAAAATTATTGTAATTTATTTATTCTCTAAATAAACATAAAAAAATTGTTTTAACTAGGAATATTTAAATTTTTCTCATTTTAAATAAATTTCATGTAAATAAAATCGAATCATAAAAAAAAAATACATTTTAAAAACTGAAAAACTAAAATTAAATTTAATCACAGCGGATAAATGTATTTTTGCGAGATATTTGTCTTATGACCTTGGCCAAAACTGAACAAATTATAGCCAAGAATCTAGGCCCAAGATAATTACAGTGCTAGAATCTAAGAACTGGCTTAAATCATAGTTCAAGCAAAATAAATACTTAAATACTCAACTTTTGAACTTATTTGAACTAATCTAACTAAGATCAATTGTATCGTAGTTTGCAAAGAGTTTTAGCATTTTATTTCCGATTTTGAATAAATTGCAGTCAATTATTTTGTGAATTTTTATCCACTGATATTTTAGCAACCGAAAGTTTAAAAAAATAATTACCTAAGCTTTTAAATTTTATAACAAATTCAAGAATATTTACTGATATGGGCTACGATTTAAAATACGATCTCGGAAAAGTCATTCGATTTTTCAACTTTTTTGAATTAAATATTTCTGTAGATGTTGCTAGATGTATGTACATATGTATGTATGTATTATTAAAACATTAATTTATATATATATATATACCATAAATGGACAATGGATTGGTAAGATAATTTCGAGAAACAAATCAAATTTCGTGGTTTCAAATTTCCTTTTTTTATTGAATCATATCTAGTACCTAAACTAAAATATTTAATAATCTTTTATTATTAGTTCATATTTACGGGAAATAAAAGTTTGAATAAACGCTATTCCCATTGATTTTTGTTCGAGTTAGAGAGAATTCGAGTTAGAAAAGTTCGACTTGGTGAAGTTCAACTGTATATTTTAAAATACATTTAAAATACATAAGTAACATAATATTATCTCATATTGGTTTTCACTTTTTAAGTATTTTTAACATTTTATTTTAAACAAATAAAAATAAGAAACATTTCTTCTTATTAAAAGAAATCCACATGAAATGAGGTCAAAAAGATTACTTCCCATACCGGGAATCGAACCCGGGCCTTCTGGGTGAAAGCCAGATATCCTAGCCACTAGACCATATGGGATATATATAGCTCCTGTCCAAATTGCCAGTTTGAAAGCAAAGATGTTTAAGCAAATATTAATCAATGTTATTAATTTTCTGACTCGATATAGATAAATATACATATATACATAGAAGCAGCAGCCAGTAGTAGCAGAATATTGGATGGTGGGAGTAACAGAAAAGCGGAAGTAAAAAGAACAGTGGAATCGGCAGTAGTCAGATTATCTTTTTGTTTTGATTGTCTTAGATTTGTAATTTCTAATAATGCTAATCAGAAGTATGTTTAATTTGGTATTAATTTCATTTTAAATTTGTTGAAATATCAATAATTATCTGTATAGTCCGTAGCCCTATTTGTATCGATTGTTACCCGTCTGGAATTTATTGATAGATCTAAGAATGTAACTCTATGATTAAGCTTCCTCTCTCCCTGCCAGGGAGTCCCTGGTAAACTGTCAAAGTGCATGGACATAATAAAAGAAAAATTCCTTTTACAAATCTGTCAAAATTAACCGATCTTCAAAAAAATTTAATATGATTTATAATTGTGAACTTATGCATTATGCATTAAGAGTTCAAGCAAAATAACTCATTCCTTAGATCCTTATAATATACATGATAATTTGTGAATATGTATGTATGTATTTGTGATAGGGAATTTACAAAAAACTTAATGAAAGACTCAACATTAAATCCTCGTGATGGATTTTCGAGTAAAATGTCCAACTAAATAGTTTGGGGTAATATCTCCAAAAACCGCATTGATCAAAGGTTTATAAGTAAACTCCCTACAATTGATTATTATGTTTCTGTGGTAAGAATTAGTAACTATAACTAGTCAGAGCTACAAATAATTAAATAATTTCATTTTCTGAAATATGCTTCAAATTAAACCGTGTAGGATTAGAGCTAATAAGAAATCAGCCATCAGTCACGATCTGAATTAGATGTCATCGTATTATATTTACGATTAAAATTCTAAAAAATCACTTGAAAAGATCGTGTAATATTAGAATTTATATGACAATGCATATATGTATGTATAAACAATAATTTATATATTATTTACTTTAATGTTCTTTAATATTAAGATTAGAAAGATTGATAAATCAGCTACATATACCTATGTATATAAAAACTTGCAATTGATAGGAAAATTTTATTATAAATATGAATAATTCTTATAAATAGTTCCATCCAAGTGCTATTCCAGATTTATTTAAAAATTCCTTTTTGGAATTCGGAAATAAAGTTTGAGTCTTTCGATTGGCACTTGAAAGAAATGAAAATAAATAAAAGGCATAACTCTTCCTCGACATTCCCTTATATAATACTTTGACACTGATTGTCAAAGAAAGTGGGTGTATGACAGATATGAAGTACAATGGATGTGTGAAAGTGTGTGTGTGTGTGTGTGTGTGTGTGTGTATGTTCCAGTATTTTTATCTTAGCTTTGGCAATCTGCGTAAAATTATTTATTCATATTCATAACTTTTTTGCCATTCTTGCGCAATTCCATTCGCTGGGTGAGTGACTGACTGACAGACAGACTGACTAACTGACTGACTGACGAACTGCACTAACAGTAAGAGGTGCCGGTGCCGATGACGATGCCGATGCCAGTGTGTATGCTCGGTATAGAGACAGTGTACTCCATGTGCCCCACCTAGGCCCCCAAGAATGATCCGGCAATGTAAGAAATTCGTGTGCCGCTTTCGCATTTCCCACGGCATCAAAAATGTTGTTGCCTTTTCTTCTGATGTTGCTGTTGCTGCTGCTGATTTGATGTTGTTGCTGTTGTTGCCGTTGCTGCTGCAGCCTCACCTCGTTTTTTCGCAGAGGCGAGGAGGGGTATAGAGTCAACGTCAGCTTTGCGCACTTCCTTCATTTGCATTACAATGATAAACTCCAAAGTGTGTGCCAGAGAATTTCTTAATTTTTTCCTCACTTTTTTCTTTTTTTGGTTCGTTTCTTGTTTTTGTTTGAACTGCTTCTGAATCAGTGTGTGTATGTGTATGTGTGTGTGTGTTTTTCTTTTGATTTTAGTTTGCATTTTATATATACAGAAAATGTATACATACATACATACATACATACATATGTATGTGTATAGAGGGTATAAGTTATTTATGGACTGAGTCTTGGCTTTGTGATTGGCACAGCTGCCGCATAAAGAAGCTCACATCTATCTACAGCAACACCTCCCATCTCCAACCCCTCCCCTCTCTCTCTATCACTCTCTCTATCTCTCTCCCTCACTCCCTCATTTCTACACTTTCATGTGTGTGTCTTACTAAATAAAGTCAAAGATAGAAGTTGATTTCAACATTGGTAGCTAACCGACAGCAACAACAACAACCACAATAAAAAATCATGTGGAACAAATTTAGCCTCATTTCATTTTTATTATAATATATTTTTCAAGAAGCTTCGCCACCGAATTGAGAATCTTGAAAAACAAATGAGTTATCAAACTATATGCTACGCTCATTAGGCATAAATTTAGCATAGATATAGATACACATACATATATACATACATACATATACATATATGTCCATATACATATTTGTATAGTGTTTGTATGGATGATGCCCAAAAATGGGTGCAGCCTTATTAAAATGTGTCATCAACATGAACACCATCCCACACACTCACACACACACACTCACACACACATGTATACCAAATGCCTAATGAAGACATGGCGACTCGATATTTCAAATTTATTTTGTGAATTATTTCGATTGCTAATGTACAACAAATTCTTGGTATTGGCTAATTGTTATGCAACGATAGCTAGTCAGTCGACTGGCTGGTTCAATGGATAGTGGAAAGAAAAGAGTGTTGAATGGGGTGAGTGGAGAGAGCGGGGAGGAAGGGTCTAACGGAAAGACCATTAACACAACAAGCAACAAGAGGACAGACAGACAGTCATTGAACTTGAGCTACGACGTAATCGACGCAGTTTTTGGCAGGGAACATCATCAGCCCATCAGCGGGTTCCATCATATAAAAAAAAAAAAAACAAAGCTGAATAGGAAAATGTAAAACGGTAGAGGAGGAGGAGGAGGAGAAGAAGGTGGAAGGGGCAAAAAAGAAAAATAAACGTCAGATTGATGAAACTATAAGTGCAAAGTACAGTAGTCACTGGATGAGTTAAGACGAATGCAACTCAAGTGGGAAAAAGATTAATAAAAGAAGAATTAATATATTAAGGTAAATCAGATACATATCAGTAAGATGGATTTATTTTAATGAAAAAGGAGGAGGGGGGAGAAGAATAATGCCCGTTAATTAGTTATATCAATTGATGGAATTATGGTATAGTGCGTATGTACATATACATACATATGTACATATATAGTATGGTATATAGTAGTCTGGGAACCCATTATCTTCTAATTCGCGTTGTTTACAATTTTCTCATTTCGCGACTTTAAACAAAACTCGCCAATATTATGATAATCTAAAACATTAATTAAAAGAAAGAGATAAAACATATCGAAAAGAACAATTAAAGAGCACAGATCATAGAAATATATGTATGTGGTTAGTTTTTGGTGGGAATCGAAGAAGAAACCAATAAGGACATGTTGCTGCTGGATGCTTTCGGGGGTATATATGTAATTCAGATGAGAAAATCGGCAAAAATGTTTTTAATAGATATACTATATAAATATCCATCTATAGTATATCCTATCCTATCCATCTTAGTTAACTAAATCTTTTATGTGATCGAACCTAATCCACTTTATGTGGTATTTAAAATTGTATAAAGAGTTTTATACATTAAAAGATTCCCTTTTTGACATATTGTTTATGATTGTATTTTTAGCACTAACATATTATTATACATATCAATCGATTTAGTAGCCAGTTAGTCGATAACAATCAAATGATCTTCTAATATATTTATTTACTAATTTACCTTAGCTAAGTAAACTTAACTCAAGAGAGAATATCCATTCGCTATATCGCTATAAAATATGTATATCAAATAAGATAAGTTATTTAGATAATTATTAAGCCTTTTGAGATTGATTTAATTCTAAAGATTTTTAAATTTCCTTCGTATATTCTAAGTAAAAGTAAATGTAACAACAATCAATTTTAAATAGACATATATTATTAAATAAAAATGTAACTATTAAATATTTGATCTGAAACACAAAAATAATTGCAAATGAAGGCCAGATATTGCACATATATTTATGTATATATTATTATATTTATATATTTAATATTATACATACAGTATAAGTAAAGATTAGATATCAATATATTTATATACGCATATATATTTATAAAATATACAAGAAACATATTAAATTTAAAATATTATAATATTTTTTAAATACTCCAATAAAATACTTAACAATGTAAACAAAGAATTATTGCTTAATAGAACGCTTAAGACTTTCATTGTATTTTAATGTTAATGAAACTTTAAATTAAGTCTTTAATTTTTTTAAGATATTCAAAATCATTTTTACTATTATATTTTGCATATTGAGTTTAGGAGATATCGGGCTGATTGCCAGACAATAGATAAAAGTTCAAATAATAAATGAAAACCATTTGAATTTCAATTTTGAATGACAAGTCCATTTTTTATTATTCAACTTTTGCAAATCTTTCGCCATGGACATATAAAGAAGTGATCAATTTATAATTATTTAAATTTAAAAGGGAAAAACTTAGAACCATGGGAAATGTTTAGAACATTCTCAAAAAATGCTTAACAATTTTTAATTATTTTGACTCTCAGTCTTCATTTTCTTACTAAAAAAGGAACAAATAGATTTAGTTTTATTATGGATTTAGTAGTTGTAACTACTCCTTACACAGCATATTATTGTGAAATCGAGAAATTTAGGTTTAGAATTTTCATCTTTTAAGGCTTATTGTAATGGTTTAGTTAATATTTCTTACCAATCTCATTAAATTTAAAAACTTGTAAAAAGTATATAATTTTGATAAAAAAAGATTTAAATTATAAAGTTTTGAATGAAACAATATTTTTATATCGATAACGATGTTCCATTTAATTTATTATAATTATATATTATATACTATATATTATATATGTACATTTTCACCCTTCAAAAGCAATTGCAATAAAATATATTAGTATAATCAATTACTAATTTCATGTATTTTACCACTACATGAACACTTTAGTCTATTTCATTAAATGTTAGTTTTGTTATTTATTGAAAATTGATTTATTATTCATGATTCCTTTATTGGGATACTCACTGTAGCTATAGCTACTTGTATCTCATAGAATACTCTATCCAATATGGCAAGTCTTGGACGCAGTATACAAAAAATACAATAACAACAAAACAGAGAAGAAGATGATGATAAAGAAGAGGAAGACACTAGAGTAAGTTGGTCCCGTACAGTCCAAGCCAAGGCAAGGCAAACCAAATCGAGCCACTTGTGTTTATCATTTCTCTCTCCCCATTTTTGTACAAATCATCAACTTAATTATGCTTATATTAAGGTTTTTATCTGCACGGTTGAGTTTTCACATGGGAGCAGCAGTAGCAGATAGATAGAGAGAGAGAGGGAGAGAGGAGATGGATGAGACAGAGGGAGGGGCAGTGGCAGAGGCAAGTGCCGGTAGCTCGAGTGCAACAACTCGACTTATTTGTAACTAGCAACTGCCTGTTGAGGTCTCTAGATCTCTGAGTGTGTGTGTGTGTATGTGTAAGTATCTGTATCTTTATCTATACACATGCATACACTGTGTGTTATTTGTGTGTCTGTCTGTGAGTGTGTGCGTTTGTCAAGTGCACTTGTGGCTTATTTGCATATAGTAGGCACTTTGGTAATTGAATTCAGTTAGCTGGTAGCCCCAGTATGAAAGCAAAAAAAAAAAAAAAGATGGAACTCACGCGCACGCTTGATTGGGGGTAGCCCCCTTATAATGTGTTGACTGCTCATATGGAATGGCCATGGCCTCGCTCTTAGCCCAAACCCGAGAGTCAGCGCCAGAGTCAGAGTCAGAGTCAGAGCAAGAGCCCACAGCCAGAGCCAGAGCCTGGGGATGGGCCTGGGTTTGGTTATGGGTCTGGCTCGATTGTTTTATGATTAAGTTGAGCTTGAGTTGTGGCAACAATTAAGCAGAACCTTTCTAGGCACTCCAAAAACGAAAAAACTTACAGTTACGAAAAGTACCAGCCAGTCCGAAGGAACTGGCCAAGTGTTTAGACCAACAAAGCAATATGCAAATGTCGATGAATGAATTCCAATTAGGCAAAAAAGAAAAGAAAGAAAACACACTCACACACACATCCAATCATCTATGTATGTATATTTCTTTTTGTATACTCTGCCTGTGTGTGTGTGTGTGTGTTTGTGTTTAAATTTTCAAATACGGTATGCGTACAGTCATAAATAATTTTTCTCCAATCAAAAATTACTAACGAACCATCGTTTGGTGCACTTGGGCAATCAATGACTAAAATTGTAAACAGGCAAAACAGTCGCAAAAGACAAAATCAAACAGTTGAACGTAAATAAAGGAACCATCAGGTAGTAGAATAGTAGATAATTATATAAACATACATACATATATATTATCGAAGAGTGTATACCCTGGAATATAATTTACTTTAACTAATTAGTCATCAATCTAAATTCAAAAATTACTTTAAACCTGCATTTACATAGATAAAATTTGATTCTGTAAGATCTAAGTAATTATTTGAAATAGTTTTGAGTTATTTTAGATTTTATAAACATCTTTACATAGACTACTACTTAGATATCTATCTATTAATTTAGTAGAAAATTAAAATAAAACCTAATATGATATCACATCTTTATGATCTATAAATCCAACAAATACTCGGATTTCTAATCTCGTTTCTTTTGCTAAAATGTTCAAATATAAACTAAGAAACAAAATTGTTAGGACATTGAAAATGAAATTTTCTTAAATTATTTTGATAATAATAAAGTTACCAATAAAGTCTTAAGAAACTAATTTCAAAATGAATTTATTTTATAGTTTTTATCCAAAAAGTACTTAAAAAGAATTTGTAGCCAGAGGATTGAGTTGAATTCTTTGAATATTTTTTATCTAAATTTGTTTTTAATATTGCAAAATTATCAATCGAATCGAGTAGAGATCTTTGAATACTTTTTGTACTAATTTGTATTTAATTTTCTTAAAAATGATAAAAAATAAGCTTGTTTAAGAATATCTACACGACAGCTAAAATATAGTATAGAATGGATCGGCTGTCTGGTAACGATTTTGATAATTAGAACTCGAATCCTTTGAAATCTTACTTTGATAATCAGATAATTAACCAATATATCATACAATTTAACTCTATTAAATTATTAGTCCGCTCCTGGCCATATTCATCCATATGCCATTACCTGATATACCTTGATACTTCCCTTCATACTTCTTGGGGGAAGTTCAATGGAAGTCTTCTTTTGCTAGAGTATGAATATGAAATATGTAATAAATTATAAATGTAGGTACATACATATATACATATATATATACTTATAAGATATTCAGATTGCTTTACAGGTGTCTCTTCATTCAATGTGTGTATGTCGAGAGGTGGGTTGAGGTCCCAGAGCACTAATTGACCAAAAAGGACCACCAACTAGACAACAATCTGAACAAGTCATAGTATTTATCATTAGAATGGAATACCATGCTCAGAAATTCCCCCCCCATACTCAACCTCTCTCTCTCTCTCTCTCTCGCTCTCTTTCTCTTTTACATTGTTGCAACCTTTCTCTTTCTTTGTCTGATAGCATGGCCTGTGGCATGTCCCTGTCCATATCCAAAAAGGATGACAAACTGCAACGTGACTGCAGTGAAATGCACGTGGGCGTCTCTATTCCCTCTCTCTCTCTCTATCTGTCTTTATCTGTCTCTATCTCTCTTTATCTCTTTTGTCTCTGATTGTGGTTGCATAACGCATAACTTTACAGAGGCTTGAACAATTATTTAATAATATTTTCCATGACAATTGTGTCGTGCGCATAATTACACTTGTCAATATAAAATGGGTTAAGATTTTATCCCCTCCCCCCTCCTCAGTATATTGCATTCACTACTGATAAAGTCTGTAAGTTTGGAAAGTGGAGAATCGAGAGGCGAGTCATTTCCTTCAACATGACAAGCTAATTGAAATTTCATTAGCGTTGGCTGTACTTAGTAGTCCATGTGACAAGAGTCTCCTCAAGACCAAGAGCTCTCTTTGGGCTCTTTTGGGTCCCAGTAATAATTTGTAATTTATTATTAATAATTCATATACCACTCGAAGGCAAGTTGCTTTTGGTTTTCTTTTTTTTTTCTTCGTTTTTGTTTTTGTTTTTCCCTTCAAAAATATTTCCGAGTTTCTTTGGGTGATAAGATTGTCTCCTCCTCAAAGAAATGCTGCAACTGTATTTTGTATTTTCTATTGTTGACTTTTCTGTTTTTCTTTTCATTGGAAAAATTATCATTGATCAGCTAGCCAGGCATCGAGGCACACAACAAGAAATGTTTATATACTGAACGAACATTGGAGATATGAACAATAATATTACAAAGTGCAAGAGTATTACTTACTACGTATAACTATGTGTTTATGTATGTATGTACGTATGTTGGTGGAAAATTGAAATTATGTTCCAACTTGAGAGATATGGCTACTGAATGAGTTGAACAACAATAACAACAATAACAACAATAACGACAAGCCAACTGATATGAATAGAAAATGGATGTTAATTCACAGATGAATGCCATTTGTTGCAACAATATCGACAGATACACACACACAGACACATACACACATACACATACATACACATCTATTGTAACAATGATTGAAATTAAGCAATTTATAGATTGGAAATGTATCTACGGTTGGCAATAGTATCTCAACACATTCAGGCACAAATGTATCTTTAATCACTTCTTAGATATAAATGGAACTTGAAGAAGCAATAAAACAAATATATGTAAATATTTCTTTAAGCATTAGATAGATATATGTAAATAAAACTGCGATTATAATATTCATAAAGTTATTAAATTAATTAATTTATTCATGAGCATTCACTCATATTCTAACTATTTTTTCGATTTGATTCCTATTATTTTTGCCACAAAACTATGTGTTTTAAATGACATATGTATATATAAACAAATATGTATATACAGTAGATATATCTCAAATAAACCTATAAAACATTCTTTATACCATCGCAAAAAGAGTATCTTAGTTGGTCATAAATTTAATTTTTGAAAGTTCGGTATATATGGAAATTTTTCTGACAAGTTTCAGCAGAATCTTTTAACTATATCGAATAGAAAGAATTGGTCGAAAAATATTTGTGGGGAATGGAATACTTTTTGATCTTCAAGCTGCGGACAAATAACAAAAAGTTATAGTTTAAGTTAAGTTTTATACCCTTTCCAAAAAAGGGTATCTTAATTTTGGTCATAAATTTTAAACTTAAGTCTAGTTTCATAATAAAAACGATTAAAAAATATTTTTGGTATGAATATTTTTTATTATTTACTTGTTTTTCCTTCCAAAGCTGCGGAGAATGAGCTCAAAAGCTTTCACTAGTTTTATATACTTATTTGATTTACTTATTTTTCAATATTCTAATTTTAATTTTTGGATTTTATGGTTGAATTTATGATTTATTATATACTATTAAAAAAGTCCATTTATAAATCTGGAAGATATGTGATTTGTAAAACTAAAGGACCTAGCGGCCAGATCTAATAGTACTTAATGGTCAAAAGGAAGATTTGCAAGGATATAGTTGGGTATTATAGTTTTTTTAAACACATTTATTGGCTGGGAGAAATTTTGGAATTATTGCTAAAATTTGCAAATAAGAATTACATTTATTATAATTAGGGTAACCTTGACATATTGGATTCATTTAAATTCAAAACTTTCAAGTATGTATGCAGAATTCTACAGTGAAAACTCCTCGATTCTCAATTAAACGAACAAAAATCGGGGATAGTCGCTAAGATTTTTCTCTATAATTTAAAGAGTTTCGCATAAATCGAAAATATTGTTTTATTTGCCAGCAATAAGAAATCGCTTTAGGATATAATATAAAATAAGATCTAAAAAATATAAATTACTAATATTAAAACACAAAATTCCTAATTCAATTCAATTTTCATTACAATCTATAACATTTTACATTGAATCATTAAAATTTAAAATTGAATGTCCACTTAAGTCTTTAAACTTTTTTACAAGCTAATATTTTGTTATACACAATCAAAAAATATATATACATAAGTATTTGCTTTATCTATTTATTTACTTTGGTGTTTAAACAAATATTTTTGTTTACAATAAAATTAGCTCACACTTAAAAAAAAAACAAAGGTATTATGAAATTAAAAATGTATATGTACTATATATACAGAGCTGTTAAAAATGGTTTATAAAAAGCATTCGAATATAAAATGGAAATGGTTTTAAAATTTTTCCATTTGAATGGAAATGCAAAATGGGTTTTCAAAAAAGGTATTCGAATGTAAAATGCAAAATAGGTATTTTGAAAATGGTTTTTTCAAATAAAATGCTTTTTTGTAACTATTGTTTTTTTGTTTTATTAGTATTTTCAAATTATAAACACACACAATTTTCCTTAACGGACAAAAGGTTTTTAATTGAGTTATAATACGAATTCAGTTATTTGTTTATTACAAGTCTGCCTGCACATTATTTGTGGCCGAGCAGTTGATTGCTGTGTTCCTTCAAGCAAAGCTTTAAACGATGGATGTTCTACAATCGAAATAGGCGACATGGTGTTTACTACAAAGTTTACAATTAAACTATCTAAATCAACAGAGTTTTTATAGACAGCTAAATCAGTTTGTTTTAATGATTTAGCAGCTGGACTATCACCACCAACATTGTCGTGCTTTCTTTTTTCATGGTTGATATAGATTTTAATTTTTCGTATTGTGTCAACAAATCAACATGTCCTTTCGTCTGCCAAAAAATAAAATTAATTTAAATGCAAAAAATAAAAAATTGCTTTGCTTACTTTTAAGTGATTCAAAAAGTTTGTTGTAGAATGTAAACTTCCCCTCAATGGCTTAGAGCATTTTTTACAAGCTGCAGTAACATTTACATTGTTTTCAGGATCAATTTTTATATCCTTAAAACACTCTTTAAGAATTAAGGGTATGTGAGCTTCCCTGGAAAATATTATTATTAGATATTTTTTGCACAATAACAAGACAAACACAAAACAAATACTAACACGTGGACAGACAACACAATATTTAGTTCAACACTGGTTAAATCTAAAGTTGGTTAATAAAAACAAAAGAACGGTTTTTAGAGAATTGTTATTTTGTTAAAAAGAACATGAAACAAAAGATTACTTACATTTTGTATAATATACATGTGTATGTATACATACAGTCGGCAAAAAAAGTTTAAGTAAACTGTTCACATCAATATTATTTCCTAAAATTTGCTTTAAATAATATGAGAATTTTTAAAATATAATTTTTATTTATATAGGGCAAGTATTTATTTACAAATTGAGTGAAAAGCAACTTTGTTGCTATTTCTGTTTCCTTTTATGCAGAGAAAACGAAAAGAAAGGGCGAAAAGCATGCCAAAAAAGTTTAAGTATGTTTCGGCATTCTTGTTGCACGTTAGGTATTCCTGGAAACTTGCAACGGTTATCTTCATTTATTCTTTAGTTCATAGGAAATACTTTAGTTATTATGAAATGGAATTTCATTTGTGTCATTTTTGCGAGAGTAATTGGGTCATTATGGGTCGAGGCAAACAAATTCCACAAGAGACGCGTCTCTTGATCATAAAACTCTATATAGAGGGGAAAGGCGTGTCCGAAATTGGCAGGACGATTGGCCGACCACCTACTAGTGTTCAATCCATAATAAAATCTTATGGAGAAACAGCTAGCCTTGAGGTTCAGCCAAGATCAGGCCGACCTTCCAAATTGAGTGCCAGAGATAAGCGTCATATATGTATGTACATGTATGTATACAAAGTTACAATTTGTACAATTTTAACAATTGTGTTACAATACAATTGTCTCTGTGCAGACACGTCAAAGCGTGAGCGAAAGTGAACAAAAGCTTAAACAGTTCACTTTTAGCACTGCTTGCTATTAACGAAAACGTTGAAATGAAACACTTTGATTGATTGATTAAGCTGTGAATTTTAGATTTTATTTGCTTTGTCTCTGTATGTATTTGTAAGTGACGCTTCCTTGTAATCGATTACCCTATTACCCGACCGCCACATATTCGCGATCAGGGATGATTTCGATAAACAAAATAAAAATTCAAATATAAAAAATTTGAACCATTTTGCATTTTGAAAATGCAAAATAATAAAAAAAACCCATCTGAATGTAAATGCAAAATAGTTTTTAAAAAAAGCCATCGAAATGCAAAATGCAAAATACCTATTTTGCATTTTGCATTTACATTTTAAATGCTTCCATTTCAAATAATTAACAGCTCTGTATATATATCGACCTGTCTAATTCTCATAATAAAGTTTGTTTTCTTTTTATTAATTCAATATTATTTACTTACTGCATAATATGATGCCTTTTTATATATGTACCTAAGTATATTAATTAAAAGAGAAATATAAAACAAAAAGTTTATTTCAATTACAATCAATCAACATGAAAATGATAAAATTCTATTTTTGTTTCCATTTAATTATTTTCTCCCTATCCTCGAAGGGAGGCACCTTCGATGACACCCCAAAAAACATATCCTTAGAGATTCAGATTCATTTCCTGGATTTTCCTTTGATATTGTTTTATTTTTCATTTTTCTTTTTTGCATTTATTGTTTTGCCTTTGTCTCTCTGCCATTCAGTTTGCCTTTTAATGTTTGGCATTAAGCCAATATTTGAGTTTTACACACCTTTCAGATTGGTTCTTCAGACGATAATCAAATTAAATTCTTACAAATTAGAAGCACACGTTAGCTGAGTGTGTGTGTGTGTGCGAGTGTGAGTGTGTGTAAACGTTTATTGCTTTGGTGTCAGAAAGACTTTTCCATGCAACATGCAACAAAAAAGTTGCCGAAGTGTATAGAGGAATACCAAACCAAACGAAATCAAGTCAAACGGCAAACCCCAAACCCCATACCCAAAACCAAAGTCGAACCTAAAACCAAAACCAAAACCAATCCAAATCCGAATCCAAATCCAAACACCCGCAATCTCACACACGTCGCGTCGTTGTGCTATTCAATTATGGGTGCGCCCTGGGCACACAAAATACCCCAAGAGGAAGACCAACATGCAGGATAGTGATAGGAAAAGGGGGGGATCTAGGCTGGAAGAGGAAAGCGGAGTGTGTGATGGGGTAGGGGCGAGGGTGGAGTAGCAGATGGGACCCGACACTCAGTTGTCATTTTGGCTTTTGTGGCATAATATTACGATTATTGTTGTTGTTGTTGTTGTTGTTGGTTGGTGGATTTTTGTATGCATTATATGAAAATACATTCCAAATTATCAATGCAGGTAATTGCAGCTTATCAGTTATGCTTATGGCTTAGACGACAAAAACAACAACAACTACAACAACAACTGCAACAACAACAACAACTGCAACAGATATGAGATACAACAGACACATGCATATAGAAATGGTGTGAGTTGGCTCACGCCCACTTATATCTTTTTTTTTTTGTTTATGTATGTATATTTCTTTATCAATAACAATAATAACAATTGTTATTATAATATGTACATGGCAATAACCCCCCCTCCTACCCCTCACACACACACACACACACACAATCCGGTCAGTGCTCTGTTTTTGTTGCGGCTGTCTGGCAATGCATTTTCAGTAATTGCATTTCATTGATTTTTAGACTAAACTATCTTGTCTCTATATGTCTCTATCTCTTTCTACATCTCTCTTAGATTCTCTCTGTCTCTCTCTCTCTATTTCTCAACTTCATTGCATTTTTATTTTAGAGTAAATAAACATGATTGCCGTTGCCTGTCCATTTTGCAAAGTGAAAGAGTGTCAAATATGTCATAATACTTATCTAAATTGTTCAAATTGGAAATCCACAGAGGGAAAGCCACTAGGACTACAGTCGATTGAATGAAGAGCTATAGAGCGAGAGAGAGAGAGGGGTGAAGGTAGGGGAATATCTCAAGTCTTTTATATGCATAGATGTATTTACAATCTGTGCCAACTGCAATAATTATCATTTAGTTGGTATATTATATATATTTTGTGGCCCACCCATTATGCATTTTCTCATTCTGGCCTTAGGTTGAGGATTGAATAACAAATTGTATTGAAAATGATTTACAATACGACCAAGTCTATGCCCACATAATACATTATTGATGTCAGTATCTGCCAAAGATTTAGCACAATTACATACATACATATAGTAATATCTTACTAGTCTATTAAGAAAACTATCTTATAAACTGATAAACTTACATGGGGATAAAACTACAAAGAGTCAAAAGGAATATTTAATCAATTAAAAGGACACTAAAAGATCTTCCGATGACAGTCAATATATCAGACGATATATGTACATAAGTCTTTGATAAAAAAAAGTTATATTTAGCAAGATTTATTGACAAGCAGAAGTCATAATTATCCTATACACAATATGCATTTGCATAATAAATATTTTATTAATTTAATTACATATTCAAATATATATCAAAAATTTGGAATACCCTTCCAGTTGTCTAATAAATCTGATTAAGCACTGATGCAGTGCAGTACGAACTTTGGTTAAAAAGGTTACAAATTATTTTACACACATTAAATTAAGCTTAGTTGGGTAGCTTCGAAAATAAATATGAGAAAATATTAAAACAATCTTTGGTTCTGTAACTAACGGATCTAACATTTTGATCTGATAAGAAGCCTCTATATATGACATTAATACCGTGACAACATTTAGTTGGAAGTGTTTCATGTAATGGCTGAAAAAAACTTTTTTTGGAAGGCACATCATATAATAATGAAATCAGATTGGATTGAGAACTGAAAGTACCTACATCAGTATTATGAATGTATACCAACTTTCATTTAAATAATTCAAAAACTAAATTTAATTTTCTGCATAGAAATAAACAGAGAAACGCTCACACAAATACATATGACTAAATCGAAGGAATATTGAAATAGATCATATATAATATAAACCTCAAACCACCTAAATGCAAAAAGATGCCTTCAATAATCATTTGAGTTGATTTGTTTTATAATTAATGAATGGCGGAAACAGAGCTAATACAAGAGTTTTACTTGTTACTTATATGTATCATTATTACTGCTATGTTAATCGAAATCGTTGAAGCACCCCTCGCATATCAGTAGAGCATTATTCATTAAAGACACAAATTAAAAATTTTATTATCTTTATGGAAATATTACCAAGACATAAATATAATTTAAAATAACCATTAAATTAAATCGATTGCTAAACGATATTTTTATTATCATATCAACAAGTATTTTGCAAACGATAAAAATTAAATTATTATTCCATTTAATTGCCATAATTTCAAATTTTATAGACGTTTTTCATATTAAATTACATAAATTTCAAGTTTTTATTTCCAACTCAATTAAATAATTGCAGAAAATTGCATTGTAGTTGCATTTGTTAAATTTTTAATAGCAGAAAAGTCCAACATCCGAGATGTGTCAATAATATCTTGACAAATCAGAGAACCCCCACCTTCACACCCACCTCCCCCCTCTCTTATCTATATCATACAATTTTCTATATGAGATACATTCGTTTGTTGTTTTATAAAGCTTGCTAATTGCTTTTTGTCATTTGATAATATTGCACTCTAAATTATGCATCCAATGGAAAAATTTGAATGGACGGAGAATGGCCAGTATATGGAGTGGACCAAGAGAGAAATCCAATAAATTAGGTGAGGAGAGGGGAGGGAAGAGAGTGTGATATAGACGTGCTCTCTATTGATTTTGCATATTAACATAAAGTTACAAATTTTCTCAATTTGATTTTCTCAGGCGAGAGAAATTGAGTCATATTTGGTTACTGCAATGAAAATTGATTTGGACAAGGTTGAGGACTGTCTAAGAAGATGGCTCAGTGGGTCTCTCACTGACTGTTTGTCTGTCAGTCAGTCAGTCAGTCGATCGGTCTGTTTGTCTTTCTGTCCGTACAGTGCAATCAAAGTATTGTGTTTATTTATTGAATTTGGGTTTCTATTTGTTTATCTAATTTCGGTTTGTAAAATGGAGCTGTTCGACTCTGACAGACTCACGATATGAGAAGTGAGTAAGAAGAGGATAGAGTGGGGGGAGGGGGAAATGATGATGATGACGTGGACGTGAATGTGGACGGACAAGAAACCATCAAACCGGGCCACGGAGTAAATGCCAAATGCCTGACTGTCTGCGTAATTGTGTGCTTAACGCGTGCGTTTCTATCTGTGTGACAACACAAACACTGACAACGTGGCAATGTTGAAAAAGAACAACAACAACAACAAGAACATGTGAAAGCAATCGAAACGCTCGCTAGGCACATACCAGATTGCAGTCCCAGGTCCCTATATACATACATACATAGGTACATACATATATGAACTATACTGTATCATCGAGCATTGGGCACGGAATCAGTCTTTTATCAGCACAACGAAAATGAAGACCAACTGCATCGTTGTTGGTGGTAAAGGAGGCTCTCAACCAACAACAACAACAACCATGTGAGAAGACCAGGCAATCGAATGGTTCTGTTTGATTTGACGAACTTTGTGTGCTCTACATTTATTTGTTTTAACAATTTCATACCAAAAACCATAAAATCGATCAAAAATAAAGACAGCTATAACGAACTTTATATACTCTTTCTACTAAATGATTCAGTTTGTGGATTTTTACCTTAAGGTTTTATAATTCATGAAGCAATACTGAGTTTCAGATATTTTCTTTCCAAAAAAAAAAGAGGAATCCTTTACTCGGAATTACTTAACTTAACTACTTCCGCTTATAGAGCATTAATATTCGTCTATATGATTTGAGCACACATTGAATATATCCTTCATATATTATTTTTATAAGTTTTAAAATCGAGGGAATATTTTGAATAGAATTTTTGTTCTGATTTTTAATATTTCAACCCACTTTACGTGCTGGAACAGATTGCCTTTTATGAGCGAGTAACATCTGGAAAACATTTCTTTAAACAAATCATATATTTCGAAAGTGTATAAGAGCAGATAGTTTAAACATTTTCAAGAATTTTAAACAAGAGTTGGTTGGGGTTTCGGATGAATTTAAAATATTTTAATATTTTTAATTATTTGAAAATGTATTATATGTATGTAATACATACCATTTGATTTGGATCTGTCTTAGAGTATAAATAATATATGTATGAACAAGTTTGCCCTATTTAGAAGTAAGTAAATCTGATTAGCGTGAATGTTGAGAAGATTTACAAAACTTTATTGTTTGAAGATATTAAAGAATTAATTCTCAATAGTTTGTAAACTACATACATATGTATGTAAAATTCAGTTTTATAATCTTAGCAACATTTATTCACCAATAAACTTTTTCTAAAATAAATTGTTTAAAGTTTATAATCTTAAATTGGCAATCTCACGATTTTTTAAATTAACTGTTCTATATTTACATATATCTATAGTCATTATCCAATGATACAGTCGCCAACTCGTATAAAAGCACCGATACAGATATCCAACTTTGGATATATCTATCAATATACTTTTTATCTCTTTCCTTCAGTGTCTTTGTTTACGTTGTTCCCTTTTTATTGTTGGATTGTTGCTGTTGCATTGCACTGGAATCGCCCTTTCCTCGTCGTCTATCATATCTTGTATGCGGTAATGAGTTATGTATCAGATCTTATCCGTCACACTGCAACGCATCGAAAGAAAATCAGTTATGGCCAGTGTACTTTCATGGCATGTATATATACATACATACATACATACATATACATATGTATATATACATATATGTATGTTATGTTTGTATGTATGTACATACATATATATATTTTCGATGCCAAAAGACAGACATGCATGCGCCTGTAATCAATGCGTCGTCACATCGAAATTCAACTGAGAAGAGTTTTTGAGCCACGACAAACGGTTTGTTTAAGTTCGATTCACTGACTGTTTATTTATACGTAATTTGTTGTTGCCGGTTGAGCATGAATGAAAATGCATACATATAAACACATACGATATAGTATATAAGTATGTATGTATGTATGTATATAAACATATACATATGTATGTGTACAGTCGACAAATAATATCATCGTTCAATAAACTGTTACGATCTGATTAAATGATAACTGGAATGTGCTCAATATAAAAGTTTTACGCAAACTTTTGCTGAAATCCGCTTATAACCAAAATTGGCTTATACATATACATACATATGTATGTATATGCATGTATGTACATACATATGTCTCTATGAGTTAAGCAGAAAGTTAATTAATTTAAATTGTATTTGACAAGTGTTTGGCAGTTTGACTTTTCTCTCTTTCCTTTTTTTTTTTGCTTGATTTATCTTGAAGAGGATGGGTATGGGATTTTTACTTGAACCCACAACACAAACTGTCTCGTTTACTTCAGATGACCTTCACCATATACATACATACATACATACATATGTAGGTTTTTAATGATTTCGAAGTGGCAGAAGACAAAAGGTTAATGCATTAAAAATCGCTCTTAAATAGTTCTGAGATTTGACAACACAAAGCAAACTAGAAGGATGGACTAACTTCAGCAGTGCCGAAGTTCGTATACCCTTGCAGATTTTCTCTATATACATAATTCAACAGAACCATTATTGTAAATTATACTTAGCAAATTTATACGTTAAAAATTTTGGGATTGAAAAAAAAAAAATGTTTTCTACCGATTGTTCGCTAGCAGCTATATGATATAGTCAACCGATTCTGATAAAACTTGATTGAAGTATCAAGAAGTATATCAGACTCACAGATATTAAATGTCGTGGTGTTCGGTTGAAGAGCAACAGAGTTATTTAGGATAAACATTAGTCATGACCGATCGTTCCAATGGGAGCTATATTATATAGTCGTTCGATCGGGATGATTCCGAGATATACAATGCCTGCCGAGAAAAACAAAAGGAGCCTATGTTGAAAATATTTTCAGCTCTGTAGCTATTATGGTCTCGGAGGAGAAGCTGTTGATCCAGACAGACGGATAGGGCTAGATCGATTCGTCTATTCATGCTGATCAAGAATATGTACTTTATATAGTCGGAGAAGCATTTCTGTGCGTTGACTTCTGACCAAAATTAGCATACCCTCTGCAAGGGTATAAAAAGAAGTATTCCAAAAGTTCATTATATGAAATGTAATCGCCATCTGAAAATAGAAATTTAGTTCTCTTTGGGGGTGTATGCAGAGATATGGGAGCAAGTGTATGTACATATGTATGTACATTGGCTCACATCTCATTACGTACAGTGGTATAGAAAAACTTTTAGGTTGCAGACCTGCCAAACTATTGAAGATATGGGGACCCAACTCTAAATATTATCGTAAAAAATTTAAACTAATATTTTGAGCGAGATTCCATATAGGGAACCAATTTTCCGGTTGTCATTCTTATTGAATATTTACTTTTTTCCATGTCCAATATTGCCCACAAATTTTCAATCACATTAAGGTCAGGGAATTGACTACATTTCACAGTCATTGGACAGTTCCAAATCATAAAAAAATAGAAAATACCTGACTTATGTTTCGGCTCATTGTCCTGGTAAAATCAGAATCGGCTCTCATTCAATTTGGGCGTTTTAAGTAAACCGAAAACACTTTAAAAATTTAATAAAGAATTATTTTAAAAATATTTTAATACATTATTATGATTTTCTACCTTATCCCATTTATTTCTCCTTCGCTTCTGGGAAGGTACAATGTATACATACATACATATGTATGAACTTATATGTATGTATGTATATGATCTATTTTTAAGAAACTTGATATAGTATAATTATTCTTTACAACCAAATATTGACAATTTGAGGGCATCATCAAGTGCATGCAAGGAATGTGCATTATTATTTTTACATTTTTTATTCATTTATTGATTTTAATGCCGTTTGGTTTAAGTTCTATGATGTCTGCCATATTATTATTTTAATAAACATTGTCTAGAGTTTACTAGCAATAAATTTTCCGGGAACCTTTTTAGTAGACAAATGAAGTTGGCAACTATGTGAATCAGTGAAAAAGGTAAATAATTAATATTTTATTAATTATTATTTCCAGTTTAAAATAGCAATTGTTTGCCTTGTCTAATAATGTTTAATATTGCAGAGAGAAGGGTTATAATAAAATCGGGTAAATATTTGTAACACTTAGAAAGTTACTAGGTGACTAAAAGAACATACATATGTATGTATGTATGTATGTATATTCTTGATCAGCATCAATAGTCTAATAGATATGCCATGTCCGCCAGTCCTTCTGTATGTTTCTTTGCAGTTTTTCGTCCTTAAATTTTAAGTTATGAGGATGAAATTTAATAAATAAGCTTTTCAAATATGAATATTTGTTAATATGAAGCATTGGTCGGATCGGACAACTATTAGGTCTAGAAAAACAGGAAAGGTCAGAAGTGCAAAAAGTGTTTGTTCTAAAAAGTTCTTATGAGAAAAAACGTCTTAAGTCATTAATTTTTGCTTTATTTTTCTTTTAAATTTTATATTTGTTATGTAATTTAAGTTAGAAGAAAGTTATGTAATTTAACAGCAAGGGTATATCAAATTCGGCAGGAACTTTGCTTCTTTGATATTTGTAAAGTATATTCAGGCTCTAAAGTATATTAATGATGTCATTCTTAGAATATGTACCGACTGTGTTCAAATTACGGATTTTAGAATGATCCACAATGAATCAGAAACGATAAAATGTATACATACTTATGTATATATGTATGTATACATATGTAGGTTGTATACCAAATATTAAGGGAAAGTCCCTGACTGTAAAATATAGAACATGACACACGTGACTGACCAATCTATTTGGTTTACTTTCAGGTCACCATAAATTATTAAGAGGTTTTCCGTCGATTTGTATGTAAACAGTATAACAACGGATGCAATTTCCAAGAATACTTGACTATATAATTATATTATAGTAAAAATATAAATAAAAATTACTGCTCTGATTTCTGAGAATCCAAAATGGAATTCTGATTCTGATAAACCAATAAAAATATTTACGAATAATTGACTGATAAGTGATTTATCTTCTGCCTGCGTTTAATCAAATATAAATTTTTTTGTTCCAATAAAATGGGGAGGCGTTATCATTCATATCACGATATATATGTACATAAATATATAATGTTATATAGATTCATGTCTTTCGCTTCTTTTTCTCTCATTTCTCTATTTGGCATTGCAATTATTGACACACTCGCGAAATGCAGCCCAAGAGATTTAAAAAAACAAAAGTTGCAGTTCCAGTTGATATTGATGGGTGAAATTTGGGGCGTAACCCAGAATTCCGAATGAGTGGGCGGATTGCATGGGGTTTCATGGTGGGTCGTGGGTCAATATGTCACAACTGTACCCCCAGATTGGTAATATTTGTTTGTGGAACGTGAATAAGGAATATCAACGAGAGAGGCAAACATACGGAAAAATATTGTTGCCTGACTGTTCCCTGCAAATTTCATTCCATTGAAACATAAATATTTAAATATGATTTTAACGTGAACAGAACAGAAAACAACAAACATCAAAGAAAAAAAAAACAGACAACCAACGATTTGTGTCAGTTATTCTTAATTTTTTTTTATATTTTATTTATTTTCATTTTTACGTTTTTTTTCTTCTTTCAGAACTGTGATAACAGATTGGTTTGGGATTGGCCCGGAACCCAACGTAACTAGGGTGAGAAAAAAGCCGTCCAAACAAACAGACAGACAATATGCCAGGGCAATGGGTGGCAAAGAGGGAAGAGTGATAGTGGGAGGTAGGCAGGGGGTTAGGGGATTGTCAATTATATAGACAGACAGTTGGTTTACTCTCTCTCTTTACCCATGTATATGTGTCTGTGTGTGTGTGCCTGTGTGTGGCCGTGTGTGTGTCCGTGTGTGTGATGGCATTTTCCTTCTATTTCTTTTTTTTTTTTTTATTATTGTTATAATTTCAGAGTAAAGTTAAAGGGGAAAAATGCCATCGCATAACTCACATAGAGTCAAAAGTTGACACTTGTTGCGTGCCACATGCTATATATGTACATAGCTGGAGAGGGGGGGCTAGTATAGGGAATGGGCGGGTACTGATGTGTGGGTGTATCGGAGGAGAGGAAAAAACTATTTGGAATCTAGTATTTGCTTTGGTTTTTTCATTTCTTTTAATAGCATTTTTCCCAGGCTGACGCCAGACCACAAATTGCGGAAACTTTTGCAACAACTCAAGATTTTATTATTCCACAAAAAGACATCAAAGGGACAAAAGCAGAAGAACTTTGCAAATGGCAACAACAAAAGGCAAAGATCAAAGTCGGGGCTATTGCCATAATGTGATTCATCTAAAATAAATACAAATAGACCAACCAAAGTGACAAAATACGAGACAACTTTGTTGTGGCAAAGAAAACAACAAACCAAAACAAATTTTGAATAGCAAAAAAAAAAAAACAAACGCATCTAAAGGCAAAGCTAATATGTACCAACCAGGCCAAGTGTGTTTTAACTAATAATAATGCTAATTAGCTGGGAAGTTTCAGTTTGTCTAGGGTCTTGCCTCACCTTGGTGGGGTCTTCTTGTCCAGTAGACCCCCAAAACGGAAATAAGCAATAAACGTAAATTTTTTGTGTGACAGAAATTATTTAATAGCTCAATTTTTAACGACAATCGGAGAGTTAGTGAGATAGAGAGATAGATAGAGATAGAGATAGAAAGGGAGACCCAGAGTGGGGGAAGGAAAAGCGCCACCTGTCTCAGTCATTTGCTGCTGAATGAACGTGATGCGGTCGCAACCACTGCTGGACACAAGTGGAAAGTGCTATCTACCATCCGATGGGTATTGATTTGAAATCCATTTGAAAACCAAAAAAAAACAAAAGGAAAATGAAAAAATTAAAAATGTACAAGCTGTAGTCAGTCTTGTATCTTTCTACTATTCGGTCTGAGGTTAAGCCAAAAGCTGCAGTTTCCGTAGACCCAGAGAGCTCGATTCCACTTCCGCTTGTCATTTTGGTATTTGTGGCTTTTGTGGCAGTTGTAGCATTAATTTTCATAAATTGCCACACTCTCTGCCTCTGCCACGGAGGTCTTAAGAATTTCACTTTAAAATTAATTCCTATAAAGATTTTCTGTTTACAATTAACGGAATCTTACAATTCGGTATGAGTATTATAATGAAATGCGGGCAGGAGGCATTCGCCCACTTTATACAAATTATTTTCTTCTCATTTTTTCTTTTTTAACCGGATGTATACCATTTCAATTTTAATTGTTTATAAACGCGACTTGAGAGAGAAAGAAGAAGAAAAAATAAATAACCACAGTCAGCAGTTGCCAAAAATGATTCAAAATGCAACTTGCAGTTTGTATGTTAAAGTGCATCTTTCAGATAAATATCAAAAATCGTGCTGGCATGTAATCGATCGTTCTCTCTCTCTCCCTTCCCCTCTATCCATCTCTCTCTCTCCCTCGCTCTCTACATTCACTTCTGGATGAAGCGATATCTCTTTATCTCTGTACTCAAGAGCTAATTAAATATGTCTTATCAGAAAATTGCAGTTGTCTAGGCCTGACAAATACCAATCAACTGCCATTGCTTACATTTCTCTCAAGATTTTTGTAATTAGTTTTCCAACTGATACGATTGGAACACAAATTAAGAACCGGTTTCCAAACACTTTCAAGAAAAGACAATTTCAATTTGACTGATATTTAACGTTCGTATTATTATAAGTATTTATATTAGTTGAGTATACTGATTGATTAATATTTTTACTGTAATTTATTTTTTTACTTAAGCATTGATGGATGGAATAAAATTAATTGTTCCTTTTCTGTTTATAAATGCTTTCAACTGATAATAATTGATAAGCTTGTATTAAATTATCTATTTAATTTGTTTGTATTTATGAGGACAATTCCCATTCTTCGTTTTTTTTTACCATCATTTTGTTTCTTTTGCGATAAATATTAATAAATATTAAGGATTATGGAAGTTACCACAAGTTTTTCTTGAAAATAATTATATTCGGCTCGCACATTTTAATATTATATATAATATATAATTTGATTTATAATCGTTCGATATATCTAAGCCATTACCTTTTGCTTTCCTAGAAGTGAAGTGAAGAAGAATACAAAATTTTTCACTTTGTATGTCAAAAGTACCGAAGATATGCAATCACATTTATTTATCAAAAACATTGAAAATCAAAAAAATAAATAAAAGGTGAATTAAATTTTTATAAAATTTTTACTTATGTACGTATATATATACAATTATAATTTACTTGCATAAACTTATGTATATTAATTCAAATCTTTTAAATGTATGTTCCACAAATATAAGAAAAGGTAGAGAAATGAGGAGGTTTAAAATCATTCGTTAATATTTTCTACCTCAAAAATTATTCTAGAAAAACGGATTCCAAAAAATCAAAAATTAATATGCAGTTTTCACCTTTCCGCTTAAATAACTTCATAAGCACAGGTTGAATCCATGAAGACATTAGAACCCTGTTCATTAAGGTAAACCCTAAAGTTTAAGAAAATCAAAGACTAATATTTAATATATAATTTAAGGGAAAACAAATTTAAATTCCATTATTAGTTAATTTTTTATTATTAAGTTATTAAGTTATTAGTTAATTATTAATTAGTATTGTAAAGAAATAACTTAAATTCTAAATATTTGCACCTTTCTTTGTTTACTTTTTAGTTTAGAATGGGAATAAATCTTCGATCTTTTGGGCTAATGGGATAAATATATATATTAACTTTAAAAATTGATTCTGTTTTTAAAAGGATATATGTATCTCTACAAGATATTTTTTGGCAAATTCATAAATATCTTTACCTTTAGAAATTCTTTCTTTCTTTAAAAGGATATATCTTCTATTTTTATTATATCTATTTTTAATATAAACTAAGTTTTTAAATTTTTTTCTAGCTAAATTTTCATATTCTATTAATTTTTACGTTATTTTTCAAAATATCTTTAGGTAATTTGTCAAATCCATTAAGAAAATCTGGTTTAAAATGATTTGGACTCTATTCAAATTAACCTCTAATTGATACACCCTGTACAGAGTAAAGAAAGAACCATTTAAAAAAGTTCCAGCTGAGCAAAAAGACCAAAAATGCATTTTAAATCAAATAGAAATTGAAATAAACACAAATCTATTCAGTTTTTCTATTCATTTCCATTTTTATTTTTGAATTGAATTTCGATTTGGGGTGCGTGTTCTTGGCTTAGTAGTCCAAGTAATATTTCTCAACTGACCACAAAGGCGTTTCATATGCTGCCTATTTTTTCATAATTATTATGACAATGTTTTTATTATTTATTTATTTTTTTTCTTTCTTTCTTTGGGTGCCTGAAACAGACATTTGGCTTGGTATGCAAACAAAACACCCGGCTGAAGTCAAAAATTCAAACGCCAGCTGGCCGCAAAACTCACACACACACACACACACACACACACACACACACACACACACACACACACACACACACAAACACAATTGTAATCAAGTCCGAAGTAGTCCAAAATTGTAAATACAAATGAGAGAGTGTGTGTGCGTGTCGTGTGTGTGTGTGTGTGTGGTGGGCGTTCGAGACCCACCTCAATTGCTGCCGCATGCAATCTGCATCTAAATTGATCGTAATAATTATTGTATCTGTCGGTTGCCCGCCAGCCAGTCAGCCAGTCAGTTCGTTTGTCCCTCCATTCACTCCCCTGTTCCTCTCCCACTTCTTTCTGTTTTATTCTGCTGCTGTGTTAAAAGTAGCTCAAGTGGATTTCTATTTTGCTGCTGTTCCAATACTATAACCCGATATATTATTTGTTTGCTTTGCAACTCTCCGAGAAACGAACAGTTTTCCAAATCAAAAGTGAAATTTCTATTTTTTTTCATTAACGCATAGGCAAACATTGTTTGGAATATTGCAGACCCGGTGGCACGTACCGCACAGATACAAATAACAAAAATGAAAATAAAAAAGAAAAAGAAAAAGAAAAAAAAAAACAAAATGAAAAAATTACTAATCGATTTGATTTTCATTTCAATTGAATTTGTAATTGTTGGCTTTTTACGTTTGCCTTTCATGTGTGTGTTTTTAGATATCTGGATTTATGTATGCCCTCGAGGTAACATGGAATTGGGAATTGGTTCGATATGAGTCATTCTGACTGTACAATATAGGGTGGAATGAAAAGATATATGTCTACAAAAGATATCTGTCTATATAAGGTATAATTGCGGTTATGTGGAAATGTAGATATCTAAACTATTTAAGTGATCATCAATCAATAAATGGGCAAATGTGGGGATCAGTTTAAAAATAACAACTACAGACGATGAAAATGGAAAATCTGTTTAAGTTTTTATTAAAATAAAAAAATCCGGAATATACTCTTTATGTATGTGTAAGTAATTTTATATGTGAAGTAACTTTAGTATTGCATTTTTTGACATTCATTTTTTTTAGAATTTTTGTATAATTTGAAGTTTTTAGCCATTGTAAGCAGAGGACATATTATTACAATGCTAGCCCGATATATAAGATAAAACCTAATTTACCTTATACAAAGAATATACATCGAAAGTTATATCAAATAATATATTGATCTAATGTAATTTTAGTACTGAATGTTTTGCTAATTCAATTAAACCAAATTCAATCTGAGTATATACAAATAATTTATACTCTTTAACCAAAACAAAATTTAACCCCATTAAATATTTATCACTGACCAAGTTGCATCAATTGATTCCACTTGCATCGAATCCACTTATTTTCCATTCATTCAATAGATCATTTCACTATCTACTTAATTACAGGGTATTACAAAATGCATAACATTTACCTATAATGACGAATTTTTCATTTAGATTGAGCAAGTTGATTTTTTTCTTTTTAGATTTCTGTTTTTTATGTTTAGATTTTTCTTGTGGGAACTTCTTTATCTGGGTATATGTATGCGTATGTGTGTGCGTGTGTGTGTGCGTGCATGTGTGGCTTTTCATTGATGTGGTAAAGAGATTGAGGCAATTTGAATCCATTACATGGAAATCTTCAAGTGCTTTTCTTTTCCATTTCAAATGGGCTTTCCCGAGGAGAAGGGATGGGGGGGCGGAGTTGAGGTTGACCCATATTTTTTCTCTATGAACTTGTGATTTATGCGAATTATTTGGTAGTCGATCGAATGTTTTTCCTTTAAAGTGGAGGAAAATATATGTCTTTGAGGAATGAGTTTCAAGTGGTTTTATGATAGATGTATGTGAGAGAGAGAGAGAGAGAGAGAGAAACAAAAATGAAAGAGAGAGAGCTGTTTATGGATATGTAAGACAAATAAAATTGGGAAAGGCTTTCAAATACTTGGAAATTTTTGCAGATAACTAAGCACTTAATAAAGCATCGATCAAATCATGTAACTTCAACTTTAATAAATCAGATAGTTATGATTAAGTTAATTGTACGAAATTCTTTGATTAAGAAAGTTCTTCAAGTTACAGATGTTTCTTAGTTATATTTAAACTGTTCTTAGATCAAAATGAGATTGGAAATTGTATTGAAATTAACTTTTCACCTTAACAAAGAGACGATTATAAGGACCCAGTCAACTTTTACTTAAGATATCCCTTATTTATACATATACATATATATATATATATACATATGTATATATAAATAATTCTTATCTCCTTAAATGGGTTTAATATTAATGTCAGAAAGTGGACGCGTCGCAGGAGAATGCAAGACAAGACAAGTCAGAATTTATTGTATAAATGGAAAAATTGAATATAATATTTAAATTTTAATTGAATATGTACCTTATTATGAAAACGCCAATAAAAACGAATTAATATTACTACTTAAAAATTATATAAATTGAATTAATTTATTTATTGTAATTTTAAGCAAATATATTACATATATCCCTCCCATATTTTTTTATAAAGTAACTAAAAAAATATAAA
Source organism: Drosophila sturtevanti (assembly GCA_018150375.1). Classification (NCBI taxonomy): domain Eukaryota; kingdom Metazoa; phylum Arthropoda; class Insecta; order Diptera; family Drosophilidae; genus Drosophila; species Drosophila sturtevanti. The sequence continues at coordinate 2,572,236 of JAECWJ010000690.1, forward strand.
ATAAACTGATTTTTGAGTTCAGTTTCTAATATTTTTCTTTTCTGTGTTGAATACATCGAATCATTTAAATCAACTTCTATTATACATATGTATGTGTATACATATATTATAAGGCTTGTTGAAAAACGATTTGTTCAAAATGATTTTTAAAGTGATTCGCATACCAGAATAGCCGCTTTTATATAACAATATCTGTTAACCTATTGTTAAACTTATTAATCTAAGTATTCCCAAAGTTCCCAATAGATTCGTAATCGGTATATCTTTAACTTAAATTCGAAAGTTTCTATAATGTTTTTTTTTTGATATGGTTGATAAAAGTTTAAGTAAGCAATAAGAATTTAAACATTATTAAGTCAATGTAAAATTTATATTAAATTTAATTAGAGCATGCAAAGATTTTTTATAAGGCATTTTTATATTAAAAAATTTAGAATCGGGAATATGTTATATAGTATAATTATATAGTATAATTATGTACTACAACAAATCATCAGCAAAATGTTTTCTTTTATTCTTAATAATAATGTGAAACTTTTCATTTCACAAAAGAAAGAATTATCCATAGTACTGTGAAAATTTTATTCGGTTTCAAATTCAAGAGGGTTGATTATTAAATTCTGAAAAGAAAAAATTGATTCAAACCTTTATATAGATATATGTATGTATATTAGATAAATAGAGAAACATATCTAAGGATCTAAATAATTTGGAGGCCAAGCAATGGATATATCTATTTCTACCTCTTAAGATTGCCAGCACTTTGAGATATATAGAGATTTGTTTCTCTTTCTCTCGCTCTCCCCCCTATAATTGCTACATATGTATGTATGTACATACATATGTACATATATGTATGTATGTATGTATATGCTTGTCGGCACCATCACTTAACTTGGATACATGATTATTGAAAATTTGAAAGACTGAGGGCAACAAATGTGATTGATCTGATTGATATGGTTGCACGTTTGCAGACAAAATATCTGTTTCTGTTTCTGAATCAGTTTCAGAATCTGAATCGCTTTCGCTACTGACTATATAATCAGATATTAATCGTATGCTCTCTGACTCAATGCATTTCAAATGCAACAGCCACTTAATAGGTGAGAGGAGTCGCATCTAATAACTTGCCACGCAACGCATTCATTTCGTATGTGAATGCAACAGATAAACAGAGATATTTTTTTTCCTTCCAACAAACAAGCCAATACAAAAAGATATTTTTCACTGAAAAAGAAAAATATTTAAGATACATTTCAACGGCAATGCTGTAAGTATAAATTGCACTGACAAATGCAAGAGCTGGACAAACTAGTTGGTCGGTCGGTTGGTTGGTTGGTCTGTTTGTTGGATGGTTGGTCTGCTGGTTGGTTGGTTCACTTGGTAGCTTAAGTTAATTTCACCTGAGCGAGGGCCGTAGACTTCCTTTTGGCCCTCCACTGCGCGCTCATGCACTCATGGTGCAACTGCTCTCAATGCGATCAGTGTTCGATACGTGTGGAAATTGCTTTATAATTACCAAGCGACGGGAACAACGACAATCCCAAACAGAATTGCGAACTGCTTGTTACACAGAGCGAGCGGGCGGATCAACCAACGAAAAGGAAATTTGCCTCTGCCTTCGCGTTCCTGTTTTTGTGCCACAGCAGCAGCAACTAGTACGACTGCAAATTGTATGTCAGTGGAATTGTGTTGAGTGAAAAGCCGCTGCAACAACAACAGCAACAACAACAACATAACCAACAACATAAGCAACAACTATAAGAGCAACTACAACAACAAAAACAGGAGGCTGACGAGAAAGGTGGAGGGAGGGATGGAATCACTGCAATTTGCAATTGTACTGGTGGAAATTTATTTTGATGGCAAATGCGATAATGTCAAGCCATTTATTTCGCTTCTCTTTCTCTCTCGGACTACCTACCAGCATCCTTCTGAATGGATTCAGCAACAGCACCTTGAATTTATTTGCGGAGAATACAATTCATTTATGCGCCTCTCATCGCTGGCATTGGCATTGATGACATTGCGGGCGTTCCTTCCACTTCTTTCTCTTTTTCTCTTTCTCGTTTTCTTTCTCTTTTCATTTTCCTTGTATTATTAAAGTTTAAAGTTGATTCGTCCTGGCAAGGACATGGACATGCACATGGACACAGTCAATGACACAATGACATGCACATGCACAGATGCTGGTGGAAGACTCCTCTCCTCCTATGGCTCACTCTTAAGCTCCATGTTTGTCGCTGCTGTGTCTACTCGCGCTGTCAATGCGCTTGGGTTTGATTAATTACAAAAGTGGTATTGCGAGGGCGGTATTTAAACTACGTGCATGCATACATACACATATGTACATACATATGCATACATACATATATAGCTGCAATTTATTGATTGTTCCATTCACTCGCTATGTGTCGCACTAATCCGCTAAGCACGATAGAAGCTGCTGGATGCTTTTGATAGAGTTGACCGAATTCTAAATTAACTGTGATTTGTCACACAAAGTCACAGTTGTGATTTAGAGTTGAATATTTAAATGAAATCACGACAAGTGGGAGTGGAAGTACCAAGGCTTGATTAGTCTTATCTTTAGAGGTTATCTTAGAGACGACAAAAATATAAAACGTGTAAAAAGAAGTTATCGATAACAAAAACTTCAGAACTATTTTGAATGAAAAATGCATAGATAATGAAACGATGTTCGTGTATTATGTATGAATTACAATATTTCAATAATACAAAAAGGTACATAATATTGCTTAAATATCAATTAGGGAAAAAAAAAACTGTGAATAATCCACTTACAATTCACACATTGGGATAAGAAAGAATATTTACAGCTAAGCCAACAAGAATGAATGCAAAATTAACTGGTATATAAAAACGAATATATGTACATATCTATATATGTACATACATATACATACATACTCTAAACTTTCATTTCTATGCATTACAAACATCTGATCAATTGCAGATAAAAGCTATTTGAAAAGTTAGCAATAAGCGAGAATTTAAAGAGATCTAAGGCGAATACATCCTATATACATACAAATGTATATATTACATACATATATTTGAAATACTTTTTATTAGTTTACGGAATAATCCCTATTTATATTTAAAATACTTTCTATTTTACCTTGATAGCATTAAATGTATCTTTATTATTCTTTTTGCATTTCTTATGATTTTATGAGCACATTCTTTTGTAGAATAAAAGCCAATGGGGATGGATCATGGGGGATGATCAAGTTGAAAAGCTATGCCACAATTAACAAAAGATGGATATCAAAGTCGTAAAGAAATAATTATCAATAAGTGAGTTTTTCTCAATAGTCTATACTAAGTATATTTGCTTTTGTAATTAAAATATGAACTTAAAGTTAACAATTTGGAGAATGTCTTAGTGTGTGTAAGAAAGAATCCAACATATATTTTGAATTAAATAATTATATATGATAGCTATGTATATTATAAAAACACAGTATATTTAACTTACCAAATGTTAATATGATCTAAGCAGACGGCTGGGACCTGCTTTAAATTAGTTATAGTTTTTAAACTTAACGATTAAATTAAAAAGCATAATCGAATAGCAGCAGTTAATTAATTTAAAACTGTTTTTAAATTAAATTGACTTTAGTTTTATTTTTTTTTCTTAGTGACCCTTTGAAGATTGAAAACTGATTTCAAAACTCCAGAGTTTCATCATGATGTGCTAGCATTTAATCTGAAAGCTTAAAACCTACTGAATGTTGCTATAAATATATAATTTTTAGGATCCAACTGCACATCTTTAGTTATTCGATTCTTTCCAATAACTCGTTGCATATAATATTTCGTTGTCTCTCAAGTCCCTTCATAAATCCCACATCGTTTAATAAAATGAGTTGTGGTTTTATTAAAATTTTGTATTTATAATCAAGTTAAAAACTTATAAGAAACTAAATTATACCCAAAGACTGTCCAAGAATAATCCCTTTCTGATCAATAGTCACATGATGAATTTTCAATAGAATAGGGATAAGGATTTCAGTACTTAATCGCAGTAAACAATAAATCACAGTATAATGTTCATCACTAAAAACTTTTGTTACCAATCTCCGAGTTTGTGTATTGGGACTGTCTGACTGCCTGCTACGGTTCTAGGTTGAACGACTAACCTATGTTGTTTACGCCATTTTGCACCGCCTGACAAATACACTAAGCCAATGTCAGCCCGGGGTAGAGCTCTGACCGGGCTAGGCAGCGGCAGTGGCAGGGGCAGCGGCATCGACAGCATCAGCAACGACTTCAAGGTAAGCTGCATTGACATAATTAAATTAATTTACGTGGCTACAACTTGCCACGTCTAATTGGCAGCGGCAACATATGGCAGTTACATGCATCCATCGAGACTATGTATGTATGTGTGTGTGTATATACTCTTCTGATGGTTTTTACCCCCATATGGACAAGATGGGAACCGGGTAATGCAACTGGTAACTTGTGTTGTGGTTGTTGTTTTTGCTGCTGCTGCTGTTGTTGTTGTTTTTGTTTTTGGTGGCCTCACTGACAGACTTTGTGTCCACATATATCATGGGAGCACAATTAAAATGTCACTCTTCGAAAACAATGCTGTGGATTAGTTATGCAATAATTTTTTATTTTATTTTTTCTTCTGTGCTTTGTCTTGTTTATTTGTTAGTTTTGTTATGTTGTATAATTGTGTGACATTTGGTCACATTTTGTTGGGCAAATTTAGTTGCAATATAAATCATACGCACTGTAGTCGTTGACGTTATGCGAATTCTTTCGTTTTTTTTTTTTTTTGTTTTGTTTTGTCACAGTAACCGCTGTGAAATGTCAATTAATTGTGACCGATTAAAGGCAGATATATGCATATATATAAATACCCTACAGGTTGGATGACCCAATTAAGATCTAGGCACGTTTCCTGTCCCTCCACCACCCTCCACCAAATTTAAAAATTTTCAACACCTTCTCCTAGCTGCCTGTCTCATTGTCTCGATGGCATTTTGCGGCTAGAAAAAACTTTCTTTTTTTTCTTTTTTTAGGGGGGCTTTGCCCATTTCTACCGACCAAGTTGACTTTGACATGCAGCCGCAGTTGCTGCAGTCAGACAAAATTCCGGTTGCACATGAGGCAATGAATGGAGGAGTCGGTGAGCTGAGAGGATGGAGGAGCAGGTGGAAAATGAATGAGGCAAAGCCAAAAGTGCACAAATTCAATTTGCTTTATGCATGTGTAAATTGAAGTTAAAGCTGTTTAAGAGGGGAGTAACTTATTGTTTTCGACTTTTAAATGGATTCTACATGTCCTTTTCGAGTTCTCTAAAATGTTACTCAAAAAGTGCAATTTAAGTTAAACTGACTTCAATTGGAATAAATCAAACAATTATCTATAAATTAACTAAGGTAATATGCAGATTAAGAAAAGATATCTAAATTTAAGTTATTTTAATGCTAGATTTCATTTATTAACAGAACTGTTATAGCATATACATACATATATACATAGATTATTGATTTTGATTTTAAATTTCTATCAATCATATCATAATCCATTATCTTTTTGAGAAATAACTGATTTTAATGATTCAGCTTAGCTATTCTTACTACGAGTTTCCCAAATTAAATATATTTAAAGAATTCTGTAAATTTATTAAATTAAATTGATAGAATTTTTTCATCGATCTTCTAATTATAATTTTTATATCAGCTATTTAACCCTTACGCCAGAATGAAACAAAAAATATCAAAGAAGCTAACTTCGGCCGTGCCGAAGTTTGTATACCCTTGCAGATTAATTGATTACTTTCTCCGTCATATCGGATTCAATATATTTTAAAAATTGGAAATAAAAAATTTTAAAAAAATTTGAACCAAGAAAAGAATCAGTAACAAAAATTTCGAGTTTGCCAACGGCCGGAGTTGAACCTCCGCTCCCATCATTCCCAGAAACGATCTCTACCTATTGCGCTACCAAACTTTAAATTCGGGGCCTCGCTATTTCGGTATACATTGCAAGCGTCCAGCTTCTCGCTCTCTAAATTTTCTGACGAATTCTAGAAAACAACAACACAATACAAAGTTTTCTGTCTCTTTCTGTTTCGCACTCAGCTTGTAGTTTTTTCAAGCACGTGTTCGCATATATGTATGTATGTGTGTTTGTATGTTTCCATGTATGTTGTTTGTGTACGCATATATAAAAGCAAATATAAACGTATTTAATTGGCTGCATATGCAAACATACTGATGCTGATGGGGGTTGATTCATTGATTTTATTGATTTATGTCGGTGTTTATTATCCGATCTGATTCAAACTTACTGATATGATGTAAAAGTATAATTCTCATCTGATCACCAAATTTGGTTGAGATATCTTAAAAAACAAAAAAGTTTTTCTCACAAAAACATACTTTTTCTGATGGGGGTTGATTATTGATTTTATTGATTTATGTCGGTGTTTATTATCCGATCTGAATCAAATTTGCTGGTAAGGTGTAGAAGTAGAATTGTCATCTATGTGCCAAATTTGGTTGAGATATCTTAAAAAACAAAAAAGTTTTTCTCACAAGAACTGTTTTGAACAACTCACATTTTGACCGAGGTACCTCTGATCTTTCCTATTTTTCTATAACTTATAGTTGTCCGATCCGACCAATCTTTGAACTTAATTTGCTTGCAACATCAACGGACAGAATGATATGACTTTTATTCACGTAGCTCAAAATTTAAGATCGATTAAGTATGTAGAAACAGACAGACGGACAGACGGACAGACGGACAGACGGACAGACGGACAGACGGACATGGTCATATCGACTCGGCTTTCGATGCTGATCAAGAATATATATACTTTATGGGGTCGGAAACGATTATTTCTATGCGTTACAAACATCTGACCAATTTTATTATACCCTCTGCAAGGGTATAATTAGTAGCTTATCTTAAGCTTAATTTTTTATGAAGAAGTTTAATTAAATTTTTGGCTAAGAAAACAGGCAACTATTTAAGTTTAAATATTTCATTGCTAACTAAATACTGGATTACATTCGTTTGTTGGATCATATTCGTTTGTTAGGTACTCATAGGGGCAATGCTTATGCAATGTTAATAATATACTATAAAGGATATATAGATCTAGATTATCATGTAATATATTATAAATGAGTTAGTTCTCTCATTAAGGTTCTTTTCAAGGTAACCAATTTACACAAAGATATCATTACCTCTGAATCTGAATAATTTTAATAATGTTCCACAATCTGTTTGTCAATTTCCATTATGCCTTTTCATTTCATGTCTCGTCATGAGATTAACAATAATTTATGAAGTCTTCAATAACCTTCTGACTTCTTCTTTTAAGTGATCGCTTCTTATGCACATATATATGTATGTATATATATACAAATTCTTGAAACCGATTTGGGAGATACAAATTTGTATGTTGTCGAGCATTAAATTTATCACCACGTCAATAGCTACAAACGACTGGATGTCAATTCTGGCATTCACGTATTTTACTCTATTTAGAGCTCATGTGTGTGTGTGTGTGCAAATGATTGTGTGTGTGTGTGAGTGTGTGTGTGTGTGTGTGTGTGTGCAGTTAGCCAAAAATAAGTATACCAACTAAATATCTTATGGGATTACTCAGAGTGCAAAGTATTGAGAAAGTGTTGAGGCATGTTGAATGATTAATGCTTTAAGCGACAATAAAATAAACGAAAACTTCAATCACCTGCCCAGAAAATGCAGCCATTGACCCAGTTAAATAGTATAACATTTAACCATATCAAATTAAAGTTAGTTGCGCACTCCTATCGGTTAAACTGTAAGCCAATTCGAGGGGTACAAATTTGCATAAATCAATCTAAAAGCCAAGTAGAAGCAACCTTGACACATCAAAAGTGCACACAAAAAAAAAAAAAAAAGAAAAAAAAGAAAAAATAAATAAAATGAAACGCTCGAGCCGAAAACTAATTGAAAATGCCAACAGGCAAAAAACCAAAATCAAAAATAAAAGCACATAATGGAAAATGAAAATTGATCAACTGATTTTATTTCTATGGCAAATCAAACTCAGCACGCATAGTCAATCTAAGCCGACAGACATGCAATTGCATAGTAATATTGCAATTTTTGTATCTTTCAGATACATAAATATGTGCATATTTCAAGTGCCACGGCGACAGCTGCTTATTATAGATTCTTTAGCCGATTATTAACTGGGCTCCCATAAAAAGGAAACCAAAAAAAAAAAAAGAAAAGAAAAATAATAATAATATTCAGACACACACACACACAGATACATACATACATACATACGAATATATGAAATAAGACTGCAGCTCCATAAATCTGGCAGTGAAACTTTTCGACACATGAGAGATGATGATCAGTAACGGCAGCAGCAACACAAGCAACAGCAGCAACGGCAGCAACGACAGCAACAGCAACAACATAAGCAACGGCAGCAACCGCAATTGCTGATTTGTGGGTGGCTTTTGACAGGCATTTTGACACTTACGGCCAAAGCTGTCAGCATGCAAAATATATTTATGAGACAGCCGCATATATGACGCGTTCAGATCACTATGGTATAGCACCTATTACTTTGGCTCACATGATGAGGTGGAAGCATAGCCAACTGCACTTTAATTGCAGATAGTTTGTTACCAACATTTAACTGCAAATTCAAACTTCGCTCGACATGATCGACAATCGTTGCAACTAAATGACTGCCGCACGTTTAAGACATCAGCATCATCATCATCATTATCAACATTATCATCATCGTCATCATCGTCATCATCATCATCATCAGCATCATCATCAGCATCATCATCATCATCATCTGTGGCAATGAAAGTATACTCTTTACCCAGAATCGTGATTTACCCGGCTACACACACTGAAATTCACACACCTCTCTAAGCATATATGTATGTACATATGAATTTCATCTTTCGACCGACCAACGCCTGCAACAGCAATCCAAAAAGTAATTAAAATTTGCGGAAAAGTCTTCCCAGTATCATAATGGCATGCAATAATAGAATTTGTAATGGCCAAAGCTAATGCAAGAGTCATAAACATAAACGAGATAAAATAAAAAAAAAATCAAAAACTTCTTAGAGTGTATCTTTGTCTAAATAAATAGGAGAAAAAAGGAACGAAAGAAATAAATCCATTTGGGATAACAAATCAATATACATATATGTATGTACATTTATATATGTATATAAATATATACACATAAATCTATAGGCATAAAATTTTTGCTTTTTAACACCTTTTAAACCGTCGAAAACATAATGTCCAATATTTATGTCAGTTTTTTATTAAGTTAATTAAATTATTTTACGTATTAGTTAATGTTTATGAAATATACATAAAAATATGGCAGGTGAAATTTAGATTTAATAGAACAATATTCATATATGTATGTATATGTGCATATAACTTTTTAAAGTTAAATCTTAACCGATTTCGAATCTAGCGAGTAATATCTTTTAGGGTATCGAGTCTTATCTGTCTAAAAAAGGATTTAAAATGTTAATAATCGAAGGTGATAAAGTTTTATGTAAACATTTTTCAAACTATGTATATATAGATTTTATGCCAAAGACAGATCGTGAATTCCATATATGTATAAATATCTCATTGAATTTTGTTAAATGAATCGAAAATTCCTCAAAATAAATTATTAATTTTAAATAAATATAATAATTAATAATAAATATTTTTTAAGGATTTAAGTTAATATGTAGAGAGCACCAAATCAGCTGGCTTCTTGAAAGGATTTATATGAAGATCTCGCTTTAAATAAAATAGTCTGGATTATATTTAAACAATTATTTTTTATAGATATTTTAGAAGTCAAATCTTCTCATAGTAACATGTGAGTTTTACGAAACAAGATTATTACAAACGGTTTTATTTGTTACAAAATTCTAATAATTTTTTTATAAACAATGATTTTGGGAATAAATTTTTAAATGTAATGTTTGCTTTCACAAGCTCAAAGGCTATAGGATTAGTTATATCACACCATAAAGAAATGGGTTGTCCAAATTGTGTAAAAATCCAATTCATCTTTACCACCTGGGCATAATTACTTATACTTATTCTTATTCAATAATATTAATTAAATTATTTTTTTTATCTGTAGTGGACCAAATGAATTTTAAAAGCAAATAACTTATCCAGGAAGAAAGTTAAAGTTGTATAGAACAAAAGAAAAAGTTTCTTGCTAAGAAATACTAATCCAATATAACAATGGATGATTTCTGTATATATAATATGTACTTTCGATTTGTCAATAACTTTGGCTTTAGCGCCAGGTATAAAATCTGCTTAAATTGTCAAGAAAAATAAAGTAAAATAAGCAAAAAAGGAAAATCAAACACAAGGCAAAGGCCGTCGAATACTCTTCAGATATTCAGAGAGAATGTTAAGATTGAATTGACAGATTGATTGAATATATTTAATTAATACAGTTGTCTGATTTGTTTGAAAAAAAAGCATGTGAAATGGTAAAAATTCTCAAGAAACTCGCATAGGTACATTTCGATTGCTGTATACTTATACATATATACATAAATAGTAAATTCCTATATTCCTGTGTATAGCAATATCTCTGCAAAATTAAAGTCCGGTTAAATTTTGTTTGACCAAGTAAAAAGTGTTAAAATAAAAGAGCAAATAAAGCAATTTACCAAAAAAGATAAAAAAGGAGAAGAAAAACGCCCCATTTCATCATAATTTGGAATTGCATTTTTCTTATTTACTCGTTAAGCATTGATTGCCTCGAATCGGCTATTCCACATGGTTGAATTATGGCAACGATTCTTTATATCGAAAGTATAACTTTTTGCTAGATAAATGATAACATTAGTTGGAGTCACTGCAGTGGCCCAGACACAAAACCTACTTCAAATTGGCAACCCAAATGGCAATGGCATTGGAACAGCATGTGTGCTCAGTTCATACATTTGGAATCGAAAACTGGAACTGGACCTGAATCCATGCCATGGATGCACTGGACGCCAGGTGCTGTTGAAGCGGGAGACGAAGAGTATTGATGGACACTCGTCTTCGAGTTACGCGCACAGTTTGAAATTCATTTATCATATCATTGTGGGAAATAGAATATATATACATATATAGTATATATATTATATACATACTCCATATGTAACCATTTTGGAGTGTTGCCAACCAGACAGACAGGCAGACGACTATAGGGAACGAGTAAATGTATATATATATTCCATTTTGGTGTATTGATTACTAAATTCAATAGGATAATGAGAGTGTGGGGGTAAGAGCAAAGTTAAAGAAAATCTTTTTACAATATAGTTAAAGTTGAAAATTTGTTACTTTGTTATATAAAACTTTGCCAACTTTTTTAACAGCATGAACAACATTATGGCAAAAGTCGATTTGTGTGCCCCTCTGTGAGTCTTTGATTTAAACTACTCTTCCAATTTCAAAAGTCTTTCGAATAGGCCATAAAGAGATACTTTATAATAGAAAGAATTCATAAATTTTTTAACAGTATTTCAAAGATTTCTTTGAAAAATGAAAATGATTATCAAAAACACATTATAATACAATCGAGTGATATAATTGAGTAGATAATTTTCTTAAACACAAACAATAAGAAAATATTATATACATAATATAATATATATATATTATTTAATAATTCACAATCGTCATATGTATATAGACATTGCATAGATGAACTCTAGCATTCCAATGTAAATTGCGTCAGAAAATATGTATATCAATATAATCAAGGAACACAATATATTTGCTTCAATGGAAAATCTAAGCAATCAACTAGATTCTGATGGAGAACTTAATCAATTGAAATTGGAAAAAGTTTGATGTAGATATTCAGCCAATTATCAGATTACTCTCCTATTGGAAAACTTTAAGATCTATCAAAATTGATAGGTTAAAAAGAAGAGATAAAAAACTTAACAAACAATGTTGAAATCAACGGATTAGCACTTTAATTTTAAGTTTAAAATATCAATTAAAGTAGTAACTAATTAAGTAACTTCTAAGTGTATAAAAAAATTCGAATCGTTGATTTTGTCTATGAGGATCTTCCACTGCACTGTATCCTTTAAAAAGGTCAGAATTTTAGCCAATACCAAAAAGAGTATTCATTTACTTCACTTTATTCAGGGCCACCCACGTGAATGGATTCGGATGTGTGACCTTTTTGGTGATCTTCGAAATAAGCCGCTAGTCGCAACTCCCTCGATCGCAATCAGTTCAAGGTTTTGTCTCGTTTATCCAGACAGTATTCAATTCGAATAACACTCAAGTTCAGCTCTCATCGAGTTATATCTACGAAGACTTTTTCAGTTTTATATATGTATATGTATATATATATTTTTTTGCGCTTTTGTTAGCATATCATTTGGTATCTTGGTTTTATTTTTCGGGTTCTTCCCTTTTGCTTGCTCTATTTCCCTCTCTCTCCCTGTCTTTCCCTCTGTCTCTCTCTCTCCCTAGCTCTCTATCTCTCTCTGTCTGTCTGTGTGTGTGTTGTGAGTTTAAGTAATTTATTGTGTATCGGAAATTTCGAATTTGCATGCAAAAGCCATAATTCTTAATTTACTCATTCCTCAGCATTTATTATGAATGCCTTGGCTTTGACCGCTGTGCGGCGTTTTGCTGCGTGTGACTCCAAGACAGCCCCCCAATTAAGTGTCCCAGTCATTGGGGCTCCCTCCACTTTGGTGGCTGGTTGAACTGACTGTGCGTCTTCTTCTTCTTCTTCTTCTTTTGGCCCAAGTCTGGCCGGGTTGGACTTCATGCAGCTGTGTGTATTGAGAATGCATTTCAAAATCATCGGTAACTTTTAGCTACGCATCAGCTTTATGGCTGCCATTTGAAGGAAGTCAAAGACTCGAAGTCAGTTCAGAACACTTTCCGTTTTTCTTTTCTTATTATTCTTTTTTTTTTCTTCTTCTTCTTTTTTTAGACGGCAATAAAATCAAATTCACACTAATTGCTATGATCAGACACAGTTATAAATTTTTGTGTTGTTATTTCATTCTTCTTCTCTTTTCGTTTTTGTTCAATTTTATATGGGCAGCTGCTTATTTCATATATGTACAACATATATATATATAGTATATGTATATATTTATGGAATCATCGTTTCTATACCCTGTAATCCAATACTAACTATAAAGGCTTAAACTTTGAATTATATTTGGTATGTAGATGAGTAAGTCGAGAATATACGTAATATACATAGGAACATACATATGTGGATCGAGTTCTTAAAACAAACATTTAAACCAATTAACGAGAGTTTTGAGTCTAGACGGAAAAATTGTTTTTCTTTAAAAAAAAATGTTTTACTAGTAATAAAACCAATCGGTAAGAGGTCCTCCCTCATACGTGGATCAGATTACATTGTCTGCCCATGTGAAGGAGAAAATTATAAACTTTCTGAAGCGTATTGATCATGTGCACGAGGAATGTCCTTCCTATATAACAATTCTGATACAATATCGCTGAACCTACTCCAAAAGGATAGGAATCGCAGGTGTTGAGGTTTAGTAGGACGTACCCGTATTCACCAAGGCTTAAGTTCTCCTTTATATCTCTTAAGAAACATAGTTCTACATTATATAGTACAATGTGTAGTATATAACATATATATACATAATATATATATGGAATATACTTATACTTACTATCCTATCGAAGTTGTAAACTTTCATGGTACAGGAAAAAACTTCAATTTTTTCAAATAGATCCGCTTAATCATTAAAGAGACAGATATTTCTGTTTTTCGAATCGGATGACTCGATTTCATGATAAACGTTAGTTTTTGTTTTTCAAAATTCGCTTACAATCTTAATATTATAATTTTAAGCACAAGTAATTTTCAAACACAACATGTAATTCAAATATATTGGAAAATAATAAGACTTTTTCAAATTACCATACAGTCACCACAATTTTTATTCGTACAATAAAAATTCAAAATCATTTTGCATATAAATATAGCTGCTTACAGCTGGATTTTTAAAAATCAAACTTTAAATATAATATTCTAAAAAAATATAGGTTTCTCTTGAAGTGTGTACGATTTGTGGCCCTTTAAGAATTCTCAATATTATCCAAGCTAGAAGGAAGAAAAAGTCGCTGAATAAAAATTGCTTGAAAAGCAAGAAAAATTAAACGAAACTAAACTGAAATATTGAAATACTAGAGAAAAGAAGACTAATTCGAAAATTTAACTCATATTTCTCTATCATTTTAAGAAAAACTAATTTAAATAAATAGATCAAAGAAATACTACAGGGTAATTTCAAGTCGTATTTCTCTGATTTATTTTTAGACTTCTTTTTTTTTTGCATTCTTTTATTAAATGCAGCTGAAGGAGTTTAACATACTCACTCAGGGGTATAAGTAAATGCATGTGTCTGACTGCCTTTTTGGCAGCCCGTTTAACCCGACGCAATTATGGCTAATTTAAATAAATTAAAAGCCATTTTAAGTGCAATTTACGAATGGATTTTTTCTTCTTTTTTTTTTGTCATTCTTTTGAGATTACCAATTAGTTTTACAATTGTACTTAAAGATGTTTTATTGCCAATGGCTTACTGCAACTCATTTTCAACTTACTTTTACTTACTAAATGAATCGCAAACTGTGAATATGAAAATAATTTGGAAAGTGAATCTAAAACTTTACTGATCATTAAAAAGTAATAAAAATAAATATAAAATTCTGAATTTTATAGTTTTATTCTTGGAAATTATTTATTTCTCATTGTAAAAGAAGATAATTGCTTGACTATATAGAGTATTTGTATATCGGTATTTCTTATTGAGCCACCTGTTTAAGCCTCATTAATTCCTACGATTTGGAACCAATCGAGTTAAATTTTGCATACCGGTTTAGTCTGGCATATATTACGCATTTATCAGTTAGAGATCGAACTTATTGCGTCATTTATAGGAAAGGTCACTCTTAAAGAGATTTATTTGTCTTCATTTTATATGTTTATATCTTGCCGGAATTTTCATTTAAATATTTAGTTTACATTTAAATGATTCTGCTGAGGATCGTGAAGTATTGTTGTCATAAGAAAATGTTAAAATATTTTAACTTTTTTTTTTTTAAATTATTGGTTCATTTTACTTAAGAATAACTATTTACTATGGTGTAAAGGAATTGGCACTTCTCCGCCTACATACTATATAATAGGGACTTCATTATACAAATACAAACTTATACATATTCTGAATATGATAATTGAAATTTTTTAGATTTATAATATAATTTCATATAATATAAATATATACAATATAATTTCACATGATATAAATATATATAATTTCAATATTTCTTATTAATACCTTACAGTTTCTTTAATTATCTTAACAGCTGATTTAGAGGTAAAATTTATAAGGAAAATTATTTTATTTTTATTAATTGAATTAAGGGCACAATTAACAATGTCAAGCCAAAGTGTGTGGATTTTTTCATATCCTTCGGTTAAAAACTTTTCACTATAACAAAGGCAGCAGGATATTTAACAATATCTGTGTATTATAAAGGGTGTTTCTTAAACCCGAGAGAACTTTAAAGTGTGAAAAATATCACAAAAACTGAAATTTTGGTGAAACTTTTTTTTAGATTGATGAATAATTTTATATCTCATCTCTTCCCAATCATATCTACTAAATTATTTTATTGGCAAACAATAAAAAAAATATAAAAGAAGCACCAGAAAATAATGAATAACTTAGCCCTAGAGACGATCTATTTCTTATCAATTAAATCTAAATCAATTCGCTTATAATAGAATATTAAATATATACAGCATGCCACCTAAACATTCACGACTTTCATATACCCTTTATTGCAATGGGTAAAGGATACAGGAATACTTTTATATATATGGTTTTAAAATATATTTTCGAGATATTCAATAAATTTAAGCTTTTGAGTCTACAATTGATACTACTTTTTTTTTAATTATTTAAATTATTTTGCATAATTCCTATCCCTAAAAGCTTTCATTTTTAAATTTTAATTAATAATGATAAATAAATTAAAATAAACTAAATTAAATAAACTAATATAAAAAACTATTAGTAAATTTTAATACTTATGAATAGATTTATTTTACTATCTTTTAACATCTGTTCCAGTAAATTAAATTGTAAATTTAAAACTTCAAAAACGTTTAATTAACTGAACTTAGTATAAAACTAATTGAAAATCTAAACAACATAATCCAGATCGAGTTAAACAAACCGATTCGATTGGCAAATTCAACTAGTTAAAGTTAATTGGAGAGAAAACGAAGGCGCTAAATCACATGCTCACCCATAATAAATCAATTTAATTAAATTAAATGTTTAACATTGAAATGAAATGCCATTTAAATTCAATAGATTGTGCATAAATAAGATAATTTGCAATAGCCAAGACAACTGTCAATAAAAAGCAACAAAAATGTCTAATAAAATATCAAACACTTATTGATTACCAATAAGATAAAACAACAAAAAAAAAAAAAACATATAAAAAATACATACTAAAACTGGA
Organism: Drosophila sturtevanti; assembly: GCA_018150375.1. Taxonomy (NCBI): domain Eukaryota; kingdom Metazoa; phylum Arthropoda; class Insecta; order Diptera; family Drosophilidae; genus Drosophila; species Drosophila sturtevanti. The sequence goes on from JAECWJ010000690.1 coordinate 2,588,850, forward strand.
CGTGCGGCACATTTGTGTTTGACATTAGAAACTGTCACTTTTTATGAAAGCCAAAGTGAATTTATGTATTGGGCTAAAACAAAAAATAACCAATACTCAAAAAACCACAAATGACTAAACCCAGTTTTCAACGATTATCGCTAATATTTGAATATTAATCTTTTGACAACGAATTTGTAGCTCGATGGCAATAACATGATAAATGCTTGTACGTAATTTGTTACCTCACAGTGAAGAGGTAACCAATTTTTTCTTATTTTTTTTTTTTGTTTTTTGGTATGCTAATTTAAACAAAACTAGATGTCCATATTGTTTAATTGAGTAAACTGAAAGTCAACAAAGAGCCAAACAGAAGAAGCGAATCAACGCATCGAACCACTCATTCAGTTGAATCGAAACGAATGAATACACGAATTTTAATTAGCATATTATGAGAATCAACACAAATGCTCAGGTCTAGATGTCTAGAGATCTCATCGTTGGAGATAGAGCTGCAAATTTATGATAGGACTACAATGCGACACAAAATGGCAAAGCCAACACACAATTAACTAGGAAAGAGAAGAAGCAGACAGCTGATTAATTTTTATAACGAATATGGAATGCTCTTTCATTCAGGTTTCATTGAGTGCAAAATTAAAATTAAAAGGTTGAAAATGTAAGAATCAGATATTCGTTATTAAAGGCTTGGAGAAAATTTATATATGTATTTGAATAATTTAGAAAATTCAGGATGTTTCTTGCTTAGTTATTAAAAAATGGAATATTTGCTGGATTAAGTCATACAAGTGGAGGGCTTAGACCTTGGGTTTGATTATTATATTAGTATTAGCTATATTTCTATTATTTTATTATTCTTCTATATTTTTAATTGGCTGTTACATTTTAATGAATATATTTAAACAAGTTTCTTTCAATTTTGCTGAAAGAAATTGATAATAGAATTGAAATATATAAATATACATATAAATAAGAATTGAATTATGTACTAAATATATATAAATATATATAAATATATATATATTTGTTCTACATATGTATATCTCTTTTGAAATTTTATTTTACAGTTATGTTACTAATGAATTGACCAAAAATTTAATCCCTATCCATATATCAGAAAAATGAACTTAGTCCTTTCAGTTACATTCTACAATACAAGAAACTGAAACGACGAAGTCCTTCTTTCTTAACGATTTGATACATGTATTGTAAATAAATATATAAAAATTAACCATACATCAATTAAGGATTTTTCATTATCATAATTGTTTTTCACTTTTAATATATTATACATAGTACATATATTTACAGCATTTTCATGTACTATGCCATGACATTTAGAATCATAAACAATAATATATAATAATAATACATATATAATAATATATAATAATAATACATATATAATAATATATAATAATAATACATATATAATAATATATAATAATAATACATATATAATAATATATAATAATAATACATATATAATAATAACATAATATTATGATTATATGTATCTTTTCTCTTATTCAAGGGCACAAATCTTTAGACAGAAATCAAAAGCAAGGCGAATCTCTATTTTACAACGAAGAAAAAGAAAAATCAAGAGAAAATTGAGCAATTGAAATCAAAATCTCTTAACAACCAAAAAAAAAAGACTTTTCTTAGTTTTGCAGAACATTATTTAATGATTTCGAAAATTCTTTGGTTTGATACATTTACATGCATATGTATATATAATCGTGGTTATTTCATTGACATACATACACACATACAACTTCTGCCTTGGATTAGTTAGTTAGTTAGGTTATTTGCTTTAAATCAATTTTTGGACCAATTGCATCAATAAGCTGTTATACCCACTTCCATTCATTTGATAAAGGAAACATGATGGCATGAGGTTGAAGAGTATTTGGTTCCGAATGCCAAGTTCACATAAATTACCCTACGCAAAGTCAATGAAATGCCATAAAAATGTGTGCCTGCTGTCGTGTTATTTTTTTTTGTGTTTTTATTTTTTTTGCCTCATCTTGTGAGAGAAGCAAATTGTTTTATCAAAATTATGAGAAAATGCTAATTAAGCAAATAAATTTGCGATAAAAATTAATAAACAACAGTTTGGAAATGAGTTGAACGAAAATGAATTTAAATAGCTCTATGGTCGCACAGTGATTAAATTTCACACTTAAATGGGCGTTGTATTCATTTTTTTTTCTTCTATATTTTTTCTTCTTGTTTTAGAGAAGAATAAACATGACTTGTCTAAACAACTTTGTATTAATTAGGGCCTTTTGATTTTAACCGCAAACACTTTGCACCCGAATTCCCTTAACACGATATATGTATAGCTAACGACTTGTAAATACCTACCTAGATTCATATATAGGCAAATATATATATACATATATACATATGCAAAATCTGAAAGCATCAACTTCTGCATTTCATTTCGAATTTAACACTAATTAAGACATCAAAATGGGATTTCTTCTGGTTTTTTTTTCTTCTTCTTCTTCCTAAGACAACGGCGGCACCGCAAGGCACGTTTTCTATGTCCACACGAAATAAACGACAATATAACAACAATAGCAACAACAACATTAACAGTTAACAGTAGTTTTCAGTTAATTAATTTACAAATAAAAGTTGAAAAAGTCAAAAACAAAAGTTTAATGTGCACCCAAACAAAACAAACGTCCAGTTAAAACCTCATCTAACAAAAATGTCAGAAGTCAATTGGAAAGGTCCGAAGATTTTATACCCTAACCCAACTTTGTGGCAACAATTCTCCTGACATTTTGTATATGAAAGTCACTTTTACTTGTCTAATTAATATGTTTTTAATTGTTATTAAGAATTAGATTTAATTTCTAAATCAATTGAAAATATTTCTATGGCAATTATATATTTTCAGGGTATATACGTATATGTATATAATATTAAGATTAATTTTTAAACCTTAATGCTTATTATTTTATAACATTTAAGTAATTATTAGTTTGATTTTATTATATTATATTTCAACAGTTGTTATATTTTGGAGCAAAGGTCATGGCTACAGTTGGAATCGCTTAAAACTTATGAAATAGTAAGAATATAATATTAATAATAAGATCTGGATCTGGATCTTGTTAATCCAGAGGTCTGGTATCTTATATCTCATATCAACTTTCAATTGTTTTCTCTTTTTATATCTATTAAGTATAACAGCAACACAGAATGGATTATTTTATTTGAAGACCAAAAAAATCTTTAAATATTCTGGAAAGGTTTTTTTTAAATTAATATGAATATGTAAACTATGTATAAGCCGAAAGGAAATTAAAACCATTGTCACATTACTCTTTCAGTTGTAATTAAAATAAATTTGATGATTTTAAAATTATGCAGATAAAGGGATTTATGTATATATATTTATGATATATATATAGATATGTAAAAAGTATATTAAAAATTTATTAAAAATTTATAAATAATGATAAACTTAAAAATGCTGTAACTGAAATTAACACAAACTGAACTGTGAAATGTTTTTTTGTTGCGTTTTCTTGGTTAAATGGAAGTTTTAATAATTTAAATTAGTTTTTTAAATTTTCATTTGCGATTCTTTGAAATATGGTTATTTTCAAAATAATTGCCAATACTTTATTTAAAGTCTAGAATAAGGGAAACTTTTCTTTTGGCCCTAAGTCCACTTGACCATATCCAACATGGTTCTTTCTTAAACCTTTTCGTTATAGTAAAATAAGCTAACGTAATTACTTTAAAATATCCATAGTTCATTATAGAGTTTATTAATATAGTGAATCAATTTCGCATAAAGCTATATACAATGTATAGATTACAATTGGAATAATATGGACAAGAAACAAAAAATAATTCATCTGATTTTATATGAGCTGAGTAAGTAAATATTTTGATTGGAATTGATGAAAATGGAAATCCATAAAGAAATAACCATTAAATACACATATGTATTTCTTTAATTTAAAATTACATTTCTTTTTTTTTTCAAAAAATTTATTAGTTGTTCGTATAAATTTAGAAGAAAAATATTCCTTGAAATGAAATAAGTTAAAAGACAAAGTGAAATAATATATGTATGTAGAAGTTCTCAATGGGAATGGCAATTACGATTTCGTACATATTATCTAAAGATATATCTAAAGATAATTTAGTTGAGCTAATTGCAAATAAAACTTGTTTTGCTTTTAGTCATTTCTTTCATTTCGATTCCATCTAATAAGACTTCAAATGAACTAATTTAAACTGAATTTTCAACTATCGATTCATTTATTGATCTGAGAAACAAGTTGGACATAAATAAATGGGTTAATTTTATACGTTGTTGGAGGAATGGCGACAAAATTAAATTACCCACAAATACTGTGTATTTATATAGAAGACATAAGAAGCAGACATTGTCTATATAATTAATATATCGCTTCCCCAGGTGGACAGGAGTGGATGGTTAATAACAATAATAACGGTTTAGTAAATTACTAAATACATATGACTGTCATTGACAAGTCCGTTTAACGAGTGGCTATAACAAGAGATACTAGAAGAAGAAGAAGAACTTTTAAAATTGATTTTTAATTAATTACTTGATGGGTTTTCTATTTTCTCTCGTTTTTTTTCTCTCTTCTATTTTTATACCCTGTACCCATAGGGTTCAAGGGTATATTAAAGTCGCTAAAATGTATGTAACAGGCAGAAGGAAAATTTTCCGACCCCATAAAGTATATATATTCTTGATCAGCATCAACAGCCGAGTCGATATAGCCATGTCCGTCTGTCCGTCTGTCCGTCTGTCTGTCCGTCTGTCCGTCTGTCCGTCCGTCCGTATGAACACCTAGATCTCAGAGACTATAAGAGCTAGAGCAACCAAACTTGGTGTCAACATCCACCTAGTCCATACGCAGATCAAGTTTGTTTCAAATTTTTGCCACGCCCACTTCCGCCCCCGCAAATTAGAAAAAACTATAACTAGAGTACTATTAGAGCTACAGTAATTATTTTTGGTAGACTCAATTATATAGCCCATATGTACCATCTGACCGAATTTGACCGAAATCGGTCAATAAATATCGGAGATAATACGTATATATGTTTTGTACTGAAATTCTATGGGCAGCAGCAGCTGAAACGTGTGAGCGAGATAGCATGCGCATGTTGCTTGGTACCGAATGACGCATTTGTTTCGTTCACTGACATGAGTGAGCGAGAAAGCATGATTTTGGTGTTTTGGCTTATTGCGAGAATTTTTTCAAAAATTTATATTCAATTAATGGGGATTTGGAAGGAGTCTGTTTAAATCAAATATCCTTTTTTGGTACAGGGTATACTCCAAGTCGGCAGAGACGACTTGCTTGCTTCATTTATAAATCAAATTACAAGTGCGGACTAAGTGAAATGCGATTCTTAAGTGGTTACTTTTTACTCAAGGCAATTAGCCAAAATCCAATATATGTGAGTGAGAAAGAGGGAGAGAGAGAGGGAGATGGGTAGGGAGAAAATATTGATTTCTTGAGGGTTCTTAAAAGTCAACCAACCGATCATCTGAAACAAACCTAGAGGCGGTAATGGATAGCGTCAAGTTGTAAACAAGAATTACTTTAACATGGCATGTAGAAACTATGGAAAATACAAGTTTGATTAGCTGGATCCATCATATATACATATATTTACCATTTGGTTTTATTACTTATCAACAATTTATGCCTCCGCATTGGCAATATCATTGGAAATGTGGATTTACCACAACATTGCCAATGATCTCTTCCTCCGCTGACGAAGAGTAACATTGTCGTCGCGGTTGTCGTCAGTCACATTGATTGGACTGGACTAGAGTGGAGTGGAATGGAGTGGAGTGGAGTGGAGTGGAGTGGAGTGGAGTTGGAATCGAGGTGGAGTGGAGTTGGAGGTAGAGAACGAGAATTCAGAGACGACGGCTTAAGACTACGTCATGTTTCTATGATTATGCCCGGAAGCACTAATTACCTTATTTACACTTTTATAACTTGGCAAGCGTTGCGCATGTGCGGATCTTGGATCGCTGCTGATCGTTGCCCAGAGATCGTTTTGAAAACAGTTGTTTATGGCTTATGGAAGCTGTGGTTCCACTCTACACCACAAACATACACACACACAGACACACACCATACAACATATGTTTATATACATATCTCTTATGTCTTTCGTATTTGAATTTGGCGGATGTTAGCTGTTATTTGTTGTTTCTTTTTTGTTTTTTTATTTTTGTTGGTTACGGTTCGAAAAAAAAGTGAAAATTTGTGAACTTATAATTCAAATATTCCACTGTCGGTCTGTATTGTACAGTGAAGCATTTGATTAGAGAGACCGAGACCCCACAAAATGAAAAGCGAAAATCTTAATCTTAGTCCTGGAGTTATAGAGCAAACAATCAATTGCCATTCCATGGATAGAGCCAAGTGAAGTGGTTTTTTAGATGCCTGTGCCCCACGGCACAAGCCACTCACTCGACTTTGCTGATAAAGTCGTTTTTTGTTGTTGTTGTTGTTGTTGTTGTTGTATCTTTTTGGGTGCAGCAAAAAGGCAGCTCCAAGACTGGCCTGCTACTGATTGCCAGTGATTAAGTCATGAATCAGCTGGTAGCTGGCCAAACCAACGCCAGGCTCAGTCTAAACGGAGTAACGGTTAAAGTAGCTAACTATCGATTTTTTTTCTACCTTTTTTTTATTTTTCCTTTTTTTTTTTTTTTTTTTGGTGGGCGTAAGCCTTCAAGCCACATCGACTCAAGACTCAAGAGCATTTGGCCGAGTGATTGTCATGCTAAGGCAAAATCAATTTTCAACTATATTTTTCTCTCCTCTCTATCTCTAACTCTATCTTGTTCTCTTTCTGTCTCTGTCTCTCTCTCTCTCTCTTCGTCTCTCTCAGTGTGTGTGGAAAACTTCATTATATTTTTTTTTTCCAATTACAATGTCAAGCGAATTTTTCAATAAGTTCAATTTAAGACGCAGATTGAAAAATAATTATTTCTGCGATTGACAAGATCTTTATTGAGTTTTAATAACTTTATTAAAGATCTTTTTGGGAAAATTAATTTAAATTTAAAATTATTCATAAAGTGTGAAAATTTATTACGAAGGTTTGTTAAAAATCATTTTGATTCATTCCAATCACTCTGTTCAGTTTTTATATGGAATGATATCTTTCCAACCAAGACATAAAATTTCTTATCTGCAAATCTGTTTTTTTATTTCAATCATATCAGTTCGTTGATTATCTTTATGATCAAATTTATTACTACAAGTAATCCACTTATCATATCAATAAGTACATATATGAATAATATCATCAACTATGTATTATCAATAAATCACAATACAATTTCTGATTAGCAATTGAGATTTTTAATATTTATTCTCTTTATCTTGTTTCCGGGGGAAAGATTTTCTAGATATTATATTTCTGAATATCTTTATCTTTTATACTGTAAGAGATTATTTATTATTGCTATAGTTATTATTATGAAATAATTATTTCATTTTCCTCTAATTTACTTCCACTATTTTTTCCTTTCTTTATTATATACTCTTTTATTTTTTATTAGTTCCCAAAAAACTCTATCAAAACTCTAATCAATTTTTTTAAGGTACGGATCTATATGCTATATGCTATATGCTACATATTATATGTTGTTAGAAATTAATTACTTCTATTCATAAATAATACAATACATAATTTAAAAAATAATTATAAAAAAAAATTTATTATTCAACTTAGTTTCTATTCCTTAAGGAAAAGTATGTATATATATTAAATATATAATACTTTTAATTCTCAATTTTTTTTTTAGCTTTTGCTTAATTTTAAAGTATTCTTACATACTTTAGATATGCAATAATTAACCCCATAATATGTATTAAATTTCACCCAAAACGTATTCAGCTCGATCTGCACAAATATAAATAAGAAAGATATATACAGATATTTCCATACAATACTGATTCTTTCACATTGCAGTTAAAGTGTATTTGAAATGTTTTTCCATATATCCGAAATGATTATAATAACATTAAAATCTAATCAAGTTGAAAAGGTAAAAGTGTAAATAATTAATTTGAAAGACTCAACAAATGCCTTCGATACACTTTTGACTAATTAATACCCTATGAATTCTTGATTGACAGTTGATTATGTGATTATCTTGTTTTAAAATATTTAAAATTAACAAATTGACTCCAAAGATTTAAGATAAGTCAAATTTTTAAATAAGTTGTAAATTCAATTGGAATCAATGTGAGAACGACCTACATTCACTCACACACACACACATCGATACACACACATACAGGTACTCGATACCACTTTTAGCCAGATTCACTTTATGGTCATATGCAGGTGCGCAATTGGCTCAATTGTCAGCCAAATTCTTGTGCGTTCCCAATGGCAGCAGCAGCTTTCTGCCACTTTACTGCGGTCTGGCCGGAGTTTATTTTTGGGGGCTTTTCAATTATTAGCCAAACGCCTAACGAATGCCAATTTTCTCCTCTGTTTGCATAAAAATCATTTTTACCACAGAGCACGGAAGTGCATGCGGTTAGTTGCCATTTGGCCGAAAGCGAATCAAACTATCAGCCAGGTTGGGCAGGTTTTGTTGTGTATCGGTGTGTGTGTGTGTGTTGGTGTGTGTGCCTTGGTTAAGGCAAACCAATACGTAAGAAAATCCGTTCTAAATTTTTTTGTTTTGTTTTTGTATAAGAATGTTATATACCTTAAGTTTATTGTATCTGGTCTTTGTTTGCTCTCTGGACAGGGTCAACAAGTTAATCACATTGTGTGGCATGAATATAATAGAATTCTTATTTTTCTTTTTGGCCAATTTTTTTCCTTTTTTTTGTTTTTGATTTTTGCGTTATTTTTTTTTTGTTTTTTTTGGGTTTTGTTTTTGTTTCTGAACGCGCACGCGTTGCGCCTTAATAAGACAACGGGCACTCAGTTGCTTTGGCACGGAAATTGACGTTTAAAGCGATCTGGAGACCCAGCCAGCTGTCTGGCCTTTTTTGGCCAAGTTAGTAAGTACATTTTCTGTTGCTGTTGCTGCTGCTGCTGCTGCCTTTGGCGTTCAAATTGGCAAATTAAGTCATACGCCTGCTCCAGCATTGTAATTTATCTTTTTCTCATTTTTTTTCTTTCTCATGTTTTAAATGGATAGGGGGAGGAGGTGGGTAGGGGTGACAGAGGGCTGCAGTTACAGCCGGACAAAACTGAACATTATTTTGCAACAATTATTGATTTATTGTCTTGTTCGCTGTCCTGGTCAAAAGAGTATCAAAGTGCCGCCAAAATCCATTATCACATGCATGCGAAAATTTCAACCACTTTTGAATGGCTTGAACTCATTTTCAGTTTTAGTTCCAATCTAATTCACATTCTCATTCTCAATCCTATTTCGTTTTGGTTTCCCATGACCATATCCCGGTCTAAGTCTGCTAAAAATCATTAGTAAACGATGCTAATGATGGGCTGGCCTATGAATTGGTAATTGGAAAGGCACGCACATTTGGGCGTAGTCAATTTTTATGGCTAGAAAGTAAAGTAGAATGAAATGAAATGGTCAATAAGTGGAGAATATTAGAGAATGAGAGAAAGAGACGAAGAAAGAGAAAGAGAAAGAGAAAGAGAAAGAGAAAGAGAGATGAAGTAAAGGGGGGTGGCTAAGCAATTAAGAAGTGAGTTAAGACCTTTCCCTTTTTCTCCCCCCTCTCCCCTTTTTTTTGTGTTTGTTGGCTACCAGGCGTGTATATCGCATTAATATTTCACGCCTATAAATCGAACCTAAACTAGCGCAGAAATTGACTGAAAGATGAAAGGCGTTCTTTTTTGTTATTGTTGTTGTTGTTGCTGTTGTTGTTGTTGCTGCTGATTGAGGGAAATGTATGAACAATACAGGTGAATGTATTTCCCATGCCAAGGGCAAATGAATCATAGCTTTGAGAGTGGAAAGTCTGCCAATTTTATTAATGAATTTTTGCTCAATTTATTTTTAAAATATTTTAATCTAAATTAAAAGACTTAGCAAAGAGAGAAAAATAGAAGGGGAAAGAAAATTTAGTCTATTTTTTTTTAAATATTGTGTATATTCAATCATGTGAAAGTCTGATCAAATACCATAAACAGTTCAATCATTAGCTCATTTTTGAACATATCTTAAGAGTTTTTTGCTAACTTCTGTACATTATATATCTATTATATCATATGTATATTGTATATGTTATATATATTGTTTATTATTGGTTTATTTGGTTTCAATATATGTATATATGTATATGTACAAATATTCATTGACTTGAGTCTATCATCCAATTTGTATTTGTATTAAACACTCATTATCTGATCGACAAATTTTCTATTTAAATCGAAAATCTTTATACATGAATGCTAAAATAATATGTGTAACTAAAATTATATATAAGGCTAATATCATCCATTGTCCGAAAGATTCTAAATTAATTATAAATAGTTTTGGTTGTTCATCATTCCAATAAATTAAAAAAATCTCAACAATTTACAGAGACTAAGTCAATTATTTCACAGATCTTTTAATTTTTAAACTATTCATTTTTAATTATAAATATTGTACAATCATGCAACCCAAATTTAGTCTATGTATATACAGATATCACTGAAATTCGTATTATCTTTCCACTACAAAAGACATTGCGAGTTCCTCTATAGAGTAAGAGCCTAAATAAATAGCCAAGAAATCAATTTTCAACTTATAACAGAATAAAATCTCAAAGCAAATCATTCAAAAGACAAACTATTAATCAATTTACTGAGGATATATTAATATATATTATACCTAATACTAATATAAAATATACTATTTCACAATAAGGCCAAAAAAAGTTTGATATCCTTCATCTATATATTTTAAAATTTGCTTATATTCTTTAAATGATATCAATAATTCTAAAGAAAAACACTTTCTTTTATTTAATTAAATTACGAATATTATTATAATAATAATAATAATAATAATAATAATAATAATAATAATAATAATAATAATAATAATAAGGAACTTATACTGAGCTACATAATATCTATATTTCGATCGTATAAAATGTAATCCAAGCATTACGATTAATCGTTTCAACTACCTTGACTGACTAAAATAAATGATCGATATGCTTAATATTATATTTAATGACAAGTTTTGTATAAAATTTAGTTAACTAAAACTATAATTAACATTAACAACTGTAAAAATATCGGTTCTTAAATGTTATGATTCAATTTGAATAGAAAAAATTCTGCACCTGTTCGTAAACTATATATATATTTATATATATATATATATAGTGTATTTGTATGGCAAATATTTTTGTGTAATATTAGCCAGTTAAACTAGTTTTTTTTTTCTCTCGGTATGGTAATTTTATTTTCTTATTTTTTTTTTTTTTTCATTTACTGCGTTTCGTTGCTCTACCCACCAAATAAATTAAATTGCAAAATATTTTTAACGCCTTATTATATAAAATGTGGTACACATTTGTTAGCTAGTCCCTGGTCAGTGGTCAGTGGCCAGTGGCCAGTGGCTCCATTCCAGGGAAAACAATTTCCATTTCCTGACAGGAGGCACCAAGAGAGACAGAAAGAGAGAGGTAGAGAGGGAGAGAGAGGGAGAGAGCAACCAGTGTTGGGCCATTGGACAATTGTTGGTAGTTTCGCTTGTTCAACGGGCTTTCATGAAGTTCACGTTTGAGGCATGAAACCCACTTATCTAATTGCGATTCCGGGAACTGGTTTTTCTTTGATACATTTTTCTCAACTCATTAGAACTCAATCATAACTCGGTACCGGGGACCATACTTGACTGGTTGCCTTACCCGTGCTCTGTTCTACTATGTATATATGTATGTATATGTCTCACTATCTGCCAGTTTGACCGTCTGTCTGTCTGTCGTTCGGTCTGTCTGTTGTCCATGCAATAGGCAAATGTAATCGTTGCTACATATTTTTTAGCCGACGCTCGCAATTGTTGCCCTGAGCAATTTTTATTCAAGCAAACGAGGCAAAAGCACTGCAACAACAACAACAAACATCGATGGGGGAGGAGCAGGGGGTATATACAGACATAACAACAACAACAACTACAACCAAAAAGAAAAGAAAAAAAAGAGTAAAAACACGCCGGACGTGTTCCATAAACAACACTTTGATTACAACGACGCGGGCGCACAAACGCAAATCGATGTTTTCATATGGAAATTGAATCAAAGTCAAGTCGAACCCGCATCCCCCTCATCCCTCATCCCTCATCCACTGACAACGAACGGCATGACTGGACACTGAGCAGAGCAGAGCGTCCCGAATGTGGAGCAGCAACATCAGCAACGGCAGCAGCAGCAGTGCCCAGGCCCAAAACCAGCCACAGCCAGAACCACTACAACTTGGATCCAACCCAATTGGCCTTGATGTGCGCCACAACAATGCCAGTGGAGAGCTGAGCTCAGCTCAGCTGAGCTGTACTGTGCCATGCCGGGAATGGACCATGGCGTCAGCGATTTTGTGGTCGGCTTTTGGGCAGTAGCCAGCCAAGTGGGCAGAGTAGACTTCAATGGTAAAGTCAAAGCACTCGATGGCAGTGGCGTTGGTAAAGGGGATCGATCACAAAGCATAAGATAGCACATATGGGAGAGGGAAGCATATAGCAAAGCTGATCGGAAAATGTTGGACAATGGATTAAAACTGTTTTTTTTTCTTAGAAATTTTTTAATTGAAAACCAAATTTGCGATTTTTGTGAAAGTTTCTCGATATAAGTTGGAAGTTTGATTGTTTATGTATATATTTTAGATTCTATTTAGTATGATAAGAACATTTGATGAGAATTCATTTAGTAATTTAAATTTAAATTAAAATCTAAGAGACATTTATTATAACTAAATTGATAGAATATTTGTTTGCTTAGCCTTTTAACCCCCTTTGAAATTTCTTAGATTTGCGAGAAGGAAATTCAAAAAGAGGAAATTCAATAGAGAAAATCTTCGAAGATTTTCAAATAGCTCCAACAATTTGTTTGGATAAACTTTAAAAAATCTTTTTAATTTCTTCTTGTTTAACTAACCCTTCGACTTTTTGTATTATTTAATATACATGAATATAATATAATATAATCTATAAATAGTACGGACCCATCACTAATTAAGTTTTAAATCATTTAAATTTTATTTAGCCATGCTAAGTAATCCCCCTTAATAAAAATAACTTTAATGAATACAAAATCCAATGTAAATATGATTCATAATGGTGAATAGAAAAGTAAAACGTTTATTTCTATGCATCTGATAAATTCTATTATAACCTCTGCAAGGATATAAACATATTCTTTAATGGTAAAAAGTTTTAAAAGTATATACATATTTTAATTCAATTTTCTACATTACATGTTTTCGCTAAATAATATTAATCTACCACTTAAAATGCCGCCCCCCTTTGATCGTTTTCCTAACTACGTCCTTGCCCATTTTGACTACCATTCATGTTGAGCTCTTTTGCGGTTTTCGCTATGATTATTAATCAATTCTTTCATATCATTTCGTTTGAATTGAATTCTTTTTTTACGAATCGTTTAAAAGCAATGTGGCTGCTGTTGCTGCCGTCTGCCCGTCGTTTTACTCTAATTAATTTAACAAAAGTTTCTGGGCCATTCATTGTTCAGAGTTTTCCTGTATGTCTGTCTTTCTGTCTATTTGTCTGTCTGTCTGTGAAAGGTAGCAGCAAACAGAATTCATTATTTCGATGTTTATGTTTATTAAATTCCATTTAATTACCCCAATCCACACACACACGCACACACATATACACATTTTTAAATTATAAGGCAATTCAAATTGTGCACTAATGTCAAAAAAATTAAGGGGTAAAAAAAATAATAATAATAATTGTGTATTGATGGGAAAATAGATTTTTTTTCTTTCTCTATTTTTTGGAAAAAAAAAGGGCAAACTATTTGAAAGGAATTGACCTCAAAATATTATTACCTGTTATTTTGATGATTGAATTGATTTAAAATAACAAAGCGAACCAAAAAATTTATGTGGCAAACAATCTATTGAATTGATCAAATTCAATATTGGAATCTATTGAAATGTTTCCACATTTTATTCATAACTAATTTGACAATGCAGCTAATAAAAATTAATACTCAAATAAAAAACATTCGCAGATTTGCATCAATAAAAATAAACAATATATTTTAAATGTGTGTCTCACTCTAATTTTATTTTAACAAATAAATTCTAGGTATATCAGAAAAAGTTAGACAGGTGTTTTTCTTTTAGAAAGTGTCCTATATATTAGTCATATTCAATAATTAAGTAAATCAAAACAAAAACTGAAAACAATGTATATATAAAGTCAAGATTCTTTGTTTCGATACACAGTGGAAATTTCCTTAAACCACATTTCGATTTAAACTAAATTTATTTATGTGGAATAAATGGTTTAAAGTAAAAAATGATTCAGAACAAATTGTTCTTGGCTAAATGAATCAATGAAAGTCAAACAGGCAGCAACGAGTAGAAGGAAATGAGAGTCCAAATTTGTTTATTTTCTTTTCCTTTAAATATTTCACCAAATAAACTAAATATGTTTTAATAAACTATTATCACAACAACATAGAAGATACTCCCTGTCCACACATCGATTATGAATTAACTAAACCCCAAATATATGGGTACTTATATACTACCGATCAACTACTTATCAATTTACCAAGAATTTAAAAAAAAATATATATTTTGGGCCATGTTATACTCAAAAAGTGAAACCAAATAGAATTTCAAAATATTTTCTTTTTGAAAATATGTATATCAAACAATATCAACTATGTATTTCAACTTCCTTATTAAACACATATCGAATTTTTATGCCTTTGACAATTTTGTAACCTAAACTGATTCGGCAGCCCTCGCTCAGCTACCTCAATCAGCAGAGGTGAGGTAAAACATAAAGCAAAATTAATATTACATGGATTAACATTAATCTAAACAAGATAAGCCAATATTTTAGTTTCGAAAGTAAAGTCTGAATTAAACTTAAATTTCCATTATGATCACACTTTCGTTATTACCTATTTTATAGAGCAAATGCCTTGACCCTTCTTGTCACAACCAATTAATCCCTATTCCTGACTAATCGACTTCACTATCAACTATTCCTTTTGATATTCTCACTCACGAATACATATATGGAAATATTCCAGTTTATCCAACTTACATAATCGATTCATGAGACTAAACAAGACAGGAAGTAAATGCCTTTACCTGTCAACTTAGTCTGTTGAAAGGTGTCGAAAAGAACGGATAAACAAAATGGTCAGCTATATATATATGTATATATATATATATATACATATATGTAGAACTACATACATAGAGCGATCAAGAGTTTAGAAACCGGAACATATAAATGGCATTTGCATGCAAAACGTTTAAACTGAGCCTATTTCTCTTTTATGTACGCATATATAAAGAATTTCAATGATGAAACTCAATCTCTGGGCTGGAGATGGAGCTGAAAAATGGAGAGAGTTGAATTGTGGCTGGGTGCGGGACTTCAATTTAAATTTTAATCGCATGCCTAATAGACAAACTTAGAGTAAATGTCAGAATAAAGAGACTAAGAGCCGACTTAAATCATGCCAACATTTACAAAGTACTTTGGCAGCAAAAGCAACAGCAACAGCAGCAAAAGCAACAGCAACAACAGCAACACATACGAAACGCAAGTGGCAAGGAGGCTGAGTCTCAGACTGAGAGTCACGGACACGTCGTCAGCTCTATGAAGATGAGGCAAGATGGGCTAAGACAAACTTCCGATCACGTTGTAAGTCAGCAGCAGCAGCAATAGGAGCAGCAGCAACAGCCACAGCAGCAACAGCAGCAACAGTAAAAGCAAAATTGCAAAAGGCGGCCTAAACCAAGACAAGAAAAGGGCCTAAGCGGCCCAAACATAGAGTGAAAGAGTAGGCAAAAAGAAGAAAAAAAAAAGTTAATGGAGGCAAATGCATCAAAATGGTTAATTGGATCTGGAACAGCAAATGACGAACACTTTTAGTGTTTATGGCAGTAGCCCAACAAAGACTAGACCGTAGTAGAATGGAGCTGACTCGACCAGAAGGTCGAGATGGTGGGAGAGGGGAGGGAGGGGAAGGCAAGGCTGACCAAAAGATTGCGGCAGATAGGTAAGTGTGTACGTGGCTTTGATGATGTTGATGGCGTTGAGAACTTTAGACATACTGAGCAGAGAAATAGAGAATACTAAAGACTACGAGAGAGAGAAGCAGAGATAAAGAGAGAGAAAGAGAGAGAGAGAGAGAAAGAGAGAGAGAGAGATATGGGTAAAGATGAGATGCACTGCCAACAGCTAGCTCAAGTGGCAAGTGTGTTGTACACGACACGCATTAGCGTGAATGAAGTAGTTGTTGTTGTTGTTGTTACCGCTGCCACTGCTGTTGTTGTTATTGTTGTACTTGAATTTGCAATTTTTTCTTTATTTTTTATTTTTTTTTTTTTTTTTTTTTAATCGAATCCAATGCGTGTTCTTCCCCCACCTTTTAGCCAACTCTCTGACTGGCAGATGATGATGATGATGGCCAGATAAGTGTATACAGCGGGGTAGGGTTGCAGGTTGGTGGTTAGAGGGGGTTTGTCTGAGGAAATTAATGGCAAACTTTACAGTAATTTCCATTAAAATGGGCAACAGCTCCAAAATGCACTTGTTGTTACCCCCACCCCTCCCCATGTAGGGTAATGTCTAGTTAAAGAAAAAACTTCCGTATTCCATTCTAGACCAGATCGGTAAAATGGTAATTCTGGCAATATAAACAAAACTTTTGCTTCCATGTGGTTATATAATTAGGATATAAAATAATATAATTTAAAGAGGAAATGCTAATATTAGTCACATTTATAAATATAGGGCTAATAATGATGTAGGAACTGAGAGTGAAACACTTTCCGAGGGAGAGAGAAATAAGTCTAAGATAATATAAATCTAATCTTTTGTTTAAAAGTAAATAAAACATTTAATCAACATTTTATATAGGCATGTACTATATATTGTTAAAATTTGCAAGTCTAAGTAATAGTAATGTAAGCAAAAATAATTTATTAAAATACTTTTGAAATTGTAATTGTTTATTTCGTCATTCTTATTATCATTCTTTGTTTGCTTCTTGTTAGATGGAATGAGAGTGGTAATTACAAATATACATATTAGATCCATAGATGATAAGAACTTATTTCTGTAATATAATAAGGTTTCATCCACTATTCAGAAAGGCCGATTAACCCTTGACGTTCTTTTTATGTGTTGATTAAAATATAAATAAAAGGAAAACAATTGTTTTTATTTTACAAAATAATAGTAAAGACTCATTTGCATCCACTTTTGCCAATATATTTTCGTTATAATTAGTATCTATAGTATTATATACAGGAACTTAAAAACGATCCCAAAATTAGAGAGTTAGGAAATTGTAAGCATAAATAGGAAACTTTATTGATGATAGAAACGAAGTTAAAATCTATATATGCACATATGTACATATATAGTTCATTTATAACTTATAGTATCCATTTTGCTTATACGTATATGTATATATATATATATATATACATATATGGTGAGACAAGAAGACTCCACTTCAAGATCTTTGCCACTCAGTTTTTTAGGACCGAAGTATGATTTTATTCAGACGATATTTTACATCTAAGAAATGCAACTTCACTGTATGAAATCTTGGAAAAGTAATTAAAGTAAAATAAAATTTTAAATATTAGGTAAAATGTAAAATCTTGTAAGCTCCACTAGGAGCAACAAACAAAAATGAATCAATAAGTATATATTTCTTTTGTCAATACTCGTATTGTAAATTTATTTCAAAGACATAAAAAGGAATTTCTATATAAATTAATTTTCCTGATATAAAACATATATGTATTTTAT
This sequence comes from Drosophila sturtevanti, assembly GCA_018150375.1. Lineage (NCBI taxonomy): Eukaryota > Metazoa > Arthropoda > Insecta > Diptera > Drosophilidae > Drosophila > Drosophila sturtevanti. The sequence goes on from JAECWJ010000690.1 coordinate 2,606,860, forward strand.
TATTGGAAAAATAAATGGATTAATCTAACGCAAAAGCATGAGGTTTAACTAACAGGGCTTTTGGCTGGTTTCTCAAGTATATTTAATTACTAAAAAAAGTATTTATACATTTCGTTTAATTCCATTTTATTATTATCTTATTAAATTAATTCCTATATTCTATATTTTCTTATATTTCCTGAAAGTAGTTTAAAATTTCTCAAAGATTATCCTGTTTTGGGTTGGTTAAGAGTGTGGTAAGTTTTTGGTTTTGGGACATCTTTTCGAAAACTTTTGAATTGGTTCAGGATATCGTCTATGCTCATATCAAAGTTATAGTTGTAGAGTTTGCAGTGGTTTCGGGGATTATTGTGAATTTGGTATATCAATTTATTTAATACACGTATACCTTAGGCTAGATCCACGCATTTGACAAAAACTTTGGCCAAAGTAAATAAACCCTTTTTATTCGAAACGCAAATTCCGAAGGAAGAAAGGAAAATGAAGGCTAGATATAACGATACTTTTATCGGAACAGTTTCTTTTCCACGTTATATATTTCATAATTTCGATATGTATAATACCCGAGCTTTTGCCTTCCATAGAAAGCTCAGCTTTAAGCTACACAATTTGTTCTACAAATTCCATTGCCAAGCAACACGAAAAACTGTTTATTTCCCATTAATAAACAGAATTTTTCATCATAAAGGAAGAAGAAGGAGAAACGAAATAAAATGGATATGGATCGTAAATTTCTAATGATATATTATTAACAAATAAATATTTATTATATAACTACATACTAATTGCATTTTTAATGTTCACTTAGTTAACAATGACATGGAGAAGCGAATCTCAGATGCATTTTGCGTTTTCGATCATCATGGTGATAAATTTATTGATGTACGGGAAGTGGGAACCGTTCTGAGACTCCTCGGATGTGTGCCCACCGAACAGGAGGTGAATGAGGTTATTTCGGCAACAGAATCAGAGGAAACCAGTGGAGAAGTTCATTTAACAAAATTTTTGCCACATGTCACACAGTTGCTAATGGAACGAAAGTGAGAAGAAATTTTTTGATTTAAAAATTAAATTAAATTTTTATATTGAATTTTAGAATGGAACCGGCGCCACCAGAGAAAATTCTACAAGCATTTAAAATTCTAGATCCTGAAAATAAAGGATATTTAACCAAGGAGAATTTTGGCAAACTAATGATGGAAGAGGGTGAACCATTCACTCAAGAGGAAATGGATGAAATGTGGCCAGTGGCCATAGATCCCATTAGTGGACATTTACCCTATGAGTTATATTTGAATCAATTGATGGTAATTATGATGATATATGTATATATAAACACATAGTGGAAAATAATATAAATTTATTTCTTCTAGGTTTATCTCTAAGTCAAATGGAAAAAGTATTTTGATTGAAAAGTAAAATAAAAATTGAGAATATTTCACTTAAAAACATTGGGAAATCTTCTTATTTAACCAGAGATTTGTTTGTGTGTGTGTATCTCTCTGTGTGTGTGTGTGTGTGTGTGTGTGGGGTAGAGTATATCTATTTAACTTTATATTCCCTTTATGAAAGTCTCTTGGCCACTTTGGCTTTGCATTAGCCATGGCTCTGTCTCTCTCTGTCGCTCTCTCTCTCTCTCTCTCTCTCTGTATTGCACTCGTTCCCCTTTTAGATACTACAGTTACTAAGACTAACTAACCAAACTAGCCTAATGCGTTTCAAAGTAGCAAACTAAATCCACACGCTCTGGCGTATATAGCAAACATCTAAGGACATTGCCAAAGCTAAAGCCAATGGCTGATGCTGCTGATGCTGCTTATGGCCTTCTTCCATGGTGCCTTTGTGCCTTGGTGCTTGGTGCTTGGTGCCTTTAACCAACATCCATCGTTCGTTCTGCATGGGGCGGAACATGGTGAACTGGGTTGCGCATCATTAGCACAACTAATGGATGTTCACTTTTCTTCTCCTGGCTTGTCCATTCTCCTTACCAGATCCCCTCAATTGCAAGAGCGAGAAAGCGAGAGAGTAGTCATCCTTTTTCTTTTTCTTTTTCTTTTTAGAAAATTTAAATAAATTAAAATACCTCTCAAGTTCTACAATGTGTTTAGAGTTGGTCATAGTTTTTGTTGTTGTTGTTGTTGTTGTTGTATGGGTTAAGCGATTTTCCCGTTTCCCAGTTGTCTTCGGGAGTCGTGTTCTCGCTTCCGTATTTATTAAATTCTAAATACACGCTGATGGATGCACTTAACTGCATCTTATGGATTAAAATATTTCATGTAATTCTCCCCCTACCCTCTGCTTGTCTTCTGTCTCTCTCTGTCTCTCTCTCTCTCTCTCACTCTATCTATCATACATACATATTCGCAATTCGCGTATTCGTGCGGCTGCCATCTGCACGTTCCGGCGCTTTGGCCAATTTGAGTGATTGCGCGCATTTAAATGGATGCTGCAATATTCGAATAACTTTAGCCATCTTTTTCTTATTCTTCTTTTTTTTATTCTCTCTGTCTTTAAACAAGTTCTACGTGAGCCTTCATCTGCGATTGCAACTGACTGTAGTGAGGGCCTCTAATGGACTTTTAATCTTTACAACTTGTAAAAATTTTTTAGTTTTCGTTTTTTTTTTCTTCCTTTTATTTTGAATTGTGCCGACCGAATTTGATTGCTGAAATTGTCAGAGTCATAAAAAGAAATGCAGCGAACAAATCTCAATTTTTGTTCGTACATTAAATAGCAGTCCCATTAACCCATTATTGGCCACGCATATAACATATGCAAAAATATGAAAAAAAGAATTAAGCTGCGATTTATTGAAAGTATTTTTCCATATTTTTTTTAGTTTTAACTGATTGTTAATAATTTAAAATACATTTATTTTAATTACAATATATAAAAAATATTGTCGCGGTACATTAAAGGAGAGAAATATGATACTGTAAGAGATCAGAATGATAGTAAAAAAGGGAATAATCTAAAATAAAATTCTAGAGTGCTTTTAGAGTCATAATAAATGCACATAATTCCTTATCGATATAGATTTGTCTATATCAATTGCTATTTTAAACTGTCTTCGTCTTCGTAAGAATAAAATTGGTTATCATCTTTAAGACTGCAAAAAGATTTTCAATTGCTGAACGCTTCAACTAGTTGAGAATTCCAAGCAAGCAATAAAAAAATATATCTTCTGAGTTCTAGTTATATCGACTTATAATTGATAAGTCTAATTTGTTTAGTTACTTTTATTACTAATAAAACATCTTTTATTAAGCTTTGTATGAAATATATAACTCTACCTATACTACTAACATATTCATATATCCAAATCGATTTGTTTGTGGATATTTTAGCATATTCATTACTCGTAGCAAATATTTTTATTATACTTTGATTATTATATTAACGAACAAAATTTATATTTGGTATATTAAAAATATATTTATATCTATTTATTATTATATGTACATAAATGGGAAATAATTATTACTTTTAGTTAGTTAAACAATTAAATTATTTCGCACTTCAATTGTGCAGAATCAAATGTAATTTATTTCAAATATATCCATGATTGATTTGTTAACTTGGTTTAATCAACCGCAGAATAGACTCAATGGGTTAATTATAGACAAAGAGAGAAATAACTTTGGTGTCGTCAGTAAGTCTGAGCGGGTCATAAAATCATAATGCAAAATTGTCCACCAACAGAAATTGTTATTGTCTTTTAGTCAGTTAAGATGAGATGATTCTCCATTTCAAAGAGTTTCTTACGAATTTCTTCGCATGAATCGATTTGGCCTGCGCCTCTGTGGCTGATGATGATTTACGCTCAACGAAGCGTAATTAAGATTTATGAGATACACTCACTTGCAAATATACATATATGAATACTGTTATATACATAACACTATGTATATGTATATGTGGAGTTTAACATATGTTTGTACATGGTTGCGTATGAGTAACATCGGCTTAATTGTTAGTTATGCGCTTTTGTTTGTGCGACATTAAAACTAATTAAGTAGAAAGAGTTGCCTATCAGATTTATATACATACACATACATCAATAAATATATATGCATGTATGTATGTATGTGCTTGTGTGTGTCTGTGTGTGCTTCTGTGTCGTATGTGTGTGGCAAATTAAAGCAATTAGTTGCACTTAATGACTATATGCTAAGAAATTACAAAATATCTAATGCAACAATAACAAGAAATTATATATTAACCAGCCCCCTGAGGGGGTGGGTGTATTTCTCCTTAATGAGTGGGCGGGCATAAATCTATGAATAAAATTATGTATATATGTATGCACAGAAGTAAAATATGTAAATATGCATTTACAATTTCCTAATTGCAATCCATTTAATTGACTTTACTTGTCCTGAAAATCATTAACTATCTTTAAATACTTATAAATATAATATGCAAAATGTATATATACATATATATCGGTAACAATGATAATTAAAGCAAATAATAGTGAAGAAATAATTTCTTTCTAATGCTCTCTCTTTAATTTTTTACTAATCACTCTGGAATTCCATTTAATGACAGTTTATTTATTCTATTAGCTATATAATTAATTTATTATCGCTCTTTGATCAAGGTTCCATAATTGGAAGAATTATCTTAGTAACTACATAGAAGTCGGATTATTCGCCTTAATCGTATTTTATCAATAAAATTATAACCTTACTGTATGTTCATATAGGATAAAAATAAAATTAAATACGAAACATTAATTAGAGCATATTTATATAGGAACTAACTTTGACGGCTCAGATAGAAATGAGATTAATATAAATAATTATTTCTTCAATTTAAGAAAACAGTTTTTCAATCTTTGTTTTTGTAACAAATTAATATAATTTTTTTGATCCTTCTTTTTTTGATTAGTTTGGAGTTAGCAGTCGATAAAAAAAGTTCGAAAAAATTCGATTTCTTCCAGTTGGAATTACGATTTTTATATATTCAAATATTTTTTATAAAAAAAAAAATGGAATAGCGAATAGTGAAAAATTTTGTATGTCAATTTTAATGCAGCAAATTTTTAAGTGGTGATTGAATGGATTGAGCTCCCTTTAAAAAAAAATAAATTAAAAAAATAAAAAATATAATACAGTCCAAACACGAAAGAAAAACACAATTTAAGAAATAATTTGGCCAAAAATACGCACAAAATCGAATGAAAATTAAAGTTCTACTTTCTAACATTCTTGAATAGTCTATTAAATTCTGAAATTTTTACCATTATTCAAAATTCGTTTTGAATAGCAACGCGTTTCCTATTTTTATTATTTTTTGCATCACTGTATATTAATGTTAAACAGTTGCTAAAATGTTATTTATATTTGGTAACTTTGTAGTAAAAATCTTTATTTAAAGCTAATATTAATTTAAAACCAATTTCTTTTCTTATTTTCAGTGAAACTTTAATTTTGTTGAATTATTTACCAAAGTTTATGTAGAAAGAATTTTTGCTTGGTTGTCTCTTTTGCCTTACAAAATTTTAATTTTTAATTGCAAGTTTTTTAAATAAATAGTTTAAATGCAGATAATCTAAGCATAGTGAGATATATTATATGCATATACATAAATGTGTCATATGAAAGTGATATAAATATATACATGATAAATAAAAATATTATTTAACCTAGTCAAAGACAAATTTAAGTTAATGTTGTTTAATTAAATTTTCAGTTATTCAGTTTTAATATATTTGTTTAAGCTATTTTATTCTTTAATTAGTACGATTAGTTGATTTCAGCTCTTTATTAACCAACAATTTGGCATTAAAAACTGATTAATTGTTAATTTGTTTAATTACCATTTTAATTAATCCATTTTCTAATATAAGAAAATGATCTAATCAAAATCAAACTTCTTGTACAAAGAGTAAATTATTTTGGCAAGGTAATTTAAAGTTTACAAAATAACCAAGTAAAAAATTAACAAGTGCAAAAATAATTACCAGAATTTTATGTTTTTGGAATGAAAAAAGATATAAATCGATTTTAATTGATAACGGTTTTGTTTTAATAAAAGCTTGCCAATAGGAATTTAAGTTATTAAGAAACTTGGCTTGAAAGTATGTACCACCGGATCGAATTTTGTTGATGGGACTCGTTAAAACAAAAGACATAAATCGAATTTTATTTTTTTATACATGTAAGCGATCACGATTGAAATGTATTTACCGATTTACTTCATGAACATTTCATTAACTGATGAAATGATGAAGCTAAGATCTATGGGAAATGCCCTAAAAACTTGAAAAGATCATGAAAAAGAATTTGTACAGTTAGTTTAATTAGTAACTAACTAAAGCATGGTTTTAATAGCATTTATTCTCTCTTACCCACCCATCTATCTATCTATCTATCTATAGATACATATATACATAGATATATATCTGTTTATAGATATGTATATCGTATGTTGTTTCTCCCCCCCCTCCCCTGTGAAAACTATTTGACAGCTGCACTTGCCGAAACTTTCAATCAACTTTCTGTTTACCAATTCCAACTGCAACTTTAGGCCCAATGCAAGCTACTTGTTTTGATTGCTTACCTTGACTTAATGGCATCTCTTCTTGGTTCGGCTCCTGCTCCTGCTCTCCCACCATCCACCATCCAATGTTCCAACTGAAGTTCGAATGGCATGGCTCCACTTCCATTTTTAGTCTGCGTGTCGAGAATGAAAGCGCAAGGAGGAAGCCCTCATAATTTTGATTTTTTCTCTTTTCTCCTTTTTTCTGTTTTTTGTTTTTTTTTTTTTGCTTTTTTGTTGTCCGAGTATCCAGTGAGCATTCATTTCGAGTGTTTTCTTGCCTTACCGTTAATTGAATTTAAGCAATGAAATGTAATTTGGATTTTTGCATGTGCCCAAGCGTAGCACGCCGAAAATCATCATAAAAGTACAGAGTCCACAGTAAACCAAGGTAAAAATGAAATTGCAAGAAGAAAAAGAAAGAAAAAAAAACAGAAAAGAAAAACAGGAAAGGAAAAAAAAATAAGCAGGAGGAGAAGAAGATGAAGAAGGTGAACAGCATGCAATGAATGGCCCAATGAAATGAATGTTGGAGCACAGGGGGAAAGGGGGGGGAAAGACTGGAACCCATGTGGTTGTGGATATGGTCGAAGTAAAAAGAGCGTGGCCAGTGGCATGCAGCCTGCTTGCGTCTTTATTGTTGTTGGAGCACCACCAGCAGGAGCAGCAACAATAGTCGCCGTTGCCGTCGCCGTCGCCGCCGCTGTGTCGTCATCATCCTCATCATCATTGTCGTCGTCGTCGTCACTGCCATGTACAACACCCAAAGGTATCAGCAGACAAAATGCTAAAAATGTATTTACCACAAAAGCAACGCAAACTCAGAGCCCATTCCTGTTGCTGCTGCTGCTGCGGCTGCTGCTGCGACTGCGACTGTTGCTGGTGCCCTTAATGGATCTGCAGCACTTTGAGTGATTTATTTCACACGTTGATGAAATGGACAGCAATGGGCCGCATTTTGACGTTTATTGCAGCAGTGGTAAGCAAAAGGCAACCACAACAACACAAACAACAACAACAACAACAGCCCGCGGCATGTGTTGTGCGCATGCGCGCAGCCCTTGACGTCGCGACGCGTCGTGAAGATGGCACAAAAATACGAAAATAAACTAAATAAAGGTAGGAGAGTGTAACTGGCAGATACCCTTTATAGAAATACCTCTAACTAATGGAACTTAAAATGTATAATGAAACAAAATTGAACATCTATTCTATCTATTTCTAGGTAAGATTAAGCACTTGAGGAGAAGACGGCCAAAATGGAGTAACCTGAATAACCTTTCCTAACTGAATCTATATACAAATATTTAATTAGATACTTATATATTAATAAAAGATCTCTAATCTAACTGACATGCTTACAAAAACGTTTCAATTAACAATTTTTGCTTTTTGTTAAGGTTAGGACTAAACTTTACAGGCGCTTTCAAAAGGAGAGAGAAAAGAAGATCTAGAGCAAAATCTTTTCGGAAATCTAAGTAGAGCAGATTTGTTTTTTCACGGAAAATCCTCCAGGTAAGGTTAGGTTTTCAACATAATTTTAAATATTTAAGTATAAATAATAATTTAATATATAGTATATTTTTAGTTTACCATAGTCAATAAAATATTATAAATATTTAAACTGTCATATTATGAAGGCGTCATTAGTTATTGACATGATTTCTCTCAGATAAGGTTAAGTTATCCATTATACAAAAGCAAAAATTATTATTTTGATACATTTACAAAAAGGCGGAGGGGAAAGAGGGAGGGTGAGAGAAAGCCAAAATGAAAACATTTTAGAAATGTCCTCAGAATAATAATAAACAGATAAGGGAAACAGTCATTATTGATCTTATTATGTAAGGATAGGTTTTAGACATTGTTTGGAATTTATTCTATATTAATATAGAAAAACAAGAAGAGGTAATAAATTTATTACATTATATATAACAAAATACATATATGATATCTATTTAATCAGATAATTCTGAGAGCTAAGATGAGATTAAGGTTAAGATTAAGATTAAGCGGACTTAATCGTACATACTTTCTTATAAAAAAAAAGGATTACAAAGACAGAAAGGAATACTTTGGTAATATTTAAAGAAAAGTATACATAAAAAATTCAGGTATATATATATATGATTAAGACAAATTGCATCATATGTTAAGTAAATTTTCTTTATTTAATATTTCTCACTTCAAATTGGGTAGGGCATATAGAAGTCAAATATGACTGACTTTTCATAACCTTTTTTTTTTTTTTGTTTCTTTAAATATTTTCTTTCCCTTTTATTTTCCTGCTTTTTTATTTTCTTATGTACAATTGCGAACTGAACCTTGCACGTCTTTTGGTAATAGCCTCACATACTCTCTGTGCACTTTAATGAGGAGGTGCTCCTCCATTTGAACGCCACGCATTTTGTTGTTTTTGTATCCATTTATTTGGCATGCGAATCAGTTGGTTGGTTAGCTGGTTAGTTAGTTAGTTGGTTGGCAAAAGCTGAGCTGAGCTATTAAAACATTTAATTGCAACTAAATTAGTTAATGCCATGCTAGAAACCACAGGGGGCTGGTGTGAGGGGTGGGGGTAGGGTTGCGACTCCAATGATCTGATCTTGTGTGAGAGTGCAACTGATCCACTCACGGAAAAGCCATCTAAAAGCAACAACATTGACACAATGCACAAAGAAAAAGTCAATTTAACACATTTGCTACGCCTCTTAAAATGTTGATATTTTAATTAGTAACGCTCTAAAGGATTTTCAACAGTCGAGTCAAGGTTTCACCCACTCCCAAAATAAAAACAAAGAAAGATCTCGGCATACAGAGCGAATTTTGGGGACCTGGATCAACAACAGCCAATAACAACTACAACAACAACAACAACAACAACATCATCATCATTGTAGGAAACAGCAAAAGGAGAAGAAGAAGAAAAAAAACTATGTGCCAAATGCAGCTAAAGCTAAAAACAAAGTGCCAAAGGGCAAAAGGCAACGGAGTCTCATGGCTTTTGTGGCTTTTGTTTTAAGCCATAAACATTCTGTATGAGTGACTTGAATGACAGCGGCGTCGGCTCCATATATATAAATATATATATATATATATATGATTTACCAAAGATACTACTAAAAGGATCGTCTGGCAATATAAAAATACTATAATGATCCTTTAGCATTGCTTTTTCAAATTAATCTAAATCCATATATATTTAAAATCTTTTTTGAGGTAACCTTTAACTACGCTCCTGATCGGAAAATTATTCATATGCTAAAGATATTGATTCAGTTGTTATAAAGAAATTTTCTGACTACTCTAAGAAAACTTTTAGATGAACTTTATATTTATATACTACAAATTGTCTGTCTGTGGGTATTTTATATTATAATCTAATTTAGATTTTTTTTGGCTATATCCTTTGCAAGAGTATTAAAGTTTCGACTCAGTGTTAGGTAATTCGATCCTTTTGGTTTTATGACAGCGCGCGCCCAACTGTGGCAATAGGTTCAAATGCCAGGCCAGATTTAGAGACTAAGAGCCATGGCTTAATGTGCGACTTTGCCCGTAACAGAGTGAGAGAGAGAGAGAGAGAGTCAGAGAGTGACAGAGAGAGATAGATACTATGTATGTCGGTTCCTAAAGATTCATGCACAGGCATACAAAGGTTTCCATCTATTTCCAAAATGAGCAGAAAAAGTGGGTGTAGCGGCACCAAATGCCATTGCCAACGTCACCGCCATTGCCGCCGCCGACACTCTTGAGGATCGGGTAAACGCCAACGCACTGACATTGCTGACTGCTCGTGAGACTTCACTCCTCCACCTCCAAGTTCATTCTCTCCGCTCACCTCGTGTTGGTGCTTTCTACTAATTTGATTAAACAGATTGAGTTTAATAAGGTCTAGGAACGAAAGAAAAAAATAATAATAATAAGAAATGGAAAACCTGCCACAACACAAACAACAAACAACAAACACTTGGGCAAGGGAACCCTCAACAAATGTTGCCTAATTCAAGTGCCGCATTTATTTTGCAAACATTTCATATGGCACTCGACAACTCTCTCTGTGAGTGCATGTGTGTGTGTGTGTGTGTGTGTGTATGTGACTCTATGTAACCCTCACAAGCAGCCCGATTTGTTGTGATACAAAATAAGCCGGTTGAGCACTGATAGCACTTGAGAATTTGCCCACACAAAAGGCCGCTCATCTACGCTATATCCCAATACAAATACCTCTATACCGATCTCTCCTGCCATGGCATGACCATGCCATAGCAGGAACAACCCAATCAATGGCCCCCAGCCCCAAGTCCAACTATACATATAGCCTCATTCCCGGCCTGTCTGCACAATGTGCGTTTTGTGTGCACTTATGCGATCATTTGTTAAGTGTCATCGGACCGGCATATGGGCAGAAAACGACTTTAATACAACAAACAACAAACAACGGAACAAGGGAATAATCATGTCAATGAATCAAGTCGATAGTTTGATACTCTTATATTTAAGCCGATGTGTCAATCCGTCATTAAACAGTTATAAACATCCAAGTTATCAATCTCATTTTCCTCTATCAGAAATGTGCAACTAGTAGGAAATACTAAAGTTAGTTAGTAACGAAACTAACACAGCTTTTAAATGAACTGCTGCTGTTTTTTTTTTTAACCTTATCCCAAATCCCATCATTGAATTTTCTAATCTTAATAGATTATGTATATAATTCCGGTATAGATTATATCTATCTATCGATGGTTCTTATCATATTTCGATAGTTTCGTCAAAATCGCTTAACAGTTATTGAATTACGATAATTACCGATTACCGACTTTGAAGCTATTTTATTTTACTTTAAATTTTTATAGAATTTTTTTAACCTACTCAAACATAAAGAAGCAACGAATCATATTCATATTTCAGACTAACTCTAACATACACCTAACACACACCTAACACACACCATAATTAAAGCAAAATAAGTTTTCATATTATGCCTAAAACAAATGCTCGAATTAAGATCAAAATAATCAGCGAAGATTCATTAAAGGCGTTGTAATTAAAAAACACAACTCGTTTTTAAACGTTGAAAACTATTTCCCCATTGAATTAATAAATTTACTTTCCATATTATAGATTTTTAATAAAAAAGTTTCACTAAAACTATTTACCAAATGATTTTATTTAATGATAGTTTTAAATTTATATTAATTCTTACTTTAAACAAAAAGTTCATAGTTATTTCTATGAAGATAATTTTGAACAAAGGATTTAAAATACAGCTGAGTATCTAATCGAAACAGCATTATATATACAGTTAAAATATATATATATAAAAGTTAATATATATATCGTATATTTCGTATAAATACAGAAGCAAATAGATCTAAACATTGGGAGGGGTTTACCATTCTATCGACTCCAACTTGATGATAATATTCATGTACTCATTTGTAAGTGTAATGTTCCAACAACAACAGCAACAACAACAATAACAATAACAACTACAACTCGTGTACAAGCAAAATGTTGTTGTTACAGCTTGTTGTTAATGTTGTTGCTGCCGGTGCCGGTGCTGTAGCTGTTGTTGTTGTTGTTGCTATTGTTGTTGTTGTTGTTTTTGTGTTTGTTGTCCATGGTCATGGTAAATTTATGCACAATTTTTCGCGCTTTCAAAAAATATTTCCATCATTAATCGTGGAAAGTCTTCGCCATGGCGGCATCGCATTGTTGTTCCTGTTGTTCGTTTAGTGTGGGGTGTTGTCTGCGCCTAAAACTTGCCAACATCAGCAACAGCAACAACAGCAACATCACCATCAAGTTGCATCGGCATGCGGGCGTCACATTGCTATTGCAACGAGCGCTGTTGCTGTTGAAATGTTTTTGTCAAGTTCTCGCCGCTGCCACAACAACAATGTGGCATTTGCCCTCTCTGATGGGTCTAAGAAACTCTTCTATCTATACACATAGATAGACACACACACACACCTACATTTATGTGTTGCATGTGTATGTATGTATGTATGTTTGCAGTTGGTTGTAAGCACTTTTTAACCACAATGGAAAGTTCGATGCTCATGGGGCAAAACGCGCTTTCGTAATAAAGTTGAAAATCATAACACTGTCGAAACGCTTTCTGCAACCACAAAGTCGTAAGTCAAACATCAGACTTGCAGATGTATATATCTATATATATTTGTGTGTATATATAGTATATATTTGAAGAACAGCCAGTTGGTTGCATTGCAGCTGTTGCATGTGCCCCCGAGCGGGCACACATAAACTCAAATAGAACAAGTTTAACTGAAAGCTGCCACTAGAGTTATAAAAGCCATGGACTAACAAAAGTGCATACTGAAAAAGCGAATGAAATTATCAAATGTTTAATAGTCTAAATAAAGTTGCACCCACAACCACCCCTCCATCCCTCCATTCAATGTATATCTCAACAAATGATGATGAATGAAGATGTGCGGAGCAAAAACTAGGATACACATAGTTAGCCCATAGTTTCCTTCTTGGCTTTGGTAAAGTTTAGTGGAACAAAAGTTATCAAAACTTGCCACAATTTGAGGCACACCTTGCAAGATGTGAGAACTATGCAACAAGTGCCACGAGCAAGAGGAGAATGATCTACATACATACATACATATGTACATATATAAATGGATATATAAATTTGTCTTTATAATTAATATAAATATATTCCTACATATGTATATTTATTGTCAAGTTCAATCGGCTGATCCCATATCCATGTTATCATGGCCAGCCATTAAAACCATCGAAAAAAAAATTTTTTTTTTTTTTTTGTTGCTAACAATAACATTTCCTGTAAAAAAAAAAAACAAAAAAATAAGAAAGAACGCACAATGAACTCATAAATTGACGCACCCTCCAAAAGCGACAACATAATCGGCCACGCCGCCGGCGAAACCTCAACTTAAACCTGGATATATGTATATATGTAAGTATATACTATATAGTAGGGAGAGAGACAGAGAGAGGTGGAGAATACCGAACGTGGCGCACTTGTAAATGGCATGTTGCAACATGCCTAAATGTGCGCCACACACACTAACGGGGCAATGACGACGACAACAACAACGGCAACAACGTTGTAGACTCCTACGCACCAGCGACATCGCAGCCTGCCTCTATTTAGCTACGGCAAAGCCTTGACAATGATCGTCATTAATTGAGAGGCAGGCGACGGTTTGTCGGTCGGTCTGTCGGTCTGTCGCACTGTCGATATGTTGCTTGAGTTGCACTAGAGCGTCATTCGATGGTTTACCAAGTTTCTGGTTTCCTTACTTTGGCCAAGCAAATTATGAAAATGTGGGCTTGGTGCTTATATTGCCATTGCCGGGATGGAACTGGAAATAGCAACAGCAACAGCAACAACAACAACAACAACATCGGCAACATTGGCAACAGCAACAACATCTGGCAATATTGTCGTCGTTCGGATGCATCTTCCTCTAGGCTTTGGCTTCAGCTTTCCAAATGCGTATGTCAATGCCATGCCCATGCCCCCTGTGCGTATGTTTGTGTGTGTGTGTGTCAGTGTGTGTCACACTGTTGACCTTTAACCTAGAAAGAAAGAAAAAAAATAACAAAATGCAGTAAAAGGGGTAAAGGAAGTGAAAATCTATGCAAAAATCTAAGAAAATTTATCTTCAAGAACATTTTCAAGCAAGCGCTGAAATTCAAACTTTTTACTAAATGTCATACATAAATTTTACAAGTAATGTGAATAAAGTTTTCGGGTTATCGGACAATGGAATTTTGCCAGTATGTTAATGTCTACCAAATGGAAAGACAGAGGTAGAAAGATAGTGAGAGAGAGAGAGAGAGATCCACATACATATATCATATATAGAAAAGAACTGTATTTTTAGATATAACACACATTGTTCCAAATATAATCGGCAAACTCGTAGGAGAAATTTTTTCACAATTATCTTTTGATTTTTGGCAAAATGTTTAATGAGAGAAGAGTAAGGATATTCCCGGGCTTAAAGGGGAATATGAAAGAAGTTCATCATGTTTTTCTCCTATTCAGTCATTTTTAGGTAAACAAATTATATTTCTATTAATATTATAATTTACGTACTTATTAATTTATAAAATGAAAGTTACAAAATTTTTTTTGTATGAGCTTATAAATGGCATAAACCAAAAGGCAGCTAAAGTTTATACTCAAAAAGTTAAATTTTGAATATGTGTTTTCATTCAGACTTTTAATAAGTTATTGTTATTGAATTAGTTTTAAAAGGTTGAATATTTAACTAGAAGAGAAAAAGAACACTTTAAATCCAGTTTTTATTTCTCAATTTCTTCCTACCAAACATTTATCGACTATTTCTTAATAGTTCATCGGTAAGTTCTTTATAATAAAATAAATTATTAAATATCATATAAATTATAAGAATTAATGATATGAATTATGCGTACAAAAATCTTACAGCCAAAATAAATAGGTAATTTTGTACTCAAAAATTTGAATCTGATATAAATCTCTCCGACAAAAAAAAGTTGTGATTATTGTTACCGATATTACTATCGATAATAATCGACCGAACAACGATTCAATCTTTTGTTTTAAAAACCTATCGATAACATTATCATCCAAAACCATAAATTTTGAATAAAATTGACTTTTTCTTGATGCTCTCTGTTCTTATTTGAAATAGATTTTAAAATTTGTTTTTAAATGTTATCATTGGTTAAATATATTCTATGTAATTTTTATGTCCATAATATTATTAAAATAAATATTGAGGATTGAAATTAATGCAAAAATATTAGAAATTGATTTGCCACGCATTATTATATGATAGTTTAGTATTATTATATGATAGTTTAGTATTTTTATTAGATAAAAATATTTCAAAAAAATATATTTTGAAATAGATTTCGATCCTATACCAAAAATATATTACCATCCATGTACTTATCTATTATAGAATACAATCTATCTATTATTGGGTAGTGGATATATTGATATATTGATTCGAAATTTTTTCCAATATAATTTCAATTTAAAAATCTATCAAAAATTTTAATTGTAATATAATTTAAAGATATATTCTTAAACCGAAACTTTAATTCTGCAACAATATATAATAAGCATATGGTCTCTTGTCTTTAATTTACTTTTATTGAATTATAAAAAACTCAAAACCACTAAAATATTATCATAAAATTGTTATTCATTGCTTAAGTTAGTCACTCTAACTAAGTAAATGCATTCATAAAAATAATGCTTATAGTATACATATATATATATATAAGTACTAGAAGCAACAAGTACCATCATTTAAATGGTATTAAAAAGTTATGAGTTAGCGGCAAAATAGAAATTATCTCCTTAAATAGTTTCATAAAATTTAAATCTTTCGATTTTAATTTTAATCAAATTTAATTTAGTAATTTTTAACGCATATTTGAGGAGTGTCATGGAAAAAAATCGGTAAATTATAATTGCAGCTGGATAATATTTGCAAATTTGATGTTGATGATATTTTACGAGTTGCATAAATTATATTGAATTTTTATGTGCACATGAACTCGAATGAGCGGGCGTTTCCAATTTGCCAGATTAAAGCCAACAAACTGAGGGATAGAAAACAAACTCCAAGCACACAAAACTTCCTCATTTTGTGGCATCATAAAAATCGAAATAGACAAATCTTTATCAGCAACTACTCTGTGAGATATATCGAAGTTATTGACACAGGTAAATACATATGCTCGTAGAATGTCATGGCCATCCTTTAAGCCAATATATATCCCTTAGAGTGGCCCATTGCCCTTTATTATAAAAATATAGTTTTATATACAAACATATAAATATATATATGTATATATATATAGATATACTATATATGTATGTACATTCAAGTCGTGGAATTCAGGTAAGAGATGCCAGCTACTGTTATCTAGTTTTGATTTGGGTTTCATTTTTTTTATTTTTTTTTGTTATCTTCCATTTCTTTATACAAAAGCCAAGAGAATTTTTTAATATGCATAAATAACTCGTAAATATGCAACATTTACTTGGGATTTGTGGCACAAAAGAGTGGAATGAACAGAGGTAGGGGGGGTAGGTAAGGGGAGAAATAATATCTTCTCAGATGAAAAACAAATTTTCATTCACATTTATTCAATGCATAGATATTTTGATTTTGTTTTTTTTTTTTTCATTTTTAGACCATTTTCAATTTATTTAATTCGTTTGAATGTCAATGGAGATGCGGCGGTAGATAAAGAATCGTCATCGACATCGGTCGGCCATATGGTCGAATGCGCTATCAGTTTCTTGTAATATATTCTAATTTTTTAATTAATTGCTAATGGTTAGGCACAACGACGACAACGACAACGGCAACAAAATCATTGGACTGAGACAGAGTCTCTGAGATGGAGACAAATTTTTAAATTTGACTTAAAAATTGGGAGTCTTAATCGCGGCTAATGGTTGTCTGTCTGACTCTTTTAACGGTCTTGTGTCTTGGCCTTATCGCAACAATATTTCGAATTTCAGATTTTTCATGTCTTCGTTTTGTGTCGAGTCTTTAATTAGTGCTGGATTCGATATTTTGTTTGGGTTCGCTCTTCTTATGTTTATGGCAAACAATTTAAAAATGGGCAAATCGCAACGAGGAAATCAGCTGCCGGTTTCCATATGCCATAAAGCATAACCATTCAATTTGCTAACCAAAAACTGAGACTAAGACTGAGACGATGACCGAGACGATGACTGAGACTGAGTCTCTTTCAGCCCTCTCGTTGAATTTATCTTAGCCAACAAATCAGAGTTCTGCCGTCTGGTTTTTGCCATTGCACTTTCTTTTGCCGCTCAGCCGTGGCCGTTGCCGTTGCAGTTGCAGTTGCCGTTGCAGTTATAAACGAGAGAACCAGAGAACATCATGTAAATCTCGCCAAGATATCGAACTTGTTAACAAGTACTTAAGGGCCCTTTATAATTATGTATGGCCAAGCCATGGTCAGTCCAGTTTAGTTCACTTCAGTTTCAGATCTCCCCGTGCGTTTTGGGCAAAAAAAAGAAGGTGTATGCCATAATGAGATTGTGATTTCTTTTTCGTGTGGCACGGCACGGCGGTGCGGTACATCAACAAAAGGCAGCTACCAACAAATTATGTGGCATGCAAAGAATTTCGCGGCCATTTCAGCTATAATTTCGCATAACCCCGCAAAATCAGTCTCTCTGACCCACCTCTCATCCTCTTTTATTGCCACCATGAGACTGTCTCACTGTCTCTGTCTCTCTCTCTCTCTCTCTCTATCCCAAAGTTTGCCGTTGTGCCTTATGGCAATGTAATTTATGAGTGTGGATCGGACTGCCGCATATCGGTAGCTGTCATCATTAACTTGTTGGTACTCATTCGTGGCATTGGGGTCATGTTATAGCCTAAACCTTAAACCGTATAATCTGTTACATATTTTCAATCAGCATATTAACCGAGTAAAAGAATTTATAAAAATAGTTACAATCTTGATTGATTGCAACCAACAAGCAACAATTGGAGTCCCTTCAATTGGTTAAAGCATTGAATAAATATTCCTTCAATTGTTTAAAATTACTTTTAAAGTATTGAAAAGCATTTCCTGTAACTTATTTGAATTTTTTAGAAATTTTTATATAACTTTTATATATATTCGACGTCATTATCTGAAGCCAATAAGCTAATAAAAGTAATAAAGTTATAATTAATAAACAAACATTACAATTAATTTAATAATTT
Organism: Drosophila sturtevanti; assembly: GCA_018150375.1. NCBI lineage: Eukaryota > Metazoa > Arthropoda > Insecta > Diptera > Drosophilidae > Drosophila > Drosophila sturtevanti. The sequence continues at coordinate 2,625,159 of JAECWJ010000690.1, forward strand.
AATTAGACAAAGTGCAAAAATAGTTTGTCATTTATATAACAATTTTTATCCTTGCAGAGAGTATAATAAATTTCGTCAGATTTTTGTTTTTTTTTTTAGAAATTATTTAATAATTATCAATATGTTATAAAAAAAAAGAATTAATGCAAATATGAAACAGACTTATGTCTGACCGATGTCTTAGCTTCAAGAATCATAAAACTGAGGTTCAAATATCTATATCGAAAACTAAATTAGGTCTTAGGAATTGCAATCTCAGAATCTTTAATCAGTTAACGGAGTTCAATGAACTTCGATTTGAGTTCAATTCATATAAAGTTTATTTTCTGGAAAAGAAGATATTAGTATAATGTTTGAATATCGAATGATAACTCTATAATATAGTCGTCTGATTTCAATCACAAGAACTAAATTGTTTTATTTCTATATTTTTGGTTCTGAAATGTAATAAATGGTACTTATTGGATCAAATAGGATTATAATCGAACTCATCTGCAGTCCAATATATGTAAATATGAAATACATAGAATACAAAAACAAATAAATATGTTTAAACTTTTGTTAAAATAGTTATCAAAAAAATTCTTATTTGAAACCGCAAAGGATATGGAAATTCTTTATTTCCGTTCACTATATGGATCAATCAACCTTTCATCATCAGGTACAACAACACATCAAATGAATTCCAGGAAAAGTTCTATATATCCATTCGTCCTTTTTGCTAAAGTTTGCATGTTTATCAAATGGAAAACCACATTGGATAATTATCATTTGGAATTCCCCAGACTTTAACATTCATAACATTCTACTCCTACCATTGAATGAATACGTGTAGTGGGCAAATAAAAGGGCAGGAGAGGAGGTGAAGCTAAGCTAAAACAGTTATCAAGTTGTCAATCCGGCCTAAAGCAACTGCCATTATTGGCATATGTTGTTTGTGTCCCATCCATTCCAAACAATTGCGTGTGCCGAGTTGACTAGTCGAGAATGAATGCCATCGCCATCGTCCCGCCCTAAAATGAATGCCTGTTTTGCAGTTAAGTATATGGGAATGTGAATGATTGTCATATACTATTGAATGGATAAGGGGGAGAGGGGGAAGGGGGACGAGGAGTAGAATGTAGGATGAATTGGTTATGCACATTGCAATGCATTGAATTGGAATTATTAGATGGAAGCCGCAGCGCATTATCACAAAACTATGTCACAACCTCAATGCATCAATTACATGGCTAAGCCAACAAATTATATGCCTTCATTATATACATACCTACATATATGGGGCCAGATGGATACGGGATAAATGGTTGGATGAAGGGTAGTAGAGAAATATCAAAATCACTTTAAAACAAGCATAATAAATCAACTGAAATAACAAAAAAACAAAAAAATAAAAAAAGAAAAAAGACCGAAGGAATTTAGCGCATAATCAGAGAGAGAGAAGAAAGAACTGCAAAAGAATAGAAATATCGTGGATGGGCGAGGCTAGTCCGGGCCGGTATAGGCCGGGCCAACACATCGCGATAAGCGCCTAAAACAAATGTCATGCTTGCCAATGCCATTGCCAATGGCACAACCAATGCACAACCAGTGCAACACGGTAGCAACATATGTAGCAACTTCAACTACCGCAATTCCTTGTTCGACTAATATGATACGAGGCTAGTCATCATCATCATCATCATTCTCCTACTCATCATCATCATCATCATCATCATCATCATCATCATGATGATGGCCGTTGTCTGGCGACTTTCGCCTCATAATTGATATTTTTGTTTCATGTTTTTCCAAAGCGAGAGATGGAAGTGGAAAACTTGGTACACACCAGCAACTAGCAACAACATGTTGCCCATGCAGATAACAACGGGCAACGGGCAACAAGCAACGGGCAACAAGCAACGGACAACGTACAACGGACAACCCGTGCCATGCCATACCAAGATGTTATGTTCCTTTACGTCCCGGGTCCAACCCACATCCATTGCAGCTCACTCACCCAGTCTCTTGAGAGCCACTGCTCGCTCTCTGAATGAATTCCACATTTTGCGTGGTTGTGTGATTTGAATTTATAACTTTGCCAACATAAGTTTCGAATTTAAGCCAGCTATGTGTGCAGCGGGATTGCACTTTATTTGTGGGCTAAAGGAATGAGTGTATATATATATATATAACTATGACTATGACGTTTCTTATTGCATTATCTTTGATTTAAAACCAATTCATCAACTCCACTGACTGCACCGATGACTTTGTTCTAGGCTCCAATATCGAAGGATGATGCCATTGCTTTCCCTGGGTGGCTTCCTTCCACTAATTGATTTTCGTTCGTCTTATGAGTAATGGATGCCGAATTGCACATCTAAATAGATGCCTTCGAGCAAGTCTCATCTGGCAGCGGCGGCGGCGGCGGCGGCGGCGGCAAAAGTTACCAGAGACAGAGTCAACTAATGGTAATGATCATAAATCAAGGTCTGGAAAGACAAAGCGATTAGGAGTGGGTTCTCAATAGTCAAAGATAATTCCAAGCAGGAAACATAGTTATATAATGAAAAAGGCATCCATCTATCTATCTATCTATATATCAGAGAGTCAAGTAATTATATATTATGATTAACTGACTAAAAATGTGACATTCTACAACAACAAAGTGAACTTAATTTTTTCCTCTTATCAAAATGTTTTGCTTTGACAGATCCATTTAATAGCTTGAAATTTCCTTTAACATTGGGTGACCACCTTTTTTTTTTCTACTCCCAATGATTGCAACACACTCGAATTGTGGCAAGCAACCAACCTGCCTCTGTGCTCAAAAAAAAAAAAAAATACCCACCATTGACAGCTTTTCCAAGATACTTAGGCTTAGGTTGAAGCTTAGGCTTATAGCCGCCAAAAAACAAAACACGCCTTAGAGCAACGAGTCCAATATCCAATCAAATTTGGGTCACACACACACGCACACACACACATGAGTATAGAAAAAGGGGCATTTACTGTGACCCATTGACTGAGTCTCTGCAGATCAACAACAATTTCCATTTCAATTTCAACAGTAATCAAAACTGTCCACTTTGTGTCATGTCACACGCGACAAACAGGCGGCCAGTTCAGTCCAGTGTCAACTGCAGATACTTCACATAAACAAAAGCAACTTCCCAACTATCAGACAGACAGATACACACAATATACACACACACGTAAAAGACATTCAATCAACTTCAAAGAGGCCTTTGCCAACATGCCCCCCTACCCAACCAGCCTGAAGATTGGAGAAGTCTTGGAATAGCAAAGAGCAAGAATAACGACATTGCGTTCGAATTGTATAAAAGGCTTGTGGCGGATTATGATTTTCAATGTGTTCAGTTCGCGTATCTATCAGATACTTTAGCTTACACACACACACACACACACACACACGATGTCAGGCATGTCTAATTGCCCGCACATGTCCGGCCAGACGACACGCCCCATGGGTGTTCACCCCCCGCCGTATTCTCTCCCTGCCCCCCTCGTAACTATTACAAATTCGAGATCACATAAACAAACAGAAACAATTACAACAAAAACATAAAAAAAATCCCTCCCAACTCTACGGATTACAAGTGTAAAAAATTGAATTAAATTTTTTAGCCATTTATATTTTAGTTTGAGATAAAGAAATTTTGAAACTATAGCAAAAGTCGAGTTTAAATGTAACTAAAACAAAAGATTAAACAAAGATATATGTACACATATATATATATATGTACGTATACTATGTCGTATATATATATACGTTATAGGTATGAAAGAAGCGTTTCATGATATGTAACATAATATAACAACTTTCGAACTTGAAAGTTGTATTTGATATGGAGTTTATAAAAACCTCCAGTGTACTTCTTGTGAGGGGATCTGAATTTGGTAATCTACAGAGTTCCTAATGATGGATAATTATAAGGAAAAAAATATTTCTCACATCGCGAATCGCAATAGTTAGTAGTAAAGTGTAGAAGTGATATGGGTATAATATATAATATAATATAGATAGATTTACCCGGTTCAATAACTCAGCTGAATCTATAAAGAAGTCTTCAACTCGTTAAGTGCGATGTCAAAGTTGAAAATGGGGATCCGCGAAGACCAAGGATCAGAAACTGCTTTTGGGCAGATTCCAATCTTCTTTGGTGTGACTTATATTGAGGCGACCTTGTATGAGACTCATACTCCAGAATAAAACGGATTCATAATTTACTTATATTAAAAAAATGTGATAAAATTATCTTTTAAATAAAGTGGCCCTAGCATTGAATCGTTTGTAATTATTTTTTTAATTTTTTATTACATTTTATAGTTTTATATTTCAAAACTGAAATACCATTTAAAAAATTTGCGAAAGTAAAGCAAAATATTCAGGGATGCAAATAAGTATATGCACATATTTCTTAATTAACAAAGAAATTTCGATGCGGATTTATAAAATTTAAATTTAAATAGATAATAAATGGAGGCAAAGTCACATTTTTTAACTTGTCCGTAATGATTAATAAGAAACAAGAATTATTCATTTAATTGAGTCAACAGAAGTCCAAAAAGTCAACAAAACTAATCGACTATATGATTATATGATATGATGATTATATGATATATTATGATATTACTAATTAAAACTACAAAATTAGTATCTAAAGGGATATCCCTTTATTTTAATAACCTCTCAAAGGCGACAAATTTATCCTTATTTCTTAATATGTAATTAAATTAATCAAAAATTAATCCTTAAGTATTCAAACGTCGGTAAAGATTTATAAAGAGATAACTTTAATACTGATTATAGACATTCCATTCAAATAATAATAATAAAAGATGATTAATTAAAAATAATCGAAATTTTTGTATCAAAAGTGATTGCAATATTTTTCATATGAACAAAATGTATAATAGGTGCATATATATGTATGATTCGTATATAGCCGATGCTGTCAGTTTTATATTGGCAAATGTTCACTGTTTAGCGGTGTGTCAGAATTTGGTATTAGCCCACCCCCTCATCAGGCATGCAAAAAGGCGCCTCAATGGCAGTCAGTGCGACGCCAGAGACGCCAGAAGAAGACGAAGGCGATCGATAAACGATCCTTGCCAGTGCCTTCAATAATTACGCATGCAGGTGGCGCGCTTCATTGAATAATGTGAGTGCATAAATTAATTAAATTACGTTATAAACTTGGAAGGCCGACGACTAAGTCGATTGCCATTGCCACAGCCACTGCCACTGCCTGAAACCCCAAAAACCTTCCTCTCCACTTCAGTTCATTCTATACCTACTCTACGCATTTGTCGCATAATTACGGGGCGCGAATTGCAGCGAATCGGGCAACGAATGTCCAAGAGACTGGTTGGTACCTTGGCAAGAAGTTGTTGCTTTGATTGGAAATCGTTGTTTGGTTTTAATTTTTGTCGCACGGCCACCCAGCAAGCGGCCAGGGTGAGGCTGTTGGTTCTGCCGCGATGGCCAAAATGATTTGCATAGCCAAGGCGAGCCTACACGCAGCCCAAAAAAAGGAAAAAAAAACCCCGATCCAAAACCGAACCGATGCACCCCCCTCCCCCAAAAAGCAATAAGAGGCAGAGTGGAGTAGCCTGTCGCGATGCTCTTTGTGCTTCTCATTCGCTGTGGATTTTTTTCTTCTTTTTTTTTTTTTTTTGTTTTTGGGGAGAGGAACATGTCGTCCAATTACTCGTTTATTCAATGGCGTTTGCATTAAGTGGACGCGTTAATTACGCCACCGTGCGACGCGACGGGGCGATGGCGAAAATGTTAATTAAGTGATATTTTCGGCACCCAACCCAGACAACCCCACGTTGCCATCGTGCCACCTCTCCCCCTTCTACCCTTTCATTCCATTCCAGTCGTTGTCCACTTTCAGTTCAGCTCAGTCAGACGTCACTAAAGTGTGCGGCTCCTCTTGGCAGGCACTGTAATTAAGTTGTACTACGAACTACGACGTTTGGACTTTTAGCTTTGGCTTTTATGCGTTTGCAGTGGGAAACTTTTTTCGTGTACCCCTCCCCCTAACCCCCACTGCACTCTCTTTCCACCTCTTTTCCTCACTACCTTTCAATTTTATCTTCTTTTTTTCTTGGTTTTTCTTTTATTTTTTGTGGCTTGTGTTTTATTTTTTTTTTTGTTTTTTTTGTGTCGGTGAAGCAGCCAAAAGTTGCACTGCAAACAGAAAAACTTTTCAAGGTCGAAAGACTAAAAGAAAGAAAATGAACTTGGTGGAGAAAAGAGTTTAAACATATTTTAGTCACTTGAACAAACTGTAAAGATTAAGCCATGAACTTTTGCTACTAATACAGTAAGAATGTCCATAATATTTATATAAAAATAATTAAATCAAAAAAATACTTTAATAGTGAACATTAACTTGGCCATTAATGTTCATTTTGTTGGCTTAGATTCCAAGTGCATGAAAATCTTTTAAAATGCAAGCACGGAAAGAAAAGCTAAATAAAGGAAACATTAGAGTGAAAGGAAGGCTAGCGATTCTTCTCCGCGTTTGTTGCCTCTTAAACGAGCAAACAAATAAAAATGATTTATAACGCAATGCGTTGAGGTTGCAGAGACGCCGCCAAAAGCGCCAAGTGGCGGCCCTCGAGGCGAGGCAACTCTGGCAAATGGACATTGAGAACGATTCTCCCCCCCTCCCCTCTCCATCTCCATCTCCCACCATTCTCTCATTCTTCTCGTTCACGTTTACGTTCTCGTTTTCGTCGTTCTGGGACTATCTCGTCCGTTGAGTGGTGCGCAAGCTAAAAGTCTATGTTAACTTTGATAAATCGCTGCACTACTAAAATGCGATAAGCGTGCGAGCGAGCTAGCGAGCGATGGGACTGTCGCACTGATGAGGAATACCAGGTCCATCCATTCCCTTACCATCCCATCCCCGTCATATCACATGACCAACAACCCAATCCCAGTCCAATTCCATAACCAGCCATCCCTCCTCCCCTTCCATTCCATAGGCAATGGCTACTGTGAAAGGCACGATGGCCAGTTGATCGGCCTTTGAAAACGCATGCGCTGATTGCAATGCGATAGCAATAGGGAAGGGCACCCAGCACCAGAGACTTGTGTACTTCGACTAGTGTCCAGCAGGTACTTGCCACAATGATATCTGCATGTCTATCTTAGATGTGCACAAACACACACATACACCCATACACACACACACACACGCACAACACAACATACACACACACGCACAGAAGAGAAAAGGCGTTGAGTGGTGTACGACTGCGTGGCGGCATTGGCTACTTGATGCTAGAGGTAGATGCAACCTTCTCCCGTTGCTGTTGCTGTTGCTGTTGATGTTGCAGGGCCCGGCCCGTGTTGTCTTTGCGTGTTGTGGCAAGTCAAGTGCAGCAAAAGAGCCGTACTTTACACATACGCATACGATTCACATGTATTAGTGCATTGAGAAGGGACACTCCAATGACCAAGTGAACATAATAACCCAGCATACTAATTTGTGGGTTAAAATCGAGAGGAATAGAGTACAATCTCCTTATAAAGAATTATATATAAGTTTTTTTAAAGGAAGTATTTATATTTCGTTAATACGGGAAGTATATTTACTTTTATTATTATGCATTATATGTTACTATAGACTTACATATTTAAAGCAACTATTCAAAATTAAGTTTTTTTCAACTCTTTGTCTTCAATGCAATCTGGTTTATTGTTTAATTGTTATTAATAATGCAAAAATATGATAACATTTATTATTTCAAAGACAGAGACAAGTTGTTGCTCTACAAGGCAATACTGAAGCCTGTATGGACCTATGGCATTCAGCTCTCGGGCACGGCGTTAGTTTCAAACATAGAAATTCTTCATCGGTTTGAAATTAAACTGCAGTCTAGCTGGCACGCATCCCTATGTGCGGAACTCTGTCATCCAGAGAGGCGTAGCTGTTCCGTCAGTTAAAAGTGAGATTCGGAAATGCGGTATTTGGCACTGCTCCAGGCTGGAAGCACATGTTAGTAACTTAGCCCTCAACCTGCTAAACAATAGAACTCCAAGAAGACGTCTTAAAAGATGTCACCCCCTAGACCTCCAGTTTAGACCCGAGGTGGACTGGTGATTCCTCCCTGAAGGGCTGAAAAGGTGAATCTAACAGTACTTCCCCACTGTCATATTATTTAAAACTGTTATAGAATATTGCTTATTGTCCATCTGAACAGATTGCAATTATATATATGCCCAACATAAGAAAAAAAAGACAGAGACAGAGAATAACAGTTCTGAGTAAATTAAATACATATGTATAATAAAAATAATTATTTTAGTTACTCTCACAAAAGCGTCACACAAAATGCATGCTGGGTTATGCTACAGTTTCTCACCGTCATTCGGTTTGTTTTTATACATTCATGCATACATGCACATTTATGTATGTATGTATGTATGTATGCATGTGTGTATGTATGTAACTCTCACTCTTTCCCACCCCTTTTGGGCCACTGTTTAGGCCCTGTTTGAACGATACGTTCTCTTATCTAGCGCCTTGAACTTGTAATGTTGGTTATTTTGTGCAAATATTGCGTTAATTAAAATATTTTAGTTGCGCCTCGTTGATAATCGTCGTCGTTGACGGCAACAGCGTCGTTCATTGTTGTTGTTGTTCTTGTTGTTGTTGTTGTTGTTGTTGTTGTTGTTGTTGTTGTTGTTGTTGCTCTTGTTGCAAGTAGCTGTTGTCGCCGTATTTCCCTTGGGGCATCTTTTGGCTGGTGTTGATGGCACATTGGACTTTTGCCACCGACACCTTTTCCTTTTTCCTGCTTAATGTGCCACCGTCGGACATAGCCGTTGGTTGCCAGTCGTCGTGCGGGATTGCGTTTGTTAAAGTCTCTGGCAGAACAGAAAACTGGCATCATCCGTTGGAATGATTAGATTGGACTATGGCCAACGCCAATGCCAATGCCAAAGTCAAACAGCATCTATAAGATATAGAGCCCAGCACGTATGCGCGTCAAATATTTGCATTAAGATGCCAGATAATGAAAAGTTGCGTTTCTTTTTCCACCCCCCACCCCCTCTCCATCACACATTTAGCCGCTAAACATTTATAATTACTTAACGCATCTTATCGACTCGGACTTTGGGGGCTACTTGAAAGCGCAGCAAAGGAAAATAACTTTGATAAAATTAAACTACTGCCTGCACTTCAAAGTTTCCGTCGAATGGACTGTTCAAAGGGTCATCCGGTCTTTCGTTTTGGTACCGATACGAATGATATCAAAAGGAATTGGGCATTGGCATTGGCACGCCCAAAAGGCCAAGTCAACGAACCCAAATGGAGTGTAACAATATTCAAAGATGCCGTTGAGAAGCCACACTCTACATTCACATGTCCCACACTAGGTTCATTTCGTGTAAAGTTCAATTCGAGGGTGGAATCAAATGTTTGAGAGAGCAATCAACTTCTGTATTAAAACTATTTCTTTAAATATAAGAGTAGATATATCGAAATCTTTTATCTATCTGTTGTGTTTATATATAAGAAAGACAATTATCATACTATAATAATATTTCTGGTAATTTGTTGAGCAACCCTCTCTCTATCTCATTGCCTTTAAGAAGTGCATTTCGAATTGCACCCACGCATTAGTTGTAACAAATTTGTAGCGCGTTCTTTGCAGCACGTGACTTAAGAACGAACCTTCGAATTTCGGACTGTGGGGCAAACGAATTTCCCAAACGTCAGCCGTCTTGCCGGAAGTGTGAGTGGAGTGCATTTTGGCTCATCGCCTTTCACTCCCACGTTTCCTTGCCGCCTTTCTGGCTGTCCAGTATTACGTACGTACGTACGTACGTACGAAGGGAAAGTAATTGATTTCTTTTATAGTTGAGACAGTTTGAAACTGAAATGGTTGCAGCAACTACGTTGCCATTGCCACATTCCCTTCCTTCTATCACCCTCCCCCCCTTTTACCAATCCAATGTTCGGCATCCGCTCTTTTGTCCCTTGGTCTTTGGCTTTAGTTGCAGCCTGTTTGCCGCACGTGTAAATGTTCCAAACATGTTGCGGTTTTGGCTTCCACCTAACACTTTTTCGGTGTTTTATTGGTCGGTGTCGTGAAATGTTTTAAATAAAGATTTTTTATTGTCAATGGGAAATAATGTTGCGGCTTTTGGCTTTACATCAACCGACCGACAAACCCACACTTTGTTTTTTATTGAAAAGCGGTTTTAAACTGAAGAAAAACTATCGTGGGAATATCTATAGATTAATAATTGGACCAGATCAGCAAAAACACATTAGTTAATTATGTTTCTTTATAGACTAAAAGAAAGGCGGTTAATGGAAAGCAGAATCAAACAAAATAGTAGAAATTGATTTGAAATTATTTTGTTAAATCTTCGCATGAAATTCTATAACAGTTTATAGGTTAGATATATTTCTATTTATCTATATACGTACATATATATATATATAGGAGACCTATAATGGTTGTTTGCTATGAAACAGTTTTCTGACTTAATTATGCAAGTGCCAATCTAAAATATCTATAAAATTTCATATCGTTAAACTCTTTTTTCAAAAAATTCATTAATGAAAGATTTGATTCCTCTTAGTTCCTAGATTTCCATTAATAGGAAAAATCATAATGTACAAAAGGAAACTAAATGCAATAAAGTTTTTAATTTTTTGTTCTAGAATCCAACAAGTATTGAAGCCAATGGTGAGATATCTTTTTGAAAACATCAGAATATTGGCATTAAAGCCTTTCTAAACTATAAAAGATAATGAGAGTGTAAATAATAATGGGATATATTCATCAATTAAAAGCTATCACGATGAATGAAAGTTAAATCTATTCACAGATTGTGTTTCCGATTATTTTACTTTTGATAGTTATTCTCATTACGTCCATTATTAAAATGATCTAAGTCAATTAATATCTATTAAAAGAAAAGTAAGTTTTAGGTAGATAAAAAAATCGGAGCTTTATCATTTTCTATATTGTACATCTATGTGTGCAAACAGAAATAATGACCAACTTTTTGGCAGAGATCAAACAATCCAAAGAAAAAACCTAAAATGTATTGGAAAACAGCGAAGTAAAGAGGAGCAAAAGAAAGTAGAAGTAGAAGTTGTAAAAAAAAGTAGAAGGTATAGGTAATAGTTTAAGAAACACACGAAATTGACCAAGAACATTTATATTTTTAATAGTATGCATTAATTATACCTGAAATAATTAATCAAAAGTTAATATAATGGGACATTATTATTGTCAAAGTGTTTGTAAGATTTCAAGATTGTTATAGTAATAAATGATCAATTTATTTAAAGTAGAAATTTAGCTAAAGTTTTGTTTGAATTGGTGAATTTTTAACTTTGCTTCTTAATAGAAATAAAATTATGCAAATATTCCCAAAATAATAATGGGAAAGAGTATTTAATTCATTAATAAACAAGTTGATTCTATTACAAAAGTTAATACATATATTTTAATATGATAATAAAAGAAACTAATCCCTAAAGCTGAATTACAGGGATTTGATTGATTAAAAATTTGTTGTCTTGAAATACTTTCAATATTAAGATTTTGGGTAATTTTTAAGAAATGAGAGGAAATAATTCTTGCTTATGTAAGATTCAATCATTAAATTAATTATTAATAATTATACTCAACTTAAAATGTGCCCTCAATGTCTCAGTATGATGTACATATTTCAGTTAAGTCCCAAAGGAATATTTAACCATCGTTTTTACATATAGCAACACCTCGATCTGCTAATGAAGGTTCTTGCCAAATGAATTATATTTAACTATAATAAAAACTTACTTTCCCAATGCCAAAAACAGGTTATTCCCAATATGAATAAAGTATTCGTTTTGCCGATTCCCTGAAAATGTATGTGAAATGTAATAAATAGAAACTTGTTTTCACTCGAGGCATAAAAGGCGCCAAGTCCGATCTTTAGGAGACTCTTTTGTGATCCGACAATCAATCTAACTAAAAAATTCAAAAATTTTAAAACTATTTATCGTATATTTTATTGATAATATGTAAATGAAAGAAACGACGCATGCCAAAATGCGTGTTTACGTTGACTTCTGATGATGTTTAACATATATCGAACTGCTTATAAATTTGATGGATATTGTTTTTAATATTATACCTTTTTTTTTTGTTTGTTATTAAATTGATTAATGAGCGGCAGCAGACAAATATTTGTAGTGGATATTAAATATGTTTAGCCAACAGAAAGCGTTACCAAAGAGAGAGAGGGAGAGAGAAAAATGTTGAATATTGAAATAGTTTTAGTGAAAATAAATCTAAATCATTAATGAGACCAATTTTAGTTAAATTTATTATTATTTTTTTTTTTTTGGTGGTTTCATGGAGATGAGACGTTGCTACTTTATAGATGAATGCAATGTATGCAAAATGCAAACAAATCGTCAACAAAAATGATTTATTAGATGCTGCACTTGATGGTTGGGGTTGGGTGAGTGACGGGCAAAGTGATGTACGGGAGTTGCTTAAGACTTTCTCAAGTTAGGGTCTGACAGTTGCTCATAATGCTCATCATTATCATCTAGATGATGATGATGATGATGATGAGCAGGCGGCAATGATTTGATTTTCTTCCACAAGTACACAACAGACACATGTGGCACAGTAAAACATTTGTATGCACCATGCAGAGAGGCAACGTGTGTTTTTCAGTCGGTTGATGAATGCCAATGCAATTGCCATCACCATCGTCGTTGTTGTTGTTGTTGTTGTTGTTCATCGTTCGTTTCTCATGATGGGGGCGCAAGTGGCAAATGCCTGCCTGCCTGCTTGCCTGCATTGCCATTCAGGGCTTTTCTGCCCTAACGTGGGCGTGGCAAGCTCACTCTACACTCCACAATGCGACTTGACTCCCACTTGAATTTGCATCACAAAGGCAACACAAATTGCGGGCTGCTCTTTGTACAGGCTCTATTCTAGGTTTCGATATAAAGTCTTGGCAGCAGATCCTCAGCCATAATCGAGGAGAGATTGAGAAGTTTACCAAAAAAGAACATATGTAAGGAAAAACAAATCTTTAACCATTTCCAATTTTAATTGGAATTATTAAAAACATAATTCGGTTTAGTTTACTTCAATTTATATTATTTATTTTTATTGTTTTTTTTGCTTGTTTCATTGTGCGGGAGGAAGAGGAGTTTTTATTGTCGTTAAAAGGCAGTTTATTTATTTTTGTGTCTGATATTTGCTGTCTGACTGTAGATACATCATTTTACGCTCTGGCACAGTTTCAGGTGTGGGAATTTTCTCACCGGTGCTGGTCACTTGATTGTTAACAACTTTCAAAATGTTGCCAGAATTTTGTTTGGCCATCTGATAGTCAGCAGAATCAAAATATTTTTGTCCTTTCTGTAAACGTTTTTGAAGGAAAGCGGAGGGTCCGCTCGGCGCTCGAAAGCTATGAGGATATTTCGGTTTTAGTATTTCTTCTCCGATTTTTGTTTCTTCATGATTTTTTTTCAAAGGATCGGTCTCCGGTTGGTTTTCATTAATGGAACTCATCCCGATTGATTACTCTTCTAAAGCATCTATGCATTAAAAAACTAGAAAAATATTTTAAATAATTTAAATTAAAAATCAAAAATTCTTTAAATGAATTTCTTACTGTTCAGTAAGAGAATGAAGAATTTTCCAAAGGCAAATTATATTTTGGAATGTGATTATTTTTTTAAATAAAATTTCAGCTTACTTTGATACATGAAATCAATTCAAGATTATTTAGAATATAGAATTCGTTCCGTTAACTTTTATTTTGACAAAACTTTTCAAACTTTCCTCCATTTATTCTTTATTTTTCTTTATTTATTTTTTTTTTTCTTAGCCAGTTTGCTTTTGCCAGCGCATAATTGAATATTGAAATGCATTTTTCATTAGCATTGTGTTGGGCCAAGGGCCGAGGGTCCAAACAGGCCAAAACCACCAAACAAGAGTGTCTACAAAAAAGAAAAAAATGCGTATAATGAAAATTCAATTAAACTTTATTACCTTTAGCTGCACTTGCTTAACCTCTCACTGCTTAGCCAAGTTTAGACGCTATGGGATTTCTGGTCCATTTGATGCATTAATTTTCAAGCAGCTACTCCACAACATCATCTGATTCCACCCTCCCATCCATCCATCTGTATCCTCATCCTAATCCCCATCCTTATCCCCATCTCTATCTCCATCTCCATCCCTCATCTCCCATCCCTTATCCCCTATCCCCCCTTTTCAAGATGTCTTCTAAGGAGGCAAACACAGCAACAGTTTGTAAATTGCATGCTTTTGTTAGGATTTTCCGCAAAAGTTTTTCCTTTTTCTTTTAGTTGCCTTCCTGCTCCGTTGTTGCTGCTGTTGTGGATGTTGCTGTTGTTGCTGTTGCAACGTTGCAACGAAGACGACAATGAAGACACCTTCATATCTTTTAATGAGAATAAATTGATGTTTTGGGTATTTTGTAGCTTCTGCCTCTTGTTGCAAATGCAAAATGAACTTTTTGTAGAATACCAAGCTACTTTTCAAGTACCCAGCAACTTGTTGTTGCTGTTGCTGTTGCTGCTGCTGCTGCTGTTGCTGCTGTTGCTGCTGTTGCTTCTGCATATTGACAGCTTAGAGAACTTTGGTCTTAATCATTGTAAAGAGTCTTGGGACATAATGGCAGATTGTTGCCAGTTAGTTAGTTTATATAATCACAAGATTTTATTGATGGGCCTCGGGTTAATGAGGTTGGAGACTTGATAAACTCTTAAAAACGAACAACGAAAAAGATATGAAAATAGTCGAATTTAGTGTCATTAAAAAACAATTTTAATATTCATATTTTACGATAAATTATTAATATGCATTGATAGATGGAAGGCGGATAGATTTTAAGAGGTTGCCAGGCAGAGGCAGCTCATGCGTTAATAATTAATAAGATTTGATTATGGGTTAAAGTACTAATTAGAAGTAGACAACATCCTTTAAAATTGATTTCTTATAGTTCTGTAACTATGGATCATCTATTTTAAACGCATGAACCTTAAGGATGGGCAAATTTTAATGTATTTAAGCAAGAGCTAAAGTAAATGGCTAAATCTGAACTAAGCTTAATTATCAGATGTATCAGCTTTAGATAAGTCGAAGATGTGTATCCTGACAGAGGACCAGACAGACCCACCGAGAAGATGGAATAAGTTTATGTAATTACCTGCTTCATTATCTGGATACCAATATAATATACATTGTATGTACATATATACGCTTGATTGTTAAACAATCGAGCCTCTAGGCTAAATTTTACTCTTAACTCTAAATAATCGTTACATATTTCGATATTTGAGAATATAATACAATAATGCATTAACGAGCTGGAGAAAGTTTACCAAAACCAACAAATCAAAGAGCGTTGCAATATTTGATTTTTTAATATTTTTTGGTATAATAATATTCCGTTTTCTAAAAATGTTTCTCAGAGCTATGTGAAAATGCTTTGTTTACTTTATAAATAATTAAATTTTAATAATTTAATTTAGTCATTTTTAAATATTTAAAAATATTAAATATTTAGAAATGTTTCGTTAAAGAAACTAATAATTTCTTTTTCTAAATTTCAAGGATTCCCATTTATAGAAGACGAACTATAGAGAAGGGAAAATGATCGATAGACAAAGATGGATTCGATAAATTTTATTAAAAAAGTGATTTTTTAAGAAGCGGTGAAGCCAGCCCTGAAAATATAGCGGGTAACACAGAAATCGAGGAGAAGAAATCAATCCAAGCTAACATGAATCGATTAAGAAAGAAACGATTATATATATTTGACCGTCAACACAGTCAAATATCTTGGACTGACTATGGATAGGCGACTGAACAACGCACCTAAATATGTAACTGAGGAAGTACATCTTCCTCTGATGGGACACAGATCACAGTCGAGCATCTCAAACAAGCTCCTGTTGTATAAGACAGGGGCTCTGGATCCAACTCAAACATCAAAATACTTCAGAGATTTCAAAACAAGGTGCTGGGCCGAATAGTAAATGCCCACCCATACATCAAAAACTCGGTACTGCATAGAGGCCTGAACATCCCATACTTAAAGGAAGAAATCCGCACGCTGAGCGAGCGATACATTCAAATGCTTGAACACCATGAAAATACCCTGGATATCAATTTGCTGGACAACAACCCATAGGAGAAGACTGAAGAGAAGGTACCCGCTGGATCTTCCCTTCTTACCTCCACAGGACTGATGGTCCATTACATACACTTGAAGTCTGAATTTGAACAAAATGAAATTTTGTATGTGAATCATACAACCGTAACAGATATTAATTATTGTCTCACGACAGATTTTAATAAAACTTAACCAAAAAAAAAAAAAAATTGTAAATAGATCACATAAATTAAAGCCAAATCATATTAATTCAGTAATCTACAATGGTGGACAAAAGTATTTTGACTTTGGAAAAATTGTATTTTTTTGGCGATTGTGTATGCTGTATTGATTTAATAACTTTGAATAAGCTATGGTTTATAAAAAATATAGGTTTAATTAAGAAAAGCAAAATATTTTATTTCTTTAGTTGAAAGTTTAAAAAAAACATCGATATTTCATAAATGTGGATGGACAAAAGTATTTTGACATTTCAATGTCGTTGAATAAAAATTAAGTGAAAGTAAATATTGGTGGAAAAAAACGAAGATTAATAAAAAGTAAACCCTTATTTTTGGCCAAAATTAAAGGAATCTGATGAGCTATGTGGGTGAAAAATTAGCCTTCTTCAGCCGTGTTTCGACATTTTTCCTACAAATTGACTTATTTAACTGTTCACTAAGTTCAATCAACGCTGCTTGTGGTGTAATTAGTACATTTTCCTTGAATTTTCGCAATATTGTGCGATCTTCTATAGGCTTTGTCTTGCGTGGTGTTCCCGTTCGGACCTTTTTTTAAGTGATTTGTTATTTTTTTTTTAATTTTTTTGGTAATAAATAGTTTGTTTTGGCACTTTTTATCATTTGCTAAGGTAATCTACTGAAATAGCTGCATTATACTTTGTGATCATTTCATTTCTAATGAGTTTACTTAATTCACGTGTTTTGCCCATACTTTAACAAAAGAAATCACCAAAAAGACAAAAACACTAAATATTATTGATAAAGAACATCTAACTCACTTAAAAACATCAAAAACCTGGTTTACACCACAAGCGCATCAATGAAAATCAATATGAAAAGCAATGTCAAAATACTTTTGTCCAGCCATGAAACCATTATCTTCAGGGCAATCTTTTGGTTTCTTATCTGCTTTAATATTATTTCTCTATTAAAAAGCCAATGGATACGGTAACTCTTCTCAGTTGCCACAAAAAAACTATTTTAGATTTGGCAATGTGAAGTCAAAATACTTTTGTCCACCATTGTATATACAATATACCAAAGACCACATCATAAAGCGACACCTAGCAGTGAATAGTGTAATACCGTTATTATATTGTAAAACCTTTAGTCTATTTAAAATTGATAACTATTCTTTAGAAAATAAATAACCATATCATATGTTAACACAACATTTATAAAATTGATAAGCCTTTGAATGCTAATTAAGGTAAAGGTATACATGCGAAGCTATGTATCTATAATAAACAAATCTTTTTAGCATACGATAAAGTACTAGAATTAATACAATGAAAGAACTACTTAGTCGCAAAACAACAATAGCAGCCCATTAAGGGTATTCCACTTCAGCTCATTAAGATTTTTTTTCCCTTCATTTTGAAAGTTTCACTCATATTGTTAATAGGTGACGTTTCCTTGGTATCTGCCATTTGCTTAATCACCGCAAAAAGTCGGCAACACGAATGGGCCAGAGTATGGGCTTGTGTCTGTGGTTGTGCCGGAACCACACCCACTTTATGGAACAACCCTTTTAGCCATTGTGAGTGCCATTAAGAAACCTATTAAAAATGCACTGCTATGACTATATTTTCCTTGCAACATTTTAAGCATAAAATAAATGACAGGCTGTCTCGGTGTCTGTCTATCTTTTCGTCCGTCTGACTGACTGGCTTACTCCACTTTCTGCTGCAACAGTGCAGAGATAACGCAATGATATTGACCCAAAGAAGTCAAATCTCGGCGCGAACTCCGCCAACTCAACTCAAGTCAACTGAAATCTGAACTCAACTCAACTCAACTGAAAACTGAAAACTGAAAGCTGAAAAACCAGAAATGGGCTGGCATTGCAATGCAATGCAAAAAGTTGAAACTTATTATAATTTTAATGCAAAACATTATGCGAAAGTATAAAATTATATATCTTTTGCCTGCCAGTTGCCAACCAACAGTTGCAACTGCTGCTGCAATACCAGTCGGTGGTGGCCATCATTTTAAATGGGCAACAGCAACAGCAGCAGCAGCAACTCCAGCAACATCAGCAACTAGCCTCCTGCAACAACGGATACCAGAGAGTAGAGAGAGTCAAAAGCAACAAAGAATCAACTGTCATAATGACAGTTCACTGTTTACGCCATCATTCCAGTCAGCGGAGTCGTCATTCTGGCCACTTGGACTTGGACTTGTTGCCAGCCTTCTAATGGAAATTATAATGTGCGGTGCAGTGCAGTTGCAGTTGCAGTTGGCCAAAAAAAAAAAAAAAAGAAACAACAACAGAAACAACAGTTTCTATTGCTTCTAAAACGGCAAACATGTACAAGTGCAACTAAATGAAAGAGTCTATCAGCTTGATGGAGAAATTTACAGAATCGGAAATAGAAACATAAAATGACATCTCAAGATAATTTGTATATAAATGAAATTGAATACAATTTACTCCAGTAAACACTTGACTGAGTTTTCGTTATGAAAATTGGCATCTAAGTTAACTTCCCTCAAATTTTAAAGAACAAATTTATGAAATCACGAAATGGGAAATATCGGGAAAATTTAAAGATAACTATATTATATATGTACACATACCCAAACATTATCCAACAATATTTGGCTTTTGCATTAATTTAAAATTAAGGAAATTTTAAGGCTCACTTTTGTGCAAAATTTTTTCAAATCAATTTTTTTTCATTTTTAAATTAAAAAAACATTTTTCACAGATTTTGGTTAAATTGTTGCAAAATGTTACCTAAATTTTATTTGTCTTTATTTATGGATCTCTTTTTTTTTTTTTCTCTCTTTGCTTTAAGAATTTTAGCTCAATTTTATATATTTTTTTTCTATGAATATAGGAATTTAAATTAAATATAATAAAAATTTTATATTCTAAATAGAGAAGCTATTTATTTGTAAACATTTGGATACGTTAAAACTGCATGTAAAAGTTGGTCAGTTAAAACTAAAAGAGAAAAAAACGATCAGAATTCTATTTATTATTTTCATATTTTATGTTTTATATCAAGTTTTTTATTTATTATTTTATGTTTGATATCATGGTTTTTTCTTTTCCTTATTTGCAATTTTAAAATATATAGAGTTTAAAAAATATTTCTTAAGGAATTTAATATTTAAAATTATATAAGAAGCATAAAAATTTTATTATATCTTTATCAAAGAGCAAAAATCATCTATAAAAATAAAATTTTAATTAGTCCAAATTTTTATATATATACAATTCTTTTGATTGGGTGGGCAATTAAAATGAAAATGTATAAAATGATTATAGTAAAAAAGAGAAATATTCTTTATTGAGATAGTATAGTAAATGTCCCGATTGGATCCCTACATAATTCAATCATCTACTTAGGTAAAAGTTAGCTTTAGCTTTCAGATTGGAAAATAAAGTTCTTTCAAGAGCTTACTATATCGTTATAATTTATATATGTATAATTAAATTGAAACTATAAAAATGAACTCCAATAGTATACAATCTAAAATATTTGCCTTTCTTATAAAGAAAGTATCTGTTGTATTTTGATATATGCCTCAATCTAACTGATTCCAACAATTATGATTAACTTTTTAAATTAATGCCATAGTAACTTGATCTTTATTTTATTATTAAATTTATTTAAATTTAATTTAATTATTTTTAACTGCATTAAATGGGGCTATATCTTGACTTATGAAAAGTATAGAGTATTTGCTTGTTCATATTTTTGTAATGTGTGCTTAATCTCATCATTGCGGCCTTGTATTTTACTTTGGCCCGAACTATGTTCATAGTTTTGTAGTTTCAATTGAGGCGGCTTCAAGTCAGGCAACAGAGTTGAGTTGATTAGGGGCCTGTCCGACTGTCCAACTGTCTGACTGCCTGTCTGACTGGCTCTACTGACTGTTTCCACTCTGAGTCTCTAAGGCTGCAACTCTCAACTTGACTCCTTTTGTTGGTTTGGCGCGATAACGCGCCGAAATGTCAATAAAACTATGGCCACGGTTTCGCCTTGACTCTCGAGTGGTTCGTCGAAGGCAGCAGCTGCCTAAAAATATTTTTAAATTTGATCAAGCAAAAACCATGCCGAGCAACTATTTGACTGACGGGGCGCTGCTACTTGGACGACTTGACTGGCTGACTGGCTGACTGTCTGACTCACTCTCTGACTAACTGACTAAATGACTGACTGACTGACAGCAAACAGCCTTGTCTATGGGTTTCTAACTGACTTGCTATTGTTAGCCAAGTATTTTTAATATTTATTTTGATGTGCGATAGATTCGTTTAGACAGGTGAAAGGCTAAATTGTCAATTTGCAAGCGATCCAGGCCAAAATAAAAATACAGAATAGCCCCAAAAAACTAAAAAAGAAAAAGAAAAGAAAACTCAACTTGGCCAAGTGGGTCGCTCATTCGACTGTTGACTTCTTTTTGATTGGGCCAACAACAACAACAGCTAGAACATTTCACTATTTATTATTATTTTGTTGGCTTAAACTGAGTCACTCTCTCTCTGGGCGGTCTTTTGTTTAGACATTTCTATCAATTT
This sequence comes from Drosophila sturtevanti, assembly GCA_018150375.1. NCBI lineage: Eukaryota > Metazoa > Arthropoda > Insecta > Diptera > Drosophilidae > Drosophila > Drosophila sturtevanti. The sequence continues at coordinate 2,646,121 of JAECWJ010000690.1, forward strand.
TTGTTTGCATTTGTTGACGTACCTGGGATTGGGATAGGGATACCAATTGCAATGGGATTTCATATTGGGATTGGGCTTGGAGAGATAACTGACTGTCTGTCAAAAGCTGAAGAGTTGAGCCGAATGCAATCTCAATCGATTTCTCAATTTACATTTTCCTTGACAATTAAAAATTTATGAAATTCTTTAGTTATTTTCATCTTTTTTTTTTAATTTTTTACTGGCTCTGCACGAAATTTATTTGTTTTAATTTACATTTTCCATTTCAACAAGAAATGGATACAGATTTAAAATGAATCGAATGGCAATATTTTAAATTTGATTGAAAACAATGTGAATAATGACTTTCAATCTGAGAGGGAAGTAAGCTAGATTTGTTTTGTTAGTAATATACTTTTATTATTGATATTTATTATTCAGAATGGAGGTAAGAAAGGATGAATTTAGCATATTTTGTTAACACATTCTAAGAATTGGATATTTATAATGTTTATTCCCTGTACGTATAGGGGAAAAGGATATATGTAAGGTGCCCGAAATAAGTAAATGGGACAAACATTGAAATCGTAATAATTTCCACAAAATGAATTTTTTTGATTTCTCTCTTCCTTCTATATTTCGTTTGTGGAGTGCTTAAGCGCTAAACAAAGAATTGTGAAAAAGTACCGTTAGGTTTTCACGTTACGTTTATTTTTGAAAGTGCAAGTTGGGTTTTCCGAACGAAATAAGTAAATGGGACAAATTGCTTTGCTTTGATTCCTTGTCAGTATATTTTAAAGGGACAGAAATACCTGTTTTATGCTGGGTAGCACGCATACCCGACTTAAATCCAATTAAAAAACTGTGGGAAATCTTGACACAACGGGATTATGTCAATTGGATGCAGTTTGGAAGTTTAATGGAGCTAAAAATAGCTATTTTCGAAAAATGGGTGAAAATTGACCTCCAAGGACTAAAAAAAAGAATAATTCCATGCAAGGACGAATATAAAAATTGTTAATTCCTCTATTTAACATTCTGTTATGGTTTAGAAGTGAATTTTTTTCTTTTTGTTTATTTTTTTTAGTTTTAAGACACAAAATATGAATTTGTCCCAGTTACTTATTTCGTTTGAAAATATTTTGTTTAATTTTTTTTGTATATTAATTTAAATATTTTTGGATTCAGATCATCTGAAATATATTTTGGATTTTACTAAGCTTAAGCAAAAATTAGCTTTGTTGGAATATATTGATCGGTTTAGTTTTTACAGTTCTCAACGTACTGTCCCACTTACTTATTTCGGGCACCTTATTAAAGTTGCCACAATTTTTGTAACAAGCAGAAAGAAACATCTCCAACGCCATAAAGTGTATATATTCATGATCAGCATCAATAGCCGAGTCGATATAGTCTTATCCGGCCATCCCACTGTCTGACCGTCTGTCTGTCCGTCCGTTTGTCTGTATGAAATCCTAAATTTTTTAGCAATAAGAGCTAGAGTAACCAAATTTGGTACTAACATTCGTCTAGTGCCTACGCAGATCAAGTTTGTTTGCAGATAGCATGCAAGCAGTAAAAGCTTCGGCAAGCAGCGTAAGTTTCTGCAAGCAGTATATGTATTATTCATGCATCAGCTGTTGCGCCATGCTGAGAGAATTTAATATTATACCAATTTGATGGCGGTTTTTAGGATATTTGATTTTGAATTAACTCTTCTTGGTACAGGGAATATTTGACTTCGGTAGGGACGACTTGCTTGCTTTATTTAAAATAAGATTAGATGTTGTTTCTGTTTGGAAATGTTATTTGGATTCAGTTATATACAGTTTATTAAACAAGAATAGTAATATATATCGTTCGTAAATTAAAATAATAAAAATAGCTGTTTAAAAATAAAATTACAAATAATTCAACAACTTAAACATTTGAACTAATATAATATTTATTTTCTAAGGTAATAAAAAATAAAAGTATATATCACTTTGTTTAAAAAATTTTAAAAGTGTTTTGGAAGGATTTTTTGTTACGTTTATTTTAATTTCTTAATTTTAGATTTCGGCTTTCATTTGACTTAAATTTGGCGTTGCAGTTTCGGTTATTGGGCTTAATATTTTCTAGGGGATTATAATTTCTTGAAAATTTGAATTTCCAGTTATTGTCGCATTTAGATTTTCTGTTATGGTGTTAGCCACGATTCTTTTGATTTTTGTTTCGGTTTCGTGCCTTGTATTTAATTTCATTGAGCTTCAAAATTTAAACGGATATAAGTATGTCTTTTAATAAGGATAATTTTGACCCGTATTACCAGAAACTAAAATCGAACAGCCATTTTAAAATACTCGAGTCAACTATTTGTGGAAAGATTCTAAAGAAATACATTTTTTTGGCCAGCTTCTGAAAATACGTTTTCTCACTGAGCTTACAGAATCGTTTAATTACCAATTTTGAATGCTGTTTGTTCTTGATTACCACTAATTTCTATATCCGCGCTTAAATCTCAAAGTTTGTCCCAACTTTTTCACTTACAATATTAATTTAAAAGGAAAGTACGAAATTGGTTCAGAGACAAAACTATTTACTAGTGTACTTTGTTTTTATATCTGGAATCGTATTATCTGATTGTATTCTTTTATCCTTCAAACACAAGCTCCAGTGGCCCAATGGTAGGGCATCGGCCTTCGGAGCCGGGGGTTGTGGGTTCGAGTCCCATCTGGAGTGAAAGTTTCTCTTTTTTTCTATTATTTTTTCAAAGTACTCGACATTTTTTATACCCTAAACTAATCTGGGACATTGGCATGCATGGGAGTGGGTTGAAAAAAAGAAACAGAGGAACAGATAGTAAAATGCATTTGATTTTTGAATTTATATTGTTCATTTTTATGCACTGCTTATAGGGTAATATACATGGACGATTAACGACCTTAGAAACAAGTGCAGGGATATCCACACACACACAGCAACTGTGTGCCGCTTTCTACATATGTGTGTGTGTGTGTATGAGTGGGTGCATGTGTTGTGTCTGTCTCTCTCTCTGTGGATGTATGTGTGGCCTTTTGCTTGCCACGTTTGTTAGTTTTGTGATGCATCGTTTAATTTTAACGCTCAATTTAAAATGTTTTATGCAGCAGCGGAAAGGACCACACTCTCATACACTCATACACTCACACACACTCACACATGGTATAGTCAATTGGGCACCCACCCACACACTCATATGAGCTGCCTGGGAGAGCCCAGCGAAGCGCACCACAGCTGAAGAACAACAAGGATATGCCCAGTAGGTGCTGGTTGCTGGTCCTGATGCTGGCTGTTCGGTCCTATGATGCGTCGCAACTGGCTGCGCCTGCCTGCCTGCCTGCATGCAATTATCTTTGCATTCCCTTTTCTGTTCGTTCGTCCTGCATCTTTTGCCTTGCAATAAATTAAGCTATCAAGTGTCCTTAATGTACAGCACAAGTAGCGTCGGCCGTGGGATCTCGGCTTAATTTATAAGCAAACTCCCACACCTACCCCCCTCCAGCCCACTCCCCTCTTCACCCTTACCTCCCTCAATCCAGTGATGGTAGCAACTGTCCAGTCCAGACATAATAATGCAAAGTATCACACAGAACCGTCGGCAATTATAAAGTTTTTTTTTTTTTAAAGAATTTATTATTTTTTTTCGTTTTTTTTTTCTTTTTTTGCTTTTGTAAATCTGATTCTGAATCTCGGTCTCGGTCTCGGTCTTGGTCTCTCTGCTTCACAGTGAATTTGCAGCAGGTGTTGCATATGAAAATTATACGCTTCATAAATTTTTGCTAGCCACAGATTGAAACTCATCCAGACTCTGTCTCCCCTCGTCTCCTATCCTCTGTTGTCCTCTCCTCTCCTCAGCATTCCTCTCCTCTTGAGTCTCGAGAGTTGTTTGTAATTTAAGAAGTTTGTCAACCTTTTTAGAATTGTGTCATGCGATACTTTTATTCAACATCTTTATAATGGTCCAACAATCAGGCAGTCAGCCAGGCAGCCAGGCTGGCAGGTATCCCCCGTTTACCTGTGGCAAATTAGTTTGACAATTTCTCGAGTGACACACACACACAACCACACACTAAACCACTCACTCACACACACACACACACATTTTTAGATTTTTTTTCGGTTTTAGAAAGATTTTTGTGGGAATCAGGCGAGTTGATGTCAAATTATTTTGAAGTGTTTGGACAGATTTTGTGTGTGTATTTTTTTTTGCAAATAATTTGATATGTTTTCTCTGCTTTCAGAGAGAGAGAGAGAGAAAGAGAGAGAGGGAGGTGGAGAAAAGGCATAGAATGAGAATTTATTTCATTTTTTTATTGAAGGGCGTTCACTTCCGCGGCAACAGCTGCCAAAAAAAGGGGAGCGGCCGATAGAAATGTTGGGAGGGTAAAATGCTTAAACCAGTGAAAAGAGAAGAAAATAAAGGCATGATAAATGTATGGCTTTATATTCATTTTGAATAGTAATTGAAATCATAATCAGAATTGGATACTTCCAAGTGATTCCAATGTGGTGGGGGATCTACTCAAATTTCGAAAAAAAAAAATTAAATCATAAGGCAAACTGTTATTCTAAACCGCCTTAAACAAAAGCTTAAATATATGCAAATATCAAGTCCATTAGTTCTCTCTTTTCATGTTGATGTGAAATGAAGACATTTACTATATGACTCTATACATATATACATATCGTTCGCTGGAATGTCTATATCAATTTTCACGTTTCTTCTTTTCTTTCGTGCTCTAAATTGGTGTTAAATGCGCTGGCGTTTCAATTTTCAACAATTGAGATAAATCGGAAGTTTGCCAGCATGCTTTTTGATATACACATATATACATATACATATATATAATAATCATCATCGTCATCATCATCATCATCATTGGCATCGACATCGACATTATTATTATCATCATCGGTATCATTATGCATGCATATTGAAGCTGGGAAATTGTTGACTGACTCCAACCTGACGACAAGCTGCATTTCTCTCTCTCTCTCCCTCTCTCTTTCCCATTTTCTCTCTCTCTCTCTCTCTCTCAGTTAAAACTGTGTGCACCTTGCGGCGCCTCGCATTATCACTCTGGTCATAAATTTCTCTACCAACTACATATGTATGTAGTTATATATACCGACTATATATTCATATACTGGTTGGTCATTTCAACTTCGACTGCGTCTTAAGTGCCGTAATTTTTGTTCGATTTTAACATGTTTTGATCGCGTCGCTGACAAACTTTAAGTGCTTTTATTTCCACGTTTTTATGACGGTCAGCGAAATATTCGATATAAAAGCAAAATATGCCGCTCCATTTATGATTTTCCTTTTCCTTTTCTTCTTCATTTGAGGTTTTCAGCTTGTTTCATAAGATTTTTACTACTTGTGGTCAGTGTTCAATATACACAATTTTCTACTCTAATAAAGTAAAAGTCTATTGACTAGAATATATCTCTATATATGTAGGTTCATACATATATCTTAGTGCATTTAGAAAACCATTTATTTGAGGAGAAAATTTTGAATCTTTATTTTCATTTGTCATTCCACGATTTTCTAAAGCCCTTAAAAAAGATTTAACCTACATAAAATTATATATACATATATACACATATTTCCAAACAAAATAAATATTCAATTCGCAAAAAAAAAAGTTTGTATATTTTTCTTTTTTTTAAATTATTTATTTGTTTGGTTGATAAAGTTTAAAGCTGCTTTTACAATTAATTAAATTTATTTAATTTAGCAATTTTAAATGCTTTTCAATTCAAATAATGAAAATTGTTGCTTATGTAAATGTAAGTATATTCTTTTATTTAAATTTCTTGTATGTTTATAGATATATTTTATGTTTATATAGATAGATTTTCTGCAATAATAATTTAAAAGTTTTATAAATGAAGTAAAGTCTATTGAGAATGGTTTATTTCACTTTCTATCGTTTTTTGATAAGAATTTCTAAGAGTATATACACTTCGACTTGTTATATGTTATTTTCAAATATATAAAAAAACTATTGTTAATAAAGAACAATCACACAAAATGTCTGTTTTAAAAAACATAAAAACTTTGCTCTAATGGCTTTTGATCATTCGTGTTGTGTGGCATATTAGAATTATTAACCAATATATTTTTCAAAATCAACGCAGAACTTGGCTAATAAAAGATATAAACCGGATTCAAGGTGAATTTTTATACTAAAGTATGATATATGCATGATAATTTGATCTATTGTCAAGATCAAGTTTAATTCAGATCTGCAAAATATATAAGTTCCGTAGTAAAATGCCTGGTTATCAATATAAATTTGATTATCATTTATATTAACCACGATTAGTGTCATCTAAATAGTCTTATTTTTAGTATAAATAAATATATAGAACTCGAGTCCAATTTTCTTCAAAATTATTGTACCTACTATTCAGGTAAATCCTTATCAATGGGTTTTGGTATAACTATGCAGGTTATTTACCTCATAGATTGATCAGCAGACTGGACGACATGAAAGATAACCAAATGACTTTGTCTTAAAAAATTTATTCAATGCCCTCTCATATGGGTCATTGAGTTCCTCCATGGGTGGGATATATTCTTCTTGATTCGTGAGTATTTATTCTTATGCAATGTGGATAATTAAGAAAATAATGTTAAGCATTATTAACTTAATTTTAATATTTTTCATAAATTATGAATGAGGACAATTATAAGGTAAGACCTAATAAAATACCTTACTTTTATTTATAGTTGTTAAATAGATAAAAAAAAAAGAATATTTACATAAGCAAAAATTTCAAAATTATCTGTGTCATTACTCCCGCTGATTCCTTAAGTATTCGTTGAGATAGTGAGAGTTATACAATATATAAATAATATTTTGAAATATTCAAAAAAATAAAAATAAGAATTATTATATCACATGACTAATAACATTTTATTGAAACCCAAAAAATACTTTTTTCAAATTTTTATCCCCATCCAACTCCTGGAAAAATGATATAAATTAGAATACATTTGATCTCTCTTTAGTCAGTGTACTCATCTGTACCCAAAATTGGTGCACCCGCTCTTTACTGTACCCAACCTTTACTGTAGCTTATCGGAGCGAGTGAATACTGTGAATAACTAATTGGCCCTATCAATGGAGACCTCTAATATTAATGCACCTTTTAGCCAGTAATATTCTAGAGAGAATTCAGATTAGTCGAATAAGCTCAAAAAACAATTGAGAATGGTAAAAAAAATTGTCCCTTTAATTCTGAATCTGTGAATACATTCATGAAGTCTCTTATTCTTTTCAATATTAAATTTAAGAATTTAATAAAAAAATTTAATACTTTTTTATAATTGAATTGAATTTAGCATAATAACTATAGCATCATTTGGATAGAGGACACTTTTCACATTGGAAGCCCTTTTTAAATATTTTTGTAAATTTATTTTTTTCACTTTGCTCAATTTTGTATTATTTTTTTTTAATTTTATTCAATTCCTGTTGAATTCCATTTGAAGCGCTCTGCTGTCTGTTCCATATTAAAATTTGATATTCTAAACCTTTTGGTCTATGGAAAATCTATGCATTTCATATCATTTTTTATGCCCTGGCACCACTCAAATATTTATTTTTTGGTATATATTTGATTAAAATTTTTGTGACCTGTTTTGGCTTCCGTTATATTTTCTTTTTTTTATGTGTCGCGGCTTACAAAATATGCTAGTTAAATTACATTTTGGGCGTACCCGAATCCCTACCAGATTCGGAAACAAAGGCAAAATATTCCACGGACAATGGGTCATAGTTTTTTTACAATGACTTTTTGCTGGCATTCCTATTGCAACCGGAATCCATTTATGGGGGGGTTCAAGCCTGACAGTTTTTTGTTTCTAGTTTTCCTCTTTATTTTTTTTTTTGTTTCTTTTTAATTTTCCGCTAGTGGCCGTTAAGCTTGTCATTAACCCAGTTTGAACAACAGCAACAGCAGCCAAAGTGCAAGAGAATAATAAAGTTTACTTTATGCATACATATATGTACATATGTGTAACAAATATTTAAAAGAAAAGAACGAAATTGCTCAATAAAAAAGTTAAATCTAAAAAAAAGTATTTTTAAGTTAGTTAATGTAGCCATTGTATCGTATCTCGCATATGAACAACTTTCCTTATTAATTTTTGGATATTCACAATATATTTACAATCTGTACTAGTAGTTGTAATTGTTTTAAAAAATTCACATTTTTCTGATATCCATATAAACGTTTCGACAAAATAATTTATATGAAAAGTTTGTAATATTTTAGCGCCAAATGGCGCCAAGAAGGGAAGGGCATACGACAGACCTTGAAATTCCTTCCACAAAACCAGGATGTATCCAAAAAAAATAAGTTTTAAATATTTTGAATTCTTAAAGTCTGCCTAAAGAATGCCTCTCCGGAAAAATTAATTTCATTTGACTTGTAAGAGTGACGAAACATTCCTTATTTTTCGATTTCAATATTTTCCTTTTATATACATACATACACATACATATGTATACAGTCGTAAAGTATGTGTTCCTACATATATACATACATATGTATGTGTTTTCCAGATATTAGTTGAGCGCATTTTCGTTCGCGACTCCATAAACGTAAGTATAAGATTTCCTTACTTTATTTATTAATTTTAGCATATGTAAGTAACTTTGACTAAATAATTTGAAAATTATTAAAAACCCAACAACAACTATCTCGTAATTTTTTATAGCAGAAATGTTAGAATACCCCAAGTCAACACACAAAATTAACATTATGTATGTATGTATGTATGTATGTAAAACTAGTATATTAAGTGATTATTAGTCACTTGAAGTTTGGTCACACTCGAACCTTATCGATTTCTGTCCGTTGGTGCTTGAAGCTATGTGAATCTGGTGTTAGTTTTGGAGAGTAAAAAATAAAGAAATCAACTTATAAGAAACTAACAGTATAAATTACCCAAGGGTTACAACATGGAGGAACAAGGGCTAAATGCATAATTTTAAATTTTTACATGACCAAATCATTAATTATATTCACTAACAATACTAGATATGTATCTGTGCATAAAAAAGGAACTAAACTGAATAAAAGTAAAAAGGAAAACTAGCCACTTGGACCTTCGGATTACAGTATAAGATAGTTATGAAAACCTCTTCAACAATAGATAACGAAACTAGTTCAAGAATCCAATTAACGATTAGCAAAGTAAATCTTCTATTTTTTCGATCAAGATGCTGCCAAATTCAATTTTAATCCTTTTTCCTTGTTTTATATTTGTTTACTTATAAATAAGTATAAAATTATAACAAAGTAAATTTTTTATTGGAATTGGCAATCTTGTATTTGTAATTACATTATCGATAATTACATGCGTATGTAGGATATGGTATGTCCTGGTGGTTTAGAGTCTGGTCCTTTTCCTACTGGAGTGGGTAGGTCTAAAGGAAAAATGGTGGCCATTCAGGAAAGTAAGTTGTGAAAGAAGTTAATCAGATATAACTATCCAGAGAATTAAGTTCAGTAAAAGGTAAAGAAGAGAGTCGCTAATTAAATATTAACCTAATATCTAACTCATATCATAGTTAAATCCCGAATATTGTCATATATATATACATATATATGTATGTATATATTCCCAAAAACACATACATATATTCCCATAATTCAATAGTATTGTAAAAACTTAATAAACATTGACTTTTCTACTTAAATTATCACAATTAATGAAATATGATATATTCCCTGTGTTGAAATAAATATGTATATATGAGTATTATTCGAATTATATAGTCGTGCCTAGATTATTGTTACCGCCCAAAATGTATGTATTGATCCAATGTTGGATGATTGAGCTTGGCTCTCCCTAGTACAACTATTAAGCGTATGGACTTATAATATCAAAGGTCATTAGCTTCACTTCAATAATGTAAGTTTAATATGTTTAGATATAACTAATTTTCTGTATGTTAGTGATTCTTTCACGGGTTATCTATGTATAAAATAAAATAATATAAAATAAAGTAAACAAAACAAATTTAAATTTGCCCAATATACGTTCACAAGCTTAGTTACTTTCATTTATTGACTTTTGATGTACAACTTATGTATTTACCATCAAGTCAAAATGTTTTAGTTAGTAAATGAGAATTACTTAAAACATAATCAAAATTCACTTCGCTAAACATATTCTTAACATGATATAAATAACTAATTTCCTTAAACTTAAATTCACACTCTTAAGTTTTATTTAGTAATTTTAAAGTGTTTATTGTTAGACGAATATTCATTGAATAGATAATTATTTGACCTTAACTGGTCACTACTATTGATTGACAAAGTTTATTAAGACATCAATTTAATATGATTTCAATTATACATATATATTTTTTTTGTCGATGGTCCTCTCTTCAATGATAATCATTCTCTCAATATGTCACGGGCTTGCGCCTTCATAAGAGTTGCCGGTGTGCATCAAAGTGATTAATTTCAACAGTTTTTGCATATTACAAGCATTTCGACTTTGAACTTGACGGCGTCGACGGATCTGCCAGAAACGCAGACACATTACCAACACCAGCAATACCAACAACAACACCAACAACACTAGCAATATACAGCAGCAGCACGCAACATGTTGCCAATGTTGGCTGGCTGATACTGGCTGGCTGGCTGGCTGACTGTCTGACTCTTTGGCTGGCTGGCTGAAGGAGGCCTTGACTCTGTCACTCATCACAGCATTGAGAGACGAGAGCTAAGAGACTGAGAGATTGGGTTGGCAGGGCCTTTCGATGCACATGTTGCTGATGTTGTTGCTGTTGTTGTTGCCGATGCTGCTTAAAAGTAAAATTGTGTCGATTTCAATAATGCAACAGACCCATCACACACTCGCACACACACACACACACACACACATATCGAATACAAGGAACCATGTGCGTGCCCGCGTTGGCATTTGGTGTAAGCATTCCATCAAAGCGCCTGCACCGCAAACGCCAAGAAAAACCCGACAAGAGACAAAGGACAAAAAGGAGGAGAAAAAAAATATAAAAAAATAATAATGGAACAGCAACCCCGAGACATTGTCAAACATTTCATTAATTAAACATGCGAATGTAGCACATTTTAATTTTGCACAACAACTCTATGTAATATAGAGTATAAGTATGTATATATATATATGTATGTATGTGTGTGTATGTATTTATATGATCTGCATATTTTATAAAGTGTGCCTCCGACAGACTTCCCTTGCCACAATGATTGCCCCTTAGGGGACCTGCGTGTCAAAAGACATAATTTACTACATGACCAGTTCGTCAGTTGGATGATATCTGTCCCTTGCACCTTAAAATGATTGAAGCTCGCCCCACAAATTATGCCTTCAACCAAAATCTACATACTATATATGTATATATATAAGTATATATAAAGAACCTAAGTGCTACATGAACTTCAATGCAAAAATAATTCACACAATCGAATAACAAAAAAAACTAGAAAGATGGACTAACTTCGGCCGTGCCGAAGTTCGTATACCCTTGCAGATTTTCTCTATATAATTCACCAGAAGCATTATTGTAAATTAAACATACCAAATTTACAAATTCAAAATTTTGAGCTTGAGGAAAAAAATTTTTCATACAAAATTTTTTTTTGTACCGATTGTTCCTATAGCAGCTATATGATATAGCCAACCGATTCAGATCAAACTTGGTTGAAGTATCAAGAAGCATATTAAACTCATAAATATCAATTTTCGTGGCATTCGGTTAAAAAACAACGGAGTTATTGAGGATAAAGCTTATTCCTGACCGATCGTTCCTATGGGAGCTATATGATATAGTCGTCCGATCGGGATGATTCCGAGATATACAATGCCTGCAGCAAAAAGGAGCCTATGCTGAAAATTTCAGCTCTGTAGCTCTTATGGTCTCGGAGGAGAAGCTGTTGATCCAGACAGACGGACAGACGGACATGGTCATATCGACTCGGCTATTCATGCTGAACAAGAATATATATACTTTATATAGTCGGAGATGCTTCCTTCTGTGCGTTGCAAACTTCTGACCAAAATTAATATACCCTCTGCTAGGGTATAAAAAAACAGAAGAAAAACGAAACCAAATGCAGGGCTGCAGAATAGTTAGTGAAGGATTTTGTGACAATTTTTCTCAATTTAGGACAGAAAGTTAACAACTCAATATATAACTAATGTTAGAGTAAGTCTTATACTTACATATATTTCAGTTATTAGGATGCGTTCTGTAGGAAAAGTTAATATGTTCTAAATACTTTCAATATCTATTTAATAGGGACAAGAAAAAGAATCCTTAATTTCATAATTATATCTGTTAAAATTATTATTAAATTCGAAGGACAATTCTAACTGAAACTGATCGTTTTACTTCAGTTATTTTGATTAGTTCGCATTTAGTTTTTGCAGAAAAAATGAAAATATTGAATAATCAGGAGAAATATGTATAAAATGCAAATTTTGTATTATATTATATAATTTGTGCCTTATTTCTATTAGAATCCACTGAAAGCATTTAAGTTTGAATTCAGTTTAATAAAAGATCTAAATTCTTATGATATTTAATAATTGTAATTAATCCCAATACTTGTAAACTAGTGCAATCTTGTTCAAATACCTTCTTAAAAAATAGTTGTAGTCCTTCAAATGTAAATGTTTTTCAATTGATGGATGCCATAATACATTATTGTACATATACATATGTATTTGTATTGTAAGGGTTACAAACTTAGTTATGTTAAATCTGTTTTTCGATTTTGAGTAATTCGAAAAATCAAAAATCAAATCTACTATCTAAATCTATGATAAACAAAATATGCAGTCATAAATTTAGCATTCCGCACAGTATAGTATATAAATAAATGGAGCAAGTCTAAGATATTATCAAAGGTAATATCATAAAGCAGTAAATAATGTTTTAAATATATTTAAAAATGTCTTTTTTAAATCTAATTTCCTTGACTATAATATATATTTGAAAATATTTCAAAATAAACGCACAAAGATAAAAATCCTTTATAAATGGTTTACTTGCAGTAAATGTTAAAAACTAGACAAAGAATCCGTATAATAATTATTATTAAGCTTGGACTTATATAAAAAAACGTATTGCTAAATAAAATAGTTGTTTTCCATATAATACTATAATAATATTCTTAGTCCCATCTTTTCTCATACTGTACAACAGGTAATTCTTTAAGTGAATATAATTTATTAAGTGTTATATAAAAATAAAACTGCTGTAATTGGAATCTTAATAACAATGAAGATAAAAAATCATTTAATTTAAAATCATTTATACAATTTTTTAACAAAATGAATAGTTTCAAAATGCAGCATCCATCTCTAACATTAGAAAAAGGTCTTATCTCCTATCTAAAGTCCTATATTAAAAGATGATACTAGATAAGTATCCTATCTTTAGGATTATTATTGTGGATATAATATAATACCTATATAAATAAAAGCATTTACTTTGAATAGTATTAACATCCGATTCTTATTAAATTGATTGATCTATAATTCGATCGCATTTCCGATTTTTATTCCGATAATTTCGATACTATGACCCTGGTCTTTCCTTTTCCGCTTAACCAAGCCAAATGAGATGCATTTCTTTATTCTTTTTTCCTTTTTTGAACTCCATTAAGCTATACGTTCTCATGTTATCCCTTTCCGCTTTACCGTTCCACCGCATACATGCGTTGCATTCTCTTCTTTTTCGTCTTTTTCGTCTCTTTCTTCTTTGGTTTCATTACCTTTAAATGAATTAAATAAATATTATACAAGTGGTGCTGCATAATGAGCGCTGGAAGCGCTTTTTCAGTTACTTTTGCCTCAATGGCCAGACGGCCACAACTTTGTGGGTCTTCGGGATGAGATCGGGGGGGAGGATAAAGGACAGGAATACAACGATGACGAACGGTGGTAAGGTGGTGGTGTGGTGGTGGCGGTGGTGACGTTGTGGTGACGGGATACTGGGGCAACGGTGCATGTGCTACGGTTGACTGAATATGTGTGTCTGTAAAGCGTGTGTGTGTTTATGTGTGCGAGTGTGTGTGTGCTGGGATGAAATTAATGTGTTGTAAAAATTAATTAATTTTGCAAATTATATATTTTATGCATTATACACTCGTTTCTTTTCAATGTAAAGCTTGTGTGTAACGTTTATGCGGTTTGCCTGGTCGGTCGAGAGGAGCTTGGCTCCGGGACACTTTAAATCAACAAAGTCTCTTTGCATCAAATGGAACAGCAACATGGAACAGCTGGTTTAATTTCTGCATTTGATGACTTTGTTGGATCAAATACAAATACAAAGTAGATAAATACATATACATGTGTATATATATATATATATATATATATGTGTGTGTGTGTGCAGTCAAAGCCAAAAAATCATTTCGGACTTAGCTTCCAAGTGCACTTAATCAAATGTCATGTCCGAGCGATGATTGAATGAAAGAGATAGAAAGAGACTTCCTAGTTGCTTAATGTTGTTGTTGCTTTTGTTGGTGTTTTATTTGATTTTGGCTTAAGTGTCAGTCAATTTGTGTGATTCATTTTTGAAACGATTTGTTGTTGTTCTTGCTGTTGTGTATGTATGTGTGTGTGTCCTCAGTCAAATTGTCAATTTGAATGCTTAAAATGAAATTTAATTACAATTTAAAATGCGCAAATGCATTAAATTGAACTCAAGGTTAAAGCAATTATTAATTGCTTAAAACATTAAATTATAATATTAACACGATTACTTGGTGAAAATTGATTGAATGATAAATTAACAGCTAAGACATGCAAGAGCCAGGTTAGTGTATTAACAGTTATCAAATACCTGAATAATAAAATGATTTCTACCATAAAGATATTTATTTTTAATCATTTCTTAGATTTGTAAACGGATTTTTCATTACATTATTTAATTTTAGAGGATGCAAGTTAAATTTCCACATTTGATCATCATTTGTAAACAATTTTTATTATTGCTATATTATTAATATGATTACTGATATTTTTGAAATAAAATAAATATTTCTTATTTGTAAGCTTTAGCATTAAAAATGTTGTTTAATTTATTTGCTGTATATTTTTGAATTAATAGTTGCTTTTTTAAACGTTTTATGACCAATTTTTAGATAGCAGGATATAGTCGTTCCCATTAAGTGTGTTTCAAATTAATTTCTTAAATTAGAACAAATTTTAAAACAATAATTCGTAAATAATAAACTTGACTATTGCATCCTTTGAAATTATTATTCATTTTATTTATTAAAAATCCTGATTAGAAGCATAAGATGCCGCATCAATTTGTGATTAATAAGTTTTTTGCATAGTATTAATTTATAATTGTTCACATTAACATTAGCTAAGTTAATAAAAAATATTTAAATATCCTAAATTAGAACAAGAATTTTAAATCGCTTTAACAATATGTATACAAAATTAACATGAATATTGTAAATATCCTAGATCTTGAAAAATAACTCTTTGGCATAAATCATAAATATTTTAAAGATCTAAGTAGAAAAACGCATTTGGCATGAACTTTTAATGCATAATATTAAGTTCACAATTGTAAAACATATTAAATTTCAAGTCAAAATAAAAATTAAATTTGACTTTGAATATAATTAAGTATCAAATATAAATAGAAAAAGATTAATACATATATTATTTATACGATTATGCAGGTTTCAACGATTACATTATATGTACATATGTATGACTGGTAACCAAAACATTTATCATTACAGAACTGTTAACGTGAATCTGTTAAGTAAAGTCTGTTATTAAACCCTTTCCTTCCAACCCTCGCATTTAAGGATATTTGCAATCATTTGCGTTGAACAATTTAAAAAGGAAAAAATTATATAAACATTTATATATTTTTTTTTTTTGTTGTTCTGGTAAAAAAGTCCAATTCATTTAAATGACGCTTTGTCCACAGGCATTCATAAGTATAAACTCATTAAGCTTAACATAATCTTGTTATACAAATGTCGTTTCGATTGTCTCTCATTCTCGCAGTTTTTTTTATTATGGTTGTCCATATGGCAAAATAAATGTAATTAAAATTGTTTATAGTCAATATAAAAAAGAAATATAAATAAATAATTATTATAATGTTATTCCCACTCTTGAATGTGAATTGATCCCTTTAACCATGCTCAGTGGCTTAGGTTTTGGTTGCGAGGTTTATAAAACATTTAAAATTTATCAACTTTGCCTCATGTCAAATGAGAAATGCCTCCACATCAGAAATCGCAAATGCCACTCACTTCCCAAATGATTTAGTTCCACAATGCCCAAACGATTTGGATTTAATTGCCTGGGCTACTACCCCTGGCAAGGAATTTCAAATCTTTTACAGACACACTCTGAACACAACTTACTCACGATCTTAAACCCGAAATTCATATGAATTCAAAATGTTTTACTTTTCTTATTTATTTTTTTTTTTTTTGTATTTGACTTTGCACAGAAGTTCTCTGAGTCTCTCAGACTGTTCTAAATAAATTATAAATTTTTGGCTGCGAATTTCGCCGAATAACTCAACACAAATCAACTGCTTAAGTTTTCGGCTTTTGTGTGGCTTTCACACACATCAAATGATTTCGTTTCAATTTCGGCATCATCAAAGTCCAAAAAAGAAACTGAAAAAAAAACAAAAAAACAACAACAAAGTTTCAGAATAAAAGAAAGATAACCGAAATGCGCTGCTCTTTTCTGTTATATATTCGGTTGGTTGATTTTGCTCTGACTGCTGCTGGATTTTTTTTTTCTTTTTCATTTTTGCGGTGGCGGAGTGATTAAAGGTGTGGCCATATATCAAAAGTGCAGCACACACACACAGTCACAAAGAACTGACAGCGACACCGAAATCTCAGTTAAGATAATACACAAACACAATCATACATACATACATACATATGTATATGTAGATATATCGTAAATGTATATATGTATGTATGTTAGTACATGTATAATTTGTTTAATATCCCATGAAAAGGTATTATTCTTTAGTCATAATAAGTTTTTGGCAGTACATATTTCTGGCTAAAGAATTTTCTTATCAATACTGAAACATATAGAAGACATACATACATATGTACATATTAAACATGAGTTTTGGATTGAATTTAAGTTTATTAAACTTAAGCTTTATTCAATTGGTTTATATTATGTCAATTATTAAGGGGAAATTATGGTAACCTATAAAAGAGAGCTTAAGTCCTATACCATTGATTTCTGATCAAAAATTCTGTTAGTATACTTAACTAACTCTTGAACAAGAATGCATATTGAATAAAGATTAATAATGATTAAGAATATGTACATATATGTAGGTTTAGTATTAGTTAAGAATTTAACTTCTCTTGAACTTGTATGTGATTTCTATTTTGATTCTGATTATCTCGTTTCCCAAATAAGTTTTCAAAAAAAATTTGTTTTTGCTATGTACGTAAGTTATGGTTACTAAATTAAGATTATTTATGGTAAATTTTCACATTTGAATTGGAACAGCGGAAAACTATGAGGTAATTGCAAGTTTGATCCACTTAGCAGCAAATCAATTAAATTAACGAACAAAAAATTGATAAAATTATTACTAGGTATGTATATCTATTTGTATACCCTTATATAGAGGGTATAATAAAACTGATCAGATGTTTGTAAAGCATAGAAATAAAGGTCTTAGACCCCATAAATTATATATATTTCTGATCAGCATCAATAGCCGAGTCGATACGCCCATATCCGTCTATCCGTCCTTCTGTTTCTTCGTGTCTTTTCGAACTTAAACTTTCGGCTACGTAAACAAGTCATTTGATTCTGTTCATTGATCATTTATCTAAATCATGACAAGGTAATAAAGGTAAAGGTATATGAAGTAAAATAAAGTTTAGATGAGAGGTATCTCTGTCAAACTTTTTGTTTTTTGAGATATCTCAACCAGATTGTAATTCTACTTTTATACTATGTTTTATAAATGTTGTTTTTTTTTTGCTTTAAATTTTTATTTATTTTATATTTACAATGTTCAAAAAATCTTGACGCCGATATGTCGGAGAAAGTAAATTATTCAACTGTAAGGGTATACAAACGGCCGAAGTTATTTTCTTTGATGATACCTGGTACCAACAACTAAACACTAACCTATCAAACACTTCCCACTACCTTAAAAACTCAAATCAAGATAACATTATACGCAAGGACCAGATTAAAATACTAAGACTCAGATTAGGACACACAAGGCTAACACACCAACAATACATCACCCCCGACAATATAATACCATGCCCAAACTGACATACAACAACTGACCTCAACATTAAACATATACTTACTAACAAATTGCCCCGCAACATCACACGTTAAAACTCTAATCATTAAAAATAAATACCCCATCTGGATTCTTTCGAATCCATCTAAAGAAAACATCCTCAAAATAATAAAATTCCTTAAACTCACAAACACATATCGATTCATATATGTAAATATAAAATATAAATATAAACCCAAAAAAAGTAAATATGTAAATAGCAGTAACATACACTACGAGCCGAAGGGCTTAGCAGCCAGTGCTCTAATCATAAGTTAGGTTTAATTTTACTTAAGTCTATCTGTATTTTAAATAAAATAAATAAAATATTTTCTTTGATATTTTCTTTTCTTTTAATACTACTAACATTACATCTTGCTTATTAATGCAAAACTAAAAACTATTAATAAACTAAGGGGCACGGTGTTAAAGATAAATTAGTGAAATTAACTTTTGCATAAAATAATATGATAACCATTTGGGAATATCACAGAATTTTAATTCAAAGTATTTTCAAAACATTTACTTCTGTATTCACTCTTCTTTTTTACAGTGAGCAATCGCATTAATATGGCCAACTAAACACTTATTATTAGAAACGAATCGAAACTGTTTTGTTGTCTCCCTCACTTCGTTCACTTCAGTTCGCTAATTAACCAGAATCAATGCAAATCGCTTTAATCATCCGATTCTGAAGGTTGAAACTTGCGTTTAGCCATTTAAAACAGATGTGAAAAACTTATTAACCCAATATATTATGGTTGGAAGAGGTTTCCATTGAGTTATCTCAATATCTTATGGAACTCATATACATACATACCTAAATATGAAATATAAATATGAATAATAAAGGTATGATAAATATATTAAATAAATATTGTAGTAGATAGTTTTATGTATCTTTTAATTGTAGCAGCTAGTTTTATGTATTTATTTTTTTATTGTTCGGACAATATTCTTTTAATTTTTTATCTCTTCTCGTTGAGATGGTTGCTTTCTAAGTGAATCTTAATTCTCTGTTATACATACATATATCTACATATGTTAATTCGCTAACTTCTGTTAAAGTCTTAATTCAGTTAAGTTCTAGTGTTAGTAAACAAGTAAATGGACATTTTTCAAATGATCGTTACAGTTCAAACCTATCTAACTGCCACAATATGATAAAGGATTTCTAAACCGCCAACAATGTTAAAACTTTTTCTTCTTAAAACTAAAATGTCACTTTTTAAACAATTTTTATTTTATGCAATGAGTCTTAAATAAAGAAGTAATCCAAAGAAAATTTTAACATGACATGTAGCATAAATATGATTAAGTTTGATGGATAGTGTAGACGACATCAATGTCTGCTTCTCTTAGCAATGTGCAAATTTTATTGATCGAATCTCGTATACACATACATACAAAGGAATTAAAATTTTCCGAAAGAAAGTTTGCACTAGTTTTAGTGGCAGCAAACGCCAAGTTCAACTGTCATACATAAATATACATATATACATATATATATATATGTACATATATACACATATACTATATCTACACACACATACACAACCTAAGCATAGTACTGGTAGCTAAGAAAATTTATTAACCGACATTTTGTGTCAATGTCGCGCCAATGTCAAAAACTCTAGCTGTCGCTGTCGGCATCTCAGTGGCAAGGATTGGCATATGCTGGCTGAGGGGAAAGTTGAAAAGGGACAGGGGCATATATACATATATATCGTATGTATATACATATACATACATATGTATATGCTCCACAGTTTTAGTTCTGTTGCAGTTGTGCCTGTAGCTTGCTGCCATAATTATAATTAAATGCCGCAGAGCGTTGACTTTGCTACGTTGCCACCTCCTGGGCACCTGCTTCTTCATCATCATAGGACTCCACAGGCTTCACTTTGCTTTTCTTTTAGTTTTCTAGCCATTCTGTTAGTTGTTGCTTCCTCCGCTTCGCTCCGTTCCAATCCAATCCACTCATGCACACATGCACACACATGCTCCATGCTCAAATTGTCATAAAATGTTGAACGCTAATTGGCGTATATGCCCCCTTACCACACACATGCCACACCCCTTGTGCGCCTTCTACCTACCATCTTTACCATCCTCTCCTCAGGCGGCGTCTGTGCGTGAGGAGGTTGCATGAATGTACCAAGGCGCCGCTCAGTATGTGGCTGGCACATCTTTTGTTCCACACATTGCCACTAAGACTTGCTAGAAATGTTTTTTTACCCACAGAATTCGTCCAACCACTCTGGCCATAATGGCGGCACTTGCTCTGATTTTGGCTATATACTTTAGTAGCATTAGCAGCAGTTTTCCCCATAGTTCTAAGGCAACCTTTGAAGAGTCATTTCTATTTATGTGGCAACAACACTTGAATGTTGCATGAATATGAATATGAATATCGTATATATTTGTCTGATTATTGTGCGTTTGTTTTGTATATCTTTAATACAAAGGCGTAAATACGTAAAGGAGATATCTTTGGACGTTTCTTGAAATTTTAGTTAACAATTTTAAATTATAATTTTAACAAATAATTAAAAATATTTTTAGTTTAAATTCGCCATAATTATTTCTAGTGAATTAAAACACAAAAAAATTAATTGTTATATAGTAATATATATAGCGTCATCAAAACAAAATTCCAGACAAATATTAAGTTAGTCTTTATTCAAATATACTCAGAGATAAGATATTTTTTGAAATTAGGAAATAGTTGCGTAATTGCCATTTACAATTTCTTTATTCTTAATTCCTTTTAAAAAACGATAAAACGATTTTGTACATCTAATCAATGGATGTGGAATATCTCGGAATAAGTACATCTCTATAAATGGCTTTAATTTATTTTGATATCCCATGAGAAGTAAAAGTCGTATGGCAAAAGAGATTGAGTAAGTTAAATTATTAGGTCAAAGAGATAATCTATAGGAGAAAAGATATAAATAATAATAAATATAGAATAATAATAAATATAAGATATATTTGCTGTAAAAAATATATACATGTATATTCAAATGTATTATAGGCTAATATGGCAATCAGCATTGTCTTTGCTTTATTTCAAACATTTTTAAAAGAGAAAAATTTATGAGAAAATATAAATGTCAACCAATTTGAAGTGAAATATTTCTAAATACCTTTCCATTCCTTATGAATTACCATTTGCAGCCCTTAAATATAATATAATTGAACACTTTTCATGTCATATAATTGTAATCTGTCCAGATGGGCAATAAGCAAAATTCTATAACAGTTTTGAATAATATGACAGTGAGGGAGTATAAGTAAGTTTCACATTTTCAGCCGTTCAGGGACGAATCACCAGTCCATCTCGGGTGTAAACTGAAGTGTGTGACATCCAAACGATAATATTTTTCTGAAACTATCAAAAAAGAATTTATAAAGGATAAACTGGTAAAGGTAGCCGAATACACTTATATATAATTACTTTATAAATTTGAAATAAAAGTTATAGTTTTAATCGAAAAGTAATTCAATGACTACATAAACATATCATTTTTGCCTTCAACCTATGTATGTATATTGCCCACTAAATTATTTACCCTACACTATTTTCTTCCTATGACTTTGTTTTCATTCTATTTTATATGTAATAATCCAAAGCGTAGAGATTTGAACATTAATATTCCAAAAGCAATTCCAATCTCAGACTAAAACACAGAAAACAACTGGCCCAAATCCAATCAATTTGACCATGGGACACTTAAAACGAACTTAACTAAATTAATGTAATATATGCACAATGTGCACATTGCATTTATACAAACAATGTAAAATGTAAACTTTAATAACAATATGGATTCATCTAACATACACACACACACACACCACGCACTTAAAACACACATATAAATTTATATATATATATATATATGTATATATTTGAAGATAAAACGTATTGCAATAATCCTTATGAAAATCCAATTTGCGAAGAAAATAACAATTAGTTAGTTTGTGTGCTAATATGAGAACCATATGTGGTAAATGCATTAACTTGGCTATATAATTAATACCCGATAGGCAGGCATATACACACTCACTACTCACACACACTAAGCAAGGGACTCATATGGAATTGTATAGGTACATCTATTATATACAGGGTGTTCCATATTAAGTAATTATATACATAGAATATGTACTAATTAGTTTATTAGCTTGAAAAGAAAACTTTGAAAAGTGATCTTATGTTTATTTTTAATTCAGATTGTTGGGATATTCTGTTGCAGAGAGTGAGAGAGAAAGAGATATATATATCGAAGGGGAGTAGATCATGCATGGCAATAAATAGCAAATACTTTTGAGATACTATGAAACAAAGACTTTATTACATAATATGCTTAGTAGCTAACTACAATCAATAACTACAAAGAGAAAACCTGTTTATATAAGTGAATAGATCTAAGGAAATTATTTAATGATAATGTAATGTTCTCCCGATAATTCAGATTTAAATTGAAGTAAGATTTTGGCAAATATGTAAGCCTTTTAATAAATGGAGAATACAGAGCCGTTCGACTGATTGGTTTAGCCTTTTTGTAGATTTTAAAACGGCCTACTTAAGTAGGTTTGACGATTTTGGTGTCACATGATTGATTGACTGCGTGATTGAAAAGAAATAATTTTTTGGTCTACCAGAATCTAAAGCATTTGCTATCATTTTTGCTAAATGGTTCGAGGGAAATCTTTAATCGGTTTTGAAAAATGTTCAATCAAGGGCTATATCTGCTCTAATATGGTCAAAAACGCTATGAAATAGCAAAGAGGATTGTTTGAAGTTAAAATGTTATAAACATTTTTCGTTGTAATGAAACAAACCGCGGGAAAATGATGAGCGGCACTGTATACATATGTAAGGAAGAGATGGGTTGACTTTATTTGGTCACCCTAATACCAGCTAGGAAAAAAACTGTGTGCCATCGCAGCGATGATAGAGAGGTGGCATCTCAGCGTCAGTTGGTGTGACGATCACAGTGTTTAAAAGAGGAAATCTTCACATTTCATTGTATCAATCTGTAAATTAAGAGTCAATAAAGTTAAGTCCACATCTATCATCTATCATTTATCACTAAGTATTTTCAAAAAAAAAAAAACAAATAAACCTCACTTATAAATTTATTTTATAAAATTTTTAAAGATAACGATTTCAAAATTTAAAAAAATAAGCCTCATCAGAAGGAAATAAAATCCGACATACGAAAAGCATAATACATACTTACCAAAGAATAGTATAATATGAAACTTATGATAAAAATAAAAGTAATAAAAATATGCTTCAATTACATAGATAAGTAAAAAAAACAGAAATTACAAAGTTATGAAATATATTTTTGGTTTTTGAATGTAAGTAACCCTTTAAGAAACCAATTCAAGTAACTTGATTGATCTGGAAACATTTTACACTCTAGAGATTTATTTGTAAGGAATAAATGTTTGTTAATTAACACAAATGATTTAATTGTTGAACAAATGCTGTCACCCTGTATGTAAAAGTTAGCCTGATTGCATGGTTCTGCATTTGTCGCCGTAAATTTTCGACAATTTTGTGAATCATTAAACCAAACATTTTGCCGCTTGTTTAATTATGCATACATACAATATAATACATGTGTACTAACTACTACAGATGTCTAGGCCCCATAATGGCCATGGCCAAAAGTAATTGCAGCCGCAGCATGGGCGCTTTACACGCTCGACAAACATGCGATTAACAACAAATTCAAAAGACATTGCCACAAAATTTATAACACGAAAATGCAATGTTTAATGTATTTTCAGCTCCTGCTGCTGCTGCTGCTGCTGTTGTTGTTGTTGTTATTGTTGCAGCATTCAAAAGACAGCTGCTTGTTTTTCTAAGCCCCCCCCTCTCTCAGGTCTTTCCCTCTACCAACGCCTCTATGCATTATCAATTTTACCAACATCTCCACAAATGGATGATGGAAAATTGAGTGTTAATTAGCTAAAAAGCCACAGGGCGCCTATAAATACAAAACCTTTGATTTACATACATGTCGAATGATGTGAGAGAGAAGGCCAAAGAATTTCATTTAAACTCTGACGTAATCTCAAAAGGAAAGAAAAGTCATCAGTGATGCAAAGTCTTGGGAAAATGTTGAATATATCTTTGAGAAAATTATACATAGGATCTGTTTAGTAAACGGGCATCAGGCATACCTGCATGGAAATTAATAATAGGCTTCAACTTACTAACTTTTTTAGGGTAACTAATCAATACCGGAGGCTCTCAATGGACAGATAATGCAAATAGCCATTATATTTCAAAGAAACTTAAGCAGTGTGACCAGGTTAACATTAAAGGGAAAGGAAATGATAAGAAGACTATTTTGATTGAATTAAATGCATACATACATAGGTTAAGAAGAAGAAGCTTGAAGAACTTAAGTGATATATATTATTAACTAAACCTTAACTAAAAAAATATAAATGTATATGTAATTATACATAACAAGTATTTTAACTTATAGCACTAAGCTAAAGATTACCCGGGCGGTTCCTAGCAAACTCTGGATATTTGCATTTGATGTTGGGAGATTGGATATAACTGATATAACTCTCAATGCCTTAGACCTGCAATACCCCAGATTGGGACTCTGAGTGTATGAAAGATAAAGATATATAACAAAGATTATTTATAAAAATATCTTAAAATATTTGTTAATTTTAGTAAATTTTTAATGGAAATAACTTGAATGGAACATTTGATATTTATTAATAAATATATCGGCTAACTTCTGGTTGACTCTGATTGCTATCAATCGGTTGACTTTTCATAGCTTAGTTAGATTTTTAACTCGTATTGCTGTCTATATCTGATTTTATTTCAAATTAAAATTATAGAAACTTATTTTTGATTTAATAACTTGCAGTTGCCTGAAGGTTAATTAAACTTTGCTTTCACTTCTTCAGTCCATTTAATACATATAAATGGATTACTTGCTTTCGATTATCACAAATAAAAGATTTGCGATTTACACAAATATAATGAAAATATTGCTAATTTTCAGTTTATCAACATTTAAATAATAATTCTTAAGTAAGAAATAAGTAAAGCGAGAGTAAAATATTAATGATTGATTCAATTTAATTTCAAGATAATGCAAATGATTGAAGAATACTAACTTTCAGTTAAGTCATGATTTTAACTAGTTCATCTTACTTTATACTAATGAAATTATATATTTTCATTCAATATATCAAATTTTATCTATTAGCTATTATCACCTGACTGTAGATTAACGTTAATTTAAATATACATATTTAGAAATGTAACTGGGACATAAGATCTTAATTCTAATATTTTTATATAAACAATAATTGAATGTATATACATACATATATAAAATTTAACTACTTATATAGCAATCAACTAGCTATTAAATAAAGGTTACAACATTAAAATTCATTTATTTTTAATTAGCAAAACATGGCTAAAATATTTATAAGAGATGTAATATCAAAGGAATATAATAAAAATAGATTATAATTAACTAAATCAGCTAAAATATTTTTAGCAAATAATAAAAATAATTAAAATTAACTAAATTGCAAATAACTCTTTCCTAAAGGCCAACAATAATATTTTTTGTAATTATTCCAATGTCTAAAGCTAATATATCTAATTTTATCTAATTCGAGACCTTTTTATTTACTCTCTAACAGAATTATGTGAATAATGACAAAAGATCTTTTAACAACAAAAATCGATTGGTATCAAATTTTAATGTAGCAGCAGCATCCACTTTTCATTGCTTGGAATTTCAAGAAAATCAGCTGAAACTATAAAGAGCACTATGCCAAATGGTTTAACAGACACACACACACACACACACTCACACTCACTTGAATCCTTCAACAACAATCAATTAATCAATCTAATGATCTTTTCGCTCTATGATCTTGAGTTTGTTGTGGGGCGTTTTGATTATATTCCTTTGTTGTACTCCTCTATATATATGTATGTATGTATATATGTATATATATATCTGTTTTGTCTTTTCGTTTATGCCGCACCATAATCAATATCAAATTTGTGTTGTAATTGTTAGACGAGATAGATGAATTTAGCCCTTTTGATCCTGCGGTGTCATGATGAAAGGATCGCAGCTGTCTAATGATTTGGCACCTTTTTTCTCTCTCTCTCTCTCTCTCCGATCTCCGATTACAGACGCGTCAGAAATCACACTCTCAGGAATGATTAGATTTTCAAATTCTCACTGTTCGATAGAACATTAATCATTAACACACACACGCACACACACACACACAAGCATTGTTATTCTTCTTAACTATGTATTTTTTTTTTGTTTTTGAAGTGAAAACTTCTTTAGAATCGTTGGGAGTGATTTGAGACTCGATGAAACGAAAAAGCGACACTAAAAAGAGACATACATACATATAGATCTTATAGCCTGCGAGAGAATGAGATAGAACAGAGTTATATAGCGTTCCTTATTTGTGTTTGCTCAATTCTTTTCGGTAGCCGAAGTGTTTCGGCGACGATATTGGATAGTTCGGGCACCGTCGGCTGGTCTTTGCTTGTCGACGCCGGCAGAATTTAATTTAAACGCATGCGTACACACATATGTACATATATGTATGTATGTACATTTTCGGCCGGCAAGTGTGCATGCATATACATATGTATACATAAGTACGCTTTTGTATACATATATATATATATTTCATGGCCGAAGAGGAACAGTATCTACAATTGAGTTGCAAGCTGAATTTCAAAGGCTACATCTCAATCGACTTGAAACAATTGGAACGTTATTAAGTGATTTTATAACAGCTAGGGAAGGGTTGTCATTATTTACATTTAATTGCCAAAGTTTGCGCGCTCATGTACACGATCTGCAGTTAGACAAAGTAGCAACATCGTCAAATTTTCTAATTCTTTCCGAGACTTGGTTGGATAATGAAACCATTTTTGACATTCCCAATTTTGATATTGTAGTTCAATTTAAAAGACCACAAACGAGAGCAGGCGGTGTTGCAATATAACACAATCAAAATGACGGTGCTCGTATTGTAACTCCACAGATAGATATGAATGCAAAGCAACTAGAATCACTGTCTGTTCAGCTCTCTAAAGTGGGAGAAATATGTGCATGCAAAACCAGATTGAGCAATGGAAAAACAGTTTTAATTGTGGCAATTTATATTTCACCGAATCAATCAATAAATAGCATCACGGAATTCATTCATGAAAATTTAATAAAGTATACACCAGAAGTATCGCGGATACTTAGAAAAGATTACGATAAAGTTCCAATGATTTTATGTGGCGATTTTAACGTAAATTTTGCATTGGACACAGCGGTTCCTTTAATTGACTTTCTCAATACAACATTCAGTTTAAAAATGTGTAACAATCGCACTGAATCAACAACACGATCAAAAACAACAATTGACGCGGTATTTCAAAGATACATATGTTGACAACATCGAAACCAAAGCATTTGTATCATATTTTAGCTATCATAAGCCACTCGTATCATTTGTTGAAATTGAAAACATTGAGGATGAATAATAATAAAATGAAGAAAATAAAATATGACCTTTATAGCAATATTATAATGAACCTATAATTATCCCGCTCCTAATGCTGCTTTCGTCTCATTCTCTCTGTTTGTTTTACGGAAGGTTTCACTTCTATCGTGTCTAACCGTTAGACGCACTTTTTTTTTATGCGAAATAGTTTATGTTTAACATGCCATAAATATTCATTAGCAATACGGAGTAAAACATTTTTCTCTTAGTACATGGACAGGACAGGAATTGTCTTTATTTTATAACCCCAACGTGAAGGCAAGGTAGCAACATCCCCACCCACAGGTACCCACACAATTTCCCTTTAGATTACAATTGCTGACCAAAGTTGCATCACATCTTCAAAAGTTAATGACTACAAGGAGCAGGGATATCAAAGGTATGGCATCATTACCTTTGGTCTTGGTCTCTATCTCCCAAATCCACAGTGTTCCCTAGTTGTACATACATCTCTTCATTTGAGTGTGTGTGTCTGTGTGTGTTGCGTATGTGTGTGTTGCGTATGTTTGTGTTACGTATGTGTGTGTGTGTACAGTAGCGATGCCTGTAAAATCGCCAATAATGACAAAACATAAAACAAGTTAATACTTTGTTGCCCAAAACCAAAAAAAAAAAAAAAAAAAAATACAGAAAAGAAAGAAGAAGAAAAAACAGCTTCCGATTCTTATGCAAATATTTCTTGTTATATAACTGGTTTCATTTCATGGCTTATAATTAAGGCCGTATGTCTCTAACTGAACAAAAGGGCAATGTCTTCTTATACGTTTAAGTATATTTTACTGATTTTGGGCATATATCATCGTCGCAACGATATAGAAAACACAATGTATATACATAAGTATATATACATATATGCACAGCAGCCAAAAGCATTTGCATGACAATAGTCCGATGATCCCATGATCCATTGCTGACCAAAGTTGAGAACAAGCAACTAAATGGCTTCATTTGCCAGTGAGTTATGTATATACAGCCCCCCCCCAGTCCCCCCACCACCTATAGCTGCTGTTTTTTGTAATATTTATCTTCTTTTTTTTTAAGCAGCTGGGCATTTAAGAAATATTGATGGGCCATTTATGACATACAAAAAAATTGTTATTTAATTGGTTGTCACCTTGCGCGTTAAGCAAATGAAAAATTGGCCAAAAAGTTTAAAAAAAAACGCACGCTGTGAATTTTGAATTTTTTTTTTTAAAAAGTACAATTCAAATTTTTTCATCATTTAAAAAGTTTTGGCCTTGGATATGAACTTGATTATGAAATAAAGGGTCGGCTTAATTTGGACGATGACGAATTTTATGTAGACAATGAAATTAGTTTTTTTAAATTATTTCTTTAAATGATTTTGTGATTTATTTATTTAAAAAAGAAAGACTTTTATTTTGGCAAAAAAAAAACACATTTCGATATTTAGATCGTTAACTTAAATACTTCAATTAATTAACTTGAATTATTTAAATAACGAATTAAGCAACAGAACAAATTTTTTTGATATTTATATGAGGTGAACGAAATAAGTAACTGGGACAGAACGATTTTGAATTCCGTAATAACTAAACCGATCAATATATTTAAAAAAAAAAAAAACAAATTTACTTTGGTTGATATAAAAAAAAATTAAACACAATATTTTTAAGCGAAATAAATAGCTAAGACAAATTCAATTTGTGTCTTAAAACTAAAAAAATGTAAACTATTTAAATGTGTGTCCCATTTACCTATTTCGCGCACCTTTTATAGAACAGTCAAACGATTCGATTTAATTTTTCATAATTATTCAGCAGTATATAATAAACAATAAGTTTCTAAAAAATAATTATAACTACATATATTTAGCTTCAATATTTCAGTTGCATTTTTTGTTTGAAGTTTATATATATGATAAAATGCAGCTATATGATATAGTCAAGCGATTCTAATAAAACTTGAATGAAATATTTATGTTTGCATCAAACTTAGAAATTTCAAATATCGTAATAATCATTGAAATAACGACCAACTTAATGATATTTATACTTATTTGATATTTTGAACTGGTTTACATTTGAGTTTTTAAAAAATCAAGAATTATTTCTAGAGTATATAGGAAAAATAAATTTTAAAGTTAATTACTATTTTCTAAGCAAATTTATTAAACTCATAAACTAGCATTTCATAATATGAAAAGGTCATTTAAAAATCAGTTAAAAAGAAAGTATAGGGTTTATTTTTTTTTTTTTTTTTTTTTTTAACAACAAAATTTAATAATATTGCGAGTTAAAAAATTTAATATTACCTACAATATCTAGACAGAAACACTTATAAAAATTCTAACTATTAAATTCGATGGAAAAAAATAAAAAACTAATTGTTTTTTCTACTTAGACTATTATTTGGTAGGTAACATATATATATAAACTATAGAAATGATATTTACAGTCTTTTTATGCTATGAAACTTTAGCAAGATTATTGAAAAATATAATAAACTTTTTATAATATTTGTAATATTTGATTTTATACAGAATTTTCAATCATCTACGATAAGTTTTCCTTGAGTAAAATTTTAAAAACAAATTTTCACCGTTATGGCCACGCCTTTGACATGTCTATGATATTAAATTTGGGCTGTAAAATTTTAAAAGAAATATAAACAAATTCAAACAAATATGAACTGAGGTCGTAAGGAATGAAAGTTAATATAAATTTTGCACTAGGATATAAAAAATAAGCAATGTGAGAAGGTGATAATAGAGTGTTCATATTTAATAAACTTATATTTATTGAAAAATACTAACGAATAGTTAACACCTTTAAATTATTTCCCCTTAAGCTAAAATTAATTGTTTTCAAATCGCCTAGAAAATTAACAACATTTTTTTATTAAAAGTTTTCAATATTTGTATGAGTTTTAGCATCTTTCCATGTCGTTAATTGAATATCTGAATAGTTTGAATATTCTACGATTTTTAGCACACATTTTTACAAATATAAATATGTTTGTATATATGTATATATGTTTATTCTCAGAAGCAAATCCTGGCATGGAACAAACCCAAAAACATCGTTGACGAGACAAAAAAAAAGAGGACAAAGAGGGAGGGTGAGGAAGAAGGTGGGGGACAAAATAAACTATGCAACTGTTGTATAAAGATGGTAAAGTCATAAAACTGTTGAATTGCACGTAAATCTCTTGGGTTTTGCACTACCCATACCCAGAGAGTTGGCCATAGGCAGAGACAGAGAGATGCCTCCACAAGCCAGTTAGTCAGCCATCCTGACAGTGCGTCAGTCAGACCGCCAGACCGTCAGTCAGTCAGTCAGTCAGTTAGAGGGGCATGTCCAAGTGTTTCCATTCTGTGTGGAAATTTATTTTTATGCAACGCGTCGAGCTACAGTTCGGGAGTCACATGGAGCTGCCTCTTCCAATGTTTCGCAAGTGGCAACCAAAAACAAAACAAAACAAAACAAAAACAAAAACAAAATAAAATAAAAACTAAAACCAGCTTCACAAAAATACCTTTACATGCTCTCGCTATGCCTCTCCATATATATAGGAGTATAAAGAGCACAAAAATCATATAATCGTCAAAAGTCACAGGAAACATATGCAAATGCTCGACGAACTGATGTTGGATGGCCAGCCAGAGAGTTGGACCGACCTGAACCCCAAATCTTTTGTTGTTTGTTCTCGACAGCCAACAACAATGGAAACAGGAGGAACATCAGAAGCAACAGCAACAGCCGCCACCGCCCCGACCATGTCTCAGCGAAAAAGAAAAAAGGTAGCTAGCAAAAGGTAGCGATTTATGAATCCACTAACTAGATGAAGTTCTTTAACTATATACTATACTTCATATATGTATATATTATATATACTAGCAATAGCTAAAAAGTTCTAGGAAACCATAAAGCAGTATCCCTTATACATTCGATGGAACAAACAATTTCTTTAGAACAAGGTACCGATTTGTGTTAAACATAAAATAATTAAATGACAATTAAGGAACCCCTCTAACGATTAATGGATATAAAAACTGTAGCAATATTTTATATCAATTTTTTTTTATCTGGGAATATTTAAATTTCTTTTACATATGAGATGCTTATATGCTTACTATGTATGTACTTATGTACATATATACATATATGGAAATATACAAAAAAAAAAATTAGTTGTATTTGTAAAATGCTTCGCTTTTTAAGATAAAAGCTTTCCAATTAGTATTGCTTCTATTCTATTATATTTAATTGTATATTCCTATATTATATATATTATATTTATAAATATAAATATATATATTAGTTTATTCTTGGTCCTTGTTATCTAAATAACCTATTTCCAATATTTTATAAATTTTGTTGTTCGGTATATCCTAAGAAAAATTGTTAGCCTCGACATTTACTTAAACATTATGCATATACATATATGTATGTACTCATAGCCAACTTAAAAATTCGGTA
The DNA here is from genome assembly GCA_018150375.1 of Drosophila sturtevanti. Lineage (NCBI taxonomy): Eukaryota > Metazoa > Arthropoda > Insecta > Diptera > Drosophilidae > Drosophila > Drosophila sturtevanti. Next base: position 2,678,534 of record JAECWJ010000690.1, read on the forward strand.
AAATTAAGGTGAAGGGAATATGATTCAGGATCTGTAGACTACTATCTAAAAGGTCGTTTCTAATTCATAGGTGATTGCATTGTTTCTTAAATAGATCTGATAGTTGAATATTAATTGAATAATAATATTTAATATGAATTACTAATTGCATAATTGTTTTTCCAATTTATTTCATTTAAATAGCTTTATTTAAATATATATACAATACATTAAATACTATTGCAAATGTTATTTAATAACTACTAACTAAAACAGCTTTTGTTTGTAAGAAATTTTCTTTGGTATTCAAACTTCAACATCAAATCCCCTTTCTGAGTAACAACAAAAAACAACAACGGTTTCCTATGTCAAAGAATTATTATTATTTATTTATTTATAAAAGAAATAGACTTAATTAAAATTAAACCTAACTAACTGATTACAGCACTGGCTGCTTAGCCCTTCAGCTGGTAATCTATGGTAGTAATAAATAAATATCACATTATTTATTATTAGTTAATAATTATTATTAATTTTTAAAAAATGCCAAAATTTTTTAGAAACTGAATTTGATAAATTGTAATTATATATTATGTTATAATTATGTTATTTGTAAGAGCTGCTCGAAAGTAATTGCTTTTTCCTGTTTAGTTAGTTTACTATCCTTATTTAAATATGACAATGTTATGGTAAAATTAATAAATAAATATAATATAACAACGATAACTGACTTTTGTATAGAATGCTACATATATATTTATACATAATATCTACGGTACTAATTTTGTTTCAAAATTAAAAAAAAATAATAAATATTCAGTTTAAAAATCTTTTATTTATCTTACTAGATGTTATAGTAATCTAATTCCATCATAGTTCATTCAACAGTCCTGACATCATACTATAAAGAGTATTTCCAATTCGTTATTAACACTCAGTTTGATTATTTTATGTGCCTTTTTTTTGCCATTGCTATTGCTGCATTCATTCATACAAATTTTGCGCGCTTGACAACCCTGAACAATGATGTACTTCATGTAAATTTCACTCGCCGGCTGAGTGCCTCCCTTACACTGACTAACTGGCTGCCTGGTTGACTGACTGACTGACTGCCTGCCCTTACCTCTCTCTCCCTCCCCATCTCCCTCCTCAACTGATTCACATCATCTTCTAAAGGTTGTTGATATGAAAAACCTAAAATGTTGCATATGTAAAATGGATCGTATAGCTATATACATACATACATACATACATGCATATGTACATATATAAAAATGTGTGTTTGTGTGTGAGTTTACATAACTTTATTGATGGCAACAATAAATGCTGTCGGCTGAGGGTAGAGCAGCTCAACTCAACTCGGTTGAGCTCCATGTATTGCATATTTGTATAAATTTAAGTTTTAGATACGCGGCTAACGGCGACGGTGACGGTGACGGTGACGGCGACGGCGACGGCGGCAGCAGATGTTGCATAATACAATTGAATTTGTTAAAACAAAAGAGGCAATGTTGCAAAAAAAACAACAAAAAATATATAAGGAACAATAAACCAAATAGCAAAGAATGGGAAAAAAAATACAAAACACAGGAAAAAGAAGAAGATGAATCCATACGCGCCAAACTAGCTGCAAAAAACAAATTGCATTTCAGAATTTTCATTCTTTTTCCGAGCGTCTTTCCACCCGCCTACGTATTCCGTCCGCCCTCTATAACAGACGTCGTTTTAACATCAACAAAAAATAGAATTGCAACCATAACCAGACTTTTCCATATATATGTATATGTATATATATATACAAGAAAAAGTCGAAATGCCGTTTTTGATGAGTTAAAGTCGACGGGGCCTTAACTCCAACATCTTGGAAATTGGCTAGAAAATATTGCGGAGTGGGGGGGTAAAGTGGAAAATTATAGCTAAACATTGACTTAAAGATTGGAAAAACTTCAACAAGAACTTCAATAGGGAAATCAATGTGGACAAATTGAATTTTACACTCTAAGAAATAAGAAAATATTTTAATAAGGGATGAATCAAATAAATCTCGGTTATCATGGCCTTAGTTTCAATAGTATGAAGAAAGGGAGAAATTTAAATGCTGTATCTAGAATAATAGTTTGTATTTAAATTTAATTTAATTTCAATTTCAATTTTATTTGAAATATTCTTCTACATACGGTCCATAATTTTTGAAGATAGACTTGAAAATTATTATTCTTATTATTATTATTATTATGTTAATTTTAGTTATTTGTAAATTACAACAGTAATTTCTAAAAGCCGACAAGTTTAAACAAATAAAGAGGTATATATTTTCATTTAATGAGAAAGAGTAAAGAAAAAGAGAGAAATATAATGGTGAAATAGAATAATTTTATATAAATAATATATTTATAATAATATACGAGGTGTGTTCAAAAAGTAAGGTGACTTTGTATTTTTAAGAAAAAATATTTATTTATTTATCAATATTTATGTTGTCCCCTTCAAAGTAATCCCCCTCAGATACAATACACTTATGCCAACGGTTTTTCCAATCGTCAAAGCACTTCTCATAAGCACTTTTCGGTATACGAGGTGTGTTCAAAAAGTAAGGTGACTTTTCAAATTTGGCGGGCAACGTACTTTCGATTATCGATTTTTTTATTTTGTTATGTTGGTACACTCTTCCCGAACATCTGTACCAAGTTTCAAGTGTATAGCATTTTTTGTTTGGTTGGGAGAGGCGTAAAGGTTATAAGTGTTTTGCGTGCTCGGCGATTTCTTGCTATCGAAAAATATGGATCAAAGGATTTGCATCAAAGAACCGTCGCATGAGCATCGCTCAAGAACTGTTGAATGACGTCAACGACGACCCAGATTTACTCAAAAGGGTCATAACTGGTGACGAATCATGGGTATATGGTTATGATATCGAAACCAAAGTCCAATCGTCCCAATGGAAGAGCCCAGATGAGCCAAGACCGAAAAAAAGCACGCCAAGTTCGATCAAATGTCAAAGTTTTGCTCACTGTTTTCTTCGATTACCACGGCGTGGTGCATCAGGAGTTCTTACCATATGGACGTACGGTCAATAAACAGTATTATCTTGAAGTTATGCGCCGTTTGCGAGAAGCAATACGAAGAAAACGTCCAGAATTGTGGAAAAACAATTCATGGCTTTTGCATCACGATAATGCCCCCTGCTCACTCATCTTTGCTTGTGAGAGATTTTTTGGCCAAAAACAACACCACAATCATGCCTCAGCCACCATATTCACCGGATTTGGCCCCATGTGACTTTTTTCTTGTTCCCAAAACTAAAGAGACCTATGAAAGGACGGAGATTTGCAACGATTGAAGAGATAAAGACTGCATCGCTGGAAGAGCTCAAGGCTATACCGAAAAGTGCTTATGAGAAGTGCTTTGACGATTGGAAAAACCGTTGGCATAAGTGTATTGTATCTGAGGGGGATTACTTTGAAGGGGACAACATAAATATTGATAAATAAATAAATATTTTTTCTTAAAAATACAAAGTCACCTTACTTTTTGAACACACCTCGTACATATTCTTGATCACCATCAAAGGCAGAGTTGATTTCTATGTTTGTCTGTTTCTATATGTCTGAAAGATAGTACTATACGAATAGATAAGCTTTTTAATTGTATAGATAGTTAAATCTAGTCTTTGAACCAAAAGAATCGCTCCTCTATATATAGCTAGCTTCAGAATAATCGTTCAAAATATGTTTCTGGGAAAGCAAATCTTCGTTTTTTAAGTTATCTAAATTATGATTTACACTTTCATTTGTATATGTATTAGTTTCCTTCTTTTAAATTTGGGCGACCCTGTCATATAACTCCAATAGGAGTGACCTTAACCATCTAAGAAGGCACAGTTTTAGGCTTAATGAAATATCAATAACAAATTTGATCACTCATACATAGTTATACATATATATATATATTCCTTGATGTGTTTTCTCTTACAGATCAGTTCTTTGGAAAAAGCAAAAGGGTTTATGACTGAGTAAATATCTTAAGATTAGAAGATCTTAGATTAGAAGATTTTTCATAATATGAATCATAGGAATATCAAAGAAACGAGGAAATTCCCTTGACTGAAAAATAAAAACCAAAAATAGAAAAAAGTATTTAATATAATTTATTAAACTTCTGCGAAATTTTGACTATAAAGAAAGAAAGAAGAAAAGCAATGAAAATTCAATAAAATTACTTGTAGTAAGTATACAGATATAGATGAATTATAGATATAACCAAAGATTTATTGAGGTAGCTTTCAATGTAGGAAAAATTCTCGGACAACTTATTCGGGGATAAAATTAAAATATTCTCTCCGTTAAACTAGAATGTACATATATATGCAGATATTATATATATATTGGTTGACCAACGCCAATATATGTATATATGCATATATATACATATGTTTAGTGTTCCATCCATGGAGGCTGTGATGTGACCATTGTCCCATAGCTTGCCCAGCAACTTACACATGAGCGATCAGCAACGAATATCGTTCGTTGACTGACTAACTGACTGGCTAACCCATCCCCCAATCTCCCTCCTCACCCAGCGGCCATCACTCTGGCAATTTAAAAAACAATTTCGAATTTCGGTTGGGTGTGGGGGGGGGGCTTTTTTTCCCTTTTTTTTTTTTTTAGTTGTTTTTCTTTTGTACTGTGTAGGGCCACGTTTAGAATGTCACTTGATTTTTGATTGATTGTTGTGGGAAAAATTGCAAAAATATTTTTGCATAAATTTGAAGGAAGGAAACAAGAGGGAGAGAGGAGAGAAACTTTTTGCCCGGACTGTGTTAACAATGTTTATGTTTTTATTAAAACATGAATGTTGCCCGTCCAGGCGGAAACATTTCATATGCCGTTTCTGTTTGTGCAGAGAACGAAAAAATTAGTTTTGCTAGCCTTCCACCCTTCCACCTCTCCCTCCCTCTCTCACTCTCTCTCTCTCACCATTTGCCTCCAACCCAACGAATATTAAAATGTGCATTATTTAGTACGGTTGCCGGACTCCTTGTTTGCTTCATTCGAGCCGTGTTCCAAGTCTAGTTGGCAACAACTAGTGTAAAAAACGCATCGTAAAACGTTGACCATGGCTAAAAGAAAGCATAACTCTCAACTCTAGCCGACAGACATTGGTTGAAATAACGAGCCAAGAGAAGCGCGCGAGCATTGCTCGCTGAGCATTAAAAAATCAAATTATAATAAAATTGCAGATTAACTGTTTACTGTTGCACCACCAGCAGCAGCAGCAGCAGCAGAAGAATGGGGGGTGGGTACAGGGTAAAAGGAGTTGCACTCGTTAAGCAACCACTAAGCTGCAGTAGCAACAACAACAACAACCGAATGGCGTCTCGTAATGGCTATGATGGCTATAGAAAGATTGCTCTGCTGGTGGATAATACAACTATCGAATGTTACCAACTGCAACTGCAACAGCAACAACAACAGCAACAGCAACTACTGACAACTGACTCCTAGTTGCTGCTACTGGTGACGCAGCTGTTGCTCATGTTGTTGATGTTGCAGTTGCAGTTGCTGCTGCTGTTGCTGTTGTTGCCGCTGTGCGGCCTGCCAAGATTAAGTCATCATCAACATTTTGTAGTTGTCAACCAGTGCGAGGCGGCGGCTACTTAAACTCCACTTTGTCTGGGGGGAGGGGAAGAGACGGCTTAGGGATGGATCGTTTAAAGTCATTTTTTATACAAAATATGGTAAATAATGTTGAGAGATCAGGAAAGATTTAAGAAATCTTTATTAAGTTGCGGTATATAGCATATAGATAATCACATACATAGTTAGTAAATTGATTATGGTTAAAATGCTTGTTAAAGCGGATTCTCTATTGATTCCATTTTGAACAAAATTCCAAGAACTTACCGACTTTTTTATGGTAAGAATTTAACATCAATCGATTAACTATAGAAATGCCAGATACTTGGTGTTGGAATAAAAGGGAAAACATAAAATATTAGTGACTGCAGCTTTGCTTTAGAAATTGCTAAAATCCGAATAAAAAGTTTTCATAGCTTCAGCTTGAAATTCTTGAAACAATTAGGAAATCGTTTTTTATTTCAAATTTATGTTAACTAATGAAAAAAAATTAAGTTCAATATATGTAAATCCAATTATAGTATTACATATTTTATTGATTGTTTAGCGTACGTGATGCTTAAATATCAGAACAATTCGTCAGGCTTTTCATATTAATCAAATTCCATTTGAAATATATATTTTTCAGATTCATTTCGGAACATATTTAGTTTCATATTTAGCCATTTTTTAACTCTTCAATAACTTTATTTATCTTAATATCGAAAATGTGAATAATTAAAAGAAATTTTAATATTAACAAAGTTAACAAAAAGTCATTTTAATAAGAAAAATCTCTATTAGTCTTATATGTTTTATAGATCCAAATTAAACATAAATAACACATTAAACATAGTATAATAGCATTTTTGTTTCAGATTTGGTTCACCTACATATATAGTAAATGAATGATTTTTCATCCTTATAGCTAAACGAATTTATTAGTTTCTTGTTTTTCAATATGATTTGCCATACAATTCAAATTTTTTAGTTTTATTTTCATTTATATTCTTTTTCTTTGGCACTTACACTGGGACCCATTTTATGTGTATAACCCAATTCAATTCAGAATGAATCTGATATCTCCTCTATATTTAAATTTATGGTTACAAATTGAAACATTGGAATATAAATTTATCTTTCGTACTGATGGTTAAAACTGTTGAGCAATTTATGAAATATTTATTCAAACCTATACCAAAAAGTTTGCAATATTTTCAGTAGTTATATAGATACTTATATATTTAAAAATATTAAATTATACAGTTTCAGACATTTTAATACACCTTTCTATATAAATTTGCCAAAATATTTGATTTAAAAATTTGTTTAAAAAATATTTGTAATTAAAAGAATTATAAGAAAAAATCGAGACAACGTTTTTTTTTGTCAGGTTGGAAAAGAGAGAAACCAAGTCACAAGGATTTCATTCCATCCCTAAAATCATTCGTTGTGTGAGCATTAAGAGCCGCAACTAAATTTATATGACTATGACAATGTAAGGAGCTTACTTAGTATGCATCTGAATGTAGAATGAATGCATTTTAAGTTGACGATTTGTAGGTAGATGAACAAAGTATTCGAAAATGTTAACAAACAGAAATCTTTGAATTTTGTTCGTGTGTTGCTGTGGCTTTGACTGTAGCTGTAGTTTTAGCTGTTGTTGTTGTTGCTGTTGTTGCTGTTGTTGTTATTGTGGCTGCTGTTTTGGGCCAACTTAGTTAAGAGGGCCTTATCTAAGTGCCCAATGCACGACCAAGACAAGAAGACAACGGCAAAAGCAATGGAAATGATGAAGACAATGATGATAATGAGAATGATGATGATGATGATGATGATGATGATGATGCTGATGATGACACATGCAACGAATCTTAAGGGGGCCCCATGATCCAAGTGTTTATTGCATTGACACTCGAGCTTGAGAGCGGCCAGCGCGGTTTGCTTTCAAATCATAAATTTTCAGTTTGTCACTTGTGAGCTGATAACAGGCCAGTGAAAGAAGTCAAGACAAAGACGAATGCAAATGAATGATGCTCCCATTGCCGATGAAAATAATAATAATTGGAAAAAACCAAAAACCGAAAAAAAAACCGAAATATATATGTATATATATATATTTTTTTGTTAATTTTTAATGGTGTCAACGCTTATCGAAAACGAAACGAAATCCAGAAATATTGACGGCAATGCAAATACAGCTAAGTGCCGAACAAAACGTTTTCAAGATGAAGTCATTAAGGCAACGGAAATTGTTATCAGCACTTTGCTTCGATTCGATTTCGGCATATATGTATATATATACATACATATATATTGAAGAAATATTGAAAATATTGTAAGATTTCGTATATATACATACATTTATTTTTCATTCATGCTCATTTTGTTTTTGATTGCTGCAACACTTTCCACATGACTGTTGTAATTACAGTGGCTACCAAAAAAAAAAAAAACGAAAGAAAAGAAAATTTGACATTTTGAACTCGTCGCTTAGGCAACTCAAAGTTATAAAGTCTGACCTCCTTCAATAAAAATTTGTTATCTCTCGTAAAAGTAAACGAACAACTCGAAACATAATTTTATAGTAGTCTAAAAACACACGCACACACACACACACACTGCAACTGGGCATACACATAAAGTTTTGTTTAGACACTTTTGCTACATTTTGTTCTAGTCACACACACAACACAACACACACGTTGTTTAGTATTCCAAAATTTTCCTTGTTGCTCTCTTGTGCCTTTTTTTTTTATTACAATTCATAATTTCTTAATGTCATTAGCATTTGCCATCTCCGGCTCATCATCATCATCATCATCATCTTGTGTAAAAATAGAAGAAGGAAAATAAATGTTTGTAAATTTTTTATCTCATATTGTTTTATTGCTTAAATTGGTCTTCGTTTTTATTATATTTAAGTGTTTCCAACACAACTCGTAAACATATTATCTGCGATTTTAAAAGATTTCTATCTATCGTGTTGTAAAATCTTGTGTAATAATGGACCACACACTATTCAATAAAAAATAAACAGAAATCAGGCAAAATTAAAGTTCTAAAATTTAACGGCGTGTTAAAATCAAAAAAATTAATTCAACAGCAAAGTGAATACTTTAAAAAGTTGAAAAAATCAATGTAAGGAGAATCAGCCACGGAGAAGTTTATCTATTTGCCAATTATAAAATCTGAAGTCTGTTTCATCATCATCCGGTTATATATATCAGTTCAGCTATTCAAATTGATCAAGTATATTAGTTTTATAATGATTTGCGAAATTCTCTGTAAATAATATATGTAAAATAAGAAAAGGCCCTTTTTGACCTTGCGTAATCGTATCACAGGACAGATCATTATTTTAAATCTGGAAATTACAAATACAGAAAAAGATAATCAAATTATAGTACTTAGGCAGAGATTAATTAAAGTGAATGATTGGAAAGATCAAGTCAGAGATTAGAAACAACAAATTGAATATTTTAGTAAAACAAATAAAGGTTAACAAAAACAAATTGAGAGACTTAGGTAAAACATGAAGCAAATAATAAACTTCGAGATTCAGTTAAACATGAAAATCAAATACCGAAAATTGATGAAAATTTATCACCGATATAATAAACAATAAGATATAGAAATTTGTTAATTAAAAAATCTAATTGATAGAGAAATTATTAATAAAATTAATAAATTAATATAATAATGACAGCCAATGGAAAAGAATCTAATCGATTACAAAGAAAGAATTCCGAGATCAAATTGCTAAAGATCTTTCATTTCGGGTATGAATTCAATTATAATTCCTGGACTAGATCCATTTACTGCGCTCTGCAATAGAGAGCTGGGAGCTAATGATGAATGGATGGCTGGTTATATGCAAATGATTTGACGGATTTCAAAGAAATTCTACTGATTTTTGAATGACTTTTCATTTAGTAGAGCTTAGAACCAAATGTTGCCAAAGAATTTTCTTTTTTTTAAGTTTAGGTTTATTGTTATTCTGATTAGAATAAGGAATAAATATAAGAAAAACCTGTACAAACAATCTTATATGATAAAAACTCATTTAAAAAGTGTTATATTAAGCAACCAGATATTCAGAAAAAAATAGAGAACAAGTTATTACTCGATTCTCCGCCATATGGTTTCATAATAATGTTAGTGACTGATACTACTTTTTGCCAAATAAATTGCCACAAATCTGCAACTATGTAAACATATAAGCAACTTTTGTGTCTGGTGTAAAATCAAACGAAACTAATTACAATAAAAAATGAGGAAAACAAGACAGGAGTTTTTTTTTGTTGTTGTTTTTTCTTCTTGTTTTCATATCAGACTATTGCTTACAAAACTATTTTGCCACAAAACTCATGTAATTCCAATCTTGAGGACAACCAAAAGAACTACTCAACAGCACTTGTTACCCACAATAACAAAGCCAGGGAGTCAGCCCCACACTCATCCTCTACCAAGACATTGTCTCGACAGTGAAATCAGCACAACAACAACAACAACAACAACAACAGCAACTACAACAAACCCGGCAAAGAGGATGACGAAGACGACGACGACGACGACGACAATGAATGTTGTCTGGAGGAGTAGCAAACACTAAGCAGCTCAGTGGAGAAACAAGAAGCCAAAAGATGCTGTGGCCAAAACGCCCACCAGTCGACCAAGTCAAAGTAGTAGTAAAAACAAAAAAAAAGGCCTGCCACTGTTTGGCGCATATTGTTTTGTTGTTGTTGTTGTTTGTTTTGTTGCTTGTTGCCTGTTGCAAGTGAAAATTAGAAAGTACGCACTTGAAAAGTGTCTATGTTTATGTCTGGGTAACGGCTGAGCATAAAAAACAATACACACAACTTCCCTTTAGGCTTCTCTCTCTCTCTCTCTCTGTCTCTGCCTCTGTCTTACTCGAAGGCGAAAAACAGGCATGAATAGTTTAATTAAAATTTCCCTTTAAGCTCATTCACAAACCAAAAACAAAAATAAAATAATAATAATAATAATAATAAAGGAAAAACAACATGAAAAATCAACAACGATGACAACTTTTTCACAACATGAAAACCGAAAAGTTGTTCAAGTTTTATCATTTCCAAGACGACGACGACGACTACAAGATGATGATGGGAAATGTTTAGTTCAGTTTTAGTCTCATTTTAATTTTTGTGGCCCACGGAATAAATCACAAATCTCTCAGCCTTTCATTTCTATCTAGACAGACATTCGAAAGTTAAAATCTTTGGCGGTTGAAATCAAAGAATCGACTACTTTAATATTGTTTAATAAATAATTTTTATTCCCATTAGATACAGTTGTTTATATTGTATTAGCAATAGAGAAATTAAAGATATATTTGGCTCTTAAAATGGTGAAAAGCAATAGATTTCGAATCAAACTATATGCTTGTTTATTTACATTTCTTAGAATTCAAAATATTTTATTTATTTTTCACCTTTATCTTGTTTTAATTGAATTTCCTTATCGGTTTATATCGTTTTAATTTGAAGCTTAATTGAAGAAAAATGCAATTAGATTTATAATATTTTATAATTCAGTCAATATAACCAATAAACTTTTTATAATAATTTAAACGTAACTATTACTTGAAGTTTCTTTATTATGATTTTGGTCATTTGTAAAAACCTAATAAAAATAAGTTTCTCCCAAAGAAATTAAATGGTAAGGTACGTCTGTTTAATTGTAACTCTAAATTGACAAACTAATCGGATACAAAAATAAATCAAAAATATAATTTATATTATTATAAAGTATAAAAAAATTATTTTATTATTTATATGAATATATAAAATAATTGTTATGTAATAATTGTTTGTTTCATTGGATCAAATAAAACAAAGTAAGTTAGACTTAATTGAAATAAAAAAAATGAATATTAAATTGTGATTACATATTTTGTAAATTGTGATTAAATATTTTTTTCTTGCGAAATTTGATTATTTTATTTAATTATAGATTATTTGATTTAATTATAAATGTCTTTCTATATTTACATGTAGTTTCTAATATTGTGCATATAATCGGATGTCTGGATAATCTATAATTATTTTAGATTCAACTTTTATTTAGACAGTGGCACTTATATATTGAGATTACAATTTTTTTTTTTGATTTTACATTTATTTTTTAATTAGCCTGTATTCTTCGTCTTTAGCTAACTAATCAGAGTCATGGTTCAGTAACTTGAGGAAGTTTTTGACGATATAAACAATGAAAAATTTACGCTAAGTTGGACATAATACGAATCCATTTGGTCAGACACATAAAAAAGTTTAAAAAACATTTAAGACCAACTTTTAGCATTAAAATTAGATATGAAAAGAAGCGCAAAGTTACATCTAATTAATTATATTTAGAAAATTAAAATTACTCTTTTATTACATTCCTATTTTAGCCTCTATATTTTGTTTATTATAGATCGAATATTGAAATCTTCGTTTATTTAACTGAAAATATAGCTTAAGTAATTGTTTAAGTATAAATTTAATAATGTAACATTTTTGACTATACGACAAAGGATTTTTTGAACAATTTTCATTAATCTGATGACTGTCAAATGTTTATGTAACTAGTTAATAATATAAACTAGTTTAACATGATTAACTCCAACTATTTCATATGGCAGTCACTCTACAATCTGCTTCGTCACTCAAACTCAGAGTCAACACTTTACACTGAGTTTTTCGCTTATTTTTTTTAAAAAATAAAAAAGGTGTGGCCCGCCACCCCCTGTTGAAGAACACAATGTGTTTATCTAATATTTAGTGCAACGATCCTAGATGTTGATGATGGTCGTCTCCAGTTGTTTCCAGTTGCTGTTGCCCACTGATCATAATCAAGATCCGCTTAAGCGGCGTCAGTGCTGCAGCCGTCGCCTTGCCGCTAAGTGATTATTATATATATACATATGTGTGTATGTATAGTGATAGGAACAAGAAAAGTCGACTAACCATAACCATAACCCCATGGTCGTCACCCTCTCGAGGTGCTGACGTTAATTTCTCATGGAATTTCTTTAAAGTGTAGTTAGAACACGTGTTGTTCCGTGCATAATTACCTTACCTCATGCCAAGATATTGTTGGGTTTGCTTCCTGGCTATCTGCTTAGTGCCAACTCCTACACCCCGTAGTATAGTTCACGCTGATTTTGAAAACATTTCTTCTATGGATATTATGACTTGTTGTGTTTGCGTTGCTTTTCTTTAATTAAGTCATAAAACAAATGTCGACACAAACAAACAAACAAATAACTTTACAGATCTCCAGGTAGTATAGTAACTATATACACACACTCTATATAGAGATGTGTGCTATATATGGATATATATGTATACATATATATGTATGTATGTATGCTCTTTTGTCATCAAGAGCTCGTAACAATATTTTTTCCATTTTGTTGCTGTCAGTGGTTAAGGTAGCGAGAATGTTTATGTTCGCTGCTCTGTGCCTTTTAATTGCCGCACATAACTGCATGTTAAAGTAAACCTGCAGTTTCCCTCCCCATAAAAACCAATTGCAACAAAAAACACTCTTTCCTATATCACACAGACAATTCTCCAGTGTTATTGTACTTACTCTGACTAGTGGTTTTCTTCTCTTCTTCTTCTATCCTTCTCTGTTTTTTTTTTTTTTTTTGTTTTCTTGAAAGAGGCTAAGTTACTAACCAACTAATTAGCCAGTGTGCTAAATCATCGCTAAGCCGATTATAGACTTGGGACTTTTATTTATGAGGCAATGTTAGACCACTGAAAAGCTATGTGACTTACACCTTAAGATGAAAGATCTTATATCGTATACATATGTATGTTTGTATGTATGTAGATATATACAAAAGCGATTTAGAATGATTATTGTAGCCTTTTTATTTTTGCAATTTCAATGTTTAGTTAAAATTTCTTTTTACAAATTTAATTGTTAATATGAAAGAGTTTAGATATTAGATATTAGTATAATAGGAAGAGAAAATGGACAGTGTTAATGGGATAATTATATAATTATCTAATGTTAGATCAATTGACTTCAATCAAAGGACATTGACATCCCATTGCATTGAATATGTAAAATCAAGGTCTGACAAGAATAACTTATAAATAAAATATCCTATTAAAAAATTATCGGTATATTTATTTCTCAACATAATTATTTGTTAAAGTAGACATATGTAGACTTTTATTTTTGAGATAACTAAATTAAATTTTGCATTATGATTTATTTTCAAACTATAAGTAAAAGTATTTAATTTTCAAATTTATATACATACATATGTCTAGTATATTTTGTAAAATGAAACTAATTTTTGTCGTGGCTCTAGTTTAAATCTATAAAAAAAATGCACTATGGAATATGGGATATAATTGCTATATCTCAAGCTAAATATGGCATAAATATGTTTATTATTTACTTACATATTTATTTTTTAGTAAAATCATCTGAACAAAAATTATCAAAAAGTTGTGTACACAGCCCTACGGCTTCTCATTTAATATATTCTTAAAAATCATTTCAATAAAAATAAATTAAATTAAAAAATTTAAATAGCAAGTCATTCCTATCGACTTTGAGTATACCCTGTACCAAAAAGAAGCATTTCACAAGGTCAAACTCCTTCAAAGTCATTAACAATTTGAAATAAAATTTTTATACTTTATTAGGCAATAGCTGTCGCATGCTTTCTCTCTCACTCCTATCAGTGATCGAAACTTCTACTGCTTGCAGAAGCCTATACTGCTTGCGGAAACTTGTACGACTTGCTTAATCCTACTCTCATTGACCTTTGGATTTTATAATAAAACGCTAATACATATGTACATACATACATTGCATATCTCCAACATTTATTGTCCGATTTTGATTTGCACCGATAAATGTTGGCTACAGTATTCGATATTCGAGAACTTGATATCATCAATACAGCTTTAGTTATTTGTTTTGTTTTGTTAATTACGGGGGTGCAAGTGGGGATGACGAACATTTTAAGTAAACTTGAACTAGACACTAGGCGGATGTATGCCCCAAATTTCGAAACAGCTCTTTTAGTCTCCAAGATCTAGGTGTTCATATGGATGGACACACAGACAGGCATGGATATATCATTGACGTTATTGATATTGATCAAGAATATACATACATATGTACATATACATACATATTGGTATGCGATTTCAATATACCCTTTGACCTTACGGGTACAGGGTATAAACTTTCCATTCCACATACTTTTCAAATTGATATTTTTTTGTATTTCCATTTTTAAATTGCTTCCGTTTTTGATTTCCTTTAAATTCATTCGGTTACTATATCAGCTGTTTGATCTTCACCTTTTTTAGGGTTACCAAAGTTTACAAATGAATTCAAAACAGGTCGTTTTTTTTTAAATATTAGTTAAACTTGTTTCACTCATGAATATTAATTGAAACACTATTCAAAAAATAAAAGTTACATCAAATTAATTTATGTCAGATAAAATTGGCATTTACTTTTCATTTTACCGACAAACAGCAAAATGTTTAAATTCCAATTAATAATAAAAATTCCCCAAATACTTGCGATCATATTGTTTGATATAATCAAACATGTCAATATCAGTTGCAAAAATACCAAACTCTATATGAAATTGATTGTATTGAAAACTTGTGGGATCAATGTTATATATATATATAATACGGTTAACGATTTGAGTGAGCGAACCAGCTGAAGGCTAAATCACAAGTCCAATATAATAGTTTTTTATTTAATTATTAAACAAACTTAAGCAAACTTTAATGCTTATTTGATTGAGTATATACACATACATACCCTCCCCCCCTGTCAGAGTTTAAGGTGTGTTCGCATGTCATTGTCAATCCAATCAAAATTGTTAATCGGTTACCATCACATTACACACTTGATGAATATATCGAATAATAGTTAAATTATTAATTTTATGATGGTGAACAAACAACCGAGGGGAATTTGAAACCAAAAGGCATTGAAAGAGTGAGAGTAAGTAAGATAGGCTGAAACCAAATAACATAAAATAGATAAATTAGTAATTGTTGCTATTCCTTCTTTGCACAATGATCAAAAAAAAAAGAAATGCATACTTAACGACCAAATCCAATAGTCATAGGACTTGTCGAGAAACCATATTTGTGGCAGTAGATGGTGGCTAATGTAGTTGAGTCTAGTAACAACAACAGCAACGACAAGGTCCAATGTAAAGCCAATGACTTCTTTTAGTCGCTAGAGCAGGGGAGGAATGGAGACAACAACAACAACAACAACAGCAACAACAAAAAAGAAAAAGGCAAGTTGACTGGCAATAAAACTTTCATAACTCTGCGGCTAATGGAGTTCGAAATGCTGGCTCGTAAAATATTTGTTGTTCTTGTTGCCATTGGTATAATTGCTCCAACGAACCGGTGGACACAGAACCAGAAACAATGTGAGAGAGAGAGACACTAAAAGAGATGAAGGAACTGGATATTATGGGGATGGGTCTCGTTCTATGGTGGTGTTGCTTGTGGCAGGTTGCTGTTGCATCTGCAACGGAAGCGCCAACTTGAGCACGGGTGTTGAGTGCATGCCCACCAATGCTGTTGTTAAAAAAAAAATAAAATGAAAAAAGAAGAAAAATAAAGGTAAAAATAGGTAAAAATTGTCATTAAAAACCAAAAAGTGCTGCTGCTGCTTACAGAATTTGTCTGGCTTGCGACTATTTTTATGCAATTTTCCATAGTTAAAAATGCATCAGATGAGATGTATATAACGATTATATGTATGTATAGTGTGATCATAATATACAGAGCTCTAAAAGTTGCCGAGCATTTTTTAATTGAAATCACAGACAGAGCCAAAAGTTATAAATAATACAAAACAAAAAGCACACAAAAAAAGAGATTAAGAAGTAAGGCAGCAAACACAAAAAAAAAATTGTTTTTTTCACCTGCAATTATTTTTTTTTCTTTAACTTTTTTTTTTTTTTTTTGTTTTTTTTTTTTGCAAGTTCGGGGAAAAGTTATTGAACAAAGAGGCTGACCAGGAATAGGGCATGGCAAAACTTAATCACCGTCCGGAACTTCAACAAATGCCAAAAAGTAACAACTACTTAGGGTTACCCGAAGGTAAGAGAACCAGAATGTGGCGTTGCCTTCACCTCATCCCCATTTTAGGCCGGATTGAGGTCTTTTGTGCTTTTTTTTCTTGTATTCTCTTATTCTTTTTTTTTTTTTTTTGTAGGCGTCAACCTGCTCTTTAAGCCACATTATTTATGCGGCTGTTCAGCGATAACGCGCTTGCAAAAACGCCACGACTTCACCGACTCCAACTTGGAGTTGGACTGCTCCAAGCAACCTGTGGCAGAAGAGTAGCAACGGGCGGCGGCCAAATACAGGACGCATCTTGCAACAGGCATCTCTTGCACTACTTTTAAGGGCTTACTTACTGCACTTAAGAGGAGACAACACACACACACAGAGAGAGAGAGAGAGAGAGAAGGAGAGACAGGGAAAGAGACAGAGAGAGAGAAGAGTTACAAAAATATGAGATATTTCTTATCAGCTGGTATGCATCTGTGCACCTCGAGCGATTTCCCTCATCTTCCCCCCCAAATGAAACCATCACCTTCTCTTCTCCCACTCTCACTCTCTCTCACCCTCTCTTCATCTCTCTCTTCATCTATCTTTTCCACTGTTGCAGCAGGCAGCATTCGCTTTCAAACATTTTCATTTGCCGCTGAAAAGAAGCTGCTGCAGATTTATTGTCTTTGTTTTGTTTATCCCCCCCCTCTGCTCCTCCTTTTATCCTAAATACATATGTACATACAAACATACATACATATAGTCTCATTCCAATTCCTAGTGTGGGCCTGGTTTCTGGTCCAGGATCTGGTCCTCAAGCTGCATGCAGGTACTGGTACTCTGGTCTGTGCTATAATAATAATCATATCAGTCGTAAGTGCATTTGTTGTAGTTGTTGTTGTTGTTGCTGCTGTTGTTGCACTAAATACCAAGGAATTGGCTTATTGTTGCTACACGGCTTCTATCCACGGACTCCATATACATACATACATCCACCGCCTAAAGCGAATGCTTAGTTGTTCTTGTTGTTGTTGCTTTCTTTGGCGCACAGATTCCCTTTCCCCCCACTAGACTACTATTTTTTTTTTTCATCTTTTCTTTTTTGTTTTTTATTGTTGCCCGGTTTCGATTTCTTTACTTAGAAGTGGGCAATGAATGTCTGTCTATATGTCTCTCTCTCTCTCTCTCTCTAGGTCTGTCTTTCAGTATGCGGAGGCTGTTTCCATAGAATATGGCAATACAGTAAGCAAAAATTGTACTATCACGACAATCTGCATTGAAAAATTTTTTTTCTTCTTTTTTTTGTAGAAATGAAAAGACCAGAAGATTGCACTTACTTATGCCCTTCCATTGCCACTATATGAATATATCTTTGGTTCTATTATTTTCATCAGAATTATATAATATATACATATGTATGTACATACATACATATGTACATGCATACATACATATATACATACATATGTATATATATGTATGTATGTACATATGTACATATACAGCTGCGAAGGAAAAAATAGCACCACTCTGGCATTTTTTCTTATTTTTTAAAAAACAAAAAATTATGATTCAATTTTTTTAAATTTGACACATGATGTGAAGCTGTTAATTATCCTTAGATAAAAAAGTATAACCATGAATATTATTATAATCTTTTTCTTTCTTCCATTAGTTAATTAACTTCTGAGTTCAAAAACGTTTTCACATGTTCCTTAAAATAAAACTACGAGTCCTTTGTACATATTGCGTAAGCAAGTGGTACTATAATAAATTTCGCATCTGTATATAGTCATCTGATTTTAATCAAACTTGAAATCATTCGGGGGAATGAAAAAAATTAGTTTACATCAAACAAGCCGAAATGAAATTAATTTTTAAATTCGTTATCAACAAAACGGATAATTTTTAAATTAAAACGAACTGATAATTCAATTTTTGATCAAAGTCTTTAATAATCTCACTTTCTGACTTATTTTGATATATGTATGTATGTATGTACATATGTATGGAAGTAACAAAAAAAAACTAACAAAATCTTTTTCTTTTGATCTAACGTAGATTAAAAAGATTCTTGCCCAACTTCAAGGGTGTGGCTAAAATCTTATTTACAGAATCAGAATGACTGTACATACATATGTAATAATTGTTATATTATATATATTATATTATATTATTGTATAGATTTTAAGCAGAGAAAAGTATCTCCAATTGCATAAAATTTAGATGGAGTTATATTATACAAAAATATATACGTACATACATATAATACTTTTTTATAACATTCCATAATATGTATATTATATGTATGTATGTATGTATGTACATACATACGTATACATATGTACATACATATGTATCAAGTATATTTCAATTTTAGATTTGCGCGAATTCGAGATCAAATTGAATGGTAATTTACTTAATATACAAATTGCAGGACTTACCTTTAAAACAAAGAATTATAATGTTATTTTCAATTGAGAGAAATATATTGTTATTTTCAATTCAAACATTAAATATTTCATGAATAAATATACATACTCGTATGTAAGTATGTATGTATGTATATAAATCTAATAATTCACATTTCAAACGTGAATAAACAGTAGATAGAATGAAATGGATTTAAATTTTTCTTTAATAAGAAATAGAAAACGCTAAATATTATAGATTTCAATCTGTTGATGAAATTTTTCAAATGAAATGTTTTTTCCATCTCTCAAAACATATTCAAAATTTGCAATTCCTTTCGCATCACATTCAAAATATATTAATTGGATCCGAAATTTTGATCACTTAAAACAAAATCGATATACATAATTCTCTTTGGATCATATTTATGTATATTCAAAATACATATATTATTTAAATAATGTTAAAATAAAAGAAACAAATTTTAATAATATAGATTTCCTATTATTTTAATTAATTTTCAATAAACCATAATAGTTTAAGATATTATTTCCATTTCTGTCCCACTGTTGATTGTTGGCAATTGCAAACCACAAACAGTCAGTAGCTGGTATTTTTTGTATGCTGCCAAGGTTATATTCTAGTTACACAAATCCATAACTAAAACTAGAGCAATATTTGTATAATACGCACATATATTTGTGTATTATAAGATTGCCAGGCAACAGAAGCAACATGCCATCCCATCCCATAGCAATCCAACCCATCCCACACATTGGCAATGGCAATAGTTGCGAATCCCAAAACCAAGGACTGCGAGAAAAACAAAAAAAAAAGAATAAAAACCAAGAGCTACCCCAGACCAGATCAGAGTCAGCATAGAGAAAAACACACAGCCTCATTTAAATGCTTATCAGTGAAATCTGGATGAACAAAAGCGGCTGCTGCTGCTGTTGCTGTTGCTACTCCATGAGACTGCTAACCAAAAAAAAAACTACTCACTCAACTGGTGAGCAATGGGGCAAATATTCTAGGATAGGAAAGAAAAGAGAGATGTGTTGCGGCAGGATGGATGCGATTGTATGCTATGCCATGCCATGGATAGAAGAAAAATGAGAAACCACTGAGATAAAGTGGCAGAGATTCGCAACATTCAAAAGCTGATGCTTCTGCTGCTGCTGTTGCTGTTGCTGCTGTTGTTGCTGCTGCTGTTGCTGTTGTTGCTGCTGTTGCTCTGCTGTTGAAAATTCCAGCAATCCAAATCTCTGTTCTCGCTGCTTGGTATATTTGCAAATTTTGGATTATTCATAGTTGTGTTTAGCTTCGTTGCAGCATTGCCACACACTCGATGTTGATGAAGAACAAGAGCAACAGCAACAACAACAGCAACACCAGCAGCAACTGCAATGGCAGTGGCAGTAACCACAACAACTTTTGCTATTTGCTCAGTATAAGTAGAGTGCAAAGCTGCTTGCATTTCTTACGCGAATTTCCACCCCCTCCCCCTTCCCCCCTCTTTCTATCACTCTGACTTAACTATAGTCGCCAGCCCTTATGTGGCAAGAGTTTTCCTTGAAAATAGGCAAAACTAACTATGAAATGGTTTTTCGTCTTCTTATCGCCAATCTTCTGCGTTACAATGTGCCCACGGTGCGCATATTTAACTTAACTCTTCATTCCCCCCCAGCCGCTCATTCACTCTCTCTCTCTCTCTCTCTTTCGCTCTCTCGCTCTGCGTGTGTCTTTCCAATCTCCGCCCAAAATAGTATCCAAAGTAAGAGACCAGAAAGTGTATGTGATGCATCATTTTGGTCTAATCGGACCGCAAATCGTTGGTATTAAGCTTTACCTTGGCTCTCAATGTTATGTTTATGTTATATGGTCCCGGCCCGGACCAGCCCGGCCCCTGCAGGTAGCCAAAATAGCGTTCCCCTGACCACTTCTGGCGAATTTCTATGATATGATATGATTTCACTTGCATATTTACATTGCATTTGTTTCCATTTGCTTTTTAGTTGTTTTCGGTAGCCCTCTAGTAAATTGTACGACCATACATATGTATATATATCTATATCTATACATATAGATAAATTACTTCAATGTAAACAAATGAGTAGTTTTAAGTTATTTGTTCGATGTAAACATTTAAATTAATTGCACAAATTTTGACTATAATGAATCGAAGATACATTTATACATATATAAAATATGTATCCATAAATATACTGAAATATTCAAGAAATTCTCTTTACTCGAGCATTTCAAGAATATTCAACTGACCCATTTCCTCTTTTTTATACAACTTCAACAGACAATATGAATATGAAAAGAAAAGAGAGAAAATGAAAAAAGATGTAAGAGAAAAAGTGAAATAAAACAAGCGAAAGTATGTAATACAAAACCAGATTCATTCATTCGTTTATTTTTCATTAAGTTTTTTCCTTTAATTGATAAAGGGGAAAGAATATATAAGAAAAATTACATTTCAATTTTAAACTATAATAATTATAAAGGAAGTTTTAATTCAAATAACTTTTTTAAACTTGAGTTACGGCAAAGAAACGATTTATACTATATATTCTACCGGCAGAACCGATGTTAATTCTTAGTAATAATGATCCATTAATAGATATAACTTTTTCGACATATGAAAATTTTGTTGATAGTTTGTGGCTTTTTGCTTTATTTAGATAGATGAGAAGGACTTAGTTGTTGAGATTTTCATCTAATGGTTATACACACATACATACAGTCAGCAAAACATTCATTTGGGCACCCATATGATTCAACTTTTTTCATTAATAACATTAAAAGTATTTAACTTAAAGAAAAAATTATTTCAGTATGAAGATCCATGTTACTAAAACTAATTTTAAACATAAAAACAAAAAAACCTTCTTTGGAATAGGAAAAAAATTTTAAAACAATCAAAAAAGCCTCTATCAAAATCACTCTAATTGTTTTTTTTTAACAATAAGCAAAATGCCATTTTTATACCCTTGCAGAGGGTATATTAATTTTGGTCAGAAGTTTGCAACGCACAGAAGGAAGCATCTCCGACTATATGAAGTATATATATTCTTGATCAGCATGAATAGCCGAGTCGATATGACCATGTCCGTCTGTCCGTCTGTCCGTCTGTCTGGATCAACAGCTTCTCCTCCGAGACCATAAGAGCTACAGAGCTGAAATTTTCAGCATAGGCTCCTTTTTGCTGCAGGCATTGTATATCTCCGAATCATCCCGATCGGACGACTATATCATATAGCTCCCATAGGAACGATCGGTCAGGAATAAGCTTTATCCTCAATAACTCCGTTGTTTTTTAACCGAATGCCACGAAATTTGATATTTGTGAGTTTAATATGCTTCTTGATACTTCAACCAAGTTTGATCAGAATCGGATGACTATATCATATAGCTCCCATAGGAACGATCGGTCATAAATAAGGATTATCCTCAATAACTGTTGTTTTTCAACCGAATGCCATGAAATTTGATATTTATGAGTTTAATATGCTTCTTGATACTTCAACTAAGTTTAATCTGAATCGGACGACTATATCATATAGCTCCCATAGGAACGATCGGTCATGAATAAGGTTTATCCTCAATATCTCTGTTGTTTTTCAACCGAATGCCACGAAATTTGATATTTATGAGTTTAATATGCTTCTTGATACTTCAACCAAGTTTGATCTGAATCGGACGACTATATCATATAGCTCCCATAGGACCGATCGGTCATGAATAAGGTTTATCCTCAATATCTCTGTTGTTTTTCAACCGAATGCCACGAAATTTGATATTTATGAGTTTAATATGCTTCTTGATACTTCAACCAAGTTTGATCTGAATCGGACGACTATATCATATAGCTCCCATAGGACCGATCGGTCATGAATAAGGTTTATCCTCAATATCTCTGTTGTTTTTCAACCGAATGCCACGAAATTTGATATTTATGAGTTTAATATGCTTCTTGATACTTCAACTAAGTTTAATCTGAATCGGACGACTATATCATATAGCTCCCATAGGAACGATCGGTCATGAATAAGGTTTATCCTCAATATCTCTGTTGTTTTTCAACCGAATGCCACGAAATTTGATATTTATGAGTTTAATATGCTTCTTGATACTTCAACCAAGTTTGATCTGAATCGGACGACTATATCATATAGCTCCCATAGGACCGATCGGTCATGAATAAGGTTTATCCTCAATATCTCTGTTGTTTTTCAACCGAATGCCACGAAATTTGATATTTATGAGTTTAATATGCTTCTTGATACTTCAACCAAGTTTGATCTGAATCGGACGACTATATCATATAGCTCCCATAGGACCGATCGGTCATGAATAAGGTTTATCCTCAATATCTCTGTTGTTTTTCAACCGAATGCCACGAAATTTGATATTTGTGAGTTTAATAAACTTCTTAATACTTCAATCAAGTTTTATCAGAATCGGTTGGCTATATCATATAGCTGCTATAGGAACAATCGGTACAAAAAAAAATTTTGTATGAAAAATTTTTTTCCTCAAGCTCAAAATTTTGAATTTGTAAATTTGGTATGTTTAATTTACAATAATGCTTCTGGTGAATTATGTAGAGAAAATCTGCAAGGGTATACGAACTTCGGCACGGCCGAAGTTAGTCCATCTTTCTAGTTTTATTCTCAATTTTGTTTCTTAACTTCAAATCTTCAGATAGTGTTTCCCTTTTACTCCTAAATAATTAGTTTTTTTAATTGTAGATTACAATAAAAAGAGAAAAATAGATAAAACATTCTAAAAAGTTGGTTTTGTATAAAAAAGTGTTGTTTAGATATATGTAATTAAATAATATCGTTTAATATCGTTTGGATGAAAACAAGACAAGTTGTCTTGGGTGAAATGCAACTTAAACTTAACTCAACTTTAACTTGTGACAATCTTTAGGAAAATGTTTTTCGACAATTAAATCGATCGACCTATTCCTACAACTCAATTTTCTTCTTCCAATTGGACCGTTGAAAGGGGTTGCCAGATTGATACTGTAACAGGTTGCCAATTTCCATTTATATTGATTTATGTGTATGGTTAACGATTTAAAAAATGAAATATCAAAGTAAATTGTTTATAAAATACTTTTCCATTTTATAAAATGGAAAATATATTTGTTTTCATAACTTTATTTATTTAAAATCATTTGTATGAAGTTTATTATGTTTTTTTTGCATTTCTTTTAACCCTACTTAATTCCGGCTTAATTAAGACTTTGATCTTATTAATCATGAAAACAAATAAATCGCTTAAGTATCATTGATCATTGTATTATCTTTCAGAAGTAATTCAAAACTAAAAAAAAGTATTCGTTGTAGCAGTTCATTGATTGTTAGTAAAAAATAAATCAATAAAATGGATTCAAATATGAAATTTCGGAATTAGTCACACTTTAGATTGGAAAAGTGTCTACGCTAATTACATTATTTAACACCTTCAATGAAAGTCTAACTACACTCACATATATACATATATAGATATATACATATATAGATGTATCACTCACTTTAAGAAGAGATCATTTTCAAATTTATTTTTCTGAAAAAAGACAAAATGTTAACTGAATCCATTTCAAATGCTTATTATTATATTTTATTGCTGTTGCCTTAATCAAAATTCGAGTTTTTCCCTTTCGCTACTAAGAATTGATTATAGAATTCTTATGCATACTTATTTTTTTTTTTTGTAATTTTTTTATTGAATTTTTATTGAATTTCAAAAATTGTAAAATTTTATAAAAACGACTGTTGTTTGTTTCATCGTTAATTCGCCTTTTTTCCACCACGCTCCTTTTTCTTAATGCCAAAACCTTTTTTGAAAAATTTAGAATAAATGTTCGAAATTTCAAATCCATATCTAGGTTGTTTCAAATATTACAGATTTATGACATCTGACCACTGTGCAGGGGCGGCTATTAGAATATTCAGTGGATTCTTATTTCAATATTTAATTAATATCTTTATGATCTCCCTTTTTTGAACTCATTTTAAAGTTATTAATACACGCAAATTGTTAACAAATAAAATGTTAACAAAATAATTAACGACTAATTTTAATACAATATTTATTTCGAATTCTTTTACATACATTATTTGTATTAAACATTTTTTTCAGATTTTATTCAGTTATGCGTTACCTTTCCTTATCTTCTCTATATATATCGGCTATAAAAAGTCTGAACAATTAAATTGAAATTGATTATTATCGCCTTGCCAAATTTTCTTTCTTTCTATAACAAATTTTTAGTTAGTATTACAAATGATAGAAAGAGATTAAGGTCTTAGTGTTCAGAGACTAACAAACTGTCTTCGTATTGCATATCATTTCACATCAATTTAAAAAAAATAATAATAATACTTTTGAAATAATATTGAAATCAAAAAAAAACCCAGGAGACGAGACACCTAAAATCTAGAGTTTGTTATCACGCTTCATTCAATAGACAATCGCCATGGAAAATTGAAGCCTGTTGAAATCATTTTTCTACAATTTCCACGCACAATGTTTCACTTGTCATAAGTGTGCAGTGTACAGAAACCAAAAGAGCAGAAAAGAAGAAAAGAAAATAATAAAGGAGACAGCAAACATTAGATAAAGAGAAGAAGAAGAAGAAAAGCAACCAAATAGAAACATAACAGATGTCCAAACACTCAAAGACCACAAAACGAGTCAAGTTTACTTAGCGTCATATTAATACGCTTTCATTAAAAAACTGAATGCTCGATTAGTCAGCCAGACGAAGTATAAAGACATGTTTCTTAGCCAAGTGAAGGGAATCCGAGTTAAATGCCCACCTTTGACACGTGTGACCCACAAAGAAAAAAAAATAAATAAAGTTAAAAAAAATGCATAAAGAATGCCATAGACATGTGCCCCGTCAAGTGTAAAAATTCGTCTTTTTGACAAATGTGGCCAAAAAAAAAAATATATATATATAGAAAAATAGGAAAATAAAAAAGGAAAGAAAAAAAACCTTCAAACAAACATTTGTAAGTCTTCTGTTTGTTAGCTCAATGGACAATTCAATCATCCATGCGTGAAAAACACCCAAAAACGAAAACAAAAATAATCTATAAAAGAAAGTCAAGTCTGTAAAGGCTTTTAGCCATATTTGTTAGCTGGTTTTTTTTTTTTTTTTGTTAGTGTTGGTAGACAAGTTGTAGCATGTTAGAAATTTATAACCGCAAGCGTTGCTCTTTAATTACAAACGACACAGAATTCATTTCGAGTGTCTCAATTTTGACATTATTAATGTTTGCCATGCCACCCAATATGCAAAGAGAGGACAGCAATGGACGATGGACAGAGGATGGAGTATGGAGTATGGAGTATGAAGTATAGAAGATTGAGAATGGAGGCTGGAGGATGGATGGAGCCGGTTTGTTGCACACGCTCGAGCCATACAAATCAGAACATGGCCATATGCGCAATAAGACTACGCCTGATATACGATTTTGGCTTAATCTTTCTAGAGCATGTGCGTTTGGGTGTGTATATACATATGTGTGTGTGTGTAAGAGACACGTTCAAGATTTGCAGTTATAGATACCAATGCCACGCACCACACCGCACAAGTGCACCACCATCATAAGGCAAGGGAGTAGTCGCTTTGCCTTCTCCTCGCCCAAAAAATGCAAAATAAAAAAAAGAAAAAAATGAAAAAGAATACGAAACGAAACGTTACAAAAATCGAATCAAGTTTTGCCAGCCTAGCCTTTGCTCCACCCTCTCTACCTCCTTCTCCACCGCCACCTTTACTATACTCAAACGATATGAATGTGTTACTAGAAACCATAAACCGTTTCAATATCGAACCAAAGCAAGCAGCGGGAACATTTAAAGATCCATCGTACCCCACAATGCCAATTCCAACTGAGATGGCCCTGGCAAAGTAACTAGAACACAGCAGGATGACATTTCCATTGAGTTCGACCCAGCCTAGGAATACAGTTGAAGTCCATAGAACGCAGAGCAAAAAAAAAAAAAAAAATCAAAGGCACTCCCTCTCCACAATTCTGACAGTGAGTTAATACACTTGAGGAAGTATAATTCAAACTGATCCCTGTAGATACCCTGTAGCAGCAAAGGGCAGATGATCAAAGTGAAAGAATATAGTCAATGAAAATATTCTATATACAAATTCAATAAAGAAAAGTAATAAAGGTTTTGAAAAAGAATACATATATGTATATATAAACAAATACATAAACAAAATGAGAAATTGTTAATTTGAGAAAAATCGGTTAATATACAAATTTAGAATGAAAATACACTTGAATTATATCCCTCAGAATGTATAATAGTAATTACAAAAATGGAATAATCAATCATTATAATTGCTTTAAAGAATAATAGATGTAGAGCCCAATAATTGAAATTCCAAAAAAATATTATAAAAATAAATAAGTTTTCTTAAAATATAATATTTAGAGAGACATGTGTACATATATTTAGATTACGAAATGTTTTTTTTACCTTTTGCCAATATGTATTTATATACCTACATACATATAGTTTATTTACTCCCTCCACACCTTTCCACAAAAGGGAGAAGGAATCTGAATACACTGAGAAAAAGAATCCCCTTAATAACATTAAACAATTTACATTGACTTTTAAAATGCGATTTATTTTGACAACGAAAATAAACATTTTCCTCTGTTTTTCCTCTTTCTTAAAAACTTTTTAAATATTTTGTGAAGTTGAAATAATAGAACTATATCCTTAAAAAAATTGATTTTTTCTTTTGGTACCGTTGAGTCCCGATACACAAGGTTTTAGTATTGATTCGATACTATAGACAAAGATATAGATTCTATTGATAGAATAGTTAAAGGTATAGATTCTATAAAATATATAGATTTAGACTCTATAGATGCCATAGGCTTACATGTAGATATAGTTAAAGATTCCATAGATATAATAATAGATATAGATTACTATAAATTTAGATTTGTACCCATACGGGCGAAGCAAGAAATGTTAAACAAAAATCAAAATTTTAAAGGAAGATACCTTACTATCTATATCTATATAAAAACCCATATCTTATCTACATTTTCTTATATTACTTATTAAAATAATAAGCTAGCTATATATGTACTTAATATTCAGAATATATAAAGCACCTATTTTTCAATAAACGATTTTAAACATATAACTTTTCTCATTTCTTAGGTTACATTTTTTTGGATAGTAAAAATTACAGATGATTCTGGGGTAAATTTAATTACTAATTTTTGCTATATACGATATAATGATACTGAGACAAAAGTCACACTAAATATAACATTGGAAAAATATTGAGATAATTGGTTTATAAACACAAACATATAAGTACATATGTATAGTAGGTATACATAAGTGAAATGTTCGCAGAAATCCAATTTTAAATTTTAGGTCGCAGATATTTTATTACAGAAATATTCTTAAATATTGTTCAATATTTCTTTTTCAGATATATCATTTAATAAGTTTTGCCTTTTCTATGCAAAAAGAAAATCACTAAAAAATATATCTTCAACTCAGATTCAGATATATAATTACTTTTGATATTTATATGAAAGACAACCTTTAATCTAATATTTGTTTCGTTCAAAACAACTTTTAATTTCGCTTACTTGACAAAACATATTTATAATTTATCTGCCATATTTATTCCCCTTTAAATTTATATACATACATCTTTAATATACTATATATACCTTTCTAGATCTTTTAAATACTTTCCTTTACTTAGAGTATAGTTTCCGCAATTTCGCAGACATAAAGCAAACTAAAAGATGGTTCACCCTTTTGCAGCTCCTCTGCATATTTATGGTCTGCAGTTGCAATAAAATTTATGTCCTAAAAGTGCAAAATATATAACAGAAAACACGCGGCTTAAACAGAGAAAGATAGAGAGAGAGAGAGAGAGAGAGAGAGAAAAAGAGAATAAACCTAAAACAAAAAAAAAGAAGAAAAGTAAGGCAATCGCCCCCACACCCCCACCCCCACAACAACATTAATGGCCATGAATGAAAGAAGCATTTAACTGAACAAAAAAAGCAACAACAACTTTGAGGACAAATGGCCATGTCTACATAGAGGAAATTAAGACCTCCTTGGCCCCATGTGCAACATCACCAGCACCTTTTATTATGCCACACACACACAAACACACACGAAATATTTTTGTAAAATGTACATACCTATATACAAATATATTTACTTTATGTATGTATGTGTGTGTGTAGGTATGTATGTATGTATGTATCCATTTTCTTGGGCACAATTTCCCAATATGTGTGTTTGGGGGCCACAAAAATTGTTTGATCATTGCCGACAAAAAAAAAAAAAAACGACGAC
This sequence comes from Drosophila sturtevanti, assembly GCA_018150375.1. Taxonomy (NCBI): domain Eukaryota; kingdom Metazoa; phylum Arthropoda; class Insecta; order Diptera; family Drosophilidae; genus Drosophila; species Drosophila sturtevanti. Next base: position 2,708,019 of record JAECWJ010000690.1, read on the forward strand.
AACGACGCGAAACACACGCGTTCTTTTTACAAGAGATGGACAAGCAATTTTTCTCAAGTAATTGATACTCTGCTCCGTCTCTGCATCGCCGCATCGCATCGCATCGCATCTCATCGAGCTCTAGCTGTCCAGCCAGATGTCAGGATGTCCGACTGTCAGTCAGTACGTCCCTCCATTCAACCATCTCTTTCCCCTCCCCCCTCTCCTCTCTCCCTCTGTCTGTTACCGCGTGACAGTCTGCTGCTGCATATTAATGACTTTCTTTAATGTCTTTTACTCATTTATTTTAAACACGGGCACTTTTCCATAACCTCACCAGAAAAAAAATAGAAGAAGAAAAAGGGGGGAAATTCAGTTTGTGCCAAAGTTTCTTACCTTAAGAAAATGAAAAATGATTTGAAAATAAGGCAAACAAAAAATAGTTAAGCCATGGATACCTTAGTAGGAATGTATGTAATATTATGGTTTATATACACTTTCTATTGCAATAAACACAATTTGATATGCTTGATTTCTTTTAAGAGGACCAATACCTTTCTCCACTAAATAGAAAATAGATATAAACAAGATTAGATATAAACAAGTTCATCTTAATCAAAAAGAAACTGTTAACTGTTACTAATTATTTAATATCTGAAAAATAAAACTTATATCAAATGCTTTAAAACTGTTTTGTTTTTTTGCTCTTAGTAAACATTTAGTTACCCTTTGTTAAAGGTTTCATTAGCTATAGCTAATTTTTTATGTGTATTTACATAAATTTTCGTTTTAGTAGCTTATTATAAACGATATTAATCTGTAGAAAATCCCACGGATCACAATTAAAGAAGAAGTTAGCAAAATAATGAGCAAATTAATAAATAAAGGAAATTAAAATTGGTTTTAAAATAATTAAATGTCTTTCTCCACGGTATTGAATTTCCTAGTTTTCTATGATCTTTCAGATTTTCTTTTGGGAAACTAAACCTTTAATTTTCTAAAAAAACAATCGAAAATAATCCTTCTTTGAAAACATTGAAGTGTTTATTCGAATTCTTCTCTACTACGAAGGTCAACAATATCGATTATTTATTTAGTTTTGAAAAACACAATAAAAAAAACTTCTTACATTTCCTGCTAAGTTATAAATTCATCGGAAGATATTATTTTAAAACTCCAAATAAATGTCACTATTGGTATTCGATTAAAAAATTTAGTCACATACATATTTAAAAAAAGACAAAAAAATAATTAAAAATAAAAAAAAATTATTTTATTTTTATTTTTTAAAAATGTTGAAATGTTTTTAATTCTTCATTAAATGAGATAATGATTAAGAATAGCGTTTAGTAAATAAATGAATTAAGTAAATAAATAAATTAAATAACTAGTGAATTGTGTGTTTTAAAATAAAATTTATAATTCCTATATTTCCAGCAAGATGAAAATATTAAGAATCCATGAAGTTCAAAGTTCGTTTAACTGTTAGAAGAAATTAAAATATGTTTTTATATTTAGTTAAAACAAAATTAAAGTTTAATATGAAAGTGATTATCAAGTAATATTTTCAATCCTAAAACTAATAATTCCTTTTGAGTAAGATGAAATATAATTCAATATGGTGAAGTATGATGATCAAAACTTCAGATAAATCAGAATGAATAATTATTAATAAAGATTAATCTTCAATCAGATTTATCAATCAAAGCAAAGCCAATCTGATATGTATTATATATGTCTTTTGTGGAGGAAAATTAATACGATGTAATTGCGTTTCAATTGAACCGATCCAAACAAAGAGTTCCAAGAACTTTCCTTAAAATTTTTTAAAGATTAAAGGGTAACAAGAAATCGACTCTACATTTTAGCTGCAATTTCTTCTGCAGTCATACCTGGTTTTAAGCATTACCGACCGTATCGGCAATTTGCCGCTTGGTTTTCCAAATGGATTGGGGGTCTCTTAGTATCAGTCCCAGTTCCGGGACTGATGGTAACGGGCCACCCAGATCCAGCGACCACCAATAATATCCACCATTTCCATGGCACTTGCACTTAAACTTTACGGCATTGCCGCTGTGGGCACGGTTACAGCAAATTGAGTTAGTATAATTAAATATGACATTGGCAAGCGTATATCCGGCAGCGTGTGGGTTGTCTGACAATTGAAATGAAGTGTTGACGCTCTGTTTGTGTGTGTGTGTAGAGGGAAAGTGAAAGGGAGACAGCGACAGAGACAGAAAGAGAGAGAGAGAGAGAGAGTGGAGTGCAACGGAGACAGTCGACGCAGTGAGGCGACAAATATCATATGCATATCTTGTCAGGGCGGGCATACATATAATGAGCGAGACGACACTGACTCCATCTCGACATCCACCACCAACACCAACGTCATCGTCATCATCGTCATCATCATCCATCCATTCAACAGCGCTGCATCGTATTCGAGTGCACTGCATAAACGCTTCACTACCACGGCACGCAATTCTCAATTAATGCATTCCATCATCATCCAGGGCAGCTGCCCAGGCGTCCATTCAGTCAGTCAGTCAGTTAGTCAGTCAGTCAGTAGTCAGCTGCATAATAACCCATTCGAGATGTTCATATTTATGCATATTGCTCCGTAACTAAATCAAAATTTATCAACAACAACAACAACAGCAGCAACAATTGTGTATGTGTGTGTGTGTGGCAATATAAGAAACACATTAGGGGTATTCAAAGATCTTTCTATGGAAATAGTTATATCGAAATAGGAGAGGCAAATTGACAAAAAGACTGAAAATTGAAAAAAGATTAAAGGGAAATGTTCGGAATCAAAACTCAAAGTCATTCTTATTCGATTTTTGGAACGTAAGATATATTAAATTAATTAGTCAAAATTAAATATGATAATAATATACTATGATCGGTCAAATTTTTACATGATACGCATTTCAAAAATTCCTTTTTTTAAATCGTAATTAATTGAAGAATTTGCTTATAATATTGAATTTGAATTTGATTATAATATTTGAAGGATCAATAGAAATCCTATTGTTAGTATATTATATGGGAAGGTCTTAGGTAATCTATTGGACATTTGGTTTCCCATTATTCTGCAGTTAATGAACTTGCTATCGGTATTAAATTTGAGATTTATTATTGATAAAATGCAAAAGTTTAACGGAATTTCCAGAACTTTTAAATTGATTCAATCAAATTCTGAACAATGATCAATATTCCTCGTAGAATAATATACTGAAGACTTATTCTTGAGAACGATATGTGATGTCGTTATCCTTCGATTTCGAAAACCGAAAACATTACAGGAAAGCTCGAGATAAACAGAACTCTGGAAAATTAGAGCGATGACTTAATGTTTAGAGGTTTCAAGGAACATGAAATCTATCCGTTTTTTTATATTCTATAAATTAAATCTTTAAGTAATTGCAAAGGAATTATTACTTAAATTTGATTAATTCCTTGAAATCATTTCTATTCCTTGATCGTATAAAATCGCAATGTTCAACTTCTCGATGATATTCTTAAAAGTTCTTTAATAATTCCTCAAAGAACAATGAAGTGAAGGATTCACCATGCCATACTAAATATTCGAACTTTTTATATGTAAATTAATCTTGAAATACACACCACAATATACCACAAACTAAAAAGTAACTGTAATTGAGTCAAAAAAGGTCAGCTGATTGCATGGGAAGGAACAAAAAATATCGGATATATATAATAATGAAACAGACCTATCAAATTATAGCTTTATTGCTTTTATTATCCGATGTAAACTTCAATTTTCTATATGATAGTTTTTCTGGCAAGTGTATGATTAACCGAAGAATAAAAGATACGTCCCATTATAAAATTCTATGCGAAAATCAATGGAATTGTTGATATAGTGCTTATATTAATGTATCTTCGCGAAATTCGATTAATTATTCATTAAATAATCGAATTCGGTCCTCTTTAGAAAAAGATCCAACCATTAACTAAAAAAGTATTTGCATAGCAGTTTTAAAAACCGAATAAAAACCAGATTATTTGTTACGTAAATATATGTACATAAGCAGATATAGACTTTCGTACACTAGAAGGCAATAAGCAGAAGAGAAATGCTTTCCTACATAGGAACATTGAGACTGAGGTAAATATTTACCCCCAACATTTCCCATTATTATTTAGCCATTAGTTAGAACTGATATAGATTCCATATAATGGCTAAATAAATGAAGTCCCCCTACATTTTTCGAAACACTCAGTTTCCCCCAGCGAACGTTTATCAATTTAGTGTGATGCCCCCCAAAGCGTTACTATTCAACTGAACACCCCTTTGGCCCGGCCAGGATAGGCAGACTCAGCAAACATCAAGAGCAGAATGCAAAATGCATTTGCACGCATTTTTCAGCGACAATTTCGTTGCAGTTGCAACATCAGTAGCAGCAGCTAATGCAACACCCCGCTGCATATGTGCGCTTCATTGCTGCAAAGCGCCAAAGGGAGTGTCTACGTGGCAATGGAGAGCGTAGAATGCGGTGGAGCAGCAACAAGGACCAGGATGACGAAGTCTACAATGATACAACGCTGATGCTGCTGGCGGCAGACTACGAAAACTTTTCCTCAACAGGGCGACAGCTGTGAAATATGCCGTCAGGCATTTGAATTTCGCATATCGCACGCCTGCCTGCCAAGTGGCCCAGCCACAGTGGAACCAAATACGAATTTTGGCAGGTAAATAATTTAAAAGAAATCATATCAATATATTTGGCTCTTATTTTTATACCCTTGCAGAGTATATGTATATAAATATGTATATATACATACATATATACATATCTTCAGCCTTAACAGCCCGACGGGTGTTTCTTAGTTCGTTTAAGATCTTAAATTTTGAGCTACTTGAATGTTACTTATATGGTTATGTTCCTTCATCGATTACAACGATCAAGTTTAAGAATTGGTCGAATCGGATAACTATATGTTACTTTTTTTGATGTTCAAATTTGTTTTGCCAAATTTAATTTTTTTTGCGAATTACCGAATGTAGTTGGACTTACTTTTAATTCTCTTGAATAACCTTAATTAAACTAATATATCTTTTATAACGTTTAATCTAGAACTTAATAAGCTAACAATAACCCTGTTAGCTAGCTGAACATTTTTTTAAGAGTTTTTGTTTTACAACTTTTAACAGAGTTTCTCTTATTATGTAAGTTCAGACAAAAAAAAAACCGTAGTCTAAAAAAACATTCCTTAAGCGGAAGGTACACTTCGAAGATATATTCATTTCGAAATCTAGCCTATAATAGATTAATTGTTTTTAGAAGAATTCGCTTGTTTGAAGTATAAAATAGGGTTTTATATAGAAGCTTTACCAATTTTGTCATACAAATAATTTTTAAAAGTCATCCTTAAGATATTTTGACAAACGTGGAAACCTAGGAAATAATTAACTATGTATTATATAGATTTATTTAATGGAAGGGAAATTTCTTTATATTATCGTAACTTTTTGTAAAAATAAGAAAACATCAAAACTACTGATCGAATTTTAGAAAACTTTTCAAAACTAAAGCATGAATTTTTTCAATCTGATATAGAAAACAGGTAATAAATTGGGACTGTATGTTTCCTTTTAACTGACTCAAATCACTTTTACAAAAATAGAAGAATTCATTTGATTTCTTTTTAAATCTTAAAGAATCAGTAGTAAATAGTGAGATCTATTATTTAATAATTACAGACTAAATCGTTTTAATTTGTTTTCGATTATACATAAATTGTAACCATAATTCAGAGGAATGACTCCAATATATCAAAGCATATCAACAGTATTTGAAAATTTTTCAAATTTCAAAAATAGATTTGTTGTTACAAACTACATGTAATTATGAAATTTGATTACCATAAATATTTGTCAAATGTGTATAAAAGTATTAAATTATTATAAACTCATAACTAAGAAGAAGAGTTACACCAATTGTTCTTCTTTATACAGATCCAAAATAAGTATGTAAATAAATTCATTAAATTGATTTAAAAACTCCTTTACTTTGGTATGTCAAACAGTTGTTTGAATAAACTGGTTACACACTAATCAAATTCAATAACAAAAGTTCAATAATTTTGAACCACTGTAGTGTGTGGTGTGTGTGGTTGTTTGGTCGCCGCCAACGATGATACTCTGCCTGATTTGTATGCAATCATATTTTTGGCATAGTGCAGAAGAGTGAATGGTGGGGGCGGGGGTGGAGCGAGGCGTTCCTTTTGCTTTGCTGCGCTCGACTTGATGATACTGTTGGATTACATTTAGGATTGTTTATGTTGTCATCTCCTCCACAATTGTTGCTTGAGCGAATGTACATGAACAGTCTCTGCCCAACAGTTGTTGCAATGATATATAATGGCGACAACAACGACGACGGCGACGACGGCGACGACAATGATAATGATGTTGCCATGGCGACATGAAATTCGCGTACAACAGCGCCATTTAGGCTGCCGCTGTTACCCACATCCCACATGATGGAAACGGGATACAAGAAGGAAGCCACTGCATTTGGAAAATGGACCAATTTGCTGCCTACTGTGCAATGTACAGACATTGCCTGACTGACTATTCCATTCACCCATCTCCCCCTTCAACCTTTTTTGCTCAACCAAAACATCCATCCCATCCATCCTCCAACACGTGGGCGCGTACATTCGCATGTTGTGCATTTGATCATCGGTCTCAGTTGCAGTTGCAATTGCTTGTTGCTGTTTCTGTTGATGTTGCTGTTGCAGTTGCTGTTGCTGTTGCAGTTACTGTTGCCAGCTGCAATTGTTATTCATAAATGCGAATTCAATTTGAGAATTGCTTTAATTCAACTGCCCTGTCATCACCTACAGCATGAAGTCAACCATTTAAAGATATGTATGTATGTACAGATATACATATATACTTATACATACAATGTGCCTACTATATAAACGATTCGGCAACAAATTGTCTTGGTCTGGCAATTAGCATATTAGAGAAAACTGCAAAGGCAACTCTTTACTTTCGTTTTATGGCAAAGAGAAACGCCCAGAAAACAAACAAAATATCCTAAAGGCCGGAAGGCAAACCATATTTAGCTTTTTCCAACAGCAAAAAAACGTTATATGTATACATACATACATACATATGTACATATGTATACATATATTAGGCCAACATTTGTGGAGATATTTAAGTACGTAAATGGGTTACCCTAAAATGTATATGTAGGAACTGTTTTAATTAAAATCAGTTTTAAAAATCGATACCTCTGACTATAATTTTATCACTTCATTAATTATAATAAAGTGATATTTGTTAAATATTGAGTTTCAATGAAATTTTATGTGTTGAAATACTCATAACGTTCTGCATAGTTTGTAACCCTGTTTATATCGATTGTTACCCGCCTAAAGTATCGATAGATCTAAAAATGTAACTGTGTATGATAGAGCTTGGCTCTCGCTTGATAAACTATCAAGGTAAAAAAAGTTCATTTTCCAAATCTGCAAAATCAAACCGATCTTTTATATATTGAACATTTAAGTAAACTAAATATATTTATATAATGTCTAGATAATATTATATAAAACTTGATGACCCAAATATCATATAGGTAATCTAAATAATATGTAGATATTACGTATACGTATGTTTGTATGAATGTATGTATGTATGTCGATAAATAAATAAAACAATTCTGGAGTTGTTTTTAGTTAAGCTATTTAATTTTAATTTCTACTAGGTTTAAGTATCAACAACTTTTTTTTTATTTTTTTGAAATTAAATAAGTTCATTTCTTTTATATTTTTTTTTTGCCACATATTTTTGTGTCAAGAGTCAAAACTTGGCCATGTAGAAACTCTGTGTTGAAGAGTGGAAACGATTTTAGAAGCTTTTATTCACCTTGATATAATATTCTTTTACAAAGACCTTAATGGATGACGTAAGTCTTAGGAATCTTCATTGATCCCTACGTGATCTAACTTTTCAAGATCAGTATCTACGACTTGAACATATTTTGTTTTCTCCAGTTACCAATTCAATATCGAATGCATTCACTTTATGTTAAGGTTTCATATCATTTTTACCTTTTTTCTTTTTTAGTATTTTATTGATAGTTTCCACTGTTGCGTTAGAAAATATCGAACAAAATAATATACATATATAATATGTAAAACTCTATGTAAGTAAAACAAAAAATTAAATATTTGCCGTAAAACTCTTCCGAATATTTTTTTTATAGCTGAATTGTAAATTTTCACAATGCCTACGATGCGTAAAATAATAGTTGGTTTTTTTTCTTCTCTTCTTTTTTTTTTTTTTTTGCTTTCTATTTTTGTATTTTAAATAAAATTTAATGCGTTAGTTTGTGCTTAAATTAACAGAAACTGTTGGACTTGGTCAATGGCCAATGGGGCATTTTGTCCCTCACTGCGTTTTTACCTGAATGTGCGACTGGCTAAAATATATTGTTTCTTTTTTGTTTTTGTTTTTGCCTGCACATTTCAGCAGTTGCATTTAACCGTATCCGTTACTGTTTTATACGTTATTTTCGCATCCGTGTATCTGGGTACTTACAGCTCAGCGCATTTGAAAAATCTGCATAAAATAACCGTGCACAGGTTTCGGACAGTCACCGGGACCGGTACGAAAATCTGGAACCTGTCCCAATTTCTGTAGCTAGTAACTCGTGTGTGTGTGGGAGGGGAACCTGCTGAACAGATCTCAACCGGATTGTGCGCTGACCACACGCAGCAGCACAAAAGCAACAACAACACAAAAAGAAGGAAAAAAATTATTTTTCAATTTCACGCTTCAAATAATTTACTAATTAGATTTGCATTTAATTTTTTGGCAACCCGTATGGACAACATACGCAGAGATAAAGTTAAAAAAAAAACAACAACAACAACAAAACTCCCGCCACCAACTCCCGCTGACTTGGCAAGTTTTGTTGCGGATGAAGAGGTTGAAAAAGTTTCATTCACTAAATAGTTCACTTACAACTTCCTCAACTTTTCACTTAACATATGGAATTCATGTGAATACATTTAGAGTACATCCATTGCAAGTGGAGGGGTGGGGGCCATTAAACTTCGCGTAAAAGTATTTTTTAAGTATTCATTTCAACATTTATGTTTACTTATTTATTTATTCTTAATTAACAATTATACCCTGTACCACTATAATATATTTTATAAACTTGAACTCTTTCGAAATCGCCATTTATTTAATATATTTTTTTTATAAAATTCTCTTTTGAGAAATATTTTCATACAATTTTGCAAAGTTGATCCTTATCTAGTACAGCAACCAAGTCAAAGTGTGGCGGCTGTTTTCCGATCTGATTTAAACTTGTGTTGAGTAAAAGTAAAGTAATCAATAAAAAGTCGTATATAAGCCATATTAAGTATCAATAAACAAAGTTTTTTTCGCAAGAACTTTTTAGCACTGACACTTCCTCCCAAAGTACATCTGATCTTTTCTATTTATTATTCCTTATAATTGTACGATCCGACGAAGGAGTTTCCGGATGTACATGTACATACATATATATAACATACCTAATCTAAAAATTAGCGATTAAATAATTTATTTCATCTACATACATACATACATATGTAGATATTGACGTAAATATTTCTTGTGTTTTAAGTGCGACAAATTAAAGTTAACTGTAGCAAAAAGTTAAACTTTTTGTACAATTTTATTAACTGCTTTGAAAGCTAAAAAGTATCTTGTCACTTTATTACCAGTTATAGGTCATTTTATTCTTTTAGTATCCGATCTAAATATGATATAAAATTGTTTTTTAAAGAAAAAATTCCTCCAACTGAAAAAATGAAAATTCAAATTATATTTGAAATTTATTTGGTAAAAGAATTATGTTTTTTCACGATAAAAGTGAGAACGAAATTGTTGTAATTATACTAATTTGTAAATAGTTCTAATGAATTCATTTAATATATTATATTTTAATGTAAATTAAGTTTATCGGACTTGGCAGATCTCACTTCTTTCTAAAATTCGTTAAATTCTTACAAAAAAAATTGTTAACTTTGTTTTAAATTACAGAACAAAATAAATCAGAGAAGGAAGAAAATCTTGTATTTTATTATCCAGACTAAGAAAATCTCTCTAACCATATTGGTGCAGATATATTCAATGAACATTTTATGTTAACTCAATTTGAACAATTTAGCAACGATCATCATAATTTGCATTCTGATTTGGCCAACGGTAAAGCAATGCGATAACAATTTACCCCAACCAGGGATGGACAATTGCAAATATTTTGCATGACAAAGGATAAGATAAGGGAAAATAGCAAAATTTAATAAATTAATTAGCTCAATATAATCAAATAATCATATTCTTTAAATTTATAATTAATGAAATTATTAACAAATGGCATTTAGTTATTTCATCCCTAGTCAACCAAAACTGACTAACAACTTTTTGAGCCAATTTAATCAAAAAGAAACGACAGACGAGCCCATTGCAATGGGTGCAATGAAGTAAAAGATAAACAGGCAAGAAAATCAAGTAAACTTAACCACATTGAGAACGAGAATCACCGTTGAGAAGAGGAGGAACTGGAGAGAAGTCACTTGGTTGGACGGCATTTGCATTTTGAGAATCTTGACAAGATACCAGAACCGCTGGCTGGATGGAGCGACTGCTCCATTTCAGACTCACAACTGGCAAGACAATGATGAGACTGTGACTCTGACTGCGATTTAAAAAAAATTCATTTGAGTTTTGTTTTCTTTTTAGTTTTTGTTTTTTTTTTTGTTTTGTTTTTGTCTAAGCGATCGATCTTTCAATCAATTGACCGAGAGTACAAAGCGTGCAACCAAAGCCAACTCAGAGCCATGCAAATCGTTTCATTCGAGTCCATTGCCATCAAAATGCAATCAAAATTAAGTTAAAACGGAGTCATGAATCATGGAGGTCCTGTCTTGGTTGCATGTGTGTGTATGTATGTATGTATGTATGTGTGGGGGTTCCCGTCATTATTTTAATTAATATGACAGACCAAACTTCAAGATGAGAGACCAACAAATGCAAATTTCTTTTTTCTTTTACATTTGAAAGGAAATTTTGACTCTATTAAGCTCCGGCCCTAATGCAATCCAGTGTCTGTCAGGCATTGCTAATTTTTGGCAGTAACTGAAAGAAATGTCACCATTAGTACGGCCAGTTGAAAAGCTTTAGCTGACATTTAAGCAATTTCAAACGTTTTGCTAACAAATTTTACAGCAGCAAAAAGAAATCACAAAAATCAGCATTGACCTTTTGACATATGGCTCTTGCTCTGGCTCTGTCTCTAACTTTGGCTCTGCCTTTGGCTTTGTCTTTGGCTCTATGTCTGTTTCTTTTTCTGGCTCTGTGTGACTTCTTAACTTTGTCGTCGTGCCTGGCACTCATATATAGAGCCACCAGAGAGTAAAATGCTGCCACAACAGCGAGACATTTTACAAATGTTTTCAATTGAATTGCTCTGATTTTCGCCAAGTCCCCCGTTGGCAGTGCCCCGTTAAAGCCAAAAAAAAACAAAAACTAGAAAAAAAAAGTCCCCGCTGAAGCCGCCGCCGCCGCCTCCGCCAGCGGCAGCAGCTGAAAATGTCGTGATGATGGCAAATTGTAAATAGCTTAAATGGTCTAAATGGTTTAAATGATTTCAATAGCTTTGCTGCTATTGGACTGACTGGCGGTGACGCTGGTGCTTATGCTGGATGGTTGATGGCGGAGGTATACGTGGAGGTGGCTTCTGCAAAAGACAAAAAATAAACCCTCGCTACATAGAGTCAGGCAACGAACGTTTAGCTTCTCCGTTTTGGCCTGGCTCGTTTTCAATGGTAACAGTTATCACACAAACTAATGACACGAAATTAGGTATTGCCATTGCTCTCTCTCTCTCTCTCTCTCTCTCTCTCTCTCTCTCTTTCTCTCTCTATTATTGGGTCCAACTCCAACTCCGGCTTTAGCCTCGTTTGTCGTCCAACATTGTGCTGACTGTGCACAGAGTTCTCCTCCTACAAACATATATAGTTAAAACAAAGCAAAGTTGTCCACGATGTTCGATGCCATGGTTACCTTTGAATCTGGTACGAAGAATTACCACAGCTACACTTTAAAGAAAACTTCAACTTGAATAATAAATCAAGCTTATAACTTTTATGATTCCCTATGGTTATAATAGCGAATAGTTCATTATTTTCCATCATATTTAAAAAGGTGTTAGAAACTTGTCAGAAATTAATCAATAAGTCGTTAAACAATAAGAACTTTTGAGTGTAGTAATGCAGTCGTTAACAAAGTTAAATGAATCAAAGAGAAAATTAATAAATTAATGTGTGTATTTGTTCCCCATTATGACTAACTTATTACAGGATCTTATTCTTATATACCATTACCTTAACACTTTTGAATTTGTTAATACATATAACTATATTGTTCTGTATTATCTGTAGCCCTGTTTATATCGATTATTGCCCGCCTATCGATATATTTATATTTATATTTATATTTATTGTATTCAATAATTATACATTAGGATACGAAATGTAAATAAATTTACCTGAAGGAAACTAAGTCCCATAGAGGCGGAAATCCGAAATTTCTCAATATTAATGTTGCGAGACGAGACGTTGGTATCTAAGGTTTCAAAGTCTTATCTTATCTTATCATAAGCATTCCCACTCTTTAAAAAGGCAAATTCAAAATTAACCAATGATTTTACAAAGAGTACATATGTATTTCAATTTGTCAAAAGAATAAATGAAAAATATCTTTAAATAACTAATAATCAGAACAAGAACTTGAATCTTGTTTAGTCCGTATCATGATGATTATCTTGGATATATTTTATGTAACCACATAATGCGAGACTGTGTATATTTAGTATCTTCTAGATAAATTCTTGACGACAAAACATGTTAAAATTTAATCTTCGCAATCGCATCAATTAATTTAAATATATTAATCAATGATTTGTACCATATTAGACAATTGTATAGTTAGTTCTACTATTATAGTCACTGTGTTAAACTAAGATCTGAAAGGCGTCTGTTTAGATTTATTCGTTAGACACTTCAAAATCAAATTCTTTCTATTAAAGTCTGATATATTTTAGCTTAATATATGTACATACATTCAAAGTTAATAAAAAAATTATTTGTATAAATATGACTTATATTATAAATTAAAGTTATCCAAGTTATATTATTTTAAGTTAAATTAAATTTGTATAATTTTTTCGTTTTAACATTTCCAATTGCAGTCTAATCAACTGATAATTTTCATAATTTTAATTTTAATTTAAAACTGTATAAAAAAAATTTGATCATTTCTTTAGAAATTGTATTGAAATATATATTTTTGAATATCAGCAATATTTTTAGTTTAAAAAAATATTTTCTAAATTTTAAATATAAACAAAGCCAAACATTTAACTATATTTAAAAAGATTATTTTTACATTGTTATTAAATTTTTTGATTTTTCATTATATACCATAATATCTCACAATTGGTAATTTGTTTAACAACCAAATTAATTCATTTGAAACGGAAATGCTATATCTCATTTTATGCATCCAAAGGAGACAAATCCTCATAATTTATTTAACATAAAACACTTGAATTAAATTTGCAACATTTTTTCCATTTATTCGCTTGATTTATTTTGTCAATAAATTGAAATATTACGCACAATTAAAGTATAGTTAAATCAAATTAAATATATTTTTAAACTGCCATTTGAGTTTTCTGTGAATAAAAAAAATGTATATATATGAATATGTATATTTACTACCAACAAAACCCTTCCCCAACAAACCGATACCTAAGCATTGAAATATATACATAAATATGTACATATATATATATGTATATATACATATGAAAGGTTAAAGAATATTTTAAACGGAAAGATTATTGCAGCATATGAAATCGTAGACATATATGTATCTATGTATATACATATATCCTCGAAATGAAAATGCATGTCTTTAGAAAATCTTAGAGCTTGATTTATTTAATTTATAAAAGATAATAAAAATTAAACCCAATTGCACTCTATGTCAAGGTCAAATAGAAAATCGATAAATATTTCAGAAATTTTTGAAAAATCAAAATAATTGCTCCCTAGTGTAGGTACACAAATTTCAATGACAATCTACGAAATTTTACGAAATTATTAATTTCTTTGGTTTCCTTATTTTGTTTTTTTTTTCTATTTAAAATTAAAGACCATTAAGTATATAATATAATATTAAAAATGGGGCAAGCAAATCGGGGAGCAACTTATACAAGAAATGTCATTAAATAATTAAACATCAAATATTAATCAACTAATAAAATTTCATATGTATGTATATATTTATGTGCAATCAATCTATTGCTGATCTAATTTTAATCCCAGTTTTTGTTAGCTTTTGGAAAACAGATAAGAATAATGATTACATAATTAAATACAAAGTTGGCGTTTTAAAGAATGGGATTCAATTGATACACATATAAATATATATATATATATATATATGTATATATATTAATGCTATACATCTGAACAGATAACAACTGTCTTGTCTTTTAATTCAGCTGAATCTTATCACAGGTCATGTGAACCTCAAATCTCAAATTTGAATTTTGCAAGATGTTTTTTATAAAACGAATTTATTAAAATTGAAATCTTTGCTCTCAGTGAGAACACCAACATCGAACGTGTCATTCTAAAACGAATTTTAACAATATAAATATTTTTGACAAATTTTAAACTTTTTTCCATAATATATACTTGTCATAAATTTCAAAATGAATCTGCAAAATTTTGTGGCTATTTGTGGGTTCTTTCTCCTATTTGTATATCAGCCAGTAATATCAACATTATCTTCGGTTAAAACGGATGATAACGGGGTGAGTGAAAAAGTGAATACTCTTAGTGTAAAGTGAATATTCTTACTAAATAAAACATCTTCTAGGACTGTGAATACTCTAAGATCGAAGATGATCTGTCCGTTTCCTATTGCCTTAGGTCTGCAAAGCCGCTTGTTAACTATATATTAGAATTGGAGAAACAAACAAAATCAGTTGTAGATAAAGATAATCAAATAGTAGAACTAACTAAGAGATTACTTGAAGCAAATGAATGTAAAGATCAGGCCAGAGCTAATAATGAAAAGATTGAATATTTAAGTAGAACAATTTCTGACTTACTTAAATCAAATAAAGACTTACATCAAGAAATTAGGAGATTCCGTGAATCTGTTGAACAACAAAATAAAATAGCAAAGATTGAGGAATTTATAACCGATACAATTAACAATCAGAAGGCAGAGATAGAAAATTTGAAACTTAAATTAGCTAATGAACAAGAAAATTCTCTAAAACTGCAGCAAATAAAAAATAATCCAACCGAGATCAAAGAAAAAATTTCAAGTTGCAAAGGTCTCCGATCGGGTATTTATAATATTTCGATTCCTGGTCTACATCCATTTTCAGCCCTCTGCAATGAAAATGTAACTGATGGTGGATGGATGGTTATCCATAAACTATCCAATGGTGGGGTAGTCTTTAACAGAAATTGGTTAGATTTTCGCAATGGTTTCGGTAGCTTAAGTGGGGAATTTTTCGTAGGTCTTGAGCTCCTACATCGGATAACCAATTCCAATACTTATGAGCTCTACATACAATGGGAATATGGCGATGGCAAAATCAGATATGTTAGTTATAGTAATTTTCGGATTGGTAATGAAGCAGCAAAATATGAGTTGGAGTCTTTAGGTGAATTTAAAGGGAACTTCAGCAATCCAATGCTGAAAAGTTTAAATCAGAAATTTTCCACCGCAGATCAAGATAATGATAATAATGAAGAAAAGAATTGTGCATTGATATGCCTCTCTGCCTGGTGGTACGGAGATTGTTTCAAAACGTAAGTAAACAATTTATTCTTGATTTATGAAATACTTAATTGAAAAATTTAATGTTTTGTTTTTATTTTATTTTTCTTGACAATTTTGGTGGCAAAATTTACTTTAGTGTAAAATATGATGTTAATCGGGAATGCAATGGTAGAACATCGTTTTCCAATTATCCCAAGAAAACGGTGCAAATGCTTATTCGACCAAACTCCAAAGTTTATTAATATCTATAATTTTTAACAAAAAAACTTGAAACATAAAATATGAAAAATGTTTATTGCTTATGTGTAAAATGGAAACCTGGTGACGGTACCGATATGGCAACCCCTGGCATTGCCGGACAGTCAGAAGAAGTCGACCGTATGAAGTTGGTTTAACGTAAAGTTGGCATAAGTTAAAGTTAATTTAAGTTAAACTTGCTTCTTACCCAGTGTTTGTCTTGTTTTTATGTAAACTATACAAAACATTTATTAAACTCATTATATCTAAACATGTATCTTCAAACTGTAAAATAAAGTAAGGGAAAACGCCTATTTTGTTGTTGGTATTATCAGGTCATTGTTGATGGCATTGGTTTTCCCTACAATACACTGCAACTCTCATCGTATCGAGATCTGACTCAATAATATCCTTTTCATTGAGTCCACCACTCTTTTTATATTTTTTAAATTATTCCAAAACCTATTTGCAACCACTAAACAATTTACGGATACATAAACTTCAACTTCATTCACTTCAACTTGCAATATTTTTACGCAGAGGGGGAGGGGGATGGAATGAATTGAATGAGTGTCTGTGAGTGAATTCAAAAAGTTATATAAATATATGATATATCTGCTTGAAAATTTTCAACTTCATTTTTTTGGACTTGGCTTTAATTTTTCAAAATTCGTAAAACTTGGACTTATATTTTATCAAACTATAAATTTGCAATTTATTTCAATAAGAAAGTTTTAGTCGTTCATCAAATTTAAATATCATGAAAAATAATCTCTTACAGTAATAAATAGGACATTGCGTAGATAGAGTAACTAGAAAAGACATTTTAATTTGGATTGGTCACAACTAGCTATTTTTCGAAAAATAAGAATACATTTATAATTTTCCCTTAATTTTTTAAGGTTATTTTCAAAAAGATATTTAATTTTAAGTACAAAACATATACACAAACATTTAATCTCTGAATGGTAGGTCCATTTAGAAAACTTTAAAGTTCATGCTTTATTAAGAATGTCAAAAAAATAATGTATAACTTTATCCATAAAACTCTAACGATCATTTGAGGAAAGCCCATTTACTTGTTAACTAACACTGGAACTTAACAGATTTAAGATTTTAACAGAAGCTAACAAGTTAACATGGATATGTAAGTGCAAATATATTGTACGAACATAAATAAATAAATAAAACTAGCTACTATAATAAATAAATATATAAAACTATCTAACTATCTATTTTAAGCCGACTTGGGCATACCCTTGACCAACAATCAGAGGCACTTTATAACTTCTAACTATTACGTAGTCGCACAGTGGTCGGATTTCCAAATGTTGCTGGCATAAATCAAAATTTCAGTTTAAACGTTTTTCATTTTTCAACTAATTATCGATAATAGAATTTTCGAACTCAATCCAGTGAAATGTGCGTCGATTAAAACTAAAAGAATTATCTCTCAATTATTTTTCTATAAATTTACTTAGGTTAACAGAAACACATTCTTAAAAATAATATTTTCATATTTTATATTTTTTTATTTGCTTTCTTATTTTTTTATTGTTTTTTTACATTCTAATTAAAGACCATTATGTATATAATGTATATTCCCCATAGCCTTAAAAAAAAGTATAAAAAAAGGGCAAGCAAATCGAGAAGTAAGTTATACAATAAATATCAATAAATAAATTAACATCAAATATGAATCGACTGATCAAATTTAATATGTATATTTATATGCAATCACTCTATTGTTGATCTAATTGGAATCCCAATTTTTGTTAGCTTTTGATAAACTGATAAGAATACTGATTATATATACATATATTTATGTTAATAAAAGCGATTCAAGTGATAATGTCAATAAGATGCTTAAAATAAATTATATATAAATTTGTATATATTTATTAATGGCATACATATGAACAGATAAGAACTGTCTTGTCTTTTAATTCAGCTGAATCTTATCACAGGTCATGTGAACCTCAAATCTCAAATTTGAATTTTGCAAGCTTTTTTTTATAAAACGAATTTATTAAAATTGAAACTTTGCTCTCAGTAAGAATACCAACATCGAACGTGTCATTCTAAAACTAATTTTAATAATATAAATATTTTTGACAAATTTCAAACTTTTTTCAATAATATATACATGCATTAAATTTCAAAATGAATCTGCAAAATTTTGTGGCTATTTGTGGATTTTTTCTCCTATTTGTGTATCAGCCGGCAATATCAACTTTATCTTCGGTTATGACCGATGATAACGGGGTGAGTGAAAAAGTGAATACTCTTAGTGTAAAGTGAATATTCTTACTAATTAAAACATCTTCTAGTACTGTGGATACTCTGAGATCAAAGAAGATCTGTGCGGTTCATATTGCTTTAAGTCTGTTATGACGCCTCTTAACTATATATTAGAATTGAAGGAACAAATGAAAGAGACTGCAAAAGCAATTGTAGATAAAGATAATCAAATAGTAAAACTAACTAAGAGATTACTTGAAACAAATGAATGGAAAGATCAAATCAGAGCTAATAATGAAAAGATGAAATATTTAAGTAAAAGAATTCACGACTTACTTAAAACAAATGAAGACTTGCATCAAAAAAGTGGGAGATTCCGTGAATCTGTTGAACAAAAAAATTAATTTGCAAAAGTTTGAGGAATTTGTTACAAATTCAAATTTGATATAGAAAATATGAAACTTAAATTAGTTGATGAAGAAAGATACTCTTTGCTAGTAGAGCAAGTTAATAGAAGAGAACTCGAAAGTAAGTCCCGATATTCTCTCATCAGGTTTCCATTCAATTACAATTTTTGGTCTAGATCCATATCGAGCTCTCTGCAACGGTGATATAGCAGATGGTGGATAAATATATATATATTTGACAATTTGAAGGTAACGAACACAAAAGGTATAAGAATTTGGGCTGACTTTCGTAATGGTTTTGGTATTTAGAAAGGGACAATTTTATATAGCACTCGAGATTTTACATCGTATTAATAATGAAGACACGAAACTTAAGAGGAAGTATGATATACATGAGAAATTCACGATAAGGAATCGATGAAAGAATTGTGCATGAGTGATTTATGCTGCTCGGCGTTAGGCCGAAAATCATCAAGTAATTCCTAACTCATACAATCAATACTTAATTAAAAATTGAAATTAAAAATATATGTTGCAATGAAAGTGGTAAATATTGGAAATACTTTATTTTCCATTGGTAGAACGTTGAATATCTCAAATTAGAGAAATGACTTATTGACCAGAGTCTAATATTATCTGATCATATTATCCTTTAAAGAAAAAATAAATAAATTAACTATGCAGAATGTTTACTGTTTTATGGCTATGTTCAAAATATATACAATTGATTAATTATATAAAATTTTGCAATTCATACGAAACATTTTTTAAAATTCGTCGAATCAGATATATGTATATACTTTTTTGTTTTAAAATAATATCAATCTGTGTAAATATAAAAATATAAATATTGTTTGAAATTGATTGCCAAGCAACTATGCATTAGTAAAATATTATAAAAATATCTAACATCAAATATCGTTCTCGCCGATGTAAGTAAATAAATTTAACAGCAAAAAAGATAAGAAAAATCGTAATATTTAAACACG
Organism: Drosophila sturtevanti; assembly: GCA_018150375.1. NCBI lineage: Eukaryota > Metazoa > Arthropoda > Insecta > Diptera > Drosophilidae > Drosophila > Drosophila sturtevanti. The sequence goes on from JAECWJ010000690.1 coordinate 2,727,791, forward strand.
CCAGAAGTTCAAACCCAAAAAAAAAATCGGGTTCATCCGATTTTTGCACTTTATCAGGATACATATCCGATTACCAACCAAGTTTCAAACACTTAGTTTTAAATCATATACCTATATCGGCTCGGTTGTTAATGAATATCAAGAAAATATATACAGTCTATATTTGATTGGAAATGTATATTTTCGACCATTTTTCTAATACCTTGCGTATTAAAAGGAATAACAATAAAGGGAACTTTTTAAACAGGGATCAATCGCTTTCTGATTTAGGGTATTTTAAATTCGGTGCTTAAACTCCAATTACAAATGTAACTAACTGGTTTTTTTTTAATATCTATTATTTGTACATGAATATGACCACATTGAACATGGCTCATTGTTTTCTTCTTTTTTTTTTAATTTTCATTGATTTGTGCTACCAAAAAATGATTGGAAAAATAAAAGAAAAATCAATGGCAACAACAAGCAGGCATAGGAGGAGAAGTTCATGATCTTGGCAAAAAAACAAAAACAAACAACAATAAAAACAATACAAAGAAATAATAAATGGTAAATCTCAGGACAATTGTTCAACATTAGTTATATAGCCTGGTGAAATTTTCACAAAATTTTTACAATTTGCCATTCAAATTTGGGTCGTTCACTGAGTCGGCATTGAGTTATAGTAGCTCATTAGGCGGGCGCCTCGTCAATTGGCTGGGATTAAATGTGGGTGGTGTAGACAGGGGTGTGGGGTAAAAGAGGAGAGGAGAAACATGCCCTTTTACTTCAATCACGCCAACGAGGCGAGCAAAACCGAAACTAGCGAATAACATTTTACAATATTGCCATAAAAGGCTAAAAACACAGAGCCGGAAGAGAAGCCGCTCATACAATAGAACAAAGGAAGGGAGGGAGAGAGGAAGGGGTGGGAGAGTATAGGAAGATGGAATAGTATCAAGAATCAAGAAGAACAAGAGACCAAATCTTTAGTAAAGGCAAACGAAGAAATAATTTAGATCACGAATTTGTTGTCGTATGCAAATTAATCAAATGTCGTCAGGTAATTCAATAATGTCAAAACATAGACCAGCATTATCGATTATTTTTCAAATGGGAAATTGTCGAAAGAACATTTTCTTTTCGTTTTCCATCCTTTTTTGTTTGTTGTTGTTGTTGTTGTTGTTTTTGTTTATAGTTTGTGGTATATTAATTACCACAAACAGGGAAAAAGATCTCGATTTCTTTATAAGACAAACTAAAATACAATATGGAATATGTTAGATAAGAGTCTAAGAAGTCTAAGACATCGACAAGCATAGAAACATGGTTATATGTAGATATGTACATTTAATCCCATATAGATTCGTCTTTCCCCTGGTGGTCGTCCAAGAATATTAGAGTTGCAGTTCTCCCTCCTCGCTGTGTCTTAGTCTTTGTCTACCCCTTGCCATGATGTCTACTTTGGGTAATCCAAGACGGCATTTAACCAATTTAATATTATTATCTATGATCTTGTTGTGCAGCGGTCTCAACATTTTCTACTTTGCTGCTCGTCGTCGCTCAATTCTCAATGTCGCTATGTAATCAGAGAACCGAGAACTGAGAACTGAGAAAAAAAGAAGAAGAAGAAGAAAGAACAAACAACAACAACAACCAGTCTTAGTCTCTTATTCCATTTAGCCATTGACAAACGAAAATGAGTGAAATATTTTTCCAGCTTGTTCTAATTGGCGCTTGTTGCCCGCCGCATAGTCGTCTTGTTATTCTTACCTCAGATCTGAGGTAAAAATCTACAGAGTTGTTCTTATCTAACCAGAAATAAAGCAATGAAAGAGCATTCCATGTCAGTCACAAGCAACAGAAAGACAATCCCACAACGACTGACATTCGTTGTATAGACATTGATGCACGTTTATATGACCACAAAAATTGATTTTATTTCTATCGAAATTTCATTCTATGAGAGAGAAAATCAGATATATATATACATATATACATATCATATTATTTTGTATTTATTTATGATTATTGCTAAATTTCCTTTGATAATTTTGTCTCTAATTAATAGCATTGTTTGTGGCATTATTTGTTAATCTGGCCAATATCTATCTATCTATTGGACTGATTATTTTTAAGGCTAATTGATTTTTGGTCGACTGCTGACTTTTCTGTGGCAAAGATTGTTTCACTTCTAAGCGAAATGTTATCATTATTGTGCCACTTCAAAACAAAGGGAAAATTAAATCACAATTTTTCAACTAAATATTTTATCATGGTTTCGGTTTTATTATTGTGGCTTTGAGTTTTGCCTTTTTATTTTCGATCTAAAACTTTAATTGATTTTTAAAGCCAACATTATGGGTATGAGTGTGTGCGTATGCGTGTGTGTGTGTGTGTGTGTGTGTATGCGTGTGCATGGCCTCCCACATAATTGCATATTTCATGGCTCTGCGGCTTTTGAGGGGTTTTTGGGAGACAATCTAAAACATTTAAAATGCAGCCGCATGCAATCAATTCAGTTGCCAGTCAGTAATAATCGGCCACACACACACACACACCCATACACCCACACAAACGCACACACACACGTACACATTTTAAATTATTCATTATAAAATGTTGATATAAGTAATTTATAGAATTTGCACAAGTATTTTTTGATTAAAATAAACAATTTTTAGCACCAGAATTGCAAACGAAATGTCCAAATGAAAATTATTTCTCAAGACAAAAATATACAAAAGAAATATGCATTGAATTTAGATGATGTAGAGAAAGATAAATATATTATAGTAGCAACGACTTTGTTATACCCTATAACTAATAATAAAATGTATTCACCCATGGGCAAACATTGGCAGATGTAGTAATTTCATTTTGAAACTAAATTAAATAAGTTTATATAAAATGAAGAGCAATTTTTAAGTTCTATAAATGTATGTATATGCTCATTTCTTTTGAAGAATTTAAAGAAGATCTGCTTAAGTCTTAATATATAAAATATATATTATTCATTAGTTTTTTTACTTTTTGTAAATCGGAAATATTTATTTTAGTTTTAATAATCTTGAATCACATGATACATATATTTATTTACTAATACAATCGAATGAACATCGAAGAAAGACATTTTACTTTAACTGTTTTTTCATACTGATCAAGAAAATGAACTATTTCTTAAGCTGATATGGAAACAGAAAGATCTTTTAAATATATAATTTAAATCAATACAACTAAAATTAATAAACTTCTTTACTGAACTTACTTATTAGCTTTTCCCCCATTAACTGAAATAAAGTTTCATTCAAGTAAAATTATATCAATTTAATAAATCAAATTTTATTAAATGGTAAATTTAAAAAAAATAACATATCTTACAAATATATACATAAAATAAGTATATAAACATACATATATTATATATTATTATAGTACCTATATATATGTATATTATATATTATTGTAAGTTATATGTATATATTATATATTATTATAGTATATATATGTATATTATATATTATTATAAGTTATATGTATATATTATATATATATTATCTATTTGTGGATCCAAAATTTGTATTCCTTTCATATTATAACTAAACTCTCCCAATGTCTAGCCATATATTGAATATTCTTAATATACATACAATGAAAAATATTTACTTATTATATTATACATATTTCATTTTATGAGATATTTTCCAACATAAAATTTCTAATAAAATTTGTATGCCATGACAAACGAAATATTGAAAATGATTTCAAGATCTTCCGATTCTAATCGCAATCATCAACTAAATCAAGTTTAATTAACATTTATTGTAGGAGGGGGGAAATGTTATTGGAAAATCTGTTTTGTCATATGTTTTCTTTGTTTTAATCTGAGTAAGCAACCAGGACCTGTTTTTCATGTTGTTCGAGGCAATTTGAAAGTTTTTAAAAATTGAAAACCTTCATATTGGACTGTCTATTTGTTACAAGAGAATTTAAATTGAAGCACAAATTGTGCACAAATATTTAAACAGACATGGACATGGAGACACTTAAATCGGAATAAAGTTGCAGATGAAATCTGAGTTGCATTCAATTAAAAGGATTTTCGATTTTCACAAAGTGCGTTTTGTCTAAAAATCTAAATTCCCCTTCTGTTATCCGTCCCTATCCTTTCCTCATCCTCCAACCCAAAGGCAAAACGGGGGCGTTGACGCAACTGAACTGAATCTGAATTCAACAAACCGACAAACTCAACCAAGTTGGTTAGAACTTGGTCAATATAAGGAATGAGTTGATGTGGTTGATGATGGTTGGTGGTGGTGGTGATGGTGGTGGTGGTTAAAGGTAAATAAAAGAAGGCATGTTAAGCATTTTGTACATGACAACTACCTAGTCAAGGTACAAAGACATCAATTTCTCGCATAGGCCTGGCCTCCTCTCAATTGAGTTGGACAATAGCAGACAATTTAAGAGTTGGAATTTTAAAATAGATAAGAGTAAAAGAAACAAAACAAAGCGAATGGAGGAAAAAATAAAATATACAATGCAAAACCACAAAAAAAAAAAAACGAAAAAAAAAATTCTGAAAGAAAAAGAACAAATTCAGGCAACTATCGGGTCAACAAAAACTTGAGGTAAGAATGGAAAACTTACATTGAAAAATTTACCATTTCAAAAATTGATTAGAAGCTTTAGCCAACATTTCTTACTCAGAGAGATGTATATGCGAAAAGTGAAGGCTTTGTGGGATAGGAAAAGAGAGATCATGTATAAAGGATTCGGGGAATGGGTTTGAAGAAATGTACAGGGACGTCAGTAGCTTTTACTACAATGTCCAATGTCGTCGATGGATTTCTAGGATATGCAGGAAGAGGGGGGGACAGGAGACAAGACAACTGACTAACGTCTGTCGCTGTCGGCACATCCATGTCCTGTTGTCTAAGTCAGTGTGCATGTGTGTGTGTGTAAGTGTGTGTAAATGTGTAAACGTGTTGTGGACAGCCCTGGCTTAAGTTGCAAGGAGATTTTCTGTTTGTAAATGGACAAGTTCGTTTTTTTTTTGTTTGTTTGTTTGTTTGTGCCGCAGCTTTGTTGCCCAATATCGACTCAGGCCAGAAAACAAACACATCCAACAGAGAGAGAGAGAGAGAGAGAGAGAGAGAGAGAGAAAGAGAGAGTTAGGAAAGGGGGTAGAAGAGTGAACGGGTAACTGGGTCAGTTGACCTAGTTGAGAAGACAGAGCAAGGCATTGCAGTACAGGATACAACAACAATGACAGCCACCTCACGTAGTGGCAACTATCTGAAAATGACGCCAAATTACCAATGCAAAATATCCTGGTACCATTTACCTTGCGCAAATATAAGAGTAAACCAAAAAGAACGAAAGAAAAGGGGGAAATAAAGAGAAAAAAAAAAAAAAAGGAAAATGTAATGTAACGGTAAAAGAAAATGAAAATTCAAACATTACGCCCCACCTCCAACGTAGCTCTAAAGAAAATTCGCTGCCATTTAGGTTCTCGTTTAGTTTTCCATTTTCCATTTTCTATTTGGCAGCAGCAGCAGCTGCTGGTTGCTATTTGGCACTTTGTAAGACATTTTCCTTCACTTGAATTTGGCTCACATTGTCACAACATTGTTTGGCTAAGACAAACATAAAAAACACACACGCACACACATACAGGTGTTGGCGGCTTTGAGTATGATGAAGTGATCAGGCATGGATATCTATAGTATAGTAATGGTTTTTTCTTATTATTTACATTTACGAAATAGATACTGAAATGCTATGGTTATGCACAATACTGATAGCCTTACCGGAAGAGTATTGGGTTCTTCTTCACAAATCAGTAATAAATCCTTAAATAAATAAAACTAAATTAATCCAAGCTCGAGGTGAAAATTAATTATCATACTGAAGTTCATTTTCTTTCATCATTTGGCTGACCCTCGTATGACTCAAATAAATGAATTAAAAACTATAGTAGGCTTCGATATCCAGAGTCAAGCAAGCTTAATTTAGGTAAAGATAAGCATTTGCTGTATATATGATTACTACTAGAGGGTTAACTGACTGCCAAACTTCAAAAAAAGGTTTATATTACTATACCCTAGAAGGGGAATAATAACACTAGATTTTTGAACACTGCTAAAATTGTGCAGCGAGTTGATGGGCATGTTGACAGGTTTTCGTTCTCAATGCAAATGGATTGTCTACCAACACTGTAACCAACACTGAGCCACACTTGAAGTCAGTATCCTGACCTCACACTCTTTTAGTACTGAATATCTGTATTCTGATATTACATAGAGCAACACTGGTCATAACACTACGAAAGTTGGCATGTCATTTTTAATTACTCGACATTCTGCAACTTATCTCCGACATATATATTATACTTATATTTTCATTTCTACATCTCCTTCTAACCATCTATGGGTGCAGAAGTTTGCATCTCCGACTATATAAAGTATATATATTCTTGATCAGCATGAATAGCCGAGTCGATATGACCGCTTCTCCTCCGAGACCATAAGAGCTACAGAGCTGATAGGCATAGGCTCCTTTTTGCTGCAGGCATTGTATATCTCGGAATCATCCCGATCGGACTACTATATCATATAGCTCCCATAGGACCGATCGGTCATGAACAAGGTTTATCCTCAATAACTCTGTTGTTTTTCAACCGAATGCCACGAAATTTGATATTGGTGAGTTTAATATACTTCTTAATAGTTCAATCAAGTTTGATCAGAATCTTGACTATATCATATAACTGCTATAGGAACAATCGGTCCAAAAAAAAAATGTATGAAAAATTTTTTTTTCTCAAGCTTAAAATTTTGGAATTTTAATTTACAATAATGCTTCTGGTGAATTATATAGAGTAAATCTGCAAGGGTATACGAACTTCGGCACGGCCGAAGTTAGTCCATCTTTCTAATTAGACTTTAATCCTTGGGCTGTATGGATGAAACTCCGTTCACACGTTTTTAAGATATTTAGGCAGAACAGCATTTAGAATGGGTCGGAACTCATCACTATATATTACAATATAGATTACAAATACCAAAAAAAAAAACAATTGGTACGATATTAAAACTCAACGTCAACAAGCCTTATTCAACTCTCCACCTTTTTACAATAATTCGGATTGTTTAAAATATATGTATTTCTTTTAATAGGCATTCAACAATTATATTAACAGACTCAGTCTTGCCAGGATCAATAAATTTCTAACTTTGAAAATGAGTTCAGAACTGGCACTCTTGAGATCCTCCACAGTTGTCTTAAGCAGTTCTTTTATAACCTTTTACAAAGAAAAAAAGACCTTGATTTGAAAGTTAAAACTTTCCTTTTAAGTGTCTTTTAATTAAGATATGGCGATCGGAAGGCAAACTTATTTAGCAATTATAAAGTAAAAATATATGTTTAAATGGCAATATTCACTAAGTCTCTGAACCTTTCGCAATAAATTTTAGACTGGCTTTACTTTAATTGAACTATCTGTTATGAAATAAACATTTTGTGGCTTCTTAGATATAAATCACATTCTGTAATAACTTTAAATTATCTAACAACCTTCACTAAATTGAAAATCGACAATTTCATAGTCAAATATAGCATTTCCAATTGATTACATATAGAAAATAAACAAAATCGTGTCACAGCGAAATGTTATATCATTGATATTCATTGTAGAATGTTGCTGATAAGACTTCTTTTGATAGCTTACGGAATATTTGGCATAAATGCCATTGATAATATATATTGTGATCGTATGCTCTGCCCCATTGGTAACCATGTCGCCTGTGGAGCTATATCAAAAGTAAGTTGATTATATAACTTTAATTTTTATTAAAAAAAAAAAATGATGATCCGATTATATGCATTTAAAAGGAATATGGACAAAATTGCTCTATCGATGCAGAACTTTCACCGATAAATAATAAATTACGCGAAATTATATTAAATCGATTCAATGAATTACGTAATCAATTAGCTGGCGGTGGATTTGCCGGCTTTACACCAGCTGATCGCATGGCTAGTTTATCTTGGGATAAGGAACTTTCCTATTTGGCGGAGTTTAATGTCCTGAAATGCAAATTACACCGCGATAGCTGTCAGAATACCAAAAAATTTGGTAATGTTGGTCAGACAGTGTCATATCGGGGACATAGAAGACAAATACCCGAACTGGACGATGTTATCACAACGCAAATAAATATTTGGTTTAAAGAGCGCGAATCAAGTTCAATGACCGATATTTATCACTATAAGGGATCGAAACATGGGTGAGCGAAATTAATTTTGTTTTTCTGATAATTAAAAATATACAAATTTTCCGTTTTCAGTAAGCCCATTGGAAATTTTATACAAATGGCGATGGGGGAAAATCATCGAGTAGGTTGCGCAATCCTTCAACAAACCAAAAACGAATGGCTTCAGATCTTTCTAACCTGCAATTACGCAAAGGCTCCAGTTGTGGGTAAATTAGTCTATAAGAGTGGCGGAAAAGGTGGAATTTCATGTAAAACTGGAAAACATCCAACATTTTCGAATCTCTGTTCGGTGAATGAAGACTACGATGATGAGACATCAAGTAACGAACATCCACCATCCAAGGGGACTCAGAACAGCAAAGAAGAAACTGATTCCAATGCAATAACAACTGAAATTGAATATCAATCGGATGATAGTACTAACCCAGGAGAAGAGGCATCAACTGGGTCACCAGAAGGAACCACTGATAACTATGGTGAATCGACTACAGAAGAAGCACTCCAAGCTCGAGGCAAACCCTTAGAAAGGGCCTCCAATCGGGATGAAACAACCAACTCCCCTCAAACTACAACTAATACTACACCCGACATGGAAGATATAAACGGTTTACCCTTACAGATACCTTATTGGGGTAAAGCCACTCCAGATGAAATTGATAGAAAAGAGAAAAATTATAATCGTTTTTTTAAGCGCTTTGTTCAAATGATACTCCATCATAATGCCAAATGGAAGCATCGTCAGATTGAGATTATTACCAGCAATTTTAAGGTGGACGATGAATCCAAATACAAAAAGGGGAAAAGATTCTCTAAATCACAAAGACGTAAAAATGCTCAAAGGACGCTTCAAATTAAGAGAAGAAGATACCAAAATCGTGATGAATCGGTCGATTGGGTCGCAATTTGAGGAAGAAAACTTTGGAAAAATTCAGCAATATTATTTAATACTTAATATAATAATATAATTTATCGATTACAAAACCCTAAGACCCAAAACTTCATTTTCTTTTTATTATCTTTTATTTTTTTGTCTCTTTTTAAATATAAAATAAATTACGAAAGTCTCAGATGTGCATTTCGATGTAGGAAAATGAAATAAAAATTCATTTTCATTGAAATAGTGTCAATTCGTTTAAATTCTCTGTGCAAATATGCAAATTGTCATTTCTTTGTCGCTTAAGTTAAATGCTCACGCAGGAGAAGTAAATAAATTTTTTATTTTTTTACTTTTATTTGATTTTTATGCATACACATTCGCTCTCTCTCTCTCTCTCTCTCTCTCTCTGTTTAATTAGACCAAATTAAGAGTGCACCAGACAAAAGACAATGGGATAACGAAACAGTAAGCGGCAAAATGTTATTCACTATGGTGAAAAACAGGAAGAAGAAGAAGGAGAAGAAAAAGAACGAACGGCGGTGGCTTCGGTAGTTTGCAAGCCAACCAAATGACTTAATCGCATTTCTGTGACTTTGTTGCTTTACTATCGCGTTCCCTATCTGTATTTCTCTCCCTCTCTCTCTCTCTCTATCTCTGTCTCACCTTTTGCTCCTTTTTTGTATCTACCCAACTCTGTCAGTCTCTCTCTCGCTCTCTCTCTCCGTCTTTTCTACTTAGTCCAGACATTTGCTATAAAAATGCAAATGATACATTCGAGTATAATGCGACAAGGAAGCAACAGTAAAAACATTTCTTTTCGTCATCGAATACTTGATACCCTATAATATTTTATATTATTAAACTTTTTCAATCCTGACTCAATCTGAGAATAGAGAAGAATTCCAATTAGCGTGAAAAACAGTTCAATTTCAACTTATTTTATGGATATTATGTTTCATCTAAAGAGAGTTAGTTCCATCAGGAAGGAAAGTTTCAAATGTTGCTTATCTGTAACTGAACGAACGGATTATAAATTCCTTCATCCTTAGTACCATCATATAAGTTGAACAGATAAGATAGATAATGGAAGTTAAAGAATATTATATGTCACTCAAAATCATTAATCCTTAGTATTAAATAGATAAGTTACATAAATAGTTTAATATATTTTAACAAAAGAATATTCATAGGTATAGACATCACTATACATCCATCCGAAACTATGTTTTTTGTCCTGTTTACATACACACATTCGTAGAATACTGGGGATCCAACCACATCGAGGAATCACCTAAGGCATTTGGGTTTAGTACCCACCGATCCTACATATTTCGCTGAGCGATTTTTTTTTAAGAACTGTTTAACACTTTATCATTTTTATAATATTGTTAAGGAATGTTTCGACAGGTATGGATCTGGTAAGTTGACATATGGAATACCAACAATATATTGCATTAGCCAAAGTTAACTAGATGATATAATCAACCTGATCTATAGACATTCCAACGAAATCAATATGTCTGTTTTACTAAATTACTTTGCACCAGCTAAGACTGCATCTCCGGGACTACAAATTAAGGCTCTTCAAATAGAACTACTATTCCAGATAACGTCACTAAATCAAGGTCCGAAGTTCCCAAATAAAACCAGCATCTTATAAATGTTTCTATTGGATACTTTTAACTTGATTTTAAGCAACATTTAGTGACATACATATTAAATGTGATGTCTTCCACCACTGTTTCGATATTATAATTACAGTTCATACACTATAGTCTATACCATCTAAATATACCCTTATCTTAGCATTTTGTCACAGGGTATTTTTGGAAGTAAACCAGCGGACCCCACGGAAAAGTGATGAAGTGCAAGAGTTACGCCATATCACGATGTTGTCTCTGTTTAGTTAATGCCATGGCTAATCCGCCGACGTTACCTTAATCCCCACCAAAACCGAACAATTTTTGTTTAACAAACGTACATCAAAAGAAATAAAATGTGCAATAAATTTAATTTGTACTGCAGTTCTTGGGTGCAAAAGAATTATCACACTATCTGAAGGAAGTTCTACTTATGTATGTATGTATATATGTACACACATACATATACATATGTATACATATACAAAAAACCAAAACGAAAAGAAAAAGAAAACCAAAAGTTGACTGTCTTGGTGAGATTTCTTCTCAGCTTAGGAAAGAAAAGAAGAAGAAAAACCTACCAAATGTGTGCCTTGCCTTATGTTCGTTGTTATCGTTTGCTTTTATCGGCCCAAGTTGAAAAGTATTCAGAAAGACAAACAGCAAAAGAAAAGAGAAAAAATGAAGAAATCCAGAAACAAAACCAAATAGGAATTGTTAGTAACAACCGTGCTCTCTCTCTCTCTCTCTCACTCTCTCTGTCTGTCTGTCTCTTTCTCTCTTCTAGTGTGGCTTAAATGGACTTGGACTTCCAGCGGTGTCTACTGTGGTGCTATAGCCAACTCTCAACACTTGATCAAAATGCCACAAAGCGATTTGCATATTTTAATTAAATTCGCGCTCTACTCCGGAACTAACAAAAACCAAAAATAAAAAAAAAATCAACTAAAAAGGAAAAAAAACAATAAAAAAAAGAAATGGGGGAAAAAGAAATGAAAAGTGCACAAGAGAAAAGCGCAACAAGGCAATGTGAGCGTCGAAAGGGGGGTTGGTGGTGGTGGTAAAAGGGGGACACACGTTGCCGTTGCCATCTCCTGCTGTCTTTGCTATTTTATAAATATGTAAAAATAAAAAAAAAAAGGGGCAAGAACAAAAAAAAATGAAGAGCGCAACACATGTGACCACAAGCGTATTAAATTTTGTGCGAGCACTCAACAAAAAAGAAGAAATAATATTAATAAAATAAGAGCCAGAAGCCAAAAGAAAAACTTGCCCGCGAAAAGGGATAAGTGGGGATGGCTTAAACCTCTCTTACCCTCCACCCACCCAAAAATAAAAAAAAAAAAAAAGAAAGGTTTTTCGCTGTGGGGCGGAATGACTTTGAGTCGGGAGATACCACCAGCAACAAATATACATACATTTGTATATGATTGGGTGTGAGTGTGTGTTTGTATGTGTGTGTGTGTGTGCCAAAGGTTGCCAACTAGCAAAGCCACAAAGTGATTGTGACTGCGAAAAGGTCACCATAAAAATTACACTGCTAAAAATTTGCATATCTACATAAAAGCTACTCCATGAAATCTTTATTTGACAATCGAAACTACAGGATCTACAAACAAAAAATTCTTATAAACATATTTATAGATTAAATATCCGTTTCAATATAAATATGAAATATATCGTATAATGATGGAAAACATCGTCAAATCATCGAAATAATACTATATATATTGGAAATTAATATCCGTATAGAGTTTTCATATGGAAAATCTCAACAAGGAATAGGAAATGATTAGAATCTTTACAAACTTCCCTTCAATGAAATATGCTTTCAATTTCGATGAAGAAACTTCGTGTTGATATGGAAAAAAAACAAAACGATATTTAAATAATAAAGCGATGTTTTAAGCCATTCTCATGCATGAGAAAAATTATCATGTTGAAAAAATGAAATTGGAGAAATCTTCATTCCACTTTGACGAAGAAATTTCGAGTCGATATGGAAAATTATTATCGATATAAACCCTGCTTTAAAAACAATAATTTATAAGCAATTGATTAATTAAGTAATTACCGTTAAATGGAATACTGTAATATCACTGATTGTACAATGTGGACCTCGTGCATTGATCGATCTCTTTTAAATGAGTTCGATTTCTTTTGGACAAACTATCGATAACATTCCTATGCAACGCTGCTTCCCTATCAATCACTCTCGAAAGTGATGACCCAGCATTTACTGACTTGAAATTATTTTTACTGTTTACAGTTTCCCCAATGTTGTAAACTTAAGCCTAATTAATTCAGATATACAGCTGACAATATATATTTCTCTCAGTGCAGCCGCCTACCAGAGTTGACCAAAGCATACGTCTACTAACTACCATATTGCTGCTGTGGCTGCTGTTGCTTCTACCATTTTTATACTCTTGCTGCAGTACCTGATGATGTTGCTGCTGCTGCTGCACGGAGAGCCAAAGCGCAGTGCAGCATAAAGTGTTAAATTGGATTAATCCACAAGATTTACGCTGCGGGTGATATCAACATGGTAACATGGCAACCAGCCACTACATAGCAGAAGCAGCACCAGCCCAAGCTCCAGCAGCTACAACAACAACCACAATAGAATATTACATAGGAAGTTTAAAGCGAACAGAGCAACAACAGTGGACAACAACAACATGTTGCTGGTGTAGAGCATAAACACTTGAGTAGCTACAGCAATTTATTAAAACCGGACGCGTGCTTTTACACCACCGGAAATACAAAAGCAACAACACATTTTGCACATACACACACACACACATACACACATTTAGTAAGTATGTCAATGTGGGTTGGCTATTGTCGGTTGGTACTTCTGCTTGACGTCAACAAACCAGGCAAATTTCAATGCAAAATTGGGATTAACGATGTTGCCAACAATTGAGATTGAAGCTTGTTCAGGCAAACTGGTGGTGAGCAGTAACAACAACCACAACAACAACAACAACAACTACAGTAATAACTACTGCTACAGCAACAACTAGAGGCGGTAATAATGATGCCTTGACAGCAGCAACATCAACAGCAACAGCAACATTTCTGCAAGCGCGTTGATTATCCCAATCAGCAACACTTTACCAGCGTAAATCTATTTAATTTGCCATTGGCCTGGCCTTTGAATACCCCAACAATCCTCTCTCCTATCACCATCATCATCTATACTTCTTACCCAAACCATCGTGTGAGTGAGTGAGTGTATCCGATCCTCTTGTAAACCAGCAATCAGCTGTTTTTCGCCGCGTCTCTTGTTAAATATAATTGAACCTGTTCTTAAAGTTTTGTTTTGTAATTTATTATTGGCGCATGGATTTCAAACCGAATACGAAAAATAGCTCTAAAGTCAGAAAGTTAGAAGCTTCAAGCAGTAATGGTATGGAATGAATGTTGCCGCTGTTGCTGTCCTGCCGCTCATCATGATCATGAATGTTGTTGTTGCTGTTGCTGTTGCTGTTGCTGTTGCTGATGATGATGATGATCGAGCGGCATGGCATGCGAAGATCGCGCGCTCTTTTACCCAGATCGTGCCTGACGCGTAATTGATTATTACGAGAGTGTAAGACGATGCACAAGAAAAATGCCAGCATAATGATGTATTAGTTAAACTTGGCCAACCGGTTCGCATTTCGGCCATGAAATACGTTTTAGAATTAGGACCTGTGATTACATGCTGCTTTTTCTACTACTACTACTACTACTATCTGGCATGACAAGAGCTCTACAGAGACAGAGAAAGGGAGAGGGAGAGAGAGAGCGAGAGAGAGAGGAAAGTGCGTTGAAATTGAAAAGAAGTGGGCATTATGTTGCTTAGATTACTTGCATCTTTCTCTTGTTGGGGCAACAGTTGCCAAGAGTGGATTGCACTTTTAACAGCTTAAGGAATGTTGTGAAATCTCTGCATGTGTGTTTGTGTGTGTCTGTGTGTGTGTGTGTGTGTTGGCTATGCAAAAATTTGATAGATAGATAATTGTGGAATGGATGATGGTCCAGGCCTCTATTCTAAGTCGACTTCTTACGTGTCTCAAGTGTCAAAATGATCAATTGGTTAACCAATAAAAAGGCCATTTAAATGAAAATCATTTATGAACTGATCATGCCATTTAGAATTAGGAATTTGCTTTAATTTTGGATACAGTTTTAGTCATAAATAATGAGAATTTCAGGTTATTGTTCGCAAGTAGGAACGATGGAAGCCAACACAAAATACACCCTTTAAATATTAAACAGAAAAGTAATTAAAACTAAAAACAGGTACTTAAATGTTTAAGTTAAAATTATAATAAAAGAATACATAATAAGAAATAGAAATTGATATCCAATTCAACTGCCTTCTGCATCCTATTCTAATGATAATCAAAATATTAAAGTTCTTTCCTCATCTGGCACATTACCAACTGTTGGCATACCAAAAACTGTCACTCAATCTGTCCTATCATAACATTAGAGAACTAATATCTAAACTGTCTAGACTCAAAGTAGATAGTTTAAGCTTTATTTTTTATATTCTTGGCTTTATTAAGACGTGACTGAAACTAAAGACATTGCTGATCTTTCTGTTCTTTCCACAAATAATGAAATTTATAGAAGTGATCGGACAATCTGCAATGTTGATGGAGTGTTAATTGCTGTTGATTCAGGGTTTCCATCTAAAGTAATTCAGTCATCTTTCACTTATAAAATTGAATTCTAATGAATTTATGAAATTAAGATATTCCTTTTAATTTCTTTTTGCACCTACGTTACCTGTTCTTATATCCCATCATTGTCCGATTTGTTAAGTTATAATGATCACTTGGAAGCCATTTAAACAGTTTTCTCAGTGCTGTTCGTTAGAGATTCGGTCATCGTTCTTATAGATATTAATCTACCAGATATTTCATGACTTCCCGATGAGTCTTTCGTGTTGCTGCCCTCCTCATCGCATTCATTAGTTGATGTTTTTTTTTACTTATCCCTAAGCCTATAAGTAAATCTCATAATAGATCACTTATCTCACATTTGCAACAGCATGATTTTCAGGATTGACCCTCTCGTTCTTCCAGAAGACAAATTCCTTTCTATTACTCCCCCAACAATATTTTTTAGAAATTCAGTTTCGTATTTCGAAAGTTGTTGTATTTTTTAGAAATTTGAGATATTTTAAAATTTTAATGAAAATTTTGGGCCATTATGATGACTGAATTTCCACAAAACTTGAAAGGTTTTCGAGTACATTCGTATAAGTATGTATATAAGACCGGATAGGATTAGAAGATTTCCCGCTATACCTTTTTCGATTGGAAGAATTCTTTTACTACTAAAGAATTAAAAAATATATTATCATGTTCGAAAATGTAAAATATGTTTAATTTCGCTATTTTCTTATTAGTTTAAAATAATGAAAAATAATTATAAAAAGTAATTACATTTGAAATAATAATGTTTATAATGTTATACATATTATAATTTTATAAATGATATATTATATTTTCAAAAAGTAGTCTTAGATGTGAAGCGAAGTAAGAAATAGTCTTATAAAACATTATTTTGTATTAATAAATTAGAATACAATTTATTTGGATTAAATTTAAATGGAATTTATATTTTAATTTCCTTTTAAGAGCTCTAATCTTCTGCATTCATTCTGGGACTTAAAAGTGTTAAATTTATTCAAACGAAAGAATTTTTTTTACACAATGGAACAGCTGTAAGGACCCCACAAGGGGCGATATCTAATGCAACCAAACGATATTGACAGAACAAAAAAAGGTGGATGGGGAGGGAGGGGGTGCTGCGGAGAAAGAAATATAAAGGGATTCATGGCCGCAGACCCCATAACTCATAATATTCAACACAACAAAAGCAAATACCAAAGAGTCAATGTGTATACTAAACCACACGAAAACTCCAATTTTAATTGCTCAACATTAAACGATCGACATCGATGGCGGAACCTTTATTTTTTTTCTTTTTTTTTGTGGTTCGTATACAAACATACAAGTACTGACTGTGCCACAGTGCCATAAAATATGCGACTGCGACCGTTTCGTTTCGTTTCGTTTGTTTGCGATTGGTTTGCATATGCTTCTAGCAGCAAAGCAAAGCAAAGCACAGGCCGGGGCATATGGTACGGATACGGATACGGGCACGGGCACGGGCACAGGTTCAGGACAGAGAGTCAGAGGGGACTGGGATAGTATAGTATAGTATAGAGTAGAGCAGAGCTGAAAGCATTTAGCGTACGATTTGGCGGCGCGAAAAAGATAAACTCATAAATTATGGCATTGAATGTCACTTTGGTTGCAGCAGCAGCAACAGCAACAGCAACAGCAACAGCAACAGCAACAGCAACAGCAACAACAACAACGACGACGTCGACGGCGGTTGTTGCCACCGCAAATGCCAAACGCCGACAATGGCAACGACAAAAACAACAACAGCAATGGCAACAACAACAACAACGGCAACTGCAACAACAGGCAGGACGTACTGTTGCGGCATCGGCGATAATGAAGCCCATTTTAAAGTCACTACCATTCAATGCGATTTGATTTACAATCCCATTTCGATTATAATCGATGATGATGTGTGTGCGCGCTTCGACCATGCCATGAACTTGCATATAAATACCAATCTGTGTCGTTGTCTGGCCAAATGCTAAGCAGAAGCACTCGATCGGAATCAAAATCGGGATCGGGTCGTAGTATCTGTTTCTGCTCTTGCTGTTGTTGTTGTTGCTGTTGCTGGTGTCGGTGATGATGGTGTGTTGGTGGTGGCTTTGGTTGGTGCTGCTGTCGTCATCAGTATAGACAGCGGCGGGAGTCTCTAGCGGTTTTCCAAGGAAATCGAAAAGTTGCTATGAGATGCCGAACTTGAAGGCAATCTGCCCACAAGCCACAATACCAACAAAGCAGGATGAACAGTGGAAAATAAATTTATGATTGTGATGAATCAATACTTATGGCAATCTTCTCTAGATGGTGGACAGTCTTTTATGATTATCGATATATAATCCTACTTTAAACTATTCAGTTTAAATAGGCATTAATAATCTATTTACTATCATTGAGTTCCTTCAGATGGATCTGATGTTCAATAAAAATCAATCTCAAATCTTATAGAACAATTTTAACAACTGAAAACTGTTTCTTAGATTTTCTCTAATTTAATAACCACAAAATACCAAAAGTTATAAATAAAAATATAATGGATTAAGATTTTAATACTCTATAACTGAATTCTCTCAATGTAGATCTATAAGATAATGCAAACTATTAAAAGAATTGATAATAAAAAAATTTAAAATTTTTACTTTTTTAAAACAAGAAAAATCTTGTTAAAAAAATCGATAAAAAGCACTGATAACTAAAATAATATCAGTAATCCTAAAGTTTTCTAAGAAAAATTATAAGCTTAGATTTCTATTTTCAAATCCATATATTTTTATCGGGATTCAAATTGGGGATGATAGCCGAGGATAATATCTATAAGAACCATTAAGATTATAAATATACAAAATAATTTATTTATCTCAGGGTTACATTCTTATACAGAAGTTCTAAAAAGTGGTTAAATTAAAAAATTTATAATGATTTAAAATTTGTTTCTATCAAAATCTCTTATTAACTAAATTATTTTTATATACAATAATAATATAATGTATTTTTCAAAGTATTGGCAACTAAACGCGAACAAAAATCTGTTTTTTATACTTTTTAGCACTTGTTAATATCTAAACTATATATAACTTCTTTTGATCACGGATACAATAAAAAGTCCCTTAGAAAAATGGTATTTTCTAAATCTTTTTTTTCATTTTCAATGACGAGATTTTTTCATTGTGATCATGTAAAATATCTTTACTTTATATCATGATTTTCAAAACTACACATAATTCCAATTTCCATATATTCTTAGTTTTTTTTCTTTCAATGATTAAAATTTTCAGTTTATTTTAATTTTTGTTTTATTTTTTTCACGTATCGAAGACACTGTGCCAATGTTGTCCAATGTGATCGTCCCGTTGTCTTAGTTGTCTGTTTTACCTGTTGGCGCAATTGAACTTGAATACGATTTAGCTTTAGCGTTTTAGTTTAGTTAGCCCGCCAACTTGTCAGACAAACGAATACGAAACTAACGAAGCAGCAGCCAGTCCCCCACACACCAGACCTCATCTCCTTCTCCGTCTCACTCTCTCTCTCTCTCTGTCCCTCTCTCTTCAATATGTCTCTTAGTCACTGTCTCTGTTTTTCTTTTTTTTTTTGTCTTCCGCCCGCCGATGGGTCGTTGTCTTATTCGCCACAGTGGTGGCAATTGTTTTGATGGCTGTTGATAACTGAAGCAGCAGGGGATGCACCGATACCACCAGGGAATGATGATGAGGCCAAAAATGCAATAACAAAATATCAACAACAATGGGCTTTATATTTTGTCACGTGTGTTGGATGTTGGCTAAAGACAGCACCCCGCCGATTCCGATATAACTTACCAAAAATTTATGGCCTTTAATTGCTGAAAATTGCCAAAGATCACTACAATAAAAATATACACACATATATGTACATACTCGTATATGTATGTACATATGTATGTGTATATTTATTTGAATTGTACTTCAGTTAAAGATTTAATGAACACCAACAAATGTTTATTTGAAACATAAACTCATATTACAACTATTTTTTGATTAACAAGCTACTCGCTTTATAATTTTCTGCTTGTATACGACTTGGATTAAAAAAAAAATGTTTTGTTTTTGCTTGCTTAGGATTAAAAAAATCTATTTTAAATTTTTAACTTCTCCAATATGCGCCTTGTTTGTGTTTCTATTAACCCTTTGTTGGACATAAAATAACTCCTTTCTCAACACTAAAATGTTACGTAGAAAAATTACATAACCGAAATCCCTAAAATTAAGATAAGGGCACTTTGATTGACTTCTTTCTTTCTTGACTTTCTTCTCGATTGGTTTGTAAAAAATGTAAATTAAAATCAAAGAATATATTAATAATCATAAATCTAAGACAATATAAAACTGTGTAACTATTTAAAAATCACCATACATTAAAGAAAAAGTGTTTAATTTCACTTAAACAAACTTGAATTTTAACTTATTGTTTGTCATGATCTTTTAATTATTTGCATCTTAGTCATAATCCTTTTTTTTTTGATTCTGTCGTATTCAAGGTCCAAAACATACGAGATGGCCTGACATGGGGGTGAAAATTAGTGGGTACATATCAATTTTTTATTTTTATTTTTTTCTAAATCCAAATTTTTTCTTCCTTAGTTATCTCTTTGTTACTTTAAAATGAATTGATATATAAAATAAGTTTAGCATTTATCGTTTAAATCGAGCGATAGGTGTATTTTTATAATTTGGAATGTATATTGCTTATTAATTGCTTACAATTCATTTTGGAATATATTTTTAAGAAAGAATCAAATAAAATATTTCTCCATTTTAATAAGAAATAAGAGAAAATAAAAAAAAACAGTATTTCTTACTGATTGATTGAAACCAAATGATATATTTTTTATCATAGTAGTACAGGTACTACTACAGGTAAAAATCACAATAACTATTCATTATATAAACAAATAGATCGCGATTTATATATTAACTTATACTACAAAAAAAATTCGTCTGTCTCGCCCAACCCTCTGAGGTTTCAACTCCAGTAAACTTTGCTTTCCTTTCTATAATTTTGAAAGTTTATTATATAAAAGGCAACTTAAATCCTTTGTAGTAAAATTAAAGAGAGTAAAAGTTTATTAAATTATTAAAAAACTTTTTTTATGGAGAATTAATTTGCAGCTTATGCACACTTTTATCCCATTGTTTCTTTATTAAAGCTAGCACAAATTGTGGGTAAATAATAACTAAAAGAAAAACAATTTTAAGCAACTCCAAATAGCTCCGAAAGAAAATTCCCTTTGAGAAAATTACCTTTAACTGAGAAAGAGGCGATAAGCAAATCTCTTATTATATTAAACCAACTAATTATTCATAGATCTTTTATTATTTGTAAATATTAATAAAAGGTGAAAAAATTCAGCGTTAAATGAATTAAAATTAATTAAAAGTGAATGGGTTAGAGATAGAAGATATTATTGTTAACATGCATTTCTCTAATTAGACTGCTTTTAGATTAACAAGTTATATTTATAAATTCTAAGCTAACTTTTAGCATTCAAAAGGACACTTTCGAATAAAAAAAACAATTAGCTTTAAACTAAGTTATTTAATTCCAAAATTATTTCAATTGATCTAAGCAAATATACAAAAGATTCAAGTTATTTTTATATTTTTGTTTGGCAAGAGAAGAGTTTAGCTTTCATAGAATACAATTTCATCTTAAAATATTCAAAAGAAGGGAAAAACTATCCTCTTCTGAAATTCTGTTCAATTTGTTTATTACCAAAGATTAAATTTTTGTCCCCTTGCATGATACACCCTCTAAAGGCCAGAGATAAAAAGAGACCAAACGGATTTTCCATCCGTTGAGATTTTATAGCACATTTTGCATGGTGGGACCATTAGAAAACTTTTGCATATGTTGGCTAAGTGATTAGTTTGGAGACTACATATAGAACCGTCTATATATACGTAATGTAGACGCCCACTTTGAGCAGCCCAAAACACTAAAAGCCGAGTTAGAAATGGCCTAAAATATGGCCAAATGCACTTTCTCTCCGCACATAATCCATAATAATTTCACGACAAATTTGCAAAAGTCAACAAGAAGTGAAGTGAATGTTCCAATGATCATAAGAGAGGAGTGTCTGCAGGCAAAGTGCAGTGATAAATCAAATTGTCACTTTGGTTTATTTGCAGCAACTGATGATAATGACGACGACAACGACAACGACAACGACAACGACGAAGATATGGATACTCTTTCAGAGGGTGACGACTCTAATTGCATTTAAATTACATTAGGCAAAACGATACAACAGAAAATAAGATGAAAGATGGCCTAAAAAGCACATTAAATCTATAATAACATTATGACACAATTCTCAAACTATTTCGTTGTAAATAAGTTAATTCTCGTACTTGAAATTAAATATATGTACATAAAACTTTGTTTAAACTAGCAAAAGGAAAAAGGTTTCCACTTGCTAAAGATTCGTTCACTTCCCTCATGTTCGCTTTTGGCAATTGTTTATTTAACTAAATATAAATAATAACAAAATATATATTTGTGATGTTCAAATAATTGCAACTAATGAATTCTTTTGATTTAAAAATGCAAAAACTAATTCATTAGCTAATTAATATTTACAAGATTCAGTACAATTGAAAACAATTCAAATGTGAATAATACATAATTAATTTAATATCTTCTGAGGGAACAGAAATTTAAATTAAACATTATTAAATTAAATTAAATTACTAATTAAATTTCAATTATTTAGTTGTTGAGAGCTCAAATGGAGAAATAAACTTTTTAAGAAATCAATTTCTCTCAGTATTATTATCTTTTAGTATTATTATTCACTATACTTCGGCTAGGCTTCTTTGTTTTTTTCAAATTGTAGAAGAAAATAATGGGGGAAAATGCGAAAAATATGATGATATCATATAGAATTATTAACCATTTTAGGTTCCTTCAATTTATTGAAATCGTTTTTTATTTTATTTAAAATTATTATAAAACTAGCAATAACTATATCTTTTAAAAAGCTATAAGGTATAGCTATAATAAAATCTTTCCAGCTTTCAGTTAACGTTTCAAGTATAAGTATGTTATAAATAATTGATAAAAATAAAAAAAAAAAAATAGAAAGGTTATATCTTTAATAATGGAATATGAACTTATTAGCTTTTCCAGCTCATCTTTTTATATTTTGTTTTATTAATTATTGAAAATATTTTAATTCTATTTATGATAAATTCCATAACCAAAAACAATTTAATATATTAAATGTTACCAACCAACTCATCACAAATCTTTCAAAAAAAATTTTATAAATATTTAATTTAACTGAATTTTATATATTTTTGAACTTTATTGTATTGACTAAAGATAAAGTTTATTTCTCCAACTTTTGACTGAAGCATCTTGTCAGAAAATAAGATTTTCGATAAGTAGGGAGAAGATGATTCAGTCCGAAGTTTTGTGTGTAAGTCCTAGCCAGTTGCGGCACCCATTATCCAAAAAAATAAGGTTGAGATGACATTTCAGAACATATCTGAATCTAAATTCAATAATCGCAAAATCAAAGTCACTAATAACAAATTCATTATGCTAAATCATACACAATGAACGGCTCCCTATTCCAAGTTCACTTTCAACTTGTTAGGAGACTATCAGTGAGATTTCCTCCAGTTACGTCTTTCTTGTTTAAAGTGAATTCTTGCCTTGCTTCCTCTTCGTTCAGTTGCCTGGCCGAATCAATGCGTGCGACACATTTTGCTGGTAATGATAAATCCACTGGAGCTATATCATACCATCTAGTTTTATTTAGACGTTCCATTGCCTTTTGGTGTCGTTCTGGTAAATATGGTTCAAGGATTATATAGTGAGCGTCATCGGTCGGTGGTTTGTCATACATATGATTCTTGCTATATAATATACATTCTTCAACTCGCTTGTTAAACACCAAACGATTTTTGGATAGTAAATGTAATGCTTCCCTATTATGAACATCGCTCAATGTCACCATATCACCATTGGGAGTTTCAGCAGCACAGACACTACCTTCAGGATCGGCAAAAATGGCCTGAATGTACTTAAGGACATGCCAAATATGATGCTGATCCTTTCTCCATTCCCTGAAATAGGGCGACAGATCCAATGATTTTGTAATTGGACAGATGTGGGGATGGAAAACCTCTGTTTGAAAAATAACCGTTGGTAAGCTAACATCATCGGGAAAATTATCTGGCAGCAAGATTGAAAATCGAAACATGCTATCGGCATAGATGCCGCTATGTATGAAGATTACACCAAACCAATGTAGTCCACTGGCATAGCTGGGCAATGCATATATATTCCTTAGCTCCGCTTGCTCAATCAACTGATATTCCGCCATAACTTTATAACCCTGACTAATTAGTGCCATTTTCTGGGCATTTCTTAATGTTTGCCACATGGTTGGACAGTTGTTGGATGGATTTATTTAAAAACTATTTAATTTACATGTGTGGTTTATTAATTAAATTTTGAATATTAACGGAATGTAATGGTGTTATGTGTAATGTATTGAATGTTCAAAAATTGAACTGAAAAATATGAATACATACATATATATATGCTTATAAGAAAAGTTTGACAACAAATGCAAACACAAATAGAAATTCAGTCTATTGACATCTTTTATAAAAAGAACTTGGCAGAAGTACTAACTTTAATATATATGTATTATACATTATAATGTATTATTCACAATTCAGTTAATTCTCTTAGTTTTTTATACTTTGTTCCAATAGGGTAAAAGGGTATAAAAAAGTCGCTAAAATGTATGTAACACGCTGAAGGAAACATTTCCGACCCCCATAGATATATACATACATATATTCTTGATCAGTATCAACAGCCGAATCGATATACCCTGTCCGTCCGTATAAACATCTAGATATCGGAGACTATAAAATCAATCACACACCCGTGTGATGTCTATGGAGATCAACTTTATCTCAAATTTTTACCACGCGAATTTGCATAAGCGAAGAACTAGACTTTTATTATTTGTTTTTGGTCCCTCAATTATACAGCAAACAGGTATTATGCAATAAAATTTAACAAAATTGAAATCGGATGACAAATAACGCAGATATATGTACGTATAAAGGTTTTGTACTGAAATGCAGTGCAGATACTGTGCAGATATTGTGCATATGCTGCATTATTCTGCAAGCAGTATCAATTTTTGTAATCAGTGTGATTTCATGCAAGCAGTGTAAGTTCCGTTCACACATTTGCCGTAACGTCATGTTAAGAGAATTTAATTTTAAGTCTTTTATTAAATTTATGGAGGTTTCAAGGAAATTCTTCCACTACTTGGTACAGGGTATACACAAAGTCGACAAAGACGACTTGCTTGCCTCATTTCTTTATATTTTCAGTTTTTAAAACTCAGTTGTGATAAGAAATATTTCTTTACTTTTTTCATTTTTATATTTTTTATCCATTTTTTTATGTTTTTCTCTTTTTTTTTATGCTTTATTAGTTATTTTTTCCTTTTCTTTTATGTTTTACTTTTTTAATGGATTACTTAATTTAATTTTTTACTTTTTAACTCAGCTTTCTAAGCTATTTTTGCATAATAATTAAACGAATTTAAAATTTTAATATACACATATTTAAGACTAATTGATTATTCGGATCAGTTATGTGTGAAAATTAATAAAAATTATTAAATATTATAAATTATTCTACATGAAATGATTTATGTATTTTGGTTTAAAATAAATAAAATTTGAGTAAGCTGTTTGAATCACATTTGATATTTTGAAGTAATATTTAAAGATATGCTCAAATATTTGATTATGTATGTACATAGGTGTAATAAAATGGCAGCCACTGTATTTTTAAATTGAAACAATACAAAACTAAAGTACTAATATTTTTCTAGTACAATGTAATTTACTTCGTTATCGATTTACTTCTTTATTTATGTATTTTTTTATTCAACAAGAAAATAAAAATACTATAACATATGTACACATATATATATATACATACATATATATGTATAGTTGTTACATGTTCAACTTACTAGAAATATATGTAGATACAACCGAAAAATAAAGCAAAAAACGGGAATTGTCCACAGAGACGACAGAATGCCAAACAAAAAATAAAAACAAAAAAGAAAAACCAAAAAGAAAAACTACAACTATGTATGTCCAACCGCGCAGACCAACGAAACTCGAGTATCTGTGCTGATCCCCTCCTATGCATGTCCCTTCCTTCCCTCCTTCTCCCCTTTCCCCCTTTGACCATGGTAACCGCTGTTGCTCGCAACTGGTACTCAGCGGCATATTCAATCATGTCAAGTGTAATAATTTTACGAATAGAGCAGATATGGATATGGATATGGCCCGGCAGAAACAACCAGAATACACGCATGCACTTAGGGAGAACTCCAAAGCTGCATGGACAACGGCGATGGACATTGCCATTGCGAGGGATGCTTATAAACTATACATATATACTAACTGATGTCCCTAAAAGATAAATAATATAACATGTAATCCAACAATCAAATATGTAGTAATCCGAATTCAATTATCGGGATATTCTTTCTAATGTTTTAAAAGAAAAACTAAAAAATCATCGTTGTGTTCGAACATGATAATGAAAATATATATTAAAATGAACTTTGATTATTTTTGATCATTTTGAATCGAATTGATTTCACCAAAACGCAGTTAATATTCGTTTATTGAATTCAAATCATTGAATCGTTATGTAGAATTATAATAACTTGTAAAAGATGAATTTGGTTTTTGTTTACATCATAATCCTAATTTTTATATCCTTGCAAAGAGTATATATATATTCTTAATCAGTACCATTAACCGAGTCGATTAGAATTTTCTCTTCCGAGACCCTTATAGCTAAAGATCTGAAATTGTGCACATAGGCGACTCCTTGTTGCAGGCTAAGGGACGATCGGTCATGATGAATATGGAGCCACGAAATTTGTTATTTATATATTTGGCATTTATAAAAATTATGTCTGTTGAGTTTTAACAGAATTGATTGACTATATGTTATAGCTGCCATAGGAACAATCGAATCATTTGTATGGAAAAGGTTTTTTTTTAAAGCCATTGACATTAATTATAGATTTGACTACGATTTCTGTATAATTCTGGAAAATATTATACACATAGTTGTCAAAGAATTTAGTAGTTGTGAATTTCGACATAATTTCCTTAAATTTTTTTTTGTTTAAATTAAAATTTTTTTTTTATTTCTTAATTTTTAAATTTTTGAAAAAAATTTTTTAATCTGATATCAGTGAAAGGTTATCTATAACCTCTTACTGAACTGTTACCTGCAGAGAATTTTAGGAATTTTAAAATTGAATAACTATTTTAAATCGAGGTTCCCAATGGGACACCTATAAAATATATTTGCATCACTTAATTTAAAAAGTTTCATCAAGTTTTTAAAATCGAGCTTTCTAAATCTTAAATTACTTAAATAATTATGAAAAATAACTTAAAGATAGGGTTTTTTTTACTAAATGAAAACTAAATAAAAGAAAACTAATAAAAAATTCCTCCAAATTGTGAAAAATCATATAGTTAGTCACTTTAATTTCCTATTCTTTAAGTGACAGTTTTATTCATTATGATTTGATTTCATATTAACACTGATGTGCAAATAATAATAAAATACTTTGAATGATTATAATAAAGATATATGCACAGATTTAATTAAAATTAATACAAACTTATGATTAATGCGCTGGTTACTAAGGCCTTTGGCTGGAATGGATGATACATTAAAATTATATTTACATTTACAAACATAGATTTGGGAATATCATGGAATTTTATTTGATTTTGATGGAAATGGAGCTATAATTTAAATGGAATGAATAACAATGCAATATTTTAAACGATGTGTGCAATCCCTTCCATTTTTAAGCTTATATATAAACTTAAACATATCCTTTTAGATCTACATTTATCAGTGAAAGGCTTCAAGTTAAAATATCATAAGAAGATTTTTGCGGGCAAGTCTTTTCTTGTGATTCATAAGTTTTGTCAACTTTTTGTACAACCCTCGGCCACGAATGCCATGACTGTTTGTGGATTTTTGATTTATTGTTGCTGTGATGTTGTGATGTACGGTTCTTTCACGCACTTGCAACATAATGTGGCATTATAATGTCGCATGTTTTGAGTAAACACATACGCCAAAAAGAGAGAGAGAGAGAGAGCAGCTAAGCGTGAGTGTGTGTGTGTGTGTTTGTGTATGATTTGTTCTGAATTTATTATGTGACGGAAGTGACGGTGGTCACTGCTTTATAAACTCCAACTGGTTAAACAAACGGAGGTTATATTTGTGATCTCCCCCAGCGATTCTTTTGCATACCCAATGGATGGACGCAGCTGCTAATTGGCAGAGTGCGCACCTTCCTCTGACATTTTGGCTTTAGAAATGCCACAGGGCAAAGTAGCAAATTAACTTTTGATATTTTTTGGCACTTCAATTCTTATTTTTTCTTTTACCCCCAATCATACTTATGTATGTATGTATATGTATTTGTATGTATTTCCTTTGGTGTTTGGTTTTCTGCAAACATATCACAAAGACATACTCTTACAGTCGACAGACAGGCAGACAATGAAGCTTCTTTGATAAGTTCAACCCAAAAAAAAAAAAAAATACAAAAATAATAATAAAAAAAAATACACGAAATAATGTAAATAAACGTGCAACAGATAACTGAAACAAAAATAATAAAAAACAATTTTATTTTTCATTTCATTTCGTTTCGTTCTGCTGAAATGCAACTCATTAAAAATTATACACCGATATGATATCATATGATATGATATGATATACGTTATGACTGTTTGCGACTGTTGGATCTGAAACTTTCTTTCCTTTCGACTTGGTTAACGCCAGTTGTCAGACCGTACCATTGACATGGGTGTAACACCCAGGCGTGGAAAGGGTTACAGCCCCAAATGGAATCCCGGTGGGTATTGCCTTTACCTCATATGAACGATGTGTGTGTTGTGTGTGTGTGTGTGTGTTACCCATGTCAAAATGTTTGCCCAATGGCAATTGCTAATACATATATAAATACACACATACATACATACCTACATACCTACATATGTGGTGGTCTGTTCTGGAACTCTTTTTCTTTTTATATTTTTGTTCCCTTATTTTTTGTTAAAAAAAATAAGTTCGACCATTCAAGTTAGGCAGACCAGCACCTGTACGAAATTGCTTGTCACCTACCTGAATGGCCAAAACGCAACATTCAATTTTAGCTGTTAAGTATTTTACCTCAACCTAATATGCGGGCAGTAATATATAACTTTTTTTCCTCCATTCCTTCTTCTTTCGTTCTTTTGCTGTTGCTTTTGCCCTTTGCTTTTCTTATCAGCTTTCTTTCTTTATTTATGCTACGTTGCATTTTGGGTTCGTCTTGGGATTGCTTCATGGCATTTTTGTAATACGGTGGCATATAACACTTAAGTGCCTGTTGTTGTTTTATAAGATAAAGTTCTTCTTCTTCTTCTTCCCCCCCATTTTTTCCTTTTTTCTTTATTTTTTTTTTTTTTTGTTTTTTGCAAAGGCCCACATCGCTGTCCAAAAAATAAAGAAAGGCCAGTAAAAACAGAATATAACGCGATGTCAATTTCATTTACTGGCACTTTCATTAAACCACACATAAACGAACAAAAAGAAAATGAAGCAAGAAAATCGTTATTGTCGACTTGGAACATACCCTGTACTGATAAGAAATAATCCTTCGAGATCGCCATTAATTGAATATAAAATTTATTATAAAATTCTCTTAACAAACCGAAATAACTAATACATGTTTTCTCACTCACTCCTATCAGTTAACGAAAATTCTGCGTCCTTAGGGGAGAAAGCAGCAAGCTAATGTTATCTCGCTCACTCATAGGAGCCTCTGCTGCCTACGCTATATATTTCAGTACAACATGTATATTAGTATACCTCCGATTTCAACGATATTTGGTTAATTGGTACACACTGAATATATCATTGACTGTGCCAAATATGAATACGATATCTTTATTTTACTAGTTACACTTTACACTAGTTATTCGTTTTTATTAAATTGCAGGGGCGGAAGTGGGTGTGGCAAAACTTTAAAACAAACTTGATCTGCGTACATACTAGACGGATATTGATACCAAATTCGGTGGCTCCATCTCGTATAATCTCCAAGATCTCGATGTTCATACAGACAGACGGAAAAGTCTCCATCGATTCCGCTATTGATTCTGATCCAGAATATATACATATATACTCTATGGAGTCGGAAAATTTTCCTTCTGCCTGTTACATACATTTTAGCAAATTTAATATACCCTTTTACCCTACGAGTACAGGGTATGAGAACAAAAGCAAAGGGGAGAGGGAATAAAAAGAATAAAAGAGAAATGAAATTAAATTAAAGTTGTGGCATGCTTTAAACATTTAGTTCCTGGTTAAGAAAATTGGTTTATTGCTTAAGTTTATAAATTTTATTTAATTAAAGTAACTGTAAATATAACTAAAGACAAATAAGTATTATCTCTTCTACTATGAACTACTATACATTTAAAAAACTTTATTAACCAAAAAACAAGAACCTGAAAGATTGATCAGTACAGCAGACGAATCACCAGCCAATCTCTGGTCTAAACTGTCGATTATTATTTCCATATCTACTTGCGTTGTGATGCCATGATTGCCTGCATCACTATGATCATTTATTCCATCTGAACTTGGAGTAGTTTCATGATTTGCTCAAGATTGATTTTGCCGGATCCACCTTGTGTTATAGGTTGGGCACTGCTGCTGGTTTCAGCGGGGCTATTGAGATAAGAAGAGCTTTTCGTCACTCTGGCATAAGACGTTCCAGGTTGCGTGTACTGTTGGTGGAAAGGGCGGTGATTGGTGTTAGTATTGCGAACACGAGTTGCTGTGGGGCGAGACTTGCCTTTTTCTCTATGCTTCATAGGTTCCCTGCACTCTTTCACCGGAGTTCTCGCACCCTCGTGGCTGCATCTGGTTTTCCGGACATTTACAATGCTCGTAATCCAAAGTGCACTTGATGCATCTAGAATGTTTGCCAAAATAGTAAATCAGAAATAGATCTTTAATTTACACACATTGTATATTGATTTATGAAACTCCCTGAAATTAGTATTTGGTTTTTAAGGAACTCTGCTTGTTTCAAATAATATTTGTTGAAATTTTAAAAAATTTTTGAGAATTAATAAACAGAAGGGAAATGAAATGAAGATAAATTGATAAGGAAAATCAAAGTCAAACGTTTTACACATCAATTTTTGGATATAAATTCTTGAATACATCTTATAGATTAATATTTTTTGTTTAAGTAAACTTTGAATTTGTTCAAAATAATAAATATATTTTTTTAATAAACAACATTCCAGAGTAATTGGTGGGACTCACTTTTAGTTCCTAGTTTATGGATGTTTTGGAATATAAAACGATTTTAATTCATTTCATCTTCTGTCTTAACATTTATCTAAACTAATCAAATATTAATGGTAATTTTAGTTAGCTGATTTACCCCTTCGATATCAAACTTGTAGAACACGAGCAAAATATTCAATTTGCTTGCCTCAACAATTTGTTGAAGCAGGACAGGAGCCTGGGGGAGAGGGGCAAAGAGAGAGAGAGAGATGTGTGGGTACCTATTACGTGACCGCTCAAAAAATGTTTTTTGGGCCAGAAATCTTAGTCGAGCGGCAAATTAAAA
Organism: Drosophila sturtevanti; assembly: GCA_018150375.1. Classification (NCBI taxonomy): domain Eukaryota; kingdom Metazoa; phylum Arthropoda; class Insecta; order Diptera; family Drosophilidae; genus Drosophila; species Drosophila sturtevanti. The sequence continues at coordinate 2,759,038 of JAECWJ010000690.1, forward strand.
TTGTTGCAAAAGTCACCACCTCTCCTCAACTATCCGTCCTTCTCCATGCCCGGTTAAAAATATATAGAAAGAAACAAAAATCAAGCTAATGGCACGTGCTTATCAAGCATATCAGTTGTAAGTAGTTTGAGCATTATGTAACTATTAAGGAGCTGTCGAAAACCGATGGGGCGACGATAAGTGCCCCACATAAATTGAATATTCTCTTGAACTGGAAGAGGAATTAAGCTAATGGGTGTGAGTATAGAATTTATAACTTTTAACCCAAACGGAAATTCTAAAATGCTTAACCAAGAAATTCAAATAATCGTTTATATATATATGTATATATTTGATTTACTATAATATCTCGATGGTAGAATGCAGAACAATTATGCAATTGTTTGTGAAGCAAATAAAATCAAGCCAAGCATCCATTGGATACTTTTAGCAAACGGTTGCTAGATCCGTTCAATGGTTGGAATCGAAGTCAGCAGCGTTTTCTGGCCGGGTTTAAAACTCCAAATCGATATGCAAATAAACGAATGAGGCGTAGACACAAATCGCAAAACGAGCTAAGTTTAGCTGAACTGGTGTACAAACCGCCCACCCCCCCCTTTCATCTGAGCCTCCATCACCATCTGACCTCTTTCATCTTCATACCATTCCCAGCCTCCCTCTTTCTCTCTACATTTTTACTAAAGCCGTTTTGACCAAATTCGTCGCTGAAAGCCTGGACACTGTGTGGCTGAATGACTGGCTATATAGCTGCCTGCCTGCCTGCCTGGTTGGTTGGTTGCTTAGTTGGATGGGGTTGAGTTTTGTATGCCTCGGCGCAAGGCTTTGGTGGTCCGCTCTTGGCCGCCTGGCCTCCATGAAAGAAGGAGTATTGGTTTGGTTTGGTTTGGTTTGGTTCGGTTTTTTTTTGTTTGTTTATTTGTTTTTGTTTTTTGTTTTTTTTTTGTTGCAATTGCTATTGCTACCAATTGTGCATGCAATTTATTTTTAAAGAAATAATTGCTTTGCCGCATGTTGCCTCTGCCTTCTGTTTGCCTCCTTGTATCCATGGCTCTGTGCGATTATGCAAATATTACGAGTTCGCTTTTTGTTGTCGTTATTGTTGTTGCTTTTCTTGTTTTTCTCTGTATTTCATTCCTAAATAATAATAAAGAACAGCAAGTGAAAGACGGAGTCGAGGCGGTGTTTGCATAAATTCCAATTTAAATTTTACCACACACAGAGACAAATCGCAGATTCTTATAACTCTGAATTCTCCCTCTAACAGCAAAACATTTTGCATAAATCAATTAAAGAAATAATTCTAGTTTTTTATATGTACATACATGCATCTAAACAGAAATATAAATATTAAATTTTGAAGGCGCAGCCTAAAAGTAGGCAAGAATTTTTGTAATATTGATCTGAAAAAATTTATATCTAATGACAACTAAATTTTAAAATTAAATTAATAGAGTTTAATAACTTTTCATAGAATTCGGAAAATAATTGAAAAAAAGAGCTAATGAAAGGGAAATTCTGAAATTAAATTCGTTTAGTTAATCCGATGTAGATTATTAAATCATATCATTCGGAAATCAAATAAAAAATCAGCCAATGAAAATAAAATTTAAAATTAAAGTTATTTCTATAATAAAAAATTTATATTATGAATAATAAACAAATGAAAATGAAATTTAAGATTAAATTTGTTATTTACATTATAGAAAATGTAGTTTAATAAATTCTTATATGATACGGAAATCAGCTATATATAGCGAAGGTATCGAATATAATTTTAGATATTATAAAAGGCCGTGGAACAGCGCTACCAAACTCTACATTACTCTTGTAAATATTCTTTAACATGTAGAAGGTATAGAAGCTGTTTTCAGAATTAGTATGTGGCTCTAGTATCATTGTTAAACTTATTTCATCTAAGATTATAATTTTGAAAAGTACATAATTTTTAAATTTCTCTGCATTTCTTAATCCTTCCTAGTGTTCATTCCTTAAAAGTATTTATTTCACTAACACAATACGAATAAATATGAGTAAATAATAATAAAGTAAATAATTTTAATATTCTAAATTAAAAACTTATTTCCCAAATAGATACTCATTAAAATAAATTGAGAGGTAAATTTCTCGGATTATTTTTTTATTAGCAACTAGAGGAAATACTACATGAAACAAATGAGACACTGTGCACTTTAACTTTTTGGGAAACTGTGTGATTAGAGCCAATAATAGCACCTAAACATAACTGTACAAGGGCTCAAAAAGGCAACTTTTAAAAAAAAAATTACGTAAAAAAACCTAATCATGTTGGTTTATCCCAATGTAAAGTGCAACTTGATTCCAAATCAAAATACAATATATGTATTAAAACTAGAATCTAAATATTTCATATGAATTTATGACGACGATGTGCCTATTCGCAGCTCAGTAATTTACCCAACCAAATATTCGAGTAATATATAACCTTATATTGAACTTCATATCGAAAGTGAATTTCTACTAACATTGCTTCTTTAGGAAAACACGCGACTCGTGAATAAAATTAAAGTTAAAACTGAAATTGCTGTAACAGAAAGAGAATAGATGACTTAATTTAATCCCTGCCAAAGTTGCTGTAGCCCTTCAAAGATTTCTTGTAACCTACACGATATACAAACAACTCAGTTCTCTAATTAACTTATATTAATCAGTTTCATAATCATAATTTGTGGTAAATAAAATCAAAAATTATCAAGTTTCAAATCAATATCCGCTCAAATAACAAAGTTTGACCAAAAAAAAAAAAACTATTTTTGAACCAATCATTTATAGGAGAGATATATAATATAGTAACCGGATTCTTTTTAAAAAGAATCTACAATATTTCCAAACTTACCGATAACAAATTTTATATAAAGTCTATTAAGAACAATTAAGCAATTGATCTTAAACTCTTTATCACATATCGATTTTTTATATAATTGAATAAAAATCTCGAAATTTTACTCTTTCATTGAATATAATTTAATGAAAATGCTGTCTCGACTCGTGAACGATTTAATTTTAATCTGTATATATGTATTTTATGTCAACTTTCACAAGAGTCAAGAGATCAAAAAATTTTTGGGGGCAAAATAAAACGATTTAATTTTGCAGCTTGTTAGTGGTAATTTTGTGCAACATTCGTTAGTTGGTAACCCCAAAAACCCCTACCACTCCCCCTCCCCCCTCCACACCATCAACGAATAGGTAGAGTTCGTCGTGGTAGGGTGAACCCTTATAAGTCATTCATTATGTCAGCTCAGTTTATCATGTTCATTGTTGACATTCGCGCGGACACAAATGAAGCAATTTTCTTGACATGCAAAACGTGCAACAGTTGCAACAATTGCAACAAAAACACAAAAAAAAAAAAAACAACTTACAATCGGATTAGCAATTGCGGATTGGAATTGAAGCAACTGCTGCTGTTGTTGTATTGCAGTTAATTTTCGTATATTTAATTCGCTTTAAATTATTGTTAAGCCAGAGAGCGACAAACGGCCATGTTGTTGCTCTGGAAACCAGAGGTAGCTCTATGTACAGATGGAACTGGCCGCGAGCTTTGATGTGCTCCCCATTAGCCACAAATCCAAATCCAAAGCCAAAGCTAAAGTCGAGACGTCAAAGGTAAGGAGGAGAGCATAGGAAGTTTTAGTTACTTTGTCTTCGTTCATTGATTTGCAAGGCAAATCAAAGGCATAATGAATTCATTTCAATTAAACACACAAAAAAAAAAAAAAAAAAACAACACACACACACAAAGTAAAGACGAATGCCACTTAGTTAGTTTAGTTTCGTAGTAGCTCACATACATACAAACATTCAGAAGATTTAAAAGATTTGGCATTTGAATTGTGGAGGGAAAAAATCGAAGTAGAAGCTTCTTAATTGATTGTGATCTCTCTAGTCTGAGATGGGGCAGATGCAATTGACGAGCTTTAAATGAAACTTATGTGTTATATTAAAATTAAACTACGTTTAAAGGTTACACAGGTCGATTAGTTTTATTTCTGTTTTGTAAAAAACCAATATAGAAATTTGTGTATTAAGGCGTCGAATTTGAATACACTGTACTACTGAAAATCTCAAAGAATTGACTATACATACATTAATCTTGTCAGTCATAGGTTAAACTCAATAGAATAGAAATAGAATTTAAATATTTTAAAATTCTAATAACTGTTAATGTTAATTTTACTTTAGTAATTGTAAAAATGAGTATGTAAGAACTTAGTCTTTTCGATTGAGTTTATTATAATTCTGTCAAATTTAGTGATGACTTTTAATACACATCAAACACTCACGGTAATAAATTTATAAAATGAACAAAAAAAAGTTAAAAATAGTTTTTCAATAAAGCGGCAATTAAAAAAATAAAATATCCCTCGTGTTAAATTTTGTAATGGCATTTCTTAGTTTGTAAGAAACTTGCAATCTCAATTTTTCGAAACTAAAGGAGACTTAATTATATTATATATTTTGAATACTTTTAAAAATTCTTTAATGCAAATCCTTTTTGCCTTTGAACCAATTTATTTACACACTGTAAAAAAAGTGTGAAAGGTTCCTTTATGTATTTTAGGATTGGCACATTGTATAATAGAGAATACTATTAAATGACTTTTTAGTTATAACACTTTAAAAATAATAAAAATCAAAATAGAGAAAACTTTATTTTATTGTTGTGGGTGTACTCGCAACCCTTTTGCACTAATCATTGATCCAGAAGGACCAAATAGTTTCAGTAACAGCAACATTATTTTAATTATTTTAGTTATGTAAACTATAAAATATACATAATACTCTAATTAGTCTGATTCAGAAAATTAACTTTCGTTTTATATGTAAGTATGTAAGTTTACCAGGTTAGAGCCAAGCTTAATCATACACAGTTGCATTGTTAACATTATCGATACACTCTAGTAACAATCGATAAATTGAATAATAAATAATTTGGTTATATTTTTAAAATTTAATTAATTCTTTTACCCAAGTAAATTAATAAATTAATTATAAAATTTGCAATAACCTATTATTCCTTTTGCTTTCGAAACACGCTATATAATTCTTTGAAGTCTGACAAATTTTTATTAGAATTGCATTATTTTGAATTGAGATCGGAAAAGTATAATAGAGCGCATATGTATATAAAAATTTCTAATATATTAATGTATGTACATATGTATGTATGTATGTAACACCCCATCAGTATTTCCTTGATTTCAACATGTTTTCATTTTATTTTCACTTTACCCCACTTAACTTCAATGATGAAGAGTTATTTGGAGATAAAGTTGGGATTTTTTTTCTTCTTTTTTTTTGTTTTTTTGTATACTTAAATCGCATATCGCATTAATATCAATTTTTGGTTTGCTCTTAATTTTAAGTTAAGCATACCACACACTCTCAACGGGATAAATTTATGTGGGGTCAATCACCCAACTCATTCCACACTCCACATACACACACACACATACATACATACACACATATCCATACACAGCAATGCAAGTTTCTGTATGGGCGATAAGCCTTAAGCTGCTTAATCGATGACCAGGGAGTTGTCAAAAAATAATTCACAGTCCAAACAGGCTGAAAGGTAAATACAGGAAGACAGTTTGGCGTATACGTAATGTTATCTGTTGTCCAGATCTACCCTTTGGTGCATTAAATGGTCCTCTTGTCGATGGTACCAACTCTCAGCTAAATCAATGCCGAACCAGCAGCAGCGGCCCTTCTTCCTTACATGAGAAATATTTTAGCGTACAATGCAAAAATGGTAGCAACTTTGAAGAGTTTGCTTCTTATCAGCAAGCGGACTCAATGCCCGCTGACGTTTGTACCCCGAAAACAGCAAAACAGCAGAAAAGGAAACAAAGCAAAAGAAACAAAAAAACAGAAGAAAAAAAGAGATTGAAGAGCGGTAATAGGAGGAGGTGGAGAAGAGATAATGCCACAATGAAGACAGCATAACGCGCCGCTGTTGAAAAATCACTACTGATGAAGGAGAATAACTTGCCCGGTTGCGAACGCCAATCGAATCAAGATAAATGAACGTGCTGCCTTGTTTATTTTGTTTCTTTTGCAACTGCAACGAAAAAGTCAAAAACTTAGTTATAATAATGCATAAGTAATTTGCAGCAATCTCTATCAAACAAAGCCATCAGCCCCAGGGGATAAGTAAGATGAAAGCAGCTCGTGCCATTCAGGTTCGAAAATAGTTAATCAAAATTTGTTTAAAACTCGTCTCAATACAGTCATTAGCATGGTAAATCAAATTCATCTTTATTTATTACTTATTATTAGCTTAAAATTAGTCTGTTAGCAAGTTATTGTAGCTCAATTTGATAAAAGAAAAAAATGATCAGTAACAAAAATATTGACTATCTTGTTTATGCTACATAAAATATTTAGACATGGGAACTTGCGATATACATAGTATATGTACATATATGTATGTATATATACAGTGGACCCTTGAGTAATGAATACAATTCGTTCCGCATTCTTATATAAATCAATATAAAATAAAGTAATGCGTTCCAGGTTGAAAAAAATACATTCCAATATGTTTAAATTTAAACTTTTATTGAAAGTAACATAAACTGGAAAAATTCAACAAAATATTTTAAGTTTAGCTTTTGTTGAAAGAAAGTACGGAGCTGAATATCTATGGGCGAGTAGAAATCGTTGATTTCTATAGTTCCGAAATCAGCCATACCCAAAATGATGTTTTTTAATAATTCCTAGTTCCATATTTTTCCCCTATTTTTCTTCTCCAAATGTTATTTTGAAACCATTTGCTTATGTTATTTTGCAACCGTTAGAAAAACAAAATTAAAAATAGAACAATTGTATGCTTTAAGTTAAAGCCATTAACACGTCTTGTTCATTTTTTGAACACAGGTAATTATGCACTTGAAACAAAAGCTAAGCACAAGTGTGACCAGGTCTTAAAATACAATGTGTGGGATTTCCATTGTTTCGTTGCTGAACACAGACAGAAATTATACATGCAACTGAGGTTTCTGCCTTTTTTTGCTTGGTCGTCATGCGAAATTTTCTTCCATAAGCGAAACTTTTCTTCCCAAAAAGAAAATGTGTTCGTTATCCGGGGCGTTCGTTAACCAAGGGTCTACTGTATATGTAATCACCATCAAGTCTATTTGAAAAAAAAAAAATAGATAAGCTTAACTTAAGTGTGTTCTCAACAAGGATCTTTATAATGTTTGCACTAAGTTTGCTATTGGAATCGTTTTCGATTATATGACCCAGAATGTTTCTTTGTCTATGCATTTTCTAGCTTATGTTTTTTGATTAAAACAATGACGAAGGATCTTCCCGAAATGTCTAGAAATAAGAAAAATAGTCTATAATCGTTTCGGATATTTTATCCAATTTCTCACGATTTGTACTACAATCATTGTAATAATCATTATAATAATAAGAACACTTTTTCACTTTCTTTATCACAATCAATAACTTATTTAAATAAAGCATAAATTATAAAGTAGACAGTAAAATGTTAATAAGACTCGATATTTTGTACAATAAAGTATAAATTATGTTCGGATTCATTTTCTATAAACTGTGTGTGGCACCTAGATGGGTATTCAATAAAAAAAATACATATAAAAAGTACATATGTATATATTTTACATACAAACTTGAACTATATTGATTATCCGACTTGGTTTAAATTTTCATAAGAAAATTTATGCGTTTTCACATGAATTTTAAAAGAATTCCAAATATTTCCAAAGGAAAACTAGTATCCATCAAAATTAAATTAGGAAATTTATAAGTATTTCAAGAAATTAAAACACATATGGAATAAATTTTTCGACCATTAGTTGTTTAGCGACCTCTTGCAGTGTTTATTTACTTGTAATTCTCAACCGGTTTAAGCGTGCAAAGAGTAAGATGACACAGTCGGTTAAATATAAATATAAATAAAAGGTTTTTATCCTATTTATTACATGGTAAAAGCAGTTCCTCTATGGACATCTTAATTTAAAACCCAAAATAATGATCACATAAAGGCATTGAAAATCCCCAAGTCAACGTGGTTACTTATTTGAGATTCCACCTAAAGAATGCCGCAACGTGTGTAAGTAAAGACAAAAGGAACACGCATAACATATTCGAGAATGCTCAATGGGATGAAGGCCTGTGAACTAGATTTACCATTGGAAAAAATCAGGAAGTGTATTATATAATTTTATAGATACTAAAGTCAACTTTGACACAAATCGGTTGAGTGCGGTCGGTTGGTCGCTCTGTAAACATGACATTTACTGTACACGAATCCAGCCAGTCAGCCAACGAACTGAGTTAGCCAATACGGATATGTTGGCCCCGCTTTGAGCCGCATCTTTACTATATAGACACAACAGCACAGTACACTCTGAGATGATGCTTATCGCAAAACGTTCAATTATTTTATTTGGTGCAGATGTGGCCAGCGATAAAAGTGTCTGATAGCAGCAACGGCATCCTCAACGACGGCATCGCTGCCATCGACATCAGCAACGGGGCAATGGCAACAGAACATATCTGGTAGCCAAACGGGCAAAGCAGCGGTGATAGGCCACGTTTATGCCATGGAAAAGAAAGAGCGAGCGGTAGATAGAGAGAGAGAGAGAGAGGGCACAATAAGAGGACAAAGTTGCCCTAACTTGCTGCAACTGCAACTGCAAATACTTGTACTGGTGGTGCGGCTGCTGCTGCTGCTTTGTATATGAGATTGAGATTCAATTAAAATCACCAGCAGGGGAAAAACGAAAACCAAAAAAAAAAATAAAAAAGTAAATAAGTAGAAAAACAGAGGCTAAACAGCGGAAAAAGCTAAATAATTGACACAAGAAAGAAATGCCGCAAATTTGCCGACCAACAAGCAACAAGGCGAACAAAAAATTGTGTCATGCGATAAATGTTTCTCTCTTGATGGTCAATCTCATAAAGAACTATGTACCAATAAAACGAGACAAGGGAGCATCCCATACATGGCCCTGAGAATAATAGAATCCGCAAAGAACAGCAAAGATCCAAAATTAAACTACACACATATACTTATGTTTTAATTTATTTGATCACATCGTTTTGCCAGTTAGGGTATTTTCCATATTAGTTATCTCCGACTCGACCAATCTGGCGATCAACACGTCCTCGTGTACGCAAAAGTTTATACATATAATCTTTACTAAATCAAATACAATTCATCATAAGCGATTTAATAATGATCTTGTTTTCTTTTACACCTTTTAAATTCACATAACTTGTTTCTTAACATAACATTTAATTTACATTACCATTTTCTTTTCAGTACATTTCTATTACATATCAAAAATCATATTTTTCTCAATTAGCCATCGTTCGTATCGTTTACATCTCATGGGACCGAAGCAAGGTACCACCACGTAGCCATTGACAACAATTCACTTAATCAGACGGCATCTATCCCCCGTCTCCACATAGTCTAAACACACTGGGCCACTACAGTCTTTTCACTGTATCCACACGGTCTGTATCAACCGTTTCACTAGATGAACTCTGACGTGTGGATATTTGTACTGTAGTTTATTGGACAAGGATTTCAGTTTGTATTTACCGCCTTCTAAGACTTATTATTACAAAAGGTCCTCAACACTTTGAATCTAATTCATTATTTTTAATTAAAACGTAATCTCCCAAACTAAACTTTACTACTTTGACTGGACAGGGACCAGAACTCCTGCTCTGATGTTTTTGATTTCGGAAGTTTCGTCTCCGCATCTCACATAAAAGCTTCTTCCAAGCAGGTAAGAACTCAGCAGTTCATAGTAAGGGGCTGGGAATAGCTTCTTCAGTTTCCACAGCAATCCGGAATGCCACACTCTGACAAACGCCAGTTTGACATCCAGAAATGCCGCTGTGCAGTACTTTTTCTCTTCAAATGCTTCCAATTGGTTATCCTATGGCATTGTTCTGGGGTGTTCCATGCATCTCCCTAAAGCCAAACTGGTGATCGGGGATCGAACCAGCCTCCTCCATTAATGGTCGGATTCTACGTAGAAGTAGTCTCTCGACTACCTTAGAGAATACCGCCAAGAGACTTATCGGACAATATGAGGCGAGATTTTCTATAGGTTTCCCAGGTTTTTGGATAAAAATTATTTCGGCGCACTTCCACTGGGTGGGGAAGTGACCTAGCAGGAAGCATGAATTTATTATTTTGAGAAGAAGCTGGATTCCCTCTGTTGGTAGTGCCTTGATGGATGACACATCTATTCCATCGTAGCCCGTCGACTTGGATGCCTTCATTTTCTTAATTTCGGGCATCAGCTCATCCATCATCAACTGCCCGGATTGGGAGGGCCATTTGATGTGCAACACTCAAGAACTCATCAGTATATTCGGCTTCGGCCTGGGTGCATCTGTTGAATGGGGTGAATGCCTCAGATAGGTGCTTGGCGAAGGCGTCTGGCCTTTCGCTGTCTGAACGACACCAAGTACCGTCTTCCTTTCTGACGGGCTCCATTCCTTTTGTGTGACGCCATAAATTGTAATGCTGATCTTCAGGTTTGACATTTTCCAAAAAGCTCACAAGGGACTGCTTTCGACGGTGATAAATCAGCCCTTTGAGTGCTTTGGCCGCTCTGTTGAGTACTGTCTTGTATCTAGGATTCCGGGAGCTCCGCCAGACTCGTCTAAGACGTCTCTTTTCCATCACCATACATCTAATTCCTGGAGACCATAGATACTTGTACGGTAGGGAACCTTCCTGGAGGAGGGTTTGGGTGGTGGTGTTGCCTGAGACACTGCGTTGTGGATTGCGACATTAAGTCGTTCCACAGCGCTGTCGTCTCCCCAATATTCTCCGCAGCCAAGATTGGTAGCATTGGACGTTGGTGTTTCTTTTAAAAAGCCTGCCTCGTGGTGATTTGGTGGTGACTGGCATATTGATGAATAGCCTGACTGCACAATGGTCAGAATATAGGTCGAGGTCATTGGAGATTCCAAACCTGCGCCTGTCGATCGATTAGCGTCTGTAGGCCAGTACGTGGGTTGACCTGAAGAATGACAATCAAGGCCGCTGTCAATTTCACACTGGTATAGGGCCCTGCCCTTGGGATTGATCGTCCTAAATCCCCACCACATGTGCTTGACGTTGAAGTCACCAGCAATGATGTACTTGTTGCCAAGGTTGTTAAGCAAGCTGCCAAATAAATCTCTTCCGACTTGGTGACGTGGAGGATTGCCTCCGATTTGTTTAGCCTAACATGCTAGTCGGTTCAGACACCCGCCTATTAGCTGCCACCTACGCCCACGCAGACGAGGAAATTGTCCACATGTTCATTTGGAAAACACAAACATTCCTGAGATGGCTGCCACCAAGTATCTGGGCCTAACACTGAACAGGAGACTCACCTGGAAGCCTCATCTAGTGAAGAAGAGAAACATTCTTAACTCAAAGTTGAAAAAGTACTACTGGCTACTGGGATCCATCCAGCGATTTCAAAATAAAGCCCTGAGAGTCATTTCTGACGCAAATCTCCTCACCACGAATGCTGAGATTCACAATGCATTAGGAATCCCCTGGGTCACTGAAGAGATCGCCAAGCTGACAAAGGCACATCTGGATCGTCTGGACAGGCACACGAACATCCTGGCCATCAACTTGTTAGTCAACAGCACAACAACCCGACATCTAAATAGAGTGCACACCCTGGACCTCCGTCATGGACTGGACAATAACTAGTATTCAATCATGTCTTGAATCTCACCCCACCCACACACACTTCCCTTCTCACATATAAGGAGAAGAAAATTTTCGAAACAATGCTAATCAGAATAAGGGCTCGGAAAACAGCCAAGGCGCATATAAAAAGACTCCCCATTACATTAGGGTTCAGGAAAAACCAGACAACAAAGGGAAGCTACCACAAAATCCTGTGGCTCAGGCGTTCCCAATACCAGAGCCCATGGAGGTCGACTCCTCTTCAAAGTATAAGCAATCAACCAGATATTCAGGAAGCAAGTTCACAAAATCTGGATACGGGTCGAAAAAAAACCAGCAGGTTCATTTCATGTCTCAAGATTCCCCTAGGGAAGAAGCCTTTAGTACAAAAGCAGAGGCGAGCGTCCTGGCAGCTAGTGATGACTTGTCAGATGGTGAAGAATCTTGTAATTTTTTAGGGAACACTCCCTCCTACCGTTCATCACAAGCACAGTAGAAAGGAAAACAATTAAACTACTTATCGATACGGGGGCTTCAAAAAATTACAATCGACCAATGGCCGGATTAAAATTCATTACCCCGGCAGAAAAACCATTTAATGTCAGATCCATACATGGGACCTCAAAGGTAACAGAAAAATGCCCAATACATATTTTCGGTCTTAAAGCACACTTCTTTTTGATAAATATCCCAGAAGATTTTGACGGCATGATTGGATTTGACCACTTAAAAAAGGTGGGAGCAAATATCGACCTATTAAACAAACACATAATTACAAAAAATGGATTTGAGTCCATTAATCGTTGCCCACAGGTAAATTTCATTTATATCGATGATACAGATGTTCCGGCAGCTGTACTTAACTCTTTCAACAAGATGATGGACAAAACAGTGGGAGCGTTCGCAGATCCTGACGTGGCTCTGCCATATAACATAAACACTGTAGCAACTATACGAACAAATGGGGAACAGGTATATTCTAAACTATACCCACTACCAATGGGCGTTACAGACTTTGTCAATTGAGAAGTTAAACAACTTCTAGCCCACGGCATAATTCGGCCCTCAAAATCCCCCTATAATAATCCGACCTGGGTGGTCGACAAAAAAAGGGACGGATGAAAACGGCTTCCGTAAAAAGTAATTGACTTTAGGAAAATAAATCAGAATACTACAAATGATAAGTACCCTATTTCAATAATTTCAACAATCCTGTCAAACATAGGAAAGGCCCAGTATTTTACAACATTGGACCTTAAATCGGGATTCCATCAAATAACGCTAGCAGAAAAAGCGGGTTTTCCCGTCAATAATGGGAAGTATGAGCTCTGCAGGCTCCCCTTCATGCTCAAGAATGCTCCCAGTATCTTCCAAAGGGCCATCGATGATGTCCTTAGGGAAAAAATAGGTAGAACATGCTACGTCTACATAGACGATGTTATTATTTTTTCAGAAGCAAAAGAAGACCATGTTAGGGACATTGAATGGGTCCTTAAAAGTCTTCAGGACGCGGGGATGCGGGTATCACAAGAAAAATTCAAATTTTTTAAAAGAGTGGAATATCTGGGTTTTATCGTATCTAGGGATGGTATTACAACTTCACCCGAAAAAGTTCAAGCAATAAAAAATTTCCCAACGCCAAGTACCCTTTTCGATCTCAGATCATTTCTTGGCCTTGCCAGCTATTATCGATGCTTCATAAGAGACTTTTGCGAAAATCGCAGGTCCCCTCACAGATATTCTAAAGGGCGAAAATGTAAAAGTTAGCAAAAACATGTCTTGAAAAGTAAAAATTGATTTTACTTCAGAACAACTCCGGACATTCTCCAAGCTAAAAGATAAGGTGCCCGAAATAAGTAAATGGGACAAACATTGAAATCGTTATAATTTCCACAAAATGAATTTTTTTGATTTCTCTCTTCCTTCTATATTTCGTTTGTGGAGTGCTTAAGCGCTAAGCAAAGAATTGTGAAAAAGTACCGTTAGGTTTTCACGTTACGTTTATTTTTGAAAGTGCAAGTTGGGTTTTCCGAACGAAATAAGTAAATGGGACAAATTGCTTTGCTTTGATTTCTTGTCAGATCACCATATGTAATTTGAACTTTTAGTAAGGAATTTTATTTTAGCTGTTAAAAAAAATTAAAATAAGTGAGTTTCAATTACAATCCTTAAATTTGGCAATTTTTATTAATTTTTTTTATTAAGAAATGTCGAATTTTGTCCGTTTAACCAAAGAATAGCGTGGTAGGATTGTTGTGCTGCGTGATATGGGGATGTCAACCAGCAAAATTTAAGAAAATATCCTAACAAATAAGAATAACGTCGAAAAGATGCTCAGAGGCACTGAAAATTATGGAAGAAAGCCCCTTTCTGGTCGCCCACCATTGATTGACAACTGTGACTAAATACGAATAAAAAATCTAGCGATCAAAAAAATAGCCGCGCATCTCAAATAAGCACTAATTCATCTCTTTTGATATCTACGAGACGTATTCAAAAAATTTTGAAGAGCTCAGGTAATGTTTTGTACGGAAAAAAACTCCTGAAACCGGAGCTACTGCCAGGCGTAAACTTGCTCGATACTGGTTGCCGAAAAGTATAAGTTTTGGGACACTGAGAGGAAAAATTTAGTTTTCATTGACGGAAAAAGTTAAATTTAGATGGCCGTGATGGGTACCGATATTATTATCATAATATTCGAATCCCAAAAAAAAAATCCACCTGTCGAGAAATTTTCACGGAGTCTTCAATAGTATGGGCTGCGTTCACATTTAATAAAAGGACTTCAAGAGGTTTTGTACCGCATAAAATGAATGCCCCAAATGATGTTGAACTGTTGGAAAGTGGTTTAGTGCCATTTGGAGAGAATTTTTACGGTGACATATGGAATTCTCAGCAGGATACCTCACCCACCCATATAGGAAAGCTTACTGAAGTATATTTTAAAGGGACATAAATACCTGTTTTATGCTGGGTAGTACTCAGACCAGACTTAAATCCAATTAAAAAACTGTGGGAAATCTTGACACAACGGGATTATGTCAATTGGATGCAATTTGGAAGTTTAATAGAGCTAAAAATAGCTATTTTCGAAAAATGGGCGAAAATTGACCTCCAAGGACTAAAAAAAAAAATATACTCCATGCAAGGACGAATATAAAAATTGTTAATTCCTCTATTTAACATTCTGTTATGGTTTAGAAGTGAATTTTTTCTTTTTGTTTATTTTTTTTAGTTTTAAGACACAAAATATGAATTTGTCCCAGTTACTTATTTCGTTTGAAAATATTTTGTTTAATTTTTTTGGTATATTAATTTAAATGTTTTTGGATTCAAATCATCTGAAATATATTTTGGATTTTACGAAGCTTAAGCAAAAATTAGCTTTGTTGGAATATATTGATCGGTTCAGTTTTTACAGTTCTCAACGTACTGTCCCACTTACTTATTTCGGGCACCTTATTTTAGCATCGGAGGAAGTTTTTTTAGCCTACCCAGATTATCGATAACCATTCGATCTTACCACAGACGCATCTGGTGATGGGCTAGGCGCTGTCCTTTCACAAAAAGGGAGACCTATTACCATGATTTCCCGTAAATTGCATGATAACGAAAGAAAATTTGCGACCAATGAAAGAGAACTTCTTGCCATAGTGTGGTCACTAAAAAATTTGAAAAACTACCTTTATGGGGTAAGAGACTTAAACATATTTACCGACTATCAGCCGTTGACGGATATGGCGCAAAGATAATTTACAAACCAGGAAAGGAAAATTTTGTAGCCGACGCCCTTTCGCGTCAGCACATTAACGCTCTCGAAATACCAGATTCAAAGTCGGAGTCCGATAGGGCAACCTGCCATAGCGAAGAGTCTCTGACCTACACTATTGATGTATCCGATAAGCCTTTAAATTCTTTTCGCAATCAAATCGTGATTGAAGAAGCAGAGTTCCCCTCGGTAAGGACATTCGTTCTCTTCCAGAGTAAGGCCAGGCACATAATACGCACATCAAGCTCTGATTCACTTGTACAGACGCTTCAAAAGGTAATAAATGCTGAAGTAGTAAACGCAATACATTGCGAACTGCCAACGCTCGCTCTTAGTCAACACAAATTGGTTGAACTATATCCGGTAACAAAATCCTGGTACTGCAAATACATCGTCACAGATGTACCGGACAAAGCGGAACAAAGAGAAATAGTAGTGACCGAACACAACAGGACTACAAGACTAGTTTTTCCAAACATAGGAAAATTGACAACAGAAATTGCAGCTAATTGCAAAGTCTGCTCGGTGACAAAGTATGACAGGCATCCAAAAAAACATAAGCTGACTAACACACCAATACCGGCTTACGCAGGAAAAATTATACACATTGACATTTTCTCCAAAGATAAAAGGTTCATTCTGACTTGCATAGATAAATTTTCTAAATTTGCCATAGTCCATACTATAGCGTCAAGAGCCATAGTTGACGTAAAGCCTGCCATTCTACAGTTAGTCAATTACTTTGCTAATGTTAAGATAGTATATTGCGATAATGAAAGGTCGATCAATTCTGAAACAATAAGGTCCCTCCTATTAAATGAGTTTGAAATATGAATTTTCAATGCCCCACCCCTTCACAGCACATCTAATGGTCAAGTGGAAAGATTCCACAGCACGTTATTAGAAATCGCACGGTGCAAGAAAATCAAAGCCCAAGCTAGCGACACTGTCGATTTTATACTACTAGCAACAGTTAAGTACAACAGGTCGATCCATTCAGTCTTGAACAGAAAACCAATCAAAGCAGTTCACGAATCTACGGTAGAAGAGGGATTGTAAATAATTAAAAGAATAAAAGACGCTCAAAACAAGCAAATGGAGCAGGAAAATAGAACACGAATAGACAAAAAATACCAGCGGGGTGACAAAGTTTTGGTAAAGTCAAACAAACGCCTTGGTAACAAACTTACTCCTTTGTACAAAGAAGGAATTGTAGAGGCAGACCTTGGAACTAAAGTTCTCATAAAGGGAAGGGAGGTCCATGAGGACAATCTAAAATAAAACCAAACAATAATAAAATAAAAATTGTTTTTCTAGAATTAGGTCTACACATTTACAACTATTAGGCTAATAAGAATATTTATTATATTATCCATTGAACCCGATAATCCTCGAAGACTTAGATGTCAATGAAATGACCAGCAAAAGTCTCACTAGTATTAGTGTGACAGATTTATTAGAAGTAATCTGTCTGTAAAAAATCAGTCTTTACCCGGTAGAACGGGATAACATAATTTCAGATTCCAATAAAAGAAACGTAGTTGCTGATTGTGATATGGAGCTACTATCCACAACATTCCGCAAAAGATGGCCACAAATGGCTGCACACAACAACTAGTGGTCGAAACTCAAGCCCATTGGAGCTCCCGGCCAGGTCGTCTGGAACCTTTAATCGTTGTGGACGAAGAAATGATGATCATTAACGAAGCTACCATGGACATCGTAGACAAAATAAAAAAAAAGTGCGTCTAACGGTTAGACACGATAGAAGTGAAACCTTCCGTAAAACAAACAGAGAGAATGAGACGAAAGCAGCATTAGGAGCGGGATAATTATAGGTTCATTATAATATTGCTATAAAGGTCATATTTTATTTTCTTCATTTTATTATTATTCATCCTCAATGTTTTCAATTTCAACAAATGATACGAGTGGCTTATGATAGCTAAAATATGATACAAATGCTTTGGTTTCGATGTTGTCAACATATCTTTGAAATACCGCGTCAATTGTTGTTTTTGATCGTGTTGTTGATTCAGTGCGATTGTTACACATTTTTAAACTGAATGTTGTATTGAGAAAGTCAATTAAAGGAACCGCTGTGTCCAATGCAAAATTTACGTTAAAATCGCCACTTAAAATCATTGGAACTTTATCGTAATCTTTTCTAAGTATCCGCGATACTTCTGGTGTATACTTTATTAAATTTTTTTTTCTTTTTGTTGTTTTTGTCGATATTCACGACACTTTTCTGCATTATTTTTCGGCATAATTGCAGTAAATATTTAAAAATGAAAATATTTACGAATATAAAAATACGGACGCAATACAGCACACGCGGTTGCTATTATGAGCGTCGTAACGCGTGTATTACACAGACGTACTAACATACACACAAACATTCGTAGGACGCTTGGTCTAAGCAAGTATTAGGTAGTGTAGTATAGCTATACATAATGCCTTCTCGCTCACCGTAGCTCCGGAGAAAAAATAATAATAATAATAAAAATAAAAATAATAAATAAACCAAATAATTCGTATATATACGTGTGTAAGAATATAAATATGTTTGAAAAATAAAAAAAAAATATATATGTATATATACATATATGTATACAAAAGCGTACTTATGTATACATATGTATATGCATGCACACTTGCCGGCCGAAAATGTACATACATACATATACATATGTGTGTACGCATGCGCTTAAATTAAATTCTTCCGGCGTCGACAAGCAAAGACCAGCCGACGGTGCCCGAACTATCCAATATCGTCGCCGAAACACTTCGGCTACCGAAAAGAATTGAGCAAACACAAATAAGGAACGCTATATAACTCTGTTCTATCTCATTCTCTCGCAGGCTATAAGATCTACATATATGTATGTCTCTTTTTAGTGTCGCTTTTTCGTTTCATCGAGTCTCAAATCACTCCCAACGATTCTAAACAAGTTTTCACTTCAAAAAAGGGAAGATTTATTAAGAAAAACAAAAAGAAAAGATGATGTGGTGTCAACCCAGTCACAAATGAACATTACGAAGTACCGGGAACACTAAAGCCTGCCTCTCCTCCACGAACTGAGCATCAACAACCTCCGCCATATAACCGGACTACGCTCAAAACTAATATCAGTCCCTGTATCAAGTAGCAGCATCACTATTGGGATAGTCGCAATTTGGTTCGCCATCTATCTAGCCGTTTGCAGACACCAGACACGCGAGTTAGTGACAACTCTACAGAAGTCTCTTAATCTACAGAAGTCCGGGGACGGCCTCCACTTAAGCGAGGGAGGAGTTCACATGGAGAAGAATCAGTAATCACAGTTGCTTTGCGGGAAACTGTCATTTGGACTAGCTTTGCTTTTTTGGTCTCTGCCTGATACAAGTCAGTTCGTACGAAGCATCAGTTTGGAAAGGAAGCTCAACATACGCTTGTAACAACATATTAAATAAAAACATATATTAAATAACTTTAATATATAAAAACCTAATATTAATTAACTTTAATATAATTTATACACCACCTAAATATAATCAAGTTATGTCATTTTTAATGTAATGTGGTATTCAAAACTCTGTTATCCTGATCCTGTTATCCTTTCCCAACAGTCAATATCAAAGTCATGAATTGTCCATTTTGGGACAGATTGCTGAAGAAGGAACCCCCTGTAATAAAAAAAAAAACTACTTTGGCTTTCCTTTATCAAATCGAATTTTTTCATATTGCATGTTCTTTACGGCTTGTGAACTTAATTCACTTACCTTAACTTCTGGTTTATTGTCATCAATGGGAACTAAACGTCACTCTTACCAATTTGAAGTTTTAAGTTCTGTGAAATGTCTTATCTTTTACAAATTCAACACCTGTACAAGTTTAATACCTTGTGGTAATATTTAGCGACATATTACAATATAATTTCTTTAAACATTCATCCTCAATTACTTAAAATAGTATTTCAATACAATTTTCATTAATCATTACGTTACTTGATATTTAAATCGTACAAATGATATCTAGCATCACCAATGCAATTTAGTGATACTGAAAAGTCAAAAATGACATGATACTTTTCACCTCCATGTAATAACATAGATTTCGGTTAATACACGACTCACAGTTCCACTCTCTTGTGGCGACACTCGCTCAGCTCGATGACCTTCTCCTGATGAAGGTTGATTTTGTACTCTACAATCTCCATTCTTATTCCGAAACTTTTCACAGGAGTGACATTTAACTTGAAACATCTTGCTGCGCTTGCTCTAAAATTCATCTTCTATGAAATTGGATCGCAACTCTTGTCTGTTATGAATGTTTCCCGTATAAGCAATGCGTTACAATCTGCACGCCATTTTGTGACCAGCGATGTAATTTTTCGACTGTCTATTCAACTAGTTGCCTGAACTGCTAGAGACTATTCGCTGAGTATGATGTCACACCACTGTTTTGCATTTTTTTACATCCGAGTTAAATTTTCCTTCCTAGTCGACCCCAGCAAAGTTTTTTCAAGTTCCAGAGAGTTCTGATTTTGTTGTTCTAACAAAACACGAAATTAGTCTTGCGAATTTGTTAGATAAGAGATCGATCCCACTTCTGATATCAGCGAGATGGTTAGATTTTCAGTCGGATGGGAATGGTCTTGAATATTTTTCTCCATTACACTACTCAATTTGTCCAATCCACATGGATCGTCTACCAACACTGAGCCACACTCGAAGTCACTATATCCTCACACCAGAGAACGGCTTGGCGTGATCGCAAAAACATTCATACACAAAAATACCCGAATAATCGTGCCATTCGGCTCAACCGATCAAACTTGCATATGCACGCGAATTCAGTGTTGAGTTAAATTCACTCAAATGTGTTCATATTTTTTGCTCACTGAGTTTATTCACGCTCATGTGAAAACCGATCATTTGGGCTCACACCTCATAGTCTTGTATTACATTGCAACACTGCTTACTGGGCGGAATTGCCAAATAAGTGGTGTTGAAGAACCGTTCATGCACTCCTATTCCTAATTGCTCAATTTAAAATTTGAATGTAATTGAGCTTTTGTATTCCATGATTTACTCTTTATGGCACTTTGGTCACACCATTCTTTTGACTGATGCAATCTCAAGCGTATGGTGAAATAATTACGTATGTTACGTATGTATATAATACATCAAATGAAATCAATAAATCTAGTTTTAATTAATCAAAACGAACCAGCAAGTTATTTTATGTATTACCAAGTGGTATAAAGTCGAAATTTTGTGGAAGTAAGTATTAATTTTATTTTAGTAAATTCAATTTAGAATCCGAATTTTCGAAAAGCTTTGCGATAATTCGAGTTACTCGAGTAGTTTGTAAAATATTCCGTGTTTTCGAAGAGCTGTGAGCAAGACGTTCAAAATGAAAAGCGAAGCTGACACTGGAGTAGAAAATGTAAATACATACTATGTATGTATGTATAAGGAGGCATATGCGGCATATATGTATGTATGTACAGATGTATGTACATATGTACATATGTATATGCCGGCATATGATATGCCAGCGTGTTGTTTTTGCTTTTCGCTTTGTTTAATGTGTATTTTAGTTTTGCTTGTAATTTATGTGTTTGTCGCCGTCCATAAATGTTTTCCATGTTGAGTTTTTTAAAATTAATATTTTTATTTTATTAAAATATACATATATAGGAGTTTAACAGCTCTTTGCTTAAAAACTGTGGCATTAAAAAATGCTACAAAATGGAATGTACAGTTTAGTTGATAAAACCGGGCGAAGCGATTTGTGGCAATATTTTGCACAAATCAAAATTGAAAATGAAAGTGAACTGAATGGCCTTGTGGCTTGCAAACTGTGTTTTGCAGTATTTAAATTTTCAGGTAGCACATCAAACTTAGTGAAACACAAATCCTTCATGATGAATGTTAATAAAATTCAAAAACCTTCACTAATTGAACCAAATTGCGCAACAAAGCATGAGTCTCTAAATGTTGTTACCGAATGGGTAATAAAAAATTGTCGTCCGTTTAAGATAGTCGAAGACTCCGGGCTCAAAAACTTTGCATCGCTTTTGGTTAAAATAGGGGCAACTTTTGGTCCAAATGTCGACGTAGATAAGTTGATACCGCACCCAACAACGATATCACTTAATATTGGTGCAATATATGATACTCATTTTGGCCCAATTCAAGAAGAAATTAGAAAATATAGAAATTTCGGATACGCCATTACCAGTGACATATGGACAGACAACTTTTTAAAATCTTCTTACTTGTCTTGTACCATACACTACATTAAGGATGGAAATCTTATTGATAGATTATTAGCCATGAAGTCAATGAAAGAAGTGTCCTCCATAAGTATACATATATCTACATTAAATCTTTTAGTTAAAGTTTTATATTTATCTTTATTTGTTTAGGTGAAAATGTTTTCTTCAAAGCTGGTGAAGTATTTTAAAAAGTCAGGTGTTAATTCTAGAACACAGTGTACTACTTCCTTAAGTCTATAGATATAAATTGGAAGGAACTAATAGCGATTTTAAAAGATAATGGCCAAGAATTTAGAGTAGAAGGAATTAACAAAAAACATTTAGTTGACATTGTCTGCCTGTTAGAAGCTTTTGAAAACGTTTCTAAAAAACTGGAGGCAGTTAACCGCCCCACAATTCATTTCAATTTAAAGAAAAAATGTTAAGTCAGTGAAGTTTGCACTGGAATTAGAGGTGGGAAACAATCGATTGCACTATCGATACTATCGATGGTGGACCACTATCGAACCAGCTTACTATCGATGGGGCCGCACTCCCGATAGTGGTCGATAGTGCCATAGATCAGTTGTGTTTACACATCACTGAAATTGTGCTTTTTTATTTGTGACGCCGCTTGAATTGTTGATTTGCTGAACAAATTGTATTTCCAATATTTAAAACAATTAAATTTAAAAAAATGGATCGCTTTATTCAAATGGGTAATAAACATAACACGCAGTTAAAGCAGCTTTAATTAAAATTTGATTTTTTTAAAAGGAAAACGTCGCAGCTCGAAGGAAAAATGCGATTGCAGTTCTTCAGAGTGTGAAAAAAATTTTGCGTCGGATAAGCCAAATCCGAAATTGAAAAAGAGGAATAAAATTTCGGATGTTTGGAATTATTTCAAACGATCGGACGACAAAAAATTCGCCAAGTGTTTGAATTGCAATAAAGAATATAAAACTAGCAGGAATACTTCGAATTTGTGGGATCACCTCAAAAGGTTTCATGCAAATGCTTCTCTTGGGGGCGACAACAGACCCTCTACAAGCAGCAGTGTTCGGTCAATGGATTCCTATATTCAAAAGTCTGTACTATATGATTCCAACTCACAAAGGAAAAAATTGATTGACAAATCTTTAGCGGAGATGATTGCTATAGATTTCCAACCCTATAGCATTGTTGAGAATGCGGGATTTATACAATACAGCAAAACTTTGGACTGCAAATACAAGCTGCCAAGTCGCGGGCATATAAAGGATGTGTTGGTGAAAGAATTGTTTAAGGAAACTTCAGCAAAACTTTTAGCAATTTTGGAAAGTGTTTCGTATATTGCGATTACGTGCGATTTATGGACTTCGCGTGCAAATACAAGTTTTATAACAGTGACTGGTCACTTTGTTCACGACAATAGCCTGAAAACAGCATCCTTAACAACAACAAAGTTATTGGATGTAACTAACCATTCGGCTCAGAACATTGCAAACACTTTACACGATGTACTAACTTTTTGGAATTTGCTAGAAAAAACAGTCTGCGTAGTCACGGATAATGCTAGTTCGATGACCAAAGCATGAGAATTGTTGAAGATACGAAATGTTCCTTGCTTTGCTCATACATTAAATTTAGTCGTCCAGGATGGACTGAAATTTAAAGATGACTCAACCATCGCTTTAATTCAGAAGTGCAAGACGATCGTAAAGTTTTTTAAAAAAAGTTCCATTGCCAACGAAAAGTTTAAATTGGCCCAAGAAAGCTTTGCATATTCGTTGCTGCAGGAAACGCCAACCCGATGGAATAGCTTTTATTATATGATTGAGGGAATATTGACAACACATGAGGAAATCGCAGCAGTATTATTGGCCACAACAAATGCACCGCAACTCTTTAATGCAGAGGAAATAAATGTATTAAAAGATATGGAAAAAATACTTGCGTTATTTTTGCAAGTCTCTGAGAAAGTTTCCGGAGGGAAATACGTAACGATTTCTCTAATGATTCCTTTATCGTATGGACTTTTTAGAAAATTGAATAATATTTCTTCTCAGTTAAAAACTCCTGTAGGAGAAAATATGGTAACTGTTTTGCTGGAGACGGTTGTAAGACGATTGGCGCCATACGAAAAACGAACCGTTTCGAGAATGGCGACCATTTTGGACCCACGATTCAAAAAGATTGGGTTCCAACTAAATACAAATGCGGAAGAAGCTGGAATTTGCCTTGAAGACGAGTTGGCAGCTATAAGCAATAAAGAAAATCGACATAGCTTAAATGTGGAAGCCAACCAAACTGATGGGGACTCATTGTTGGACTTTTTGGACCAACAAGCCAGCTGTTCGCATGGGAACGCGAGATCGGACGCAATTATTACGAAATGGCAGTATTTGGAGAGGGCCATAGTACCACAGGATATGGATCCTTTGTTATGGATACAAGTAAATTTTTTTTTTTTTTTTTATTTATTTGTATTTACAATCTGTCCTGGGACAATAAGTAAATTTGGGGATACATTGTTTTTAACAGGAATAGTTGGCTCAAGCCAAACTATTATATATAAACTCTAGGTTTTACAATTAAGTTATTAAATCTACTTGATTGCTATGTACATTATTATATGAGCTTAATTTTAATTTTATATACATTTTTATATATTAATTCAAAGTCTATTCGCAAGATCTAAAATATGGACTCGTTTTAGTCTTCTTGTTGTTTGGCTATTATCGAGTAAACTTAGGGCTAACGAATTAGGATGATTATACAGTCTTTCAATATATCTTTTGCTAAACTCCGCTATTTCATCTTTTATAAAAGGTATATTAAGGTCACATACCATGGTGCGTTAACTATTGTGCGTCGGGTTTTCGATTGGTAACGCTGCATAATTTCAATATTCGATTGGCTTGCTGTGCCCCAGAGTTGCAGCGCGTAGGTCCAAACAGGCTTCAATATAGCTTTGTAAATGCGTACTTTATTTTCAAGACTAAGCTGGGACTTATGTCCCAACAGCCAGTACATTTTTTTGGTTTTAATATTCAGCTGCTTCTGTTTTTCCTTTATGTGGGTCTTCCAGGTTAGCCTTCGATCAAAATGAACTCCAAGATATTTTACTGATTCACTTTGAGGGATTTCGATGTTGTTTAAAGTGACTTTTGGGCAATTTCCTTTCCTTAATGAGTATGTTGCTTGTACAGACTTTTGGGAATTAACTTTAATTTTCCATTTGTGCAACCATTTTTCAATTAGGCAAATTCCTGTTTGTAGGTGTTCAGCTGTCCTGATGGGGATGCTATCTGATGCCATAATTGCCGTATCATCGGCGTATTTTGCCACTTTAACATTAGATGCAATAGGCAAATCAGATGTGAAAATTGTATACATCACGGGGCCTAAAACACTTCCTTGAGGAACTCCTGCATTTATGGTAAATAGATTTGAAGTTTCTGCTTGTTGTCGAACGTAGAAATGCCTATTGTCAAGATATGATTTCAACAATGAATAGTAAGGAGCAGGATGCCATTTCTTTATTTTATACAAGATTCCATCGTGCCATACCCGGTCAAACGCTTGCTGTACGAGGTGTGTTCAAAAAGTAAGGTGACTTTGTATTTTTAAGAAAAAATATTTATTTATTTATCAATATTTATGTTGTCCCCTTCAAAGTAATCCCCCTCAGATACAATACACTTATGCCAACGGTTTTTCCAATCGTCAAAGCACTTCTCATAAGCACTTTTCGGTATAGCCTTGAGCTCTTCCAGCGATGCAGTCTTTATCTCTTCAATCGTTGCAAATCTCCGTCCTTTCATAGGTCTCTTTAGTTTTGGGAACAAGAAAAAGTCACATGGGGCCAAATCCGGTGAATATGGTGGCTGAGGCATGATTGTGGTGTTGTTTTTGGCCAAAAAATCTCTCACAAGCAAAGATGAGTGAGCAGGGGCATTATCGTGATGCAAAAGCCATGAATTGTTTTTCCACAATTCTGGACGTTTTCTTCGTATTGCTTCTCGCAAACGGCGCATAACTTCAAGATAATACTGTTTATTGACCGTACGTCCATATGGTAAGAACTCCTGATGCACCACGCCGTGGTAATCGAAGAAAACAGTGAGCAAAACTTTGACATTTGATCGAACTTGGCGTGCTTTTTTCGGTCTTGGCTCATCTGGGCTCTTCCATTGGGACGATTGGACTTTGGTTTCGATATCATAACCATATACCCATGATTCGTCACCAGTTATGACCCTTTTGAGTAAATCTGGGTCGTCGTTGACGTCATTCAACAGTTCTTGAGCGATGCTCATGCGACGGTTCTTTTGGTCAAAAATCCTTTGATCCATATTTTTCGATAGCAAGAAATCGCCGAGCACGCAAAACACTTATAACCTTTACGCCTCTCCCAACCAAACAAAAAATGCTATACACTTGAAACTTGGTACAGATGTTCGGGAAGAGTGTACCAACATAACAAAATAAAAAAATCGATAATCGAAAGTACGTTGCCCGCCAAATTTGAAAAGTCACCTTACTTTTTGAACACACCTCGTACATCAAGAAATACTACAGAGCAGTATTCTTTGTTTTCAAGGGCGTTAGTGATTTCGTTTATTATACGATGGCATTGCTCATGTGTTCCATGGTGTCTTCTAAACCCAAACTGGTGTTCGGGTATGATGTCAAGCTCGTCCACTGGCAACATTCTTCTCAGCAGTATTTTTTCAAATACTTTTGAGAATGTAGCCAGCAAACTAATCGGACGGTATGAGGAAACGGAGTTCTCTGGTTTATTTGGCTTTGCTATCATTATTATTTCAGCACATTTCCACTGGCTAGGGTAGTGATTAAGGCGAAGAATGGCGTTATAAATGAGTGTCAACAGTTTTATCGATTTTGGAGATAAATTTTTAACAGTGTTCCCGTCAATCTGATCATACCCAGGAGATTTTTTATTATTAATTGTTTGTATTTCTCCGCAGACTTCCTCGAAGGTGATTTTTCGGATTGGTAGACTCATTTGATTTGGAGAATCAAGGAATGCTTTAATCTCTGTTTCTATATCATCGTCATGAATTTCGTTTGGCTGGAAGACTGAATGGAGATGTTGAGCAAAAGCGTTCACTTTATCTTTATCAGATTTGCACCATATTCCATTAAGATCTCTTATAGGAACGTTTCTGCTAATAGGCCGTTTCAGATATTTAGTAGCTCTCCACAGATTGTGTTCATGATTTGGTGAATGTGGATCTAAGCTCTTTAGATACTCTGCAAGAGACTCTTGTTTTAATTCCATGAGTTTCGGGGATCAGTGGGCCAATAAGTCGGGTTTCCAGTTGATAAGGCACTCAAACTATTATTTTTTAAGCACTTATAGAGCTCTTTGCCTTTAGGATTTGCCAGTCTCGAACCCCACCAAGGGTGCTTCGCATTATAATCTCCCCCAGCAATAAATTTTGGACCAAGTTTCATAAAAAATTGAGTGTAATCTATCTCTTTAAAAGAAAATCTTGGAGGAAAATAGACAGCAGCAATAATTAAATCATAATGCATACATTTGACTTTAATACTGGCAACTTGCAATGAGTTTTCTCTGATAGAGTCTAGAGTTTCGTATATTATTCCCTTTTTAACAATCAAAGCAGCACCTCCTTGGGCTCTTCCAGATGGATGATTTGCACAATGGACATCATATCCTTGCAGCTTAAAAAAGGATTTCTTTGTAAAATGTGTCTCAGATATCACCATTATATCAATATCATTCGACTTAATAAATAAGTTTATTTCTCGAGTGTGATTTGAGAGCCCATTGGCATTCCAAATACTAATGTGGAGATCTACTTGCATAGTTTAGCAATTAATAGGTTTATGGTTGTGAGTAGGTTACTTATTTGCTCACATTGCTTTTCTAATATTTTTTCAATCCTTTCCAGAGAACCACTTTCAGTAAAAGAAGGTTGATTGTTAAGAACTTGGGCATATGTTGGTTGTCTATTGTGTTCATAGGAAGGATTCTGGGCAGTCGATGCAGAGAAATTCATTACCCCATAGCTGTTAGTAGATGCATTTACATTTATTTGTGCCTGATTACCGCGAGTCGTTACTTTTTTCCTTAAAAGTTCTTGATATACTTTACAGCCTTTATAGTTGGGAGTATGATTTTCAAGACAATGTGCACATTTTGGTGGAGTCTCCATATTTTTCGGACATTTTTTAGAATCGTGATTCTTTCCACATTCGACACATTTATATTTGTAGCCGCAGTATGTCTGCGTGTGACCGTAATTCTGGCATCTGTGGCATTGGAGAAGATCGTTTGTCTTTCTTGGAGGTTTTATTGCAACTATGGCATTTCTCATATTTTTTAATTTGTATATTTCCGAGTTTCTATTATTTGGTTCCAGATCGACATAGGACATATTTAAATGAGCCTTTGTGATACGGCTTTTTATGTTACTAACATTTCTAACAATTTGCCCAGTTTCCTCAACACAATTTTTAATTGTTTCTATCGGTGAAGAGAAGTGTAAGTTTTTAACTACTACTCGAAATGCTCGGTCCTGCTTAAGCTGATAAGTATGAAACAAGACACTCTTGCCTTAAATATTTTATCAACTTCCTATACTTTTCTACATTCTTTACCATTAGCCTAACTTGTCCATTGCGCTGAGTTTTGTAGCTGTAATCTTGATAGTTAAGATATTTTTTTAAGTATTCTATCATAGCGTTAACATTATTTGTTTCAGAAAGAAATATGGGTGGCGGTTGAGGGTATTCACCAGCCTCACTGGTCGAATCTGTTATGGATTGCTTTTCTCCTTCATATTCCGTTTGCCGTTTTACAGTCTGATTGTTCAAGAGGTTGTCGTCGTCGCTTAGTACCTCGAAATAGTTGTTGCTTATAGAGGTTCCAGGTCTGAGGTCTAGTGCCACCGTCTTTCTAGCAAGCTGTGGAGATTTATTGCTTGGCCTCTTCCTCAGTTTACGCAGGCAGCTTACTTTCTGTCATTTCATAACGGTATTATCATCTTCGTCATCGTCACCACTTATAATTATATTAGGTGGTACAGGCAGTTCGAATCGTTCTCAAAGAAAACAAAAGAAACACTTGTGTGTACAGAGAAAGCACGTCTTATCACAACAGAAGTCAATAAGAGACCAAATGTTTTTCGAGATATGATGAGTACGATTTAAGCCAAAAAGAAGACCAATTTAAATTCGGTTTTTTTTTTTTATTTTCATAAGAGATACAAGTAAATAAAAACATTTAACTATTGACACTCAAAAATTAACTTATTTTAACATTACATTTTATTTCAGGTTAACGAGGCGGATTCTCCTTCCATTAAAACATTAATGTTGAAATACCTATGTATGTATACCGTCCACATCTGTGGAGTCTGAGCGGATATTTAGCAAGGCGGGGCAAATCGTCTCAGACCGCAGAATAAGATTGAAAGAGGAAAATGTCAATATTCTGCTATAAACCAAAATCTTTGGATCAATCAAATAAGAAAATAAGTAACAACATTATAGCCAATAAAACATAATTTTTAAATACTAATTACAGTTGTTTCATATTTGGCACAATCGAGGCACTATCGATGGCACTATCGTCCTCTATCGATGGTTGTGGGAAAACTATCGTCCACTATCGATGGCTTGCCACCTCTAACTGGAATCCCAAATTTTAGCTACGATAATTCCAAATTTATCCAAGTATCACAGCATTGCATTGTTTCTCTCCACCCAAGAACAAATTAAATAAATTTTCTCAAATTGAAAGGGAAACAACAATAAATGACTGCAAATCTATTATGCAGCATTTTAACGAAGACGTAAGCTGTGAAACACAAACAGCGAACGATGAATTTGCTGAATTCATAGAAGTTGTCCAAAGTTGACTCAAATAGAGATCAAATTGAAATGGAAATAGCAGGCTATAGAAACCTATATGTACCATATTCAATCAATTTTGACCCTTTGGCATGGTGGAATATGCACAAACATTTCTTTCCGATTTTGCATAAAACAAGCTGCACAATTTTCTGCATTCCAGCGAGCAGCGCAGCTTCCGAAAGAGCTTTTTAAATGCAAGGAATTTAATAACTGAAAAGCGATGTTCAATAGCTACTAACCCAGTCAATATAAATAAAATAATGTTCTTAAATTCAAATATAAATAACATGTAATAAGTATCAATAAGTTAGAAAATAAAAACAAAAAATTTATTACATATACATACATCCATGTAATGTGTATTATTAGTTTATTTTAAGAATAAGATTAAAGTTCAATAGGTATACATATGGTTTACAAAACTATATCCGAATGTTCGTCTGGACAACTTAGCAACTTAGTTCTACTTTTACACAACATTTTCAACCTAAACAACTTTAGCGACTTTGTTCCACACCGACGATTCATTAACGACTGTGTCGACTTTTTATTGTGCCACGATCACACTGATTCTGCATACTAGGGCTACAAAATATCAGATAACCCAGCAACCCATCTTACATATATACTTTATGGGGTCGGAAAATTTTCCTTCTGCCTGTTACATACATTGTGGCGACTTTAATATACCCTTGAACCCTATGGGTACAAGGTATAAAAATACATTTGTATTCTATTTATTTGATTTTTCCGAAATATGTATACAAAAAAAAAACTATATATGTATATACAATATACGTATATGTCGTGTCATTGAGTTGTTGTTGCTATTGCGTTTTCGTAGTATCATACAGGTTTACTAATTCCGATACACCTTGTCGTTATTGCCACCTATTGCTGGAGTCAATTAGGTGACAGGTTGTAGTTGCCACATATTGGTATAGTCAATTTAGTATGATGCTGGAAGCAAATGTCAAAAGAAACTGAAGGTGTAGGGGAAATGCTTAAAAATTGTTACTGCAATCAATGACTTGCAATTGCTGAACGTAGTCCCCAGGTTGCTTAGTTAGAATGAGACCCTCAGACATGTCTAGCCCAAAATTTGGCTATAAAAGGCAGTGCTACTTGGAGAGAAAAGCATTCTGATTTTGGCAAGCAACAAGGAATTCATTTTGGAGCAAAACCAAAGAAAAGTGCAAATTGCAGTCCAAAATTCTACCCCGCCATCAGAAGTGGGACTGGCTGCAAAACCATAATCAATTTGATTTGATGAAGCAAATGGAAGCATCTAAGAAGGAACATCAGCAAGCACATAGTGTTCTTCTGCCAAAATACAATACTGAAGCAGCAGGCGCAGACACTTTTAAATGGCTCACGACTGCGGACATAATTTTGACGGAACAGCCACTTGAGGGAAGCTGGCCCATCATGGATCTAGGTGGAGGGAAGCACTTCACAATGGTTGACGCAAATTTCGCAGCAGCAGCCCTGTGGATACACTCTGTTAAATTGTCTACAGTCATTTC
The DNA here is from genome assembly GCA_018150375.1 of Drosophila sturtevanti. Lineage (NCBI taxonomy): Eukaryota > Metazoa > Arthropoda > Insecta > Diptera > Drosophilidae > Drosophila > Drosophila sturtevanti. The sequence continues at coordinate 2,790,208 of JAECWJ010000690.1, forward strand.
AATATCCTCCCCAGAATTTTGAGAGGTGTTCAGCTGGATTGCGTTTTCCAAATGCTGTCCGAAGGCTATTAGGTTGGTGTTTTTGGTAATAAGGCGAGGGCTTAGATTGGCTATATAACCGTCCGTGTGGATACTGACGATTAACGCCAGATGGTCTGATTCCAGATCCCAACTCTGGGTTATGTTTACCTGGCAGCGTGGTATTCCATGATAGACCGCAAAGTCAATACAGGAGGACGTATGGTGCAGCACATATGGGTACCTGGTTGGTGACCCAGTTTCAAGGATCTTGGCACTAGTAGCAGATATTGCTTCTGCACAGACTCTTAGTAAATTGACAAAGTGTTATTCCAGAATCCTGATGTTTGGGGGCAGTAGATAGCACTGAATTCTATGTCACCCAACCCTGTGGCTACTTTAACTGAAGACATTTGTATGCTGCGTGTCTCAATAACTTTTTGTGGAAAGTGGCGAAGAGAATTCCTTACCAGAACTGCCGCTCCAACGCTGTTATTGTTCCGCGATGGTCTACAAGCAGGGTAGAAGGACTAACCATATATTTTTACTATATCGCCCCTTTTCATCCTGATCTCCGACAAAAGAAGTATTTCAACGCTGTTGTTGTGCACGAAGAGCTCTACTTATTTTGCCTTCCCTGAAATGCCATTAGCATTCCAGATAAGAACCTTCAGCGGGCTCATTGTAGGGCTGTGTTGTGCATCATAACATCATGTTGCTGATGTTTGTTGTGTCCTAGTGAGTGTAGACGTTGCTGAGCAGGTCCATCCTTGATACGCTGTTGTTGAGGTGGTTGCTGCTGTTGCTGTGTTGTTGATCGTGTGGCTCTGCGATTCAATCGTAATGTAGAAAATTGTTGTTCAATGTTATTAAGCCAGATGGATGGATCTGGTGGGGCAGAGATCATTTGGGTACTTAATGAAGCTTGAGACAGCCTGTTAAAATTATGCTTCTATTTTGTGGATCCGGTTGATCTGCGTAGAAATTCCTGGTACCAATGGCAACCTTTGTAACTGGCCATATGGCCTCCAGAGCAATGGTAGCAGGTTGGCTGTGGATCAAGGGTCCTTCACCACATCTTGCACAATAGGGATGTCGGTGTCAGTACTTAGCTGTGTGACCGTAATCCAGGCGGCGCCAGCATTGGGTGATTTCAGCGGTTTTCCGAATCCTTTCAATCCTCACTTTTTGACCGCAAAGGTATTTAACTTGATAAATGTCACTTATTTTGGCACAGGGCTTTATATTGATAAAAAATATATTGAGTTTTCGATTGATTGTCGATTCTAGAGCTTGGACAATGTATGTGGAGGACCTCAAAACCTAATCTTTTAAGATCAGCAGTAATATTATGATTCAATGTGCTATGGTTTAAATTTTTTACAACAATTCTACGTGGCTTTTCAGTGGCCATTTGGTAAGTGTGAAATTCAAGTCCAATACTATCCATATGGCTTACAATGGCTCTAATGTAGTGTCACTGTCTTTGGGAAAGATTCGGATCGTGTCCACTTGATTGCATTGAACAATGATTTTGTTCACATCTGCTACTTCCTTTATTAACTCAAATAGATCATTTATATTGCTGGCTGAGCCAACAATTTGCGGTAGTTTTGGAGGGCCCTTAACCGTTAACCGTTATCTTCTGTATCCATCGGGCTCGCACTAACCTCAGAACTGCCAAAGTCTGTGTCAAAAATGGCATATTTGTTAGTAGAGTTTGCTTGTTGAATTGCAGTAGCGGTCTAGGGCATAACACGTCCACTCGCCCGCTTCGATTTGGATATGGGTGAAAGAGTTTTTTCATTTTTTTCTGTTTTTGGGCATCGAGCAATTTCCCAGCAGCTTCGCTGAGAGTTTCTGCTGTATTATCATTAGGCAGACAATCTTGTATATCAATGCTAGTTCCGGTTCTTGTTGTGCTGATGCAGGAGTCTTTTCATCGAACACCTCTTTCGCTTTTGGAGGTTCTCTTTTAACTCGACGGCAGTTTTACCACCCCGCAAATATTAACTTTTAAGAACAAAGTTTGGGTATAAAAGGCCCTGCTAATCGGAGAGAAGGCCCATTCAGATTTCCCAAGCAACGGGGAATTCGTGTTAGAGCAAACGTAACAGTTCTGAAAAGTGAAATAATCGAAGTAAAGTAAAACAAAATGCAAAGTAAAATTCAAAAGGAGAACCCAACATCAGAAGTGGGATCGGCGCCACCCTCTATATTTACTTAAGAACAGTGGCGCATAATTTTGCAAATGCAAAATCAAAATATGTTGGAGTTTGTAAAGACAATGCAAGCTTCAACATCAATTTTTTGCCAACGCCGCAGGCGTAGACGCTTCAAAGTGGTGTGGGACTGCAGATATCATTTTAACTGAACAGCCGCTAGAAGGAAGCAAGGATATTATGGCATTAAGTAATGCGATGGAGGGCAGTGCATCCCAATGGCTAACAGAAATCTCCTACCCTGGCATGAAGTGGAGCGAGTTTAAAGAATTGTTCCTTCATCGATACGAATGCGATGAAACACCAGCAGCGATGTTTTTGAATTTGTTAAGCAGTCGTCCGGCTAATGAAGAGTGCTTGGCAGTATATGCTAGCCGCTTGGTCTCATCGCTAACTACGGCCTGGAAGGACAAAAACATAGAGGAGATCGCCGTTTCTGTTGCGCTTGCACATATGGCAAATATGGACCGCCGTTTACATCGAATTGTATTCACTTCAAGGGTGCAAACAAGAAGTGATCTGCAATCGGAGTTGAAGGCTTACAACTTTCAAAAGCATCGCGATACCGGTCGTGATATCAGCCGTGGACCTGACAATAAAAGGCGAAAATTGTCAACCATGCTGTGCCATTTCTGCGGACAAGTCGGACACAAAATAGCAGAATGCAGAAAAAAATGGCGACGAGAGGCCGAGGCGAAAACCCAACGAGAGAAGACCCGTGTTACCTGCTTCAAATGTGGCCAACCCGGGCATTTTGCGAACCGATGCTCTGGAAGTGACGTCCCAACAAAACAAAAGAATGTAAACTAGTGCTTTGTGTCTGAGCCAACAGGAGTCATGTTACATCGAGGTGAGAGCTACCCAATTTGCTTCGACTCTGGTGATGAATGTTCCTTGATAAGAGAAAAGATAAACGGCAGATTGTCCGGAAAGCGCATGAATAATATAGTAATGCTAAAAGGTATCGGCGATGCCGGTATTTATAGTACTATGCAAATTCTTAGTCATGTGTTTAAATTTGTAAAATCAAAATCTGTAAATCAGAAATTGATACTGAATTGGCCGATGCTGATAAAAGCAAATCAATAAGTTTAATTAAAAATTATACCTCAGCATTTTCTAAAGGGATCCCAAACACACGAGTTAATACAGGTGAAATGAGAATTCGACTAATTGACCCCAACAAAACTATGCAACGTCGGCCGTATAGGCTCAGTCCAGAAAAGAGAGAGATAGTGCGTGAGAGGTTAAGAGAGTTACTTAGATGTAACATTATCCACCCAAGTTGTTCTCCGTATGCAAGTCCTATGTTGCTTGTAAAAAAAAGAAAAATGGGTCCGACCGTTTATGTATTGACTACAGAGAATTAAACTCAAATACCGTTGCTGACAAATACCCCTTGCCGCTCATTAGTGATCAGATTGATAGGTTGCGTGGTTCGTATTACTTTACTTGTTTAGATATGGCTAGTGGTTTTCACCAAATTCCGATTCACCCCGATTCCGTTGAATATACTGCATTTATGACTCCGGATGGCCAATACGAATTTCTTACAATGCCTTTCGGACTCAAAAATGCGCCTTCCGTTTTTCAAACGACAATTATGCAAGCTTTAGGCAATCTTGCATATTCATATGTAATTGTCTATATGGACGACATTATGATCGTGTCACCAACAATTGAGTTAGGGTTGGAAAGATTGAGAACAGTATTGAACGTTCTGACAAGGGCTGGATTCATCTTCAATATCTCGAAATGCTCTTTTCTGAAAACAATGATACAGTATTTGGGGTTCGAAGTGAAAGCAGGCGAGATTAGGCCAAACTCACAGAAGACTACTGCATTAAGTTTATTACCACCTCCGCAGACTGTTTCCAGTTTGCGACAGTTTATTGGTCTGGCTTCCTACTTTCGCAAGTTTGTACCCGATCTCGCCAAAATAATGAAGCCACTCTATTCTCTTACGTCAGGAAAAGGAAGTATTGTCTGGGATGTTGAACTCGAGAATATTCGAAAAAAAATAGTAACTGTCCTTACGAACGAACCTGTTTTGGTAATTTTTGACCCACAATACCCCATTGAGTTACACACTGACGCCAGTTCCTGTGGATATGATGCAATACTACTACACCGTCCTCATGTGGTGCAATATTTTATCAAAACAACTTCGCCTATCTGTGGCTAGATATCACTCATACGAGTTGGAAACATTGGCTGTGTTTCTGTAAAACACTTTGGTCATTATCTGCTTGGAGAAGTTGTGCTATATACCGATTGTAATTCGCTTAAGGCTTCTCGGACAAAGATAGACTTAACACCAAGAGTTCATCGCTGGTGGGCCTATCTGCAATCATTCAATTTTGATATCCAATATAGAGAGGGAAAACGCATGGCTCATGCAGACTTCTTTTCCAGGCATCTAGTTCCTTCAAAGCCACAACTCGTGTTAGAAAAAATCACCGAGAAGCGAGTAAACTTAGCTGAGGTTTCAAGTAAGTGGCTTCTTACGGAACAGAAATTAGATCCAGAGATTGTAAAAATAGTTCGTAAGCTCGATTCCAACAAGCAACAAGACGATTTAATTAAATCCTATGATTTAAGGAAAGGTATCTTACATCGCGAGATTCAAAGAAACAGTAGAACACGTTGTCTACCGGTGGTGCCACGAACATTTAGATGGTTCGTGATAAATCAGGTACACGAGTCAGTTATGCACCATGGTTGGCAGAAAACTCCTGACAAGGTTTACCAGTATTATTGGTTTCATAACATGAATAAATATGTTCGCAAGTTTGTAAACAATTGCAAAACTTGTAGGACTTCCAAGTCGCCTTCTGGGAAAATACAAGCAGAGCTCCATCCAATCGCAAAGATGAACATCCCTTGGCACACTGTTCACATAGACATTTCCGGAAAGTTGAGCGGTAAAAGCGACCTAAAACAATATGTCATCGTTCAGATTGATGGCTTCACGAAATTTGTACACCTTTATCACACTCTTAAAATAGACACAGAAAGCTGCGTTAAGGCCTTAAAAGTATCAATTGCCCAATTCGGGATACCCCATCGTATCGTAGCTGACCAGGGAAGGTGCTTTTCAAGTTCTCGATTCCCTGAATTTTGTTCCTCACAAAATATAAAAATTCATCTAATTGCAACTGGGGCAAGTCGTGCAAACAAAGATTTGCTAACTGCTGTCGAATCGAGCCAAAGATCCTGACAAGATGCACTTGGCGAGGTTCAGCTTGCATTAAATTGCACAGTTAATCGTGCAAATGAAGCGAGCCCGTTGGAAATGTTGATAGGAAAAGAGGCTCGACCAATAGGGTTAATTCCATCAGTGGACACAGAAATCGAAATTGATTTGAACAGTGTTCGGACTCGTGCCAGTGATAAGATGAAGAGTTTGGCTGATTATGATAAACTACGCTTTGATAAAACCAAGGCCATGGTTGTAAGGCACAATGTTGGTGACTATGTTCTGCTTGAAACGAGGAGAGACACCAAACGAAATTAGACCCGAAATTTAAGGGCCCATTTTTGGTTACTGAAGTCCTGGAAGGGGACAGGTATATGTTAAAGTCGTTAACAAATAAACGACTTTACAAATACTGTCACGAAGACATTAGAAGAATTCCAGATGGTAAAATTCCTGATGAATTGGATATTGATAAGGAAAATCAGAGCTTATCAGAGAATATAGTTAAAACTGAGAGTGCTCCCTCCAAGTGAGACGATGAATTAAATTTATTATTTTGTTTTATTTGTAATTTTTATATATTGGACATTCATTTTCTGTCACACGTTCATTTAAAGTTAAGCAAATACTTTGTTGTTTTGATTAAAATTAATTCTTTTGTTAAAATTTAAGTAAATTTATGAATTTTGTTAAAATGAAGTAAGCAAGTCGTCCATGCCGACTTGGAGTATGCCCTGTACCAAAAAAGGATATTTCATTTAAACAGACTCCTCCGCAATCCTCATTAATTGAATAAAATTTTTCATAAAATTCTCTTAACAAACCGCAACACAAAATGCATGCTTTCTCGCTCATTCACATCAGTGAACGAAACTAATGCGTCATTCGGTACAAAGCAACATGCGCATGCTATCTCGCTCACACATTTCAGTTGCTGCTGCCCATAGAATTTCAGTACAAAACATATATACGTATATCTCCGATAATTATTGTCCGATTTCGGTCAAATTCGGTCAGATGGTACATATTGGCTATATAATTGAGTCTACTAAAAATAATTACTGTAGCTCTAATAGTACTCTAGTTATAGTTTTTTCTAATTTGCGGGGGCGGAAGTGGGCGTGGCAAAAAATTTGAAACAAACTTGATCTGCGTAGACACTAGACGGATGTTGACACCAAATTTGGTTGCTCTAGCTCCTATAGTCTCTGAGATCTCGATTTTCATACGGACGGACGGACAGACGGACAGACGGACATGGTCATATCGACTCGGCTGTTGATGCTGATCAAGAATATATATACTTTATAGGGTCGGAAAATTTTCCTTCTGCCTGTTACATACATTTTAGCGACTTTAATATACCCTTGTACCCTATGAGTACAGGGCATAAAAAAAAATGAAGTAAGCAAGTCGTCCATGCCGACTTGGAGTATGCCCTGTACCAAAAAAGGATATTTCATTTAAACAGACTCCTTCGCAATCCTCATTAATTGAATAAAATTTTTCATAAAATTCTGTTAACAAGCCAAAACACAAAATGCATGCTTTCTCGCTCACTCATATCAGTGAACGAAACTAATGCGTCATACGGTACAAAGCAACATGCATGCGCATGCTATCTCGCTCACACATTTCAGTTGCTGCTTCCCATAGAATTTCAGTACAAAACATATATACGTATTATCTCCGAAAATTATTGTCCGATTTCGGTCAAATTCGGTCAGATGGTACATATTGGCTATATAATTGAGTCTACTAAAAATAATTACTGTAGCTCTAATAGTACTCTAGTTATAGTTTTTTCTAATTTGCGGGGGCGGAAGTGGGCGTGGCAAAATTTTGAAACAAACTTGATCTGCGTAGACACTAGACGGATGTTGACACCAAGTTTGGTTGCTCTAGCTCTTATAGTCTCTGAGATCTCGATTTTCATACGGACGGACGGACAGACGGACAGACGGACATGGTCATATCGACTCGGCTGTTGATGCTGATCAAGAATATATATACTTTATAGGGTCGGAAAATTTTCCTTCTGCCTGTTACATACATTTTAGCGACTTTAATATACCCTTGTACCCTATGGGTACAGGGCATAAAAAAAAAAAAAAAAAAAGAAGATACTCTGTATGTTACGGTTAAGAATAAAAGCTTAAGTTCAGTTTATGTTATGAAACGCAAAAGGTGTCTTTGAACTTGATATTTGGTCATTACACGAGGATGTGTGAATGTCAGAATGGTTATCCGTCTATGAGAAACGATGGTTATCCGTCCATGTGAGATGATGCTTATCCGTCTAGTTGAGACGATGTGGTATCCGTCCAGGTGGGACGAAGTGTTATCCGTCTAGTTGAGACGGTGTGTTAACCGTCCAGGTGGGACGAAGTGTTATCCATCTAGATGAGACGATGAGTTTGTGGCTTAAGCGAACGAGAATGGTAATCTAGTGGAAGACCCATGTGCTGTTTGAGAGTATTATTCTTACAAGTAGTTATTGAATGATATATGAATGGAAAAATTGATATATGTAAGAAGGAGACTCATATTGTGAAAGAACAGAAAATGTAATGCTACGGACATGCTAGCATAAGACTGAAAATAAAGTTAAGATTCCTATCCTAAAAGAAAAGATATCTATATAATTACACGAGGACGTGTAAACGTCAGGATGGCCGTGTCGTGTCATTAAATTGTTATTGCTATTCCGTTTTAGTAGTGTCATAGGTTTACTAATTCCGATACACCTTGTCGTTATTGCCACCTATTGCTGGAGTCAATTAGGTGACAGGTTGTAGTTGCCACATATTGGTACAGTCAGATTAGTATGATGCCGGAAAGAAATGTTATATCAGTTTGAAGATGTAGGGGAAATGCTTGAGAATTGGTATTGCAATTAATGACTTGCAATACAGGTACGACAAAAGGTATGTCAAACCTTCTGTCCGAAAGTTTGAGAGAGTGAGACCCAGTTATATTTTTGCTGAACGTAGTCCCCGGTTGCTTGGTTAGAGTGAGAGGGCTATTTGCGCCCTCAGACATGTCTAGCACAAAGTTTGGGTATAAAAGGCCCTGCTAATCGGAGAGAAGTCCCATTCAGATTTCCCAAGCAACGGGGAATTCGTGTTAGAGCAAACGTAACAGTTCTGAAAAGTGAAATAATTGAAGTACAGTAAAACAAAATGCAAAGTGAAATTCAAAAGGAGAACCCAACATGTACATATGTACGTGAATATCCAGTTTTTACAACTATTTATAAAAATTTTTCCTTTACTTTATATAGAAAGCAAAATAATACAAATTTTCTTATGCTCTTATACTAAAGAAATTTAACTATTCCAGTTTTCAAAGCACCACTATTCAATACAATAAAATATAAACTAGAGAAACTCTAATTGAAAATCTCAATTCTTAATCAAAATATATTCTATGCTGCAGTTATACATATGGATGTACATATATGTCGAAACATTATTTTTACTCATTATTATTTGTTTTTATGATTTTTCACGAGCTCAATGCTAGAAAGTTCTGTTCGTTCCCTTGACGCAATTTTTTGACTAACTCCGGAAACGGAAATGGGGCCTCTATATATTCACCTATGTAGCCAGCCTCCTACGACCAGACCTCACTCAAAAACGGCATCCGTCTCTTTTTCTCTGACGTCGTGCATTAAGTTATACTGGTATATGTGTCGCCACCGAAAAATATACACACCGTGCTATGGTCAGACTAAACCTACATTTTGGAATCTCTACAATGGGTAAATAAGCCAATTCTGTGACACGTCCTGACAAATCACACGTCAATGTGTGTTTCCAGAAACATTAGAACACAGCGACATTTTTCCGCCTTAATTACTTTTTCTTACTTAATTATAAGTTCGCTTACTACTTAAAGATTTCAGAATGTGTCGGTCTCCATCTAACACTTCGACTATTTCAAATGGACCTTTAAATTTTTGATCTAGTTTAGTATGGTGACGCTTTTCATTTTTAAGTAATACATGATCTCCTACGTTATGTTTAATAATTGATGCTTTGTTTTTATCGAACATGTATTTATCATAACGTGCGATGTTTTCCATATTTCGCTTAGCCTGCTTTCTTAAATTATCCCTATCTATGTATGTCATTATCATTTTCTTCGATTACGGGAGCAAACCAAAAGGTCTAACATCCTTGCCAATTAGTAGTTCTAAAGGACTATACTTTGTTACTCGATGTGCCGTGCAATTCATAGCCAACTGGACATCAGCCAACGCATCCTGCCACGATCTTTGACTAGTTTCTACGGCCGTCAACATGTTTTTGAGTGTACTCATTATGCGTTTAACTTGGCCATTAGCTCTACTAACCCCTGTTGCGATAAAATGCAAGTTAATCCTTTTTGAAGAACAGAATTCGCGAAAACCTGGACTCGGAAAACAGCGTCCTTGATCCGCGATTATCCTTGTGGGCAAACCGAATATTGACACAACTGATTTTACTGTCTTGATACAACTTTCAATATCTATATTCAAGGTGTGGTAAAAATACACAAACTTTGTGAAGGCATCTATTAGAACTATGACGTACTATTTTAAATCCTTTTTCCCGCTCAGTTTACCAGTTACGACAATATGTATGGTGTGACACGGAATTTCTATCTTGGGAATCGGATGCAATTCCACTTGCACTTTTCCTACAGGTGGCTTTGATATCTTACAGGTAATGCAATTGTTTACAAAGCGTCGCACGTATTTTGACATATTTTCGAACCAATAGTAACTATAGACCTTGTCTAACGTTTTCTCCCATCCGAGGTGCATAATGGATTCATGAACGTGATTTATAACTGCCCCTCTAAAACTTCTTGGGATTATCGGTAAGCATTTTGTTTTACCATTCCGCTGTATCCTGTGTAATATTCCTTTTCGCAGTTCATAAGTCTTGTCTAAATTTTCAGACAGTTCATTATTTTTGAGTTTTGTTAATATGACTAGTATTTTGGTATCGCGCTTTTGTTCTGATACCAACCAATTTTCGGTTACCTCAGTCAAATTAATTCACATTTCCGATACTTTTATTACGTTACTATTTTTTCTGGGACTGGATTTCGTGATAGAAAGTCGACGTGCCTCATTCATTCACCCTTCCTATACTCCAAATCAAACTCAAACGACTGTAAAAACGCCCACCATCTATGTACACTTGGGGTTAAATACAACTTTGTACGACTTGATTTCAAAGAATGATAGTCCGTATAAACAACAAATTTACGTCCCTGCAAATAATGACGGAAATGTTTGACACTGTTAACCACCGCTAATGTCTCTAATTCATACGAGTGGTATCTAGATTCGGCGGGCGAGGTGCATTTGCTGAAATATTCAACTACATGGGGCTTATTGTCAATTTTATGCAGCAATATTGCTCCATAGCCATAATTGAACTCGCATCTGTATGCAACTCTATTGAGAGCTTCGGATCGAAAATGATTAATACTGGTGCTTGTGTTAGTATCGATATTATTTTTAATCGTATTTGCTCATGTTCTGATTTCCAAACGAAAGTTGCATTTTTCTTTGCCGTAAGGAGGTACAAGAGTTGTAATATCTCGGAAAATTTGGGAACAAATTGCCGAAAGTAGGAGGACAAACCGATAAATTGCCTCAACTGTGTCACAGATTGCGGCGGTGGTAATCCTATTAATGCCTGAATTTTTCGAGCGTTTAGCCTTATTTCTCCGTCACTAATTTCGAACCCAAAGTACTCGATACTAGTTTTGAGAAAGGAGCATTTAGTTATAATAAATGAAAATCCAGCTTTACTTAAAGTTTCTAGCACGATCTGGGACCGGTCTAATGCTTCTTCTTTAGTTTCTGCTATAATTAAAACATCATCAATGTATACGATGGTGATAATTATGAATGTTTATTTTACGTTCGATCTCTTCGGCGTTACAGTTGTGAATGTTTATTTTACGTTCGATCTCTTCGGCGTTACAATTGTGAATGTTTAACATAACATTTTGAGTATAGAATTGTTTTTAGGAGTTAACATAAACGGTTACTCGTAGGTAACTAGATCTAATGCTATGTTCTTAGTCAATTGTGCGCGTTGCCTTTATTCAAATATTTCAACACTCGTTCTCAACGTGACATAATTGACTTTGCATCTGATTACTTTTTCTCCTTTGGGAAGATCTACTAGATTCCAAGTTTTGTTGGCTCTCAAACTATCTAGCTCGTTCTGCATGGAATTCCTCCATTCATCTGCATATCCAGAAGTTAACGCCTCCTTAACGTTATTTGGAACTTCTATTCCCGCTTTGGATATTAAATTTACTTCATTATGTTGCAAACGTGGACGCCCTGGTCTTCCAGTATATATTTTCTTTGGCCTTCCTGGTCCTCTGCGTGCACGTATTATTTGGTCATCTGCTTGCAATTCACCATTGGGTATTTGAGGATCCGTTGCTTCATCCTCAGGTATTATTTCACTTGATACTGACTCGATTTCTTGTGCGCTCTCTGATTCTTCATTTAATTGCACGTTCTGAAACGTGATCAATCCCATATCGCCACCATTCAGTTTTTCGATCTTCTCTTCTTGGACATTTTCTCTGAATTCAGACTCGAAAAATATTACATCTCTGGCTTCAATTAATTTACTTTTGAATGGATTATACAAACGATACGCTTTAGCAGTTTCTGAGTAGCCAACCATTATGCATTGCTCTCCTTTTTGCCAGAACTTCTTGCGATGCTGCTTATTTAGCACTATAGCCTTTGAGACAAACACTCGCATATGAGACACAAATGGTTTCCTTCCTGACCAGGCTTCTAACGGTGTCATCTTCTCCAGAGTTGACGTCTCCACACGATTCCTTATATATGCAGCCGTATTTACTGCCTCTGCCCAATAGGATTCAGGAAGATTTGCATGCACCAACATGCTTCGAGCCATCTCTACTAACGTCCTGTTTGAGCGCTCCGCCACACCATTCTGCTGGGGGGTGTGCGGAACCGTTAGTTGACGCTTAATGCCCTTGGACTTCAAAAGATTATCAAACGCGCCGCTTAGATACTCCCGGCCGTTGTCACTTCTGAGCACTTTTATCCTCTCTCCAGTTTGATTTTCAGCATATGTCACAAATTCTTTAAATTTGACTAGGATCTCATCTCTAGTTTTCATGAAACATACATGTGTATAACGAGTCTTATCGTCGATGAAAGTGGCGAAATATCTTGCTCCACCAATTGAGGCCCTATTCATTGGTCCACAGATATCCGTATGAATAACCTCCAAAATTTGGTTAGCTCGCCCTTGTGAAGCCTTCGGGAATGGCTTGACACAAATTTTGCATTTGGCACACGTCATACATTGACGTTTCTCAATACCATTGCACTTCACATTTAATCCATGCACCATATTGTGCTTTATCATTTTTTTCATTGATTCGAAGTTTACATGTCCCAGCCGATTGTGCCATTTTACCAATTGCTTATTTTCATTACCCGCGGTAAAACATTTGTTGTCTTCAATTTCAAACAAATACAGACCATCATTTCTTGTGGCTTCTAATACCACTTTGCCATGCATATCTTTTATGGTCGCTTTCTTTTGGTAAAATTCAGTTTTAAATCCTTTCTCTGCCGCCTTTGCAACCGAAATAAAATTACATTGCAAATTATCTACCAATAAAACATTCTGTAGATCAATTGTACTATTTTTCCAGGTCAATCTTACAATTCCACGGCCACTCGATTCAATAAAATTATCACCCGCCAGTGTAATTCTCTCTGTATGAAGTTCGAGTTCGATGAACAGAGACTTATCTGAACATAAGTGTGCGGTTGCACCACTATCTAGGCACCATACATGTTGTGGCAACTTCATCTTCAGAAAATGATCTCTTCTCATTTTTCCCTTCTGCTTTGCATTCTGCCGCTTTATGACCTTGAATTCCGCAATTCCAGCAACCCGCCTTTCTGTCGCCAGTTTTTGCAAACGATTTCCAATTTTTTCGTGATTTCTTTAGACTTTTCGCTCCAAAAATTTTTGTTTCTGCTTCATCCACGCAGATATCCGATTTACGTCTCTCTCCCTCCTCTAAGAGTTTCACTTTTAATGACGTCAAATTTGGCAGCTCATCTCGGGCTTCTATGGCAATGACAAAATTTTCATACCCATCGGGTAAAGATGACAGGAGGAGTATAACTACAAATTCGTCGGGTAATTCTACACCGATCTCATTTAATTTTTCCATCACATCAAAAAACGTATTGATATGATTTGCCATGCTTTCGTTTTTCTAATCTTGGTTGCAATGGCTTTTTCATCCCTCAGATCAAATGCAGCCTGCGCTTCTGCAGTATCACTTTCCTGCTTTCTGACTCGTTCACAAACGACAGGCCAAAGTTCAGCTTGCACCAAGACACTTTTCATTTGGATCGCCCATGTGGCGTAGTTGTTGTCATCCAACTTTTCTATAGAGTTCATTAACGCCGTCATTTTCACTTTTCCACCGTTTGGTTAAAAGTAGACCGATTTTTACTTTTGATTTCAACAAATCCGATTCACACACATAAAAACTTTTGACGCGATGCCTGGGCCCATAACCTGATAATTATGAATGTTTATTTTACGTTCGATCTCTTCGGCGTTACAGTTGTGAATGTTTATTTTACGTTCGATCTCTTCGGCGTTACAATTGTGAATGTTTAACATAACATTTTGAGTATAGAATTGTTTTTAGGAGTTAACATAAGCGGTTACTCGTAGGTAACTAGATCTAATGCTATGTTCTTAGTCAATTGTGCGCGTTGCCTTTATTCAAATATTTCAACAGATGGTAAAAGTATTCGCCAATGTTCCTAATGCTTTTATTATAGCGCTCTGGAAGTCAGACAGTGCATTTTTAAGTCCAAAAGGCATTGTTAAAAACTCATATTGCCCTTCAGGCGTTACAAATGCGGTCCGCTCAATCGAATCTACATGCACTGGTATTTGGTAAAACCCGCTTGCCATATCTACACATGGAAAATATTTTGCACCGCGGAGTCTAGCAATTTGATCCGATATGAGAGGCAACGGATATTTATCTGTCACTGTATTATCATTCAACATACGATAATCAACACAAAGGCGAGCGGTGCCATTTTTCTTTCTAACTAACATCATCGGGCAGGCAAAAGGTGAGCAACTGGGCCGTATTACATTTGCTTGCAGTAATTCCTCAATTTTTTCTCGCACTCGGTTTTTCTCATCCTTAGCCTGAATGGGCGTCGTTGTACTGTCTTTTTCGCGTCGATAAGTCTTATTTCCAACTGTCCAGTGGAGACGCGAGTATTTGAAATCCCGTCAATAAACGAATCAGAGTATAAATTTAAAATTTTATTCAGTTCCACTTTATCAGATTCATTAATTTGGGAATTTATATATAATATTTTCGTATTTTGTTAAAATTACAAAATTCACCTCTTTTGTTTTATAAATTTGAAACTTAGCAGCGTTCATTGAAACACCGAAGCCCTGGCCAAGAATTTCACGGCCAATCAGAACTTTGAAACTTATCACAATGTGCAACAAAATCTCTAAACAATATTGTTCAATATTTATATTAGATAAAACATGCTGCGTACTACATATGGAATTACTACCAATGCCGTTAAGTTTTACAATATTATTGATTCGTTTTCCCTTAAATTTATTTGGGATGCTCTCCTTGACCAATGAACACTCAGCCCCTGAGTCAAAACAGAATGGAACGGACTCACCGGACAGATTTATCATTCCTGAAGGCGGAGCTACTGTACAAATTTCAGCACGCTTCTCGTAAACTTTGCCGTTTCCTCTCGATCGCCCTTTTGGGCAAACTGATTCAAAATGTCAAATTTCGTCGCACTTAAAGCATTTCATACCAGACCGCACCCGACGTACTGCGTCCGTTGTGGTTCTTTCCAATGTTCCTACCCTCCAGTCTAGCTCGACAATCGGCGTATTTGTGACCGCCCTTACCACGAAAGTTGCACTTCTGAACTACGCTTCTTAAAAGCGTGTGCTTGTAGTTGTTGTTGGAGCTCATTACGGGTTTTAACATTATTGGTGAAAATCCAACGTGACGGTTTACTATCAAGTTGAGCCATATGTGCCAAAGTTCCAGAAACTGCTATTTCTTCAAAGTTTTGAGTTTTCCATTTTGACATTAGCAGCGTTACGATACGAGTCTCATACTCAGCGAGACCTTCTCCAGTTTTTGGTCGGCCATTAAGTACGTTCAATAAAATAGCTGCCCAGTCTCATTTTCAACCAACCGTCCAATAAACAGCTCCTTATACTGCGTCCAAGTGATGCCTGCAAAGCATATTTGGGATAACCACTGTGAAGCGTAACCTTCGAGTGCCTTGCTCAGGGCCATCACTAAATCGCTGCCCTCGACCACGTTGTCCGCCATGATTAGATCGACTGTGGTGGCAAAGCAGATCCCACTTTTGATTTCGGAACATTATTTTCACGTATTATATGTATGTTTTTATGATTTTTCACGAGCTCAATGCTAGAAAGTTCTGTTCGGAAACGGAAATGGCACCTCTATATTTCTGTCCTGTCACTTTTATATAACTATCTCCGTTTCACCTATGTATGTAGTCAGCCTGCTACGACCAAACCTCACTCAACAACAGCATCCGTCTCTTTTTCTCTGTTGTCGTGCATTAAGTTATACCGGTATATGTGTCGCAACCGAAAAATATAGACACCGTACTATGGTCAGACTAAACCCACATTTTAAAATCTCTACAATGGCAATTGGCAAATAAGCCAATTCTGCGACATGGCCTTCCTTGCAAATCACACGTCCCCGTGTGTTTTCAGAATCATTAGAACACAGCAGCATATCTCCGCCCAAACAAATATTGGTATGTCAAATTCATTTAGTACATACATTCTGTGCTTCCGCCATGGTGACGTGTATAAGGTAGGAGGCACACGTAGGAAAAGGATAGAAAGACAACGACTCCAAAATGAGTCGATTACTAGTGATACTACTATTAAATCGTTACATCGAGATGGTTAGTTAACTAATGTTAGTGTTGGTAATTTATGATAGAATCTATTATACTATTTTATAATGACACGATATTACAATCAAATTTCAACAGATTTTAAAATAAAAAGCAAATTTTGAATTAAATTCAAAACCAACAAAGTTAAAAACAACTCTATTGAATAGATGAAAGCTAAACTTAAGCCGCAATGGAACATATGGAGTTTCATCTTTATACCCTTGCAGAGGGTATATTAATTTTGGTCAGAAGTTTGCAACGCACAGAAGGAAGCATCTCCGACTATATAAAGTATATACATTCTTGATCAGCATGAATGGCCGAGTCGATATGACCATGTCCGTCTGTCTGGATCAACAGCTTCTCCTCCGAGACCATAAGAGCTACAGAGCTGAGATTTTCAGCATAGGCTCCTTTTTGCTGCAGGCATTGTATATCTCGGAATCATCCCGATCGGACGACTATATCATATAGCTCCCATAGGAACGATCGGTCATGAATAAACTTTATCCTCAATAACTCTGTTGTTTTTTAACCGAATGCCACGAAATTTTATATTTGTGAGTTTAATATACTTCTTAATACTTCAATCAAGTTTTATCATAATCGGTTGGCTATATCATATAGCTGCTATAGGAACAATCGGTACAAAAAAAATTTTGTATGAAAAATTTTTTTTCTCAAGATCAAAATTTTGAATTTGTAAATTTGGTATGTTTAATTTACAATAACGCTTCCGGTGAATTATATAGAGAAAATCTGCAAGGGTATACACACTTCGGCACGGCCGAAGTTAGTCCATCTTTCTAGTTTTTTCTCTTATTTGTTTGCAATTAAAATAGTTTCCACTTAGAGACAAAGCATAATTCTGACCAAAATGCTAACATCATTCCTTTTAGCTGGCAACGGATATTGCGGGCAGTGATGACGATGGGGGGATAATGATTAGGATGAGGTTAAGAATGGGGATTGCTGCAACTTGCAATTTGTTTGTCCTTTTTTTTTTTTGTTGCGCACAATTAAAAATTATCGCTGTTGTTTGGGGCATTGATTGAATGCAAAAGGCAGCAGAAAAGTTGTCAACTCCGCCATTTTGTTTTCTAAACCAAAACGGAAACGGAAAGTGTGTCATTGTGTGTGTGTGTGTATGTGTGCGTGGGCTGAAGAGGCAACAGCCGCAGCTTGATTTAGTTATTTACCATTACCAGAACAGAGTAAAACTGAAGTGAAACGAACTAAAACTGAACTGACTGAACCGCAGATTGTGGCCTAAACTTTGTAGAACAGTGTTCGGTTTTTTATGGAGAAAACAAATAAAACAAGCAAAGACCACAAGCAAGTTGGCAAGGCTGCAGCCATTTAAATTGGAGTTCCGCTGGCCTTAAAAATTTTATATCATACTCCACTTGGTATATCCCTTTTCTTTCTTTTCTTTTTTTTTTTGATTTTTGTCATTTTTGTCAATTGTTGTTAAAAGTTTCACGCGTAACGGCCAAATCGAATCAAATTCGCAATCAAATGCAAATTGGTATTAGATTAGTTTGTTTGTGGTTTGTTCATGGAAGAAAAAAAAAAAAATGAGAGCGGAAAGGAAGGAGGGAGAGGTGATGGAGAAATAAAATAATAATAAAATCAAACGGCATGGTAGTCAACCTTAAATTAGACATCCAGACAGATGTTGAATTCATCTCTCTCTTTTTCTCTGTCACACTCGGTTTCTCTCTCTCTCTCCCTGTCTCGCTTTTTATGCGCCACGCAAATCGCATCTGTCGTGAAAGCAGCAGTGACAGATTTTTACATTTCCCCACCATCTGAAACTGAATTATATTTCACCCCATCTATGCTCCGTTATTCCCCATGTCTAAGGTAAAAATAAAACAAAAAGAAAGAAGGGCATCACAGTTAATAACAGAGTGACGGAATATGCGACAGCTGCTGTCGCGTTTTCAAACAGCTCTTCCAAATGCCAAAAGGTAGCCCCAACAGTCATGTCAACGGCAAGGAGTCAGTAGACAGTCACTCACTCAATTCATTCCATCCCCTTCCCCCACCTTCCTCAACCAGTCGTATTCAGATTATTGCGTTTGATGAAATTAGTTTCCTCTGCGTAAAAATGTTGCAAGTTGAAGTGAAGTTTTATGTATCCGTAAATTGTTTAGTGGTTGCAAATATGTTTTGCTCCAAGTGTTTTATACATACGGAACGATTTAAAAAATATAAAAAGAGTAATGGACTCAATGAAAAAGGATATTATTGAGTCAGACCTCGATACGATAAGAGTTGGAGTGTATTGTAAGGAAATCCAATGCCATCAACAATGACCCAAATGCCCAGAAGCTATGCAACTGTCGAATATAATACCTACAACAAAATAGGGGTTTTCCCTTACTTTATTTCACAGTTTGAAGATATGTACATGTTTAGATATAATGAGTTTAATAAATGTTTTGTTTGGTGACGGTACCGTCACCAGGTTTCCATGTTACACATAAGCAATAAACATTTATGTTTCAAGTTTTTTTGTTAAAAATTATAGATATTAATAAACTTTGGAGTTTGGTCGAATAAGCATTTGCACCGATTTCTTGGGATAATTGGAAAACGATGTTCTACCATTGCATTCCCGATTAACATCATATTTTACACTAAAGTAAATTTTGCCACCAAAATTGTCAAGAAAAATAAAATAAAAACAAAACATTAAATTTTTCAATTAAGTATTTCATAAATCAAGAATAAATTGTTTACTTACGTTTTGAAACAATCTCCGTACCACCAGGCAGAGAGGCATTCAATGCACAATTCTTTTTTTCATTATTATCATTATCTTGATCTGAGGTGGAAAATTTCTGATTTAAACTTTTCAGCAGTGGATTGCTGAAGTTCCCTTTAAATTCACCTAAAGACTCCAGCTCATATTTTGCTGCTTCATTACCAATCCGAAAATGATTATAACTAACATATTCGATTTCCCTTCGATTTCGATTTTCCAAAATTTCCATTGTATGTAGAGCTCATAAGTATTGGAATTGGTTATCCGATGTAGGAGCTCAAGACCTACGAAAAATTCCCCACTTAAGCTACCGAAACCATTGCGAAAATCTAACCAATTTCTGTTAAAGACTACCCCACCATTGGATATTTTATGGATAACCATCCATCCACCATCAGTTACATTTTCATTGCAGAGGGCTGAAAATGGATGTAGACCAGGAATCGAAATATTATAAATACCTGATCGGAGACCTTTGCAACTTTCATTTGAAATTTTTTCTTTGATGTCGGTTGGATTATTTTTTATTTGCTGCAGTTTTAGAGAATTTTCTTGTTCATTAGCTAATTTAAGTTTCAAATTTTCTATCTCTGCCTTCTGATTGTTAATTATATCGGTTATAAATTCCTCAATCTTTTCAATTTTATTTTGTTGTTCAACAGATTCACGGAATCTCCTAATTTCTTGTTGTAATTATTTGTTATAAGTCATGAATTGTGCTACTTAAATATTTTATCTTTGCATTACGAGCCCAAACCACTATTAATTCGAACGCTGCGTATAATGATTGTCTATCGTACTTAATATATTAATTTAATTAACATTAGAATTGTGTAATGTCGCCTTTGGCTTGTATTACGCATTTAACCCGTTTTGGCATTGAATTTAACAAATTTTTGCAGTGTTCTTGAGAAATTGAGTCCCACATCTCCTGCAACTTCATTTTTAAATCAGAAATGTTCCTTTGTGGCTCATTTCGAGGCTTGCTCTTCATTAGCCACCAAATATTTTCAATTGGGCTTAGATCTGGGCTATTTGATGGCCAGTCTAAAACTGGAGGT
Organism: Drosophila sturtevanti; assembly: GCA_018150375.1. Lineage (NCBI taxonomy): Eukaryota > Metazoa > Arthropoda > Insecta > Diptera > Drosophilidae > Drosophila > Drosophila sturtevanti. Next base: position 2,810,531 of record JAECWJ010000690.1, read on the forward strand.
TTTGATTATATTCCAGCCAATTTTTGGTTCGTTTGGCTGTGTGCGATGATGCTCCGTCCTGCTGAAAAGTGTATTCACCGCAATCTGCCAGTTTTGGTATTGATGGCAGCAAACTATCTTCCAAAATATTAATGTATTTTTCAGCATTAACCGTCCCTTCAATGAAATTCAGTTTTCCCAATCCTTTGGCAGACATACATCCCCATAACATAGTGCTTGCAGGAAACTTTACTGTTCTTTTAAGGCAGTATTTATGGTATGTTTCTGCCCTCTTACGGATGACGCGTTTTCTCGAATCGCCGACACAAACATCAAATTTAGCTTTATCACTAAATATGATGGTATCCCATTGCCTTTGAGTCCAACACATCCTTTCCCGAGCCCATTGCAAACGTTTCTTTTTTTGTCGAAGCGTAAGGGTTTTTCCTTGGCTTACGAGTGAGATAAGTTATTGGGTACTGTAATAACCCGGTACTTTCCAATAAAACACGTTACTTCCAAACTTATAAATGCATGTATATTCTTCCGCTTCGATGCGGCCGCTTTGATTGTCACAAATAAACTAAAAACATATGTATATATAAATTAGAACCGAGAGAGAGAGGTAATAATGGGTCATAGAGAGAGAGAGAGTTAGAGAGTTAAAGGGCTTTGCTTAGTAGGCGTCGATTTCCGCTTAGCATCTCGGTGCTGGTTCCCACATCCCTCCTTTTCTCACGAGCTTAAGCTTTAATCCCTCAGTGGAGTTTTCGTAATCCTCTTCTGGTGCTTGCTCCTCGAGTTGTGCGGCTGGCTGTGGAGTTTGGTTTGTGGCCGGTATTGGAAACGATTTTGTGTTGGTAGCATCGGACGATTCCGTTTCACCAGGGACCCTTTTAAGGTGATTTGCATTTCTTATGAGCGTTTTGCCTCCCCCACCTACTTGTACTATATTCCCTTCTTTTTTCAAGACTTCGTATTCAGTAGTATCAAAATTTGATGTTAGTTTGTGGGGAAACACTACATTCTTAAGAACCACCTTATCTCCTACATTGATATTTACTTCCTTTGATCCTCTCCTTTTGTCTGCAGTTTCCTTTCCCTTTTGTTTATTGATGCAGTCATTATCCCTTTCCGCTGAGTCTGTAAACACTCCCACTAAATCTTGTATTCCCGGGATTTTATCCCTAATGACTCGATTGAACATTAGCTCTGTAGGAGCGGAGCCTGTGGTCCCATGAGGGGTTACATTATACATCAGTGTGAAAGCGTGAATTTCATTCTTAAGATTTTTCTTGTTTTGATGAGCTATCTTCAACCGCTTGACCAATGCCTTGTTCATATTCTCGACCTCGCCGTTAGCCTGTGGCCAATAAGGGGGTGTTGTTATTTGCTCGATGCCGCATGATTTACAATAGTTTCTGAATTCATGGCTTACATATTGTCGGCCATTATCGGTTCGTAACTTTTTCGGGTAACCAAGCCTACTGAAAATTTCCCCACACGCCCCAATTAGTGATTCCGATGTAATGGAGCGAAGGAATTTAAACTCCATGTATCTAGAGTAATAAGACTAAAATATATTCATTGTTTGGTAGTGGCCCTAAAAGGTCTGTAGCGACCGAAATCCATGGCCCATTTGGAAATTCTGTTCTCTTCATAGGTGGTGGATTTGTCGCTTGGGATACTAAAATGCAATCAAAACAATTCTTTACAAATTTCTCGGTATCTCTGTCAATTTGGGGCCACCACACTTTGGACCTCAATCTTCGCTTCATGGCTGATTCGCCAGGATGTCCCTCATGTGCCAGCACCAACACTTTCTGTCTCAATGTTGCCGGAATAACAATCCGAACTCCTCTTAGCATGATTGTTCCAATAGTTGACAGTTCATGTCGAAATGGGTATAATTTATTTGACATTGCCGAGTCCCAAGAACCTTGCTGAAGGCATACCATTGCGTCCAATATTTCCTCATCCTGTGTGCTGTTTTCAGCCTTGATGTCGTAAGAACTGGATGGCGCTTGCTCACACAAACGGGACAAACTATCAGCTATGTTTTCCTTTCCTGATTTGTAAATGACTTTAAACTTATACGCTTGAAGACGCAGAAGCCATCTTTCGATACGCGCTGGAGGCTTTGATGTTGGCTTGAAAATGGTTTCTAGTGGTTTGTGGTCAGTCAATAATTCGAACTCTAGACCTATCAGATCGAAATAGTATTTTTCTACCGCCCAGACCAAAGCTAAACTCTCCTCTTCCGTTTGGGAGTATCGCTTTTCTATATTTGTTAAGCTCCTACTAGCAAATACAATTATATTGGGCTCGCCCTCATCGTTAAATTGCAACAGTACTGCACCTAGAGCAACCGGACTAGCATCAGCGATTAGTCGAGTTTTATTTTTAGGGTTAAAATATGAGAGACTCGGGATTTTAGTTAAAGCTAACTTTAGCTTTTGAAACCCATTTTCTTCAGCTGGTCCCCAAATAAACTTCTGATTTTTCTTTAAAAGCTCACGTAAAGGCTCTGTTTGGTCCGCTAGGTTTGTAATGAACTTGCCCACATAGGTAACTAGTCCTAGGAAACTACGAGTCTCTTCCTTATTTTTGGGTGGCCGAAATAATCTAATAGATTCAATTTTATCAGGATCTACTTCAATTCCTTTGTCTGTTAAAATGTGTCCCAAAAATTTAATTCTATTTGTCTCCCAAATGCATTTCTCATTGTTTAGAAGAACATTATTATTATTGAAAACGCTTCGAACCTTTTCCAGTGCTTTATCGTGCTCTTCTTTGCTACTTCCAAAAATTATTATATCGTCGATATAATTCATCACGTTGTGGCACGGAGCTAAGAGTTCTTCCATTCGTCGTTGGAAGATTTCCAGCGCCGCATTTATACCAAACATTAGTCGCTTGTACCTAAATAACCCTCGAGGTGTAATAAAAGTTGTTATCTGCCTACTTGTTTCATCTAACTCCAATTGATGGTACGCGTCCTTTAGATCGAGTCGTGAAAAGATTCTGGCATTTCTTAATTTAGTCATAAAAGATTCAAATGTCGGCAAAGGGTAGTTCTCACGAAGAATCGCACGGTTGGCTCATATCCAAACATATTCGAAACATATTCACCACTTTCTTTGAACGCGATCACCATTGGAGAGATCCACGGGCTGTGGCCCTTGATCGGTTCCATAATGTCCAGATTGTAGGCTTCCTCCAACTTAGCATTGACTTTCTCTTCGAGCGCAACAGGAATACGCCTCATTGGTTGTTTCACAGGATTAACGTAGGGGTCTATTGTTAGTTTCACACTAATACCTTTCCACTTGGGAAATGGTGGCACAATCTCAATGTTGTTAACCGGTAGTCCAACTCGCAGAACATTTAACTTCGTTGCTGTTTCCCGTCCCAGCAATGACTGCCGTCCTTTTTCAATTACAAAGAAGGATGCAATCAGCTCGGGGTTCTGCTTGATTGATATCGGTGCCTCAAAAATACAAATAACTTTAAGGATTTTATCTGAGGCGTATCCCCTAAATTGACTTTGCGAATTTCCGCGGACGTTAAAAACTGTTGCTTTCTTTAATTGAAGAGTTAACCAATCGTCTTGCGAGATAAGGTTAAACCGGGATCCTGAATCAATTACTAGGGACACATCTGTACCTCCAATTCGGCATTGCATCATCTCTTCATACTCCTCATCACTGTCTATCTTAAAACAATTCCGTTGGATTGTCTTATTTTCCACTGGATTATCTTCTTCAATTCGGTGCACATACTTGCGTTTGGAATTTCCCATCGCTTCCTTGTCATTTGACTGTGGGTATGAGCGTTTAAGGTTTGTTCTGCATCTGCGGGCAAAATGTCTCACACGAGAGCATCGGTTGCATTTAAACTGGCGTGCTGGGCACATCAGACTATCTTCCTTCTGTCCTGACCGTCCGCACCTTCCACAATCACTCTGATTAATTTTCCTTGATTTCATATTAGTGATTTTATTAATGATTTCTGGCAATGACTTCGAGTACATAAGCTGCGACTGCTTATTTATTTCCTCGTCCACCTGGCAGGCTTCGATGATTTCGCTTAAAGTTTGTTCTTTTTCCAATAATTTTTTTTTTTTAGTTCCGTACTAGCCCAGGTGTCAATGATTTTATCTTTTAAACAAATTTCTTCTATTTCGGCTTTCGTAGATCCGAAATTACATTTTTGAATTTGTTGGCGCAAACGCAGAATAAACTTCCCAAATGTTTCACCTTCTTCAGGAGAGATTTTCCTAAAAAGGTGTCTTTCAAAAGTCGAGTTTTGCTTGGGTGAGAAGCAAGCTGTCAGTTTATCGACTAGCACAGAAAAAAACATCATTTTGATCGGCCTCGTTAAATTCTACTATGGCACCCGGCAATGCGTATGCAACCGTCTGCAATTGGATACCACCCAAATGTAACAATTTTGTTCTTTTTTGAATTACAGATTTGAAAGCGCGCAGCCACTTTTCCCATTCATTTTGGAGCAATGCGTTCCCCAAACTTTCACACAGAAAAGGTTTTATGACGCTTTCGGTCATTGCGAATAAGTATAGATGTTTGTCTGAAAACAAAAATCAACCATTCATTAAATGCTTCTGTCGAGCAAGTTGCGTTTTATCGAATATTCCCAACACATTTGTTCTATTAATTTTTCATCGGCAGACTGCCACTGACCACTGTCAGATAATATCTTAACTTTTTGTTAAACATTTGTTTAATCTCTTATCGGCTTTTAGCCTCTGACCTTTGCCAGATAGTTTTTGTTATTAAACATCTGTTTAAAACCTTATCGGCTTTTCGCCCCTGACCTTTGTCAGATAGTTCTTCTTATTAAACATTTGTTTAATATCTTATCGGTTTCCACCTCTGACCTTTGTCAGATACTTCTTTATTAAACATTTGTTTAATAATTAATCGGCATTTCGCCTCTGACATTCGTCAGATTTCTTTTCGCTTTCTTCTCTTTCTTTTTTCAATTATGAGTGAAAAATGCATTTTACTTTTTTTTTATGTCCATGCATACGCGTACGTATGTATGTATATGTTTTATGCCTACTATGATTACCCCGTTTTAGGGTTTCTCTTAAAAAAAAAAAATTTCTCCTTCTGTTTCTTTCTTTCCTTTTTTTTTCTTTTCACTATTTAACTATTTTATTTGCTAGTTCGCTATATTGTTTTTAATTAATTGTTTTTTTTTTTTACCTCGTCGACAATGTAATAACCCGGTACTTTCCAATAAAACACGTTACTTCCAAACTTATAAATGCATGTATATTCTTCCGCTTCGATGCGTCCGCTTTGATTGTCACAAATATACTTAAAACATATACATATATAAATTAGAACCGAGAGAGAGAGGTAATAATGGGTCATAGAGAGAGAGTTAGAGTTAAAGGGCTTTGCTTAGGCGTCGATTTCCACTTAGCATCTCGGTGCTGGTTCCCACAGGTACGATGCATAGGTAATAACTGTAACAACTCGGAATTTATAGTGCAATTATATTTTATTTAAGTATTAATTCATTATTTAGTTCTTTTTACATCTACACGTTTTTGCTGTCACGCTCCAAGTTTTCGAGCGTTCCCACCTTACGTCCGATATCTCCTCGACATTCGTTATCGGTCTGGCAGGGTTGCCACAATAACAAAACATACTTTATAAAAACCATATCCAATATTTTTTAAATGCAGTCGCGTACATTCTCGCTTTACAGTTTTGCCAATTTTCTGCGACCACTCAGAAGCCAAATTTCTTAAAGATTGACGACGATTAGCCTTAACAATTTTGGCCAGTTGTCTTTTGTCGCGGGGTGTTATTGCTGATGTTCGTCCTCTATTTTCAACGTTATTTTCAATATTCCCATTTTTTTTTGAATATTTTTAACACCCCATGCACAGACGACTTAGACAAATTTAATTGCTTGCTGATCTCCGTAAGTGTCTTCCCAGATTTAAAATAATCTCTAATCAATACTCTGATTTCGTTGCAAATAGGCTTACCACGTACCATTGTTGCTAGACTTGCACTGATTTGCAAAAATTATTAAATTTTTTGCATGCTGTATTGTGATATTATTTGCAGATTATAACCGTAGATAGCGATTCCGTTACATTGATTGCTTTTGTTTTGCTCTTCTTTTGAGATAAAGGTAAGCTTACGCAGCGTTTAAATTAATAGTGGTAATTTTTATATCCTGTACCCGTAGGATTCAAGGGTATATTAAAGTCGCTAAAATGTATGTAACAGGCAGAAGGAAAATTTTCCGACCCTATAAAGTATATATATTCTTGATCAGTATCAATAGCGAAGTCGATTGAGACTTGTCCGTCTGTCTGTCCGTCTGGCCGTCTGTCCGTCTGTCTGTCTGTATGAACATCGAGATCTTGGAGACTATAAAAGATAGAGCAACCAAATTTTTTTTGGAGATCCGTCTAGTGTGCAGGCAGATCAAGTTTGTTTCAAATTTTTGCCACGCCCACCTCCGCCCCCGCAAATTGGAAAAAACTATAACTAGAGTTCTATTAAAGCTACAGTATTTATTTTTATCAGACTCAATTATATAGCCAATATGTACCGTCTGACCAAATTTGACCGAAATCGGTCGATAAATATCGGAGATAATACGTATATATGTTTTGTACTGAAATTCTATGGGCAGCGGCAGCTGAAACGTGTGAGCGAGATAGCATGCGCACGTTGCGTTCATTTGTACCGAATGACGCATTAGTTTCGTTCACTGAGATGAGTGAGCGAGAAAGCATGAATTTATTGTTTCGGCTTGCTAGGAGAATTTTGTAAAATAATTTATATTCAATTAATGGGGATTTGGATGGAGTTTGAGTTTATAAAATATATCTCTTATTGGTACAGGGTATACTCCAAGTCGGCAGGGACGACTTGCTTACTTCATTTACAATAGTGTTGAATTTTGAATGTATGTATGTATGTATGTATATAAATTATTATGGCCAGTTATAATGGTTAATATTGAATATGTTGTTATTTTGAATTCACTTGCTTCTTTTTGCCCTAGTCAACATGCTTCGTTTGTTTCCATATTAGATAATGTAATTGTATTTATATTGTAAAATTCGATTTATTTTGCATTATTTGCATTTTGATGTTTAGTTAATGCACTTAACTAAACAGCAGACCTTACAATATTATTAATATTATTTATTTCGCAATCTAATTAATTTTGGGGTTGCTTTAATTATAAGTAATTATAATGTTTGGTAGGAAAATTAGAGAAAATTCGAGTTAGAAAAGTTCGACTTGGGGAAGTTCTACTGTATATTTTAAAATATATAATAAATTATACATACATATGTATATTTTAAAATATAATAAATTATACACACATATTTAACATAATATTATCTCATATTGATATCGACCTGAAATAAGGGCAAAAAGATTACTTCCCATACCGGGAATCGAACCCGGGCCTTCTGGGTGAAAGCCAGATATCCTAGCCACTAGACCATATGGGATATGTGCAGCTCCAATCCAAATTGCCAGTTTGAAAGCAAAGATGTTTAAGCAAATATTAATCAATGTTATTAATTTTCTGACTCGATATGGATAAATATATGTACTTAGAAGCAGCAGCTAGTAGTAGCAGAATATTGAGTATTGGGAGTAACAGAAAAGCGGAAGTAAAAAGAACATTGGAATCGGCAGTAGTCTTATCTTTTTGTTTTGATTGTCTTAGATTTGGAATTTCAAATTATGTTAATCAGAAGTATGTTAACTTAGTATTAATTTTACTTTTTATACCCTGTACCCGTAGGGTTCAAGGGTATATTAAAGTCGCTAAAATGTATGTAACAGGGAGAAGGAAAATTTTCCGACCCCATAAAGTATATATATTCTTGATCAGCATCAATAGCCGAGTCGATATGACCGTGTCCGTCTGTCCGTCTGTCCGTCCGTATGAACATCGAGATCTCAGAGACTATAAGAGCTAGAGTAACCAAACTTGGTGTCAACATCCGTCTATTGTATACGCAGATCAAGTTTGTTTCAAATTTTTGCCACGCCCACTTCCGCCCCCGCAAATTAGAAAAAACTATAACTAGAGTACTATTAGAGTTATCATATTTATTTTTGGCAGACTCAATTATATATAGCCAATATGTACCATCTGACCGAATTTGACCGAAATCGGACAATAATTATCGGAGATAATACGTATATATATTTTGTACTGAAATTCTATGGGCAGCAGCAGCTGAAATGCGTGAGCGAGATAGCATGCGCATGTTGTTTTGTACCGAATGACGCATTAGTTTCGTTCACTGACATGAGTGAGCGAGAAAGCATGAATTTGGTGATTCGGCTTGCTAGGAGAATTTTATAGAATAATTTATATTCAATTAATGGGAATCTCGAAGGAGTTTGAGTTTATAAAATATCTCTTATTGGTACAGGGTATACTCTAAGTCGGCAGGGACGACTTGCTTACTTAATTTTCTTATTTCTTAAGTCTACCGTTTAAATAAATTAGTCATATTGCTGTTGTTGTTGGATATAGAACAAATCTTCTTTTTTAATCGTTAAGAGAATAAAATTCTCTTTAAGACAAAATACATTGGTATGCGCTATATTAAGTAGTATTGATAATATAATGTGTTAAACATTGCGCACTGAAAAAAAAACATGCTGTTCGAATTAATAGTGGTTTGGGATCGTATTAGCTCTGACTTGATCTTTACATTCATTTGCTTCAAGTAATATTTTAGTTAGTTCTACTAATTGATTATCTTTATCTACAATTGCTTTTGCAGTCTCTTTCGTTTGATCCTTCAATTCTAATATGTAGTTAAGAAGAGGCTTAACAGAATTATGGCAGTAGGAAACGGAAAGATCTTCTTCGATCTTAGAGTATCCACAGCACTAGAAGAAAATGTTTTAATTAGAGAGAATATTCACTTTACACTAAGAGTATTCACTTGTTCACTCACCCCCTTATCATCCGCTATAACCGATGCTAAAGTTGAAATTGCTGGCTGAAATCCAAATAGGAGGAAGAATCCACAAATAGGAACAAAAATTCGCAGATTCATTTTAAAATTTAATATTTATATTAATAAAAAAATGTTAAAATTTTCCAAAAATATTAATATTGTTAAAATTCGTTTTAGAAAGACACGTTCGCTGTTGGTGTTCTCACTGAGAGGAATGAATTTAATTTTAATAAATTCATTTTATTAAAAAAGCCTTGCAAAGTTTCAATTTGAGATGACCTGTGATTAGATTTGGCTGAATTAAAAGACAAAACGGTTCTTATATCTCCATATTATTGATATTAAAACATGAGTCACTTCTTTAACACGCCCCCTTTATATATAATCAGTATACTTTATTTGTTTACCAAAACCTAACTAAACTAAGATTATATTTTTATTATTATATTATTAAATCAACAATAGAGTGATTGCACATAGATATATTAAATTTTCTTAGTTGATTCACAATATAAATATACATATTTATATACTTAATGGCCTTTAATTTTAAAGTACAACAAAAAAAATTACAAAAGAAAAAAATATAAATCTATGTTTTTTTAAGAATGTGTTTTTGTTAATTCATTGAAAAATATTTAAAAGATGTAATTTGCAGTCAAAATTTCTTAGTCGATGCACAGTGGTCAGATTGGGAAAGGTTACTGTCAAAAATCTATAACTTTTTAGCCACTTTAACATAACATAATATACAATACAATACAAAAATGTTTTTAGTAAAAGGCAACACAAAAACAAACCTTTCGTTTTTTAATATAATATATTATTAATGTTTTATTAATAAAAATACAACAAGAAATAAAAGAAATTAGGCAACATTTTTGTGGTGAGATTGGAAGGGAGTAGATATAAAAGCAGGTGGAATGGAATGACTTATAACTGCCAACTTTTTTTTTGGTGAATTTCAAGTAATAACAGGAACAACATATAGTCCAGAAATGAGAAGGCACTTTAAAAATATCGATGATTCTTTGAAACAAATTGAAAAAAATCACTGGTTTTTTATTGAAAGGGACAAAAGAACGAGCGGGAAGTGAGAAACTGATTTAAATGCTATCATTTTAAAGGTTTGTATTTAAACTTCACTAGCGGTTACATTTTTAGTTTAGCATGTAGAAAAAAAATGTTTGCCATCCACTGCTCCCGTGCAGAGGGTAGGACCAAACACTGAGTTAAGTTCGAAAATTCTATAATCAAATCTTTGTTGAAAAATGTAAACAGTCAACTAATGAATTTTTATTTATTTTTATGTCTTTCTGTTATTACCTAAAGCTAAAACTTTTAAGTATCCAAGGGTTGGGTAAGTTGAATACATATATGTATACATATATGTATATATACTTGTGTATGTATTTGAAATATAATGAAATACTTGTATATTTAAATTGGATTGAAATACATTATTTATGTTAGTTTTTTTTTTGGTTTCATTTGATTTATATGCATGCAAACTTGATTGTCAGTCAAATGTCAAAATATTTGCCTAAAGTTATTGTTTAAAAATGTCACAAACAGAGAGGAAAAGTAATACAAATGTGTAAAACCAAAATCCAATCGACTATTATTGGGCTGTTCAACTTATCATCCAGACATTGTCCTGTCAAAATATGTAAATTTTACTTGGACCGAGACATTCTCCAAATGTCGAAATATTGCATGGTTGCATATTTGGTTTAGAATATTGTTTTTCAAGGTTGATAGTTGATAGATATATGCAATTACATATAATTGGTTGTGGCATATGCCAGACCTTTTTAGAATGTGCAACAATTATTTTTGTGTTTGTTAAAAACAATTGCAAATATTAGTTATATATTTGTGTATGTACATACATAGTTAAACTTTTGCCCTGGCCACATAATTTATGTCCAAAAAAAAAAAAAAATTTTAACTCTAAAAATCAATTAAGTTTGCATTTCAGCCGCAACAGACAAAGAAGAGAAAAGAAAAAAGATAAAAAATAAAATTGTCAAAACCAAAGTTGCAAAATGTGTCAAGCAAAGGCAATGGCAAAGTCTAAACAAATTGCATAACGAGCCACAGGATGTGGCAGGATGAGCGAAAGTTATGGGATGAATGATGGGGGGGATGGGGAGATGGAAGATGTGAGCATATTCGGTTCGTTGGTTGTGCTCAAAAATAACAAACTTATTGTTTAGATTTTGTCAATGGGCACTATTCTATAGCCTTTTGTGTGCATCGAAGTAAAAGTAAAGCATAACATCCACAGGCAAGCAGAAGCCAAATGCAATTCTCCAACGGAAACTCTTCTACACATTTATGATGTATGTATATATGTATATATCTATATATGTATACAATACATCAGTATATGTATATGTATATATAGATATAGAAAACTAGTTCAAATATACTACTATCGATTCGTAGTGACTGTAACTGTCACTGTGGCAAGTGAGTGGGTGGCTGAATCTTACCAAATCAGTTGCAATAAGTACTAAAGGCAATCGGCCACAAAAGAATCAACCAGAGAGAGAGAGAGAGAGAGAGAGCAATATATATTGGTATTGAAGGGCAGAAAAATGCAATCACAAAGTAATATAATCTATATTAATATACAATATACATACTTATATGAATATTTGTTCATTTAGATTCGCAGTTGCATATGTGTCCAAAAAATTAAAACAGTTTTCATCAGAATTTGATTAAAACATATTTATAAGTAATAATATTTGTTAAATTAAAAAATTAAATAATTTTTAGTACCCAAAAAAGATAAATAAAACAGAAATATACTAATTTATGCATGAATATTTCCTATAACTTGCAAATTTATAATCTTTATTACTTACAGAAAAGAATTAATAAATTTAAATTCATATTTTACAACTTAAATAATTATAAATTGAAAAAACGATTATCCAGGACGGTCTGAACCATTATGGAGCCATCACGGTAAATCGAAATATAAAATATATATAAATCAACCCACAAACAAATATATCTTTGTTTTGCAAACGTTTATTGCTTAAAAGTTATAAATAATTATCCAATTTTGTTTGCTTCCGACTTTTAATTTTTCAATTTTCTTTCATTAGCATTCCTGAATTCGATAAATTTGAACTTTATCTTGTTCTGTTCTCAGAAGAATTAAAGTTTTCAAGAAAATTTAAGTATTACTAAATCGATGCATTAATTAAGTCCAATTTCTGCGTAATTGAAAAGACTTTTCTTTATCTTTTTACTAACAAACTGGACATCGTGAAATTAAACACCACCAAAACTGGGAAACCTCGAATTCGTTTTGCTATTTTAGAAAAAAAATTCCATTTGCTATCCCGTATAATAGAATTAATCACGGTCAACCGATACAAGGGAACAAACTCTACTTTACCCCGGATGATAGTGTCCTGTGTCCGGTTAATAGGAGCCCGGAAAACCGGAGTCCAAATGTATTATTATAATTTTTAATTTTTCTATTATAGAACATTTTTATTGAAATTCAATTTCTTAATTATAAATTATTATTTTTAATAAATTAATTATTAAATTAATTCTTATAAATTACTAAATTATAATGTGCAGGCGTATTAAAAAAAATAGATATAAAAAATATTTAATTCATGATTTTCATATATTTACATTTTATTAATTTATTTTGTTACATTTTTTTGTTATACAAAAGTATATTTCAGTTCTAAAAATAGAACCTAATGAGAAGTTAAAAAAGTGTAAAACTTAACGTCTTCTCCGAAATTACATAAATTAGAAAAAACTTCAAATGAGTGAAAAAAAAAGAATTCCGAAAGTAGCAAAGTTCACTTATCCTTTTTAATTCCCAAAACTATATCTATTATCTATAAAGATATATTATAAGAATAAAATTAATAAGAACTTTTTATTAAATTCCCTCAAGTAATTTATAAAATTCGTTTATCGAATTGATTTAGTTGGTGGACATCAGTGTAGATTTCTGTTTGAATATTTCTATTGACCTCCAACACACACCGAAATGGACACTACGGAATTCGAAATTGCTTTTTTTTGGTATTTGACATCTACAATGCTTTTATTGAAACACCAGATGAAATTTATGCAACTTAATATGGGCAATGGCAAATTATGTACACTTCATTTCATGTACATACAATAACAAAAGAATGGCCAGCCATATATTAGGAAACAAACCACCCACACCCCCCCTAAAACTAGAAGAAGGAAGAAAAAAGAAGGTAGAAAGAAATGGGGGAATATTGGATGAAAAAAAAGGAAATACACATCAGGTGCATGCAGAAGCTGACATAAAGTGGACTAGAGGTCAGTTTATTGTTTGCCTAAGCGGCAAATACGAAAAACTGTAAACGTGCGAATAGGATGTGGACAGGTGAAAGGCGGAATGGGTGGAATGTGTGGGAGGAGTTGCCGGTTGTCCATTGGAGTCCTTGGCCCTTATGTTTTCTTTTTTTTTGGAAAGCACATACAATAAACACATGCGAGAAGCTCGACAAATTCGACACAAATGTGAAAATGCGACAAGATTTATGCTAAAGTAATAAATATAAATGCGGTTTTGAGTAGAAAATAGAATTATAGCAACCACGTTCTCTATATATGTATATACATATATATATATAATATATATACATATACACAAAGGTGCGTATACATTATGTTCCTGTGTGTATGTATGGGTGTGTGTGTATGTGTGTGGCTTGAGGCAGTAAATCATTGTGGTTGGGGCCTGGGGCAATTTATATTTATTGTTGCTGCCTCTTTAGTTTCAGAGAACCACGAGCCCTGGACCCCTGGACACTATTTCTACTGCTCCTTCTTCTCTCCATTTTCCGGCCTTACTATGGGAAAAATGAATACATTTTGTATATTTCAATGAAACAGGCTTTACCACCCGATTTCTGACTTGGGAATTATTTATTCAAAAAAGTAACAAATTATGATTTTAAAAACAATTAAACAATCATTAAGTATAAGTACTGAAATCGCTTTAAAATATTCAAATAAATTAATTTACTAGACTTTATGACAAGGTTTCGAGCTAAGAAAATTTCATTTTCAGTAGAGTTACAAAAGCAATAACGCAATATTTTAAATATATATTTTTGAAATTCCCTCACTTTAAAAAAGCACAAAACCATGATTTTTGAAAATTTCTGGATTAAAGGGTTAAAGGTTTGGAAACCTATAAACAGAAAATTTTTAAATAAAATATAATCAAAAGATAATAATATAAATATAATAAAAAATATTTACAGAAAAAAGAAACTTTTAAACAATTGTGAAACAATTTAAATTTCTTAATTTATTTCCATATTCTGATGTATTCAACAATTTTAGGTTATTATTGAAAACAATGATACGCAAATTAATTCGATTTCGATAATTATATGGCAACACCCTTTTTGGCCGCCTTTCTTATCATTGACGTTTTCCAACACTGATTCATCGACAATTATTAAAAAAAAAATATGATCAAAAACTTGCATTTATTAGTTCGAAAAATTATGATTAATGATTTTGAAATCGTTATAACTAAGAAAAAATACAAAAGAGATATTAATTAAGTGCACATAAAGTAATAATTTTACCCATGGTGCAGTTTCACCAATTTCCTTCCTCTCTATGCTTGAACCCTCCTCTACTATTTCAACATATGTATGTACATACATACATACATACATATGTTACCCAAACGTAAATATTGAAATAACTTGAGAAAGTGGTCAAAAAAATAAAAAAATTTAGAAAATAGAAGAAAAAAATTCATTGAAGAGAATTTTGTGGACATTGAGACGCCTTAATAAATCACACATATGTACATATGTATGTATGTATATAAGTATATGGACAATGAAGGCATAACCATTGGATACCATCGATTGCACCCCTGGCGTATACGTAATCTATTTTAAAATGATATTTTGGCAAACAACTGCTGCAAAATATACAAAAAATAAAAACGAAGTATTTGAATTTGTATAAATTTCTTTTTCCTTTAGCAATCAGAGTTAGCATGCAACCAACCACCCACACACTCAAACACACAGAAAGGTTCATCTGCTGCTCCTTCTTTCGCATTGCACTTCATTTCAATATCGACAACGACTACGAATACGACGACGACTAGCAAAAATATGCAAAATTTGCAGCTTTTTTGAATTTATGGTTATTTGTGTTGCACTCTTAATGCTATTGAACTTGCACTTAACAAATGGCATCGAGCCCAACCACCCAACCACCCAGCTAACCAACCACCCGGCCATTCATTCAATCTTTTAGAGAACAACCACCGTACCACCAAACCATACATCCCAGCTGCTCTCCATTTAGACGATGAAATAAACGTTGCATCCTCTACTCTTTACTTTTCACATTTCTCTTTCCTTTCTTCTTTCTCTTCGCTTCTCCTTCTGCTTCTTTGTGTGTTTTTTGGCTGTCTTTCAAAACATTTTTAGTTACATTTTGTACATTGCATTTGAATATGCGTTTCCGATGCACGTCTATAAATTGGAAAAGCAAACCAACAACAATCCGGTTTTGTGTTGCCATTTGTACGGACGGACTGCAAGTGGTCAAGCGGATCGAAAAGAGGAAAGGAGTGGAATGGAGTGTAGAAGTAACTCTTTAAAAATTCAACTAACATATTTATTCCACACATTCAATGTGTTGAAATGTCAAAAGAAAAATATTCCTTGGTCAAGCTGCAAATCGAATGAAAAATATGAAATTATTTCTTGTTAAAATTAAAGCAATTTTATTAAAGTATGAATCACCGGCAAATGAATTAATAAAACATGATTAAGTTAAATTTGACATACATATATATACATATATCTATCTTGATATGTATGTCAAAATCTGTATTTGCGGACCAATATAACTATTGGCTTCTTTAGTCATAATTTTTAGTAGGTACCGTTATTACAAATATGTAATACGAGATTTGGTTTTCATATGAAATAAATAAGAATATGTACAATCAGACATCAGTGTTGATTTGGTACGCATTGTAACAAAAAATTTTGTGTTATTTGCATTAAAAAAATGTATTAAAAAACTAGAAGAAAGGAATAACTTCGGCCGTGCCGAAGTTTGTATACCCTTGCAGATTGTCGCTATATAATTTACCAGAATCATTAAGGAGTATATGAGGGCTGATATATATATTTTTCTTGAACAGCTAATAGGAACAATCTATAGCATAGCCTTATGTTCAATTTTAATATTATTATTTTATTTTAATATACTTATTATTCAGTTGTAAGTTTCCTTATAGTTGGATTAGTTTATTATTATGGTACGTTGATTTCGAGTTGAATAAAATTCTTAATTTAATTTGAAATTTAAAAAAAACTTTAACAATAAGCTTGAAATTGAAAAATTAACAATTTACTTTAAGGAATAAAAAATTAACGAAATTGGCTATATACATATATAAAAAACAATAATCATTTGAGATCTTGATTAACCACAGATACTATTGATATCATTGGATATATAACCATAGATATCATCTATAGCCACCATTTAAAGCTTATTTATCTTTTGAGCAATTAATTAACCATTTATCAGCGTTAATTTTGCAAAAATACATACAAATATTCCATGTGCATATATCCATGTGTAAGCAAAATCTTTTAAATTACCCTCGTATTATATGTTGTACGTATGTATGTATGTATGTATGTATGTGTGTGTGTTTATATTAGTTCTTGCTGCAGTTGTCTTTTGTCCCTGGTTAAATAATCCCCCCTCGCATGTTAATTAAAACCCATATGCGCCAGCTAACTGACAATAATTAGCACACAAACGCGGGCAAACAAACACACAATTAAAAGTGCATAAATATGCAAGAATTGTGCATGCAAGCAAAAAAAAAAAAAAAAGTTGAGGAAAGGTCTTACAAGCTATCGTCGTGTTTCCACCACCCTGCCTTCTATATCCATTTCATTATCTCTCATTCTCATCAGTCCGCTCGTCCTCCTGCTCCCAATCTGGTTATAAAAACTAAAGGCATTATAATGCCAGCGCATCAGTATGCCTTTATGCACGAGTCAGGCTAATCGCTAATACAAACACACCTACAAGTGTGCACACACACACATACACTCTCAAATGAAACCATAATTGTTGTACTTGCCAACTTGACTTTCCTCGCTTTTTGTGTCACAGTCAGTCAGTCTGTCTATCCGGCAGCCGCCCTCGCCGCCTTTGGGGCTATAAAATATGAATAATGTCAGTCAGTGTCAGAGTAAAAGATACGATGTGACTCTGTCTGTGTGTGTGTGTCTGTGGCTTTGAGGGGGGCAGTATAGAGATTTTGTGCGTTGTATTTGACTAAACCCCTTTAATGTTTTCCACTCTGTTCTCGCCACTAATTTCGTTTAATTTGCCTGCCAGCAGGTGATTCCTTTTTTTTTTTCTTCTATAGAATGGAATGGTTCATATAGTTTATCTTAGGGAATGTTTTGGGGTATTATTTTTAATGAAATGATGTGAGTCAGTCGTATAACTGCAAATTGGTGGTAGTTTTCTGAAAGTTAATGCCACTCAAAGCCACGTGGACGTAATTAACTTACGTAGATAGAGACCACTGAGGACCACTGTGTTTGCGTTCGATAAGAAGATTTAACAAAATGGGAGGCCAACATAAAACTTTTGATACTATTAAAAAAAGCATCTTGAAAAGTTTTAACCAATATTGCAGCTGTAAGAACAGCCCTAGTTTACATAACTAAAGAGTTAGAAATAGAAAAATTAATAAAATATGTATGTATGCTTGTATATATACATTATATTAAAATATAATATAATATATTATGCAATTGTTATATATAAATCAAAAACATATTTAAAAAACTGATAACAATGTTTATTATATCACGGACTTATTTCTGCTAGCTGGAGGACAACGAAACTACATGCATTTAAAAAGTAACGATCAAGACATTTAGCAACACTCGAGCAACAACCCACTTTTAGATAAATTTACCAACACAGGCATTGACATACATTGTGAAAGCGACAAAAAGGAAAAAAAATAACAAATAAAATTATAAATTGTTCACATCTTTATCTACCATCAATTATGTTTTTAAAAAATTTAAACACATCGTCTTAATTTTCCTCACATCATTCAAAAAAGCTTCGGGTTTTAAATGAACATGAGATTTCCTTGTTTTTCATTTGCCAACAGTTCCGCAACCGGAAAGAGAAACACTTTTTGCATAAAATAACTGTTGTTTTGTCAACTGTTGATTTTGCTTGTACGTATGTATGTATGTATTTATATATGTATTTAGTTTTACCGTCCTGCTTTCTCTCTAACAGCACATGCGAAATTTCAAATGCTTTCCTTTTTGTAGTTTGCTTATGGAGTCCCCCCTTCTGATGCCTTAAAAAATACATTCATACATACATACATATCCAAATGTATATATGTATGTTCGTATACACATACTCAACATATGTATGTATGTATGTATATACATATACCGGCATACATACATGCATACGTACATAAGTATGTACACATGCATTATAGTCATATGCATCAAAATCGAGTAATTGCCAAGCAATTGAACTCTTGTTTTTTTAATATTATGTTTATATTTACATATGTAGGTATTTACATATGTATATATATATATATGTATAATCATTTATTAGGGGTGTCTCCATCTCTGTCACTCATACACATTTGCATACCATACAAGCGTAAAGTCAACAAAATCCATACATACATACACACATATAAAGAAATTGTTATTGATTATTACTTGACATTAAATAAAATAAAAAACTTTGAGCAAAGGTCAACAAAATGTTCAAATGTTGGCTGGGAAAACGATTTTTGATACCACTTCAAAATAATTTATAATAAATAATGTACCCGAAAAATTATAATCGGGTATATGTATACATACATATGTACATACATACATATGTAGTTATTGAAATGTTTATGAGTACGTAAATATGTACATACATATATGTATGTATGTGTACATACATATGTTCATATTGAAATTCAATAGCTAAGGACATGGGCATCCTACTGTTTATAGATCTTAAATAAAACTTATATCTACAATTAGTTTGGTATATCAATTATCAAATATTTCTTTCATACCCACCCAAGCAATCTTCATAATGTGAAATACAAGATAATTGATAATTATTTGCTCACTACATTTGTTGTATATCGTCAATTAATAGATAAAGGATCTTGTTTGTGTTGGGGCGGAAAATCTAAAACTGTGAGGCTGACAATTTGGGGGACAAACCTTTCTCCCTATACCAACTGTTGGGAATATAAAGATTATTGTTGTGGTTTGACTATAGTTAATTCATTGCACGGACGATTAGGAGTTTAGGAATCAATATTCACGCCACAACATGTGCGAACAAAACCTTTTCGAAGGGTCAAACTAATACGGAATATCAAAAGACAGCTAACTCTAGCTCGTCTTCAGTGTGCCCGTTTCTTCTTGGGTCAAAATTTACACATTTTATTGGTAACTGTGCATCTTGACGTGAACAGATATAAAATTCTTTGTTATATATTATACAGAAAATATATTTTTTTTGTTAATGTTTTATCTTCAAACCAGGATAATTACATGAAGCTGATCCTAATGACTTTAGGCCAACGACTTGTCAGATGTACATACAAATGTACATATTCGGAGCTTAGACAGAACATAATAAACCTCAAGACCCTCATTCCGGCAGTGATTGAAAGTCCGAGTGTTGAACAAATATAATACGAAATTTAATGCATACATATGTATTTCAAGTCCTTTTAAAAAAAAACTGCTGCCAAAAATTATTGGCTAACGAAATTAGGGACCAATCAAGTATATACCGGAAATAAAAGTGATATAAATATATATATTAATAATCCAAATAATCCAGTTTGTTCATATAGGTATGAGCAATTACAGTGGACCCTTGGTTAACGAACGCCCCGGATAACGAACATTTCGGATAACGAACACATTTTTTTGGGAAAAAAAGTTTCGCTTAACGAACGAAATTTCGCATAACGACCAACGAAAAAGATAGAAACCCTCATTTCATCAAAAATTTCTGTCCGTACTTAGCAACTAAACATCCCAAATACACATTATATTTTTTATTACTTGCTCTCTGTGTTCAGCTTTTGTTTCAAGTGTGTATTAGTTTTATTTTTTTTATAAGATTTGCAAAATAACATTCCGCAATGGGTTCAAAAATATTCGGAGAAAGATAAAAATCAACGATATTTTCATTTTCAATAACGATTGAAATGAAACTAAATATAATTGAAAAGCATCAAAATGGTTTGAGGGTGGCTGATTTAGGTAGAGCATTCAACTTATCAAAATCAACGATTTCTACTTTCCTCAAGAATAAGGATAAACATGAGTTGATAAACGATTTAAATAGAGTATCAAGAGTTTCTTCGCAACGGTTGCAGATTCTCGATGATATTGACAGATTGCTTCTCATATAGATTCTCATATAGAATAGGAAATGAAAGGCGACACTGTTTCGCAGAACACAATTTGTGAGAAGGCTAAAACAATGTTTACCAATCTTTATATAATATTTTGGTGAATTTATGTAGTTTTTTTAAAGTTTTGATGCATTTTTTGTTATTTTCTTTCAATAAAAGTTCAAATTAAAACATATTATAGGGTATTTTTTTCCAACCTGGAACGCATTATTTCATTTTACATTGATTTATATGGGAATAGTGGTTTCGCTTAACGAACGTTTCGGATAACGAAAAAGACGCTGGAACGAATTGTGTTCGTTAACCAAGGGTCCACTGTAATTTAAAAACAAATTCTTACTTTACAATTCTTTCTTTTTTTCATTTTATATATACATATATATTCTTGCATAATCGTGATGAAAAGTGACTTTTGTGTATGTCTGTGTCCGTGTGTTCAATCATGGCCATTCATTGCGATAGGAATTTCACTTAAATGTTAAACATACTTAATGAGAAATAAAATCAATTCCATTGAGTCGACTTACCAATAAATATGTATGTGGATATGTGTATGCCTGTGTATATATAATTATGTATATATAGTACATACATTAATATGTAGATGCATTGGGTAACTGGCAAATTGCTCAACCTTAATTACTTAATGGCTTAAAAATAAGCTCATTGAAGGCCATGTCAATTTAAGTTGTGTGGTCCAACATACATACATACATACATACATATATATATATATATAGTAGTCCAACATACCAACCGTTTCATAATTGTCTTTTGTAAATAAAGCCAGTCGATGGTCGAGAAGAAGCAGCAGCTGGCAAAACGCATGTTGCAAACTGAATTTAATTTTTAATTTACATGTTCTTCGGTAAAAAAAAAACCAAAATAATGCAAAAACAACAATAACAAAAAAACCTTTGCGATTTAAATATGCCTGCACGTGTATGAGTGTGTGTATATATGTGGGTGTGTGAGTGTGTGTTGTAATGAAATCCCTTTAAATGTTTATGAAAAATTCATGACGCGTGCAAATGGCGCGAAAACAAGTTACTTGTATGTACATATATGTATATATGCATGTGTGTGTGTGTGTGTGTGTGTGTATGTGCGTGTGTGTGGGTCC
This sequence comes from Drosophila sturtevanti, assembly GCA_018150375.1. Taxonomy (NCBI): domain Eukaryota; kingdom Metazoa; phylum Arthropoda; class Insecta; order Diptera; family Drosophilidae; genus Drosophila; species Drosophila sturtevanti. Next base: position 2,832,170 of record JAECWJ010000690.1, read on the forward strand.
AGAAGGACGAACCTTTATACAACACGGTCACATGCATGGGTGAAAATGACGGCGCCTGGCTTTTGGCGTACACGCAGCATTGCATGCAAAATATGTTATGAAAGGAATGGCAGACATTGTATTTGTATTTGCATTGTGTTGTTCTTGTTGTTGTTGTTGCGGTTGTTATAGTTGGGCTTACACGTGCAACACACCAGCCACCAGCCACAGCAGCCTGTGGCCCCAATAAATGACCAAGTGACTGGACTGGACTGGACCCGTTCCCCGTACCAAGTCCGGGAACCAAGCCTGAACGATTCGTCTCCGCACGTGATCACAAAAATGAATACATTTGTTTGTTAACTCATTTTACTTCAATTATGCGCAAACAATGCAATATTTTTACATACATATAGTATGTACACATACATATATATTGTATATATGTATATACAGATGTGAACCCAGTCGGAAATGGAAGGTATGCCATGCAATTCTGTTTAGGACGGAACCCAATTGACCGTAAACTACTGAACTGTCCATATACATTAAGGTACATACATGGAATTCGTTTGTCATTGAATAGCTTCATTGCAGTTTTGGAATTTGTATGTATAAAGTAATATCGATTCCAGTGTCGAGTTTATTCAAATAATGTAAAAATATCTGTCGTCGATATGCGCTCTACATTTATATATCAGTTACTTTTATTATCACAACATTATCTTACAATACGTATACGCACATTAACAACCCTTTTTCATTTTCTATTTAATGTATGATTTAAAATGATGATAAAAAAGTTAATTTATCACATAATTGCTAATTAATATATATCTAAAATCTTTAACTACTTTTAAATATGTGTATTCATATATAAATTCCATATATTTGAACGATTTAAATTATTAATGAGACAATTCCTACTGAATTTCAATTAACTTTAAAATCAAATAATCTTAATTTCCTTTTAAAGCATCTCTATAAAAAAATGTTCTATTACTTAATAATTAAAATTTTGAAATGCTCTAAATCTAATTGGATTCCAAATGATTTAGTTTTAGTTTCTCTACCTTTCGTTGAAATATATTTTCATTTAAATATAAATTCTATTGTAAAATAAATATTGCCTTTAATTCTTTAATACAATTTAATCGGTACTAAAGTTTTTCTTTTTTTATATTTTTCATTTTAGTTTAACATCTGAAGGCTAAAAGAATTAACTTATTTCTATATGTTTTTTTCTAAAATTTCAAAGAAAATGACAAATCTAAGTAACAAATGTTATGCAGCTTGTATTTCAAAAATTTTTTGTTTTAATTGGACCTCAAATGTTGTAAAAAGTAAATATTTTTTATATTTGGAATTAAAAGAATAATATAAGTAATAAATAATATTAATAATGTTAATTAAAAGAGCTAAAGAAGATAGATCGAGAAGTTAATAAGTTTTATGGCAAAGACAAAAAGGAGGAATGTAAGGAACAAAATAAAATTTCAGTTAAATATTTTTTTTTTATTTTTCATTTATAAAAATATATGAATAAAGTTCCGTTTCGTTATTTAAAATCTTTAAATAAGGTATTGTTATATATGATCTGTACACAACAAGCCGATTTAAGGGAGTTTCAAATTGATTTAATAGAACTTAAAATTCTTTCCGAATTAAATTTATCTGTTCATACTTGTTTATATAATAACTTAAAATATTTCTAAGAGTTTTTATTGCATTAGTTCACGTTTTATTCCAATTTTATATACAAATTTTTCCAAAAACGATTATGGGCCATGATTATAATAGTAGTTTTGCATTTGTAACTCTTTTAATTTGCATATACCCTTATAGTGAATGCGTATGTATGTATATAGCCCAAATTCACTGACTTCATGTCCAACTGGGTAACTAAAATGCAAAAATAAATGCAGATACAGATATAAACGTGACCGTTCAAAGTGTAGCATACTTTTTGGGTGGGCGTTACAAACAAAACTCTTTATACAATTTTTGGCGTCCGTTTCGTTTCAATACTAACGAGACTTTGTCAAGTGTTTTGCATAAAAAAAAGGAAAAAAAATTTAACCGGGACACTTTTTATGTTAATGGTTAACCGCACACACGCGTACATTTCCTCACACACACACACACAAACACACACAAGTAAATGAAACTAGGCAAAGAACAAGAGAGCAACGTTTGCTAGTTGCAAGTCAATTTTTCGATAATTTGAAAAGTTTATTTAATACAAAACGTGATTCAATTACAAAACTGACCGAAAAATACACACGCACTGCAGACCAAAAAAGAGAGGGGAAAGAGCAACGTAGAGTGATAGAAAGAGAAAGAGAGAGCATATGCCCTTTCCCCTCTTCGTTTGTAATGACCCTTGGCCGAAACTAGTTTTGCGCTTGTAAAGCGCAGCGTGTGCGCCATATTTTGTTGTTGCCTTCGCTTGTTGTCCTCGCTTTAGACCAACCATTATTGTTACCCACCCCCCAACCGCTCCCTCTCCCCTCATTCTTTTCTCCGGCGTTCGTGTCTCACAATGGCGCTTTGTTAATGTAACGGAAATGTAGCAACAGCGTCAGGTAACGATGAAAAGGAATGGAACGATGTGTGTGAGAAAATTGAGGAGAGGAGGGGAACTACATTCATGGCACATGCTGTGATTGTGGTCATCGTCATCTTTTATTGAGAGTTGACTTCAATTCTTTTTGGCTATTTTTTTACATTTTCCCTTTTCCTTTTTCTTTTTTCTGTTTCATTTATTTATTTTTTTTTTTTTTTTTTGTCTTATGGTTTGCAGGTGCAGAAGAAGAAGAAATAAAATTTGAAACTTTTGCTTGCTTATGAACTTCTTCCTGCCAAACATAATAGAAAATTGATATTTAAATTAAGTTTTTTTTCAGTTTCTTTTGCTTTCCGCCTTCGTTTTGTTTATGGTAGAACGGAATGAGGAAGAGAAAAAGGAAAAACTTATTCCAAGCGCTTTGTCAAAACTCTGTTGGGGTAGGGGTATATTAGCTATAAAAGAAAAGCTATAAAAAAGTGTTAGTTAAAGTGGAAAATATAAAATGGAAATGGAAAAATATAAAATTTTCAATAAAAAACAATAATTATGAAAAGGATGAGTTATGAATTGAATTGTGTTTAACAAATTTTTGAAGGAATAAACAAGATTTAAATCTAACAGAAACTTCGGAATCTATAATTTCAGTTTCATAAATGCAATATTTTGTTATCCATCTGTTTTCCATTAAAACTAATACCTAAAATTGTAGTTATAGAACTTATATTTTTCTTAAAACCTAATTGAAATTTAGATCATAGATCGGAGATTTTTATATATCGATTGTGGAGAGAGATAAGAAATTAAAATATAATTAACAGGTCATGGATAATAAGTTTTTGTAAAACGAGATAAGGAATTAAAATGTAATTAACAGGCTTTGACTATTCAGAAACAGGTTAGTCTTGACCATTCTGAAGTTTGTGTATCCTTGCAATTTTTTATTCGGTAATTCATAACTATTATGTTACTAGGTGAAGCTGATATACTCCGGTGAAGTATAAGAATCCGAATATAAAAATTTTCTACAATCGAGCACCAAGTTTTCGGATGTTTGTATGATAGCTATTTAAAAATTTTAGCTAGATTTTTGAAAATTCTAATATATTAGAATACATATATGTATTATTTATGCAACACACACAACACACTTATACTCCAAATTAGCAATTCTTTATCTGCCTTTTATATACATTGGAAATTGCACAAATCGAGTAAAGTTTTTTTTTTCCAGGGCTTAATAAATGCCCTTAGTCAGTCTTGTTTCTGGCTTAAAGTGTTTGGAAAGAATATCACCTTAATTTTTTGCCAAAAGACCATCCCAATAGTAATAAGACCGACATATTAAATTGAAACTCAATTGAAAAGTGATGTTCTCAAATTTTAATACCGATAAAAGGGGCAGCGGTTTTAAGAAGCAAATACAGATAAAGTTTTTCCGAATCTTCCATAATTAGACTAAATTAAAGCCTCGTGAAAGCCAATTAAAATGAAAAATTTTACTCGAAAACTTTGCCAAATGTAAGTATCCTTAGAGTATTCTAAGTACAGAGACAACATTCTATAGGGGATTCCACGTTCGACTTGAAGTGCTTGATTATCTTTTACCTGTTAGCATCTTACCTTTACTTTTTCCTTTTTTTTTTTTTTGGCTGACAACTTGCCGCCAAGCCAATGAATTTTTATGCAAATTGCAGTTCCCTTGCAGTTGACAACCCTGGCGACGCACTCTAGACAGTGCCCTCCCCTTTACCCCCCTACCACCCCATTCATCCTGTCAACGATTGTCTGGCATCAAACACTTGAGGCACTCGCCATAAATCTTTGAGCAGCATTCACACCCTCAAGTACAAGAATCTCTCCATCTTTCCCTTGTTGGCCTTGTTTACCTTGTTAGCTTTAGCCGCGGGGCGGATGTGGGGAAAGGGACGTATTTGAAAAATACTTGGCAATCAGGATGGCATTTGCATAATTTGACAATTGTTTTCAAATTGCAATAACAATTTTAGCTTAATTGTTTTGGCGAAATATTCAGTGGCTGCCTTAATTTCCATTCATTTGATTAGTGCACGAAAAGTTGCTCCATTTCCCATTTCCATTTCTATATCCCATTCCCATTTCCATTTCCGTGTCCACCATTTCTTTCTTAGGGTTCCAACTGCCACACACAGAAACTTTTTCAATTCAATTGTTAAATAAATATTTTACAAATAATTGCAGTCATTCCCAGAAAACATTGATAAAAAAAGGAAAATAAAAAAAAACTGCGGGTAAAAAAAAAACAACCCCAGAACCAGAAAAGTTTATATTTTATATGGCATTTTTATTTTTTTGTTTTTTAATGGCCACAATTTGCTGTGTTTAGCGAACAGGAGGGGGTGGAAGGGGGGGGAATGGTTGGAGGGATAGATGAACCGCAGCTGCTGCACAATTAAAATGCATGACTATTGTCAAGGCAAATTGCATGGGCAACAAGGGGAAAGGGGGGTTCCATAGATTACTGTGACAATGGCAGAACAATTAAGTTAAGGGTCGGGCTATTTGGTCTGATATCTATATATGAACAGGGTGGTTCTGATTGAGCTCTGTCTTTTTGGTGTTCATAAAAAGTTTGGCTTAAGAGAGAAGGAGAACTCGAGGGGGGGAGTGTGGGTTTTGTTTGTTTAAGTTATCCATGTAACCATCAAAAAGTTTTCCAAATGCAACAGCTGCGCCTTACACACGCATTGTTCAATACATTCAAAGTGTCGCAAAGTTTTGGATTATAAATACAAAATATCCCAAAGGAAATATTGGTCACTATGTAAGCCGCAAATTTTGAGATAAAGACTAAGGGTATATATAGAGTAGCCATGGTTAAAAGATCATTTTTGGCATTTGTAATCAACACATAGAAATGAATTATTTATACGAGTTTAGAATTTTAAAAAATGGATGCACTATTTGCAAATGTCATTATATAAGCAGCTAAAAAAGTCTAAACGAATTTGGAGGAACCCCGAGAACAAATAAAAAATAGAAAAATTTCCTTAAAAGAATTATCCTGAAATGTAAACAGAAAAGTTTGAAGTTCATGAAATAATCCATAAAGTAACCCATAAAGTGTTCTATATAGAAACTGAAGTCTTTAAACTTAAATGATAATCTAAAACGTAGGTAATTTAACAATGAAGTCCAAATCTATAAGGAGAACGAATCTTAAAAATAACTATTTTAAATAAATTTTAAGTAATCCTGGAAGTAACCCAAGAAAAAGAAGTAGCCCATGAAGCATTCCTCTAAAAATAGCCAAGATGAATTCATGTTCCTTAAAGCCAAACTTCTAGACGGAATCTTTAAATCATTTTGGAAAGTAGCATTATGGCAATTCAGAGTATTTAAGCAGAATATTTCCAATACTGAGATAAACACAAATCGTTTTTCGAGAAGAGAAATATACCTTGTAAAAGGTGAACCACATGAAGATCGGATCTTAGTCAATTTGGAAATCTTCGCGAAACTTCAGCGCTTTTATGTAAATGAAGAAATGAATATGGCAGACGACCAATAACCAGAAGTTAATATGTGGAAAATTTTACATTATCAATTGGATTAACTTATTGTGAGATTAAGAAAAGAACAAATTGTATTATAAACTAAATATTTAAAAAAATACTCAATCATTTGTAAATTTGGTATTATGGTATTATGTATAATTACAATGATGCTTCTGGTGAATTATATAGAGAAAACCTCCAAGGGTATAAGAACTTCGCCTCGACCGAAGTTAGTCCATCTTTCTAGTTGCATTTTAATTCGTACTTTATGTAGTTTAATAAAAACTAAGCAAGGCAGTCATCCGCTTCCACTTTGAGTATACCCTGAACCAACTAGTAATACTTTAACAATCAAATTTCTTCGAAATCTCTATCAATTTAATAAAAAAAAAATTAAATGAAAATCTCTGAACATGCAACAACAGGAAATGCTTGACCGAAACTTATACTGCTTGCAGAAATTATCTGCTTGATGAAACGGGCACTGCTCGCGAAAACTTTTTTTGCTAGCAGAATAAAGCAGTTACATTTATATGGTCACAGTGCATAAAAATCTATTTGCTTTGATTTGTTATTTTTTTTATCTTTTCTTATATTTAAAATATTTTTTAAACTTCACAATTTCTTTTGTCATTTAGTACACCTTGAAAATTTAAATTTTTCGTAATATTTTCAAAATAATTTTTTTTTGTATTAGGAATTCATTTGCTTAGTTACCATTAAATTTTCTTGATATCTTAATATGACTTTACACAGACAAACTAAAAATAAACCAAGAGTCATAAGAAATATAACGATAATGGATTTCCTACTTTGTATGATTCTTAGCCAGCTACCTAAATATCCTTAGTCGTCAGATACAAAAACAATAAAATTTAATTACACATTTTACAACTTTAAGTGTAAATCCAGTGACTTTCAAGAAGTTACCTTCGAAAATGATATGCAATTATATTGCAATTGCCTAACCACAGATGTATGTAAGTACAGGAAAAATCAAAGTCATGCCATGTCATTTTTGGTCTTAGCCAGAGAATTTGCCATTTTAACCTAAGCTCTCTCACACTCATACATACACATGCATACATAACCATATATAGCTGTGGGAAGCAGCTGCTGTCGCTGCAGGGAGCCATGTTGCAGGGTTACTCCTGGGTGCAAGTAATTAAAACGCTGCAAATTATACATTAAATGCCTAAACTTGGCAACATCCGATGGCTAAACAATGGCGCCTGAAACAGCTCACCAAAGTGAGCCACCTGTAAAAGGCTAACAACAACATGGAAGCAGCTGCAGGATCAGAAACTAAGGAACTGGAAGTTGGAGTTGCAGTTGGAGCCAGAGCCATAGCAAGCGTCAGATTGAGGCAAATATCGTCGAGTCCTTGGCTGAGCTTGACTAACCAAGCCAACGAGCAACTTCCTGTTTTACAGTTTTAGGCTGCCGCCGGCACATAAACACATCCACATACATACATATATGCATGCATATGTATAAGTATTAACATATATGTATGTATGTCTGTATAGATGAAAAGTATGCACATGGAAATGCACATTCATGATAGCAGATTTTGCGTATTAGAGATGGCAAGACGATGAAACTAAGTCTCAAAGTAAATCCTTTAATAACGGGGCTAAATATTAAGACCACATTCGATTGGAAGATTCTGTTGCAGCTGTGGGAATGGAAATGGATCGAGTCCACTTAAATTTTTAATTTAAATTTCTCAAATTTTCTTTATTTCTATATCCATCGCATGACGCAATGCGTCGATGTTCATGGTTAGATCTGGAAACTAACCTTTAACCAACTTGCTTAACCCACAATATTAGCTATCAATTGTCGTCTACAGGTGTATATAATTAAGTTACTGGAATAATTAATAATAAGCAGTATCTAATTCCTAGCATAAGACTATATATTTTTCTTTGTTGCAATCGAATTTCTAATATCCTTAAAAGTTTCTCTATTTTTTTTTTACCTGTATATCTATTTAAATAACTTAATCTATCGTTCATTCTTTTTTCTTTTCAAGCAACATTGCGATCGACAAATTTGGAATGGAATATGGAAAGTAACTTTAAATAAACATGACCTCAGGGACTTTCATATACATTTGTATCATTTGAATTGTCCGAAACGGAATTAAGAATTTAATTGCTGTTTAAACTTTCTAAAATAATTTAAATTAATAGGAGTTCATTCGATATTTAGTATTTGTTAGGTATATTTATTGTTTATAATATAAATATATATTTACTAAGCTATTTATTATTGGAAATTAGTTTAAGAGTAATTTATTAAAGCTGAAAAATATGAGTTATACAAAATAATAAAATAAAAAACAAATGAAAAGAAAACCAATAGACCGAAACTGATGAGTTTTGCTGGAAAATTTTTGAAAATATTAATTCATTTCTCTAGCTTTTTTAAGTTTCTGTAATTTGGGAAAAGACTTTTCATTTCTCCAATGAGGGATGTTCGCTTTAGCCCACTTCAAACAGACTCACTAATCCATATGAAATTATTACCAGCAATTAGTATAATCAAGCATAATGAAAGTAACAATATAATAAGAATATAATATCTATGTATATTTGTATTATTAAATGGCCCAAAATAAAATGCTAATAATTAAGTTAAAAAGAGTTTATTTCGTTCGCTCATTCGGAATGGAGAACTACCTGGCGTTTACTTAAATTTTAATCTACTTTTTGCTATATATGGACATAAATCAAGTTACCACTATATATCAAAAATTCAAAAATCTTTTTTAAAAATCCTTACCTTTAGCTCACACACTCATCTCTAAACTGTTTCTTCATTCATGGGAGTTAGCATTGAATTTTCACTTGGCCCAGCGGCAAATGTTACGAATTTCCCACTAGGCAACATGGCTGGTAGGAAGGGATGGGTGGGGGTGTAAGGAGTTGCACAACTGCAACTACAACTGTAACTACATGACTACAACGCTGATGATGATGATGATGATGAAATAAGGTTTTTGGGTTAAACTGCAAGTTTTTGTTGACATTTAAATTTGCATAGTAAAATTGTTGCTGCTGTCTGTCATATTTTTATTTGATGTTTTCCAAAACCAAAGGCGGAAGTGGGGACATGTGTTGTTTACACATACATATGTATATCTACATATATGTATGCGTGCATGTGTGTGTTAACTGGTTTTAAATTTGTTTTAATTAAGGCACAGTTGCACATTGTTTCAGCTTGTTCGCATTTTCATTCTATATTTAGCGTTCGCTCATAAAATATTCAACATATTTTTAAGTGCTTTCGGCTGAACGCGAAAAAAAAGTAGAAATAACCGTCTGATCCTAAAAGTATGCAAAGATAACCATATTGTGCCGAGCTGCCTCTGCTGGAAAAAGAAAAACCTAAAGAAAACTGCAAAATACCTTTTTGCATTTTCCTACAGTGGACGCCATCAACATAAACAGCTGTTTCCGCTAAGTACATATCTGGATGTGAGTGACTGGGTGTGAGTGTGTGTGTGTGTGTGTAGTCTGCAGTAAAAGGAAATGACAATGCTTCTTTGTACGTTAGTGGCATGAAGTGGACATGGCAAAGTGGACAGTGGATAACAGCCAGCTCAGTTGGTGGTAGTGGCATTCTAGTGGCTTGTACAATGACAGCATTTGGTTGCCTGATGGAATTTGCCATCTTACTTGGAGCACTTGGCGTGGTTAAGTGGTGTCAAATGCCAAAGGCAAAGACAAACCCAAGGGATTGGTGTCTATGTACCAAAAGTAACACCATTACCACCAAAACCATCATTTACCGGCATTCATTTGAAACAGTTTCAAGAACTTGAAAGAAAAAAGAAACATATTCCGCCTGGAAAAGCTAAATAAAATAATTTTCAAACGTATTTGAGCAATTTTACCAAACGCATTTCAAATCTCGTTCTCCAATCTTCGATGAAGTAATTTAGAATGATGAAAAACGATTTTAAAAAACTTTAATTGTACCTCCTCATCTCGCACCAATTATTCAGTTTTACTTTACAATATCCATCCAATACAATATTTTCGTCTTTAAGAATAAGGCTTGTCTTAGCTGCTAAGCTTAGCTGCTTAATAAGTTTAATTTTTACGAACTGCTTTCTTCATTAAAACTGCTTATAATTTCAAATCGTTGCGAATTTATGAATACCTGAGAAGAGGAAGAGATTTTCATTCTTACGCGGGTTATTCCGTTTTGAAAAAAAGGACAATTTAAATTAAATTTGAATTTGATAATTTAAGTCCATATAACAAACAAGAAGCATATCGAATTATTGTTTAAATCGTTTGATGCCTTCAAGTACTAAAATGTTTGAAAATATGATATGGAAAAATTGATATTATTTTTCTAACCAATTTATTTGGGCTTATTCCTTAATTATTATTCAGTTGTGCTTATATAGAATTAAATTTATAAAATCAGCTTGGACTTTCTTCATCTTCCTATCTTTTTTTTATTTCAAAAATAAAAAAAATATTGTAAAATATTCAAAAACCAAAAATATAAATGAATATCACATATTTATGTCATTTTTGTCTGAAAAAGCATTTGAGCTTGAACTAAGTAATTGAATTTCAATATTTAAACTTTTCGAATATTGATAATCTATTGCCAAATTTATAATCTGCCTTCTTGGAGCCACTAAAATATCAAAATTGATCCAAATCTAACCATTTTTACAATCCTCCAATGACATGATAATTATTTAGAGACATTTTTTACCTATCTCCTTGGCTATCAGCTAAACTATTCAAATTTGACCAACATTATTCATTAATACGGTCCTTAAAATTTTGAAGAGTTAAATAACTTTTATTACAATTCTTTTAAAACCAAATCAATCATTAAAATCGGTTGACTTGATTATTGTTCCGTTTGCCAAAGAATACATATAAAAACATATTATATTTCGGCTCGAGACGCGAAAACAAAATTACAAAACACTGACAAATATACGAATTCTACATCTAGTTACGAACTAAACAAGATAAAATAGAAGTTTTTATTAAAGGAAGAGAGGGCTCAGAACTGATTACACTGTTGAGGCGATAGTAATCAGAACAAAGGACTCGAAAAGGTTTATGCAAGGCAAAGTTAATAAAACAGCGTGAAAGAGATAAAGGTATGATATTTCTAATATAATTATTCTACGATTGGAAAGAGAAGGTAAGTTCAGTAAAAGAAGTCCTGTAGAGTACGATGTCTACTAGGAAGAGCAAAGGGCAGGAACTGCCTATGGACAGATTCAATATGGTGACCATATGCAAGGCTGGACCAATGAAGTAAAGAGAATTTTGATTGTATATGGGTCTTTAATTTCCTTTGACCATCTTTTTACAAACCCAGTAAATACCATAGCTTTGCCGACAGCAATGGAAATATGAGACTTGGAAGAGTACTTGCGGTCCATAAGGACACCAAAATCATTCATCTCATCGAGACGTTTTAAAGGTCTATTATTAAGAAAATAGGTGACAATCTGTGGAGTATTTCTGTTGAAAAATTAATAAACTGCATTTAGAAGTGTTGAGGTTTAGAAAGTTATATTCACACCAAGACTGGAAGTTCTAAAGATCAGATTTAAACCGAAACGGGGAGGCAACTAAGACGAATCTTAACGTTATCCGCATGCATAAAAATACGAGAGTGCGTTAAGACTGAGGGAAGATCGCTTATGAATAAAGTGAGGAGAAAAGGTCCCAGATGACATGGATGGACCTAGAATATGACGACTTGAAAAGAACCTTTTGAGTTCTTTTTGTCAGATATTCTCAAATCCAACAAAGTAAAGGGTTTGGAAAGCCAAGATTTTTTCATTTAAAAACTAGATAGATGGACTAACTTCGGCCGTGCCGAAGTTCGTATACCCTTGCAAATTTTCTCTATATAATTCGCCAAAAGCATTATTATAAATTATACAAACCAAAATTACAAATTCAAAATTTTGAGCTTTAGAAAACAAATTTTACACATAAAATTTTTTTTTTGTACTGATTGTTCCTATAGCTATATGATATAGTCAACCGATTCTGATAAAACTTAGTTGATACATTAATAAGTTTATTAAACTCACAACTATTAAATTTCGTAGCAATCGGTTGAAAACAAACGGAGTTGTTGAGGATAAACCTTATTTATGACCGATCGTTCCTATGGGAGCTATATGATATAGTCGTCCGATCGGGATGATTCCGAGATTTACAATGCCTGCAGCAAAATGAAGCCTTTGTTGAAAATTTCAGCTCTGTAGCTATTATGGTCTCGGAGGAAAAGCTGTTGATCCAGACAGACGGACAGACGGACATGGTCATGTCGACTCGGCTATTCATGCTGATCAAGAATATATATACTTTATATAGTCGGAGATGCTTCCATCTGTGCGTTGCAAACTTCTGACCAAAATTAATATACCCTCTGCAAGGGAATATAAAAAGGAGTATACGATTAACAGAATTAAAAGCGTTACGGAAATCAGTGTAAATGACATTAGTTTGCCTTGTTTGTTTTAATAGAATGACTACTCAACTCACTTTTTATCTTTGAACTCTTTAGATTAATTTCTTTCGTCGACATACAAATGCATGCCATCACAAGAGCCGCACTATCTAGGCCAAAATTTATGACTTAATCTGACCTAATCAATTGTTGTAACCAAAATACCAAGAAAAATTAGTCATTGCGATAAGTCTCCTCTGATTTTTCGCTGTACCTATTTACATATGTGTATATATACATATATAATATATATGTATGTAACCAAATAAAGCAAAAGTAAATGTAACTCATTTAATCTCTTCTGTTCAAAACGCATCATGAATTTAGAATTCGCTCAAGTATATTTAATTTAATATTTTTTTATGGTCCTCCATTGACAATGTTTAATTAATTTTTGTTTCGCCAATAAACGTTAATTTGTTTGTTTCTGCGACAGCCGAAGAAATCTGGAATGGACGAAATACTTTACCATTAATTATAAATACATATATACATAATATATAATTAAATCATTTTTGCAAAAATAAAAGCATAACTCAAGTTACCTTTTAAACAGTCCTCGTATATATGTAGCTGCATTCTTATACTGTTAGCTAACAGAAAGATGATCTCATTAACAGAACTCTGTAATCGGCAGTCATAATCCAGAAGCCAAAGTAATTATTTGAAGATAAAACCGAACAACTATTTGCCTTGAGATATATAAATCTACTCCAATTTTATGATATTAATATTTATAAAAGTGTACAAATACAATATAAAATATTATTTATTTATATTTAAAATATTTTAAGGGAAATATATTAGATTGTGGATCATTGCAACACCATTGGACAGGTGGAATCATATACATACATATATGTATATATATACAGCATTATAGTATGTAAATATGATGACTCCACATTTCAATCTTTCCAGACACTTGGTATCAAATCGCTCACAACAAATCCAAACAACTCGACAGTTTATTTATAATAAACACCTCCCAATCGCAACAAGTTGCCCCAATTCTATGCCACATTTCGTTACAACAGGCTACGAGACCTTGCCCAAAACGCCGGTTTCTAATTATATCAGCAAGAGAATCGGTCAACAAAAAAACAAAAACCGAAGCAACAAATTATCAACCACAAAACAAAAACATACGAAATCCGACAGATAAACTAAATTACTATAAGAGAGAACTCTCTTTGATGCTAGAAACTAACAATTTCGAAAATTAAAAATTAAAAAAAAAATACAAAAACTATATGAGTTTTCGAGTTCTCGAATATAGCCAACAGAATCTGAATCGGACGGCAGTCGTGGGCCAAACGCCAAAGAGATAAATGCAACGCCCGGAGCAACAATATATACATAAACGAGACAGTGTGATATAAAAAATATATATATAAATAAATCGGAAAAATAAGAGACAACACAAGTAAAGAATGCTGTGCCAAAAATTTCAAAATTAGAGTACATATACAATAGTTTTGTGCGGCATATATATTGTGCTGTAATTTGTTATACCAACAAATTGTAATAATAATAATAATAGTAATAATAATAGATTAACAAAAACAGGAAAAACAATATTAAAAGAATGACTTCATTAACTGTAGAAGGCAGGGGAAAGGGCAAAGCCAGTAGTTCTACTCATGGGGTAGAGGTTATGCAAAAGGCAGGTTGGAAAATTGATGAGAACGAAAAAGGTAAAATAATATTTATATGCAATATAAATAAATAGAAATTGCTTGAATTTTGCTCAATTCTCTACTCTAGCCTGTTATATAGATATTGATGAGGATGATGATGATGATGACAGTGAAATAAAAAATGATTCAGATCCATCCAAACGAGTCTATTCAAATTGGTGCTATTTACCTAATTTAATACTTGAAGAAATCTTTTCATATTTAACGCCCAAGGAGCGTTATTATGCCAGTTTGGTATGTCAGATATCTTAGATATATATATGTATATATATATATATGTTCTTAGATCGTTATATTTTCTAGGTATGTCGTCAATGGTATAGTGCCTTCTTTTTACCCACAGTTTGGAATAATTTTGTAGTCGATGATCGAACTTTGACTCGGGCCAAATATAATTATTATTCCGGTTGGCAGTATTGTTTGGATCATATGAGGACACAGAATTGTCTAGCCAAGATTGGTAAACATTTACGTGGAATTGAATTTCGTCCATGGCATAGTTTCAACAATATTTATCAGTTTATGACTATGCTATCATGGAGCATGGATAAGGTAAGGGAATAAATGAAATATAAATCCTTTGCTTTCTTATTACTTTTTGAATTCTCATCTAGGGCAATGAGCCAAATGCTCCTCCAGATCTAATTGGCATGGGTCGACGTATACGTTCATTAATCTATCATTTTCCCTGCAATATGTCACAGCCCAATGATCCGGAGGGTATCAAACTCTTTGGCACTGGTGGTCAATTGTTAAAGGGTCTCAAGGAGTTGTTGTTACGTTTAACCGATCTGCATACATTAAAGTTAGTTGATTTTGTTTTGGAACGTTTTGAGGCAAACCATTTACTGGACGAGGTCGTTTGCAGTTGTTGCACCAAAATGCGAGTTCTTAATCTAGTTAATGTGACGACAGTGCATTGTCCCATTATGCATGTTGGATTGTTTCTCAATTTACAGGTAACTGACTATTCATCAATCCACTCACTCCTTCTCTCTCTATCTGAACAATACATTACTCTTCCTTTAGGTACTGACCATTTCACCACAAAATATTGATGACGATGTATTGTCCTTGCTGGCGGATACCAAACTGCGTCATTTGCATCTATTGCAAAATTGCTATACACCAAATTATCTGACCATCAGCCCTTGTGGAGTCAAAGCATGGCGTAATCTAAAAAAGACCAATCCACGTTTACGTGTCCATTTAAGGCTAGAGAATATGAACGACGGGGAAGTTGTCCTACAGCCAGAGGCACCGGTTCACAGCATCACATATTGGGCACCGCAAGCACGTCTGCGTGCTGACCTACTTGTACGGATGGTGGATCAATATAGGAATACTCTAGCTGTCTATGGTCATGAATTACTGCCGCGTTTTACTAGCCCGAAACCCTTTCACAATCGTATCGACAGTTTGTTAATGCTAATGTGCCGGCAATGTTACAACTTGGACACATTGGTTAGTACTGACCTCTGACATACAATGATTCTTAATTAAACCCTTTCTTTTAATCTCTTTTTCAGGTTATTCGTGAAAAAGTCTCCACCTCAACTTTATTACTGATCGCTCGAACTGCCAAAAATCTGCGTCAATTATATGTCCGTCGTTTTGGTGTCATTTTACGCTGTGACTGGCCTCGCCATCCAGAATGGAGCGATGAATTTCATTTGTGGCTTAAACGCAATTCGCGATCCTACGAATCGCTGGAGAGAGAAATCTCCCAAATATTAGGTTACAAATGGCATCTGCTTAGTGATCGTGATTATAAACTATTGACAGTGAATGTTAAATCGGGCATATAAACCATGGAATGATAATATGATTGCCATCATCTGGGAACTTGTGATAAACGGTGTAGAGCTTTATTTATTTTATTTTCTGTTTGATTTAAAAAAAGAAAACAATATAAGTTAGTTACTTTTATAATCCTATATACAAATAAAAATAAAATATTGATTTTAAATTCATGATCGAATCTTCAAGGTTTTAGTTATTTCGAATCAACTCATAGCTCTAAATTAACAAATCACTTAATATTTATTAACACAATTGGAGATAAATCTTTCATCAAACAGTTGATCAAAGCTGTCATAAATTTTCTGGATCTGTCATATCTTCATTGCAAATATCTAACGAATGTTATTTTGAACTATATAGAATTATAACTGAAATTAATAAATGACTCAACATTTGCAGTGGTTCACAGATATTTGACCCAAACTATTTTTACAATATCCGGAAAGTCTAAATGCAAAATCCTTAGTTTATATTTAAATGAATAGTTTGAGTTGAATTGGATTTTGTAATCAAAAAAAAAAAAGGAAAAGAGTTAACTTTTCTAAGTCACAGCTTGTTTGAACCAGTCTCACGATTGATGAAAAAAAGTTGAGAACAATTTTAGAGACAATATATTTTTTTATCTTATATACTAAGGATTTAATTAGATTGCTTCCGGTAGTTTCTAATGGAAATTAAGTTCATTGCTCTATTAATACAGTTTTAAAGTTACTTTGTTATTTAGGAATGTTATATGTGAATGTCCATAATTATATCTAAATTATATATAATATTGTAAATATTCTGTTGGCTTATGATGTAAAAAATATTAAGGCAATTGGCAAAATTACCATATAGTTTTTTATTTTTATAGCCCTGGTATTACCTGAAAGTCGTTATTAAACCAATGCCCTAAGCACATTGAAGAGATTTTAAATGAATAAAATCGCAAATAGCTAATTTATGTTGCAATAAATAACGAATTATGGAACCATTTCGCTCTCACTGGAAGCCATCGGGACAAAAAGTATTAAATTTTTACTTATTTGCTAATATAGCTAGATTCCATGGAAACTTGGATTCCTTATAATATGCATTAGTTTTTGAATCAGCAACTGAAATCCATATTTTTCCTATCTATTGCGGCCTTTCTTCAGCGATAACGTAATAGTTTGGGCCTATTTCGGGGCTCGGAAAATGGCCTTAAAAATTAAAGAAAAATATGGTAAGATGTTATTTTTGGGTTATTTAGCAACAATAAAGACTTTTCATGAACTTATTTCAATGAAAACAAGAAGAATGGGCTAACTTCGACAGTGCCGAAGCTCATATACCCTTGAAGATTCTCTTTTCGACGACGATATATATATCATCTTACAGGATTAATGAGCACTAGCAAAATTTATATTTATTAAATTTATATTTATATTTTTTGGTTCGATTGTTTCTATGGCAGTTATACCATATAGTCGGCCGATTCTATTGAAACTCAACAGAGTATTTTCAGAACAATAGCTTTTAAAACATCCAATTTATTGAACAAAAACTTTATTTTGGAATGATTATTCCTATGAGAATTAATTCAATGACATTATCAACCGATTCTGATAAGATTTATTGGAAGTATTTAGAAGTATTTAATTTCGCAATCGCTTAAACAGAAAAACAGAGTTATAGAGGTTAAGTCCAATTCACAAGTCATGCTTCCTATGGGAGCTATATTATATAGTCATCTGATCGGAATGAATCCGAGATATATATATATATATATATATATATATATATGTACATACATGCAGCAAGGAGGAGTCTTACATATCTGTAGCTCTGATGACTCGGCTAGAGAAGGTGATAAAATATTATATTATAATATTTTATATAGTCGCAGATGCATTGCAATTTTCTGACCAAAATTAATATAATCTCTGTAAGGGTATACACTTAATAATAAGGTAAGCAAGCCTTTCCTGTCCTGACTTTAAGTATTCCCTGTACCAAGAAGTGATACTTTAAAATCCGAATTCCATCGAAATCGGCAACAATTTAATAAAAAATTTAAGTGAAAATCTCTGCAGCAAATGTATGCTTTCTCGCTTACTCCTATCAGTAAAGAAAGCTCACTCATATCAGCTGTTATGAAACATCTATACAAGTGCACCGCATACAGTTATAATTTAACATTTGCTTGTGTGCGTTGCAACAGGCACGATTCAGTTCAAATCGTTTTCGAAGCCGAAGTGAGATTGCCGAAGCTATACGACCATTTACGCTATACATCTGACGGCAGCGCTGCAGCAGAGCTGAGCCCTATGCACATGAAAATCAATACACACTGAAAATTCAATGTCAGTGCCATATACTAGAAAGGGAAAGCTCATCCGGCTTCTTTCCACGTTGCAGTTGCATACTTTGAGGCGAGCGACACATTACGTATACGTCAACAAAACAAAATTTCAGAGTTTAATAATTGTCATTTAAAAATTGAATTCTCTTAACTAGTCGCAGCAGCAAATCAATGGGCACGGAAAATTCAATGTCAGTGTCAAAAAAAAAAGAAAACGAAAAGCTCATTCTTCTTTTGACCGTCTTTCCAATTGCACTTACATACTTTGAGGCGAGCAACACATTACATATATGTCAATAATTGAGATTTATATTTATATATACATATATACATATATATAGTGTAAAAAATTTTTTAAAATGAACCCCAAAATATTGACATAGGCGCCAGTCGATGGTGCTCGCGAGAGTATTGCGAAATAAGCCAAATGAGACAATTTTAGCCAAACGAATTGAAATCTTTGGCTGGCACACGGGCAAACTGTTGCTATTGCGGATTTATATTTTGGTATTGGGACATCAGTTTGTGTTTGGTGGGTGACGATGCCAAATGTTGATCATGACCGCGTAAAAATATAAATATAATTAAAACAACAACAACAGAAAACACAAATAAATATATACAAGTTTGTTTAAAATCAACAAGACGAATAACATTTACACAATTGTGTAACAACGCCATAAAATGAATAAAACCATATTGCATTGGAGTTATCTCAATTTCAAAGATGTACCAATGGATTTGTTTTTATATGAAGATCTCGAAGAGGTTTACCTCAAAGAAAATTATATATCGGTTATACCCAAATGGCTATTGAATATAACGACACTCAAGTTTATCCATTTGGCTGGTAATAATCTCTATGAACTACCTGTGGATATTTACTTGTTGGAAAATCTGGAATTTTTGGACGTATCGAACAATGAGCTTAAGGAATTGCCCTCAACATTGGGTCTCTTATTGAATCTGCAACAGTTGAACGTATCCGGCAATCAGTTGACTGAATTGCCAGTGGGTAAGAAATATATAAAATGAATACCTACTATTTGTTATTTAATCCTTTTTTAGAGATGAGCAGCTTACGGAATTTGGAGCATTTGAACATTGCCAAGAATCAGTTTCGCCGCCTTCCTCTACAATTGAGCGAATGCATCCGCTTGAACGAATTGAATGTGAGTGATAATGAGAATCTTATTCATATACCCGATCGTATTTCCAATCTACCAATGCTGCAGTCACTCATCGCTGATCGTAAGCGGAATACTCTAAGAAATCGAAATTGAATAATTATTAATTAATTGTTATTTAATTACAGGTTGTTCTCTCATCTACCTGCCGGCTGCCCTATCCAAGTTCATGAACCATGTGAGAATTTTTCACAACACTTCCGTCAATTATATACCCATGGTATATGAGAAATTCTATCAAAATTTTTATGATAACAGACAGAGAGTGACACCGATGTAAGGCTCAAAAAGTTATCCTCCTTAAGATCTATTTCATAGTTTTCCTATTAAGTATTGTGGGTTTACATTTTTTTGGCTATCATTGATACTATGCATTTCCTTCCTTTTCACGTTCATTCGTAAACTATTTCAAACAAATTTACTTTAATTCCTTGTTCCTTAAATTATTTACTTAATACTTAATTTATTTGTCTCTGTGTTTTTACATTATTCCAACAAGCTTTCTTGGTGCATTAATTTCTGAATCGTTGATTAATGATTTAATTTATTAGTAGCTTATTCTTTCGTTTCATTATACATAGTCGAATTATTTCATTCTTTACCCATAATCATACTTTATTCTTCCCCATTCTGGCAACGATTTGTCTTCTTACTTGTATATTTCTTAATTTTTCTTCTAATATTTATGTGTTTTTTATCTATTTCTTTAATTTTTAATCCTCTATTTTACATCATTCTTCCAATATTATTTCTTTTATATCATTGTTGCTGCATTCATTCTTTCTTAGTTTATCAAATTTCATTTATTTTCCCACCTTACATTACGCTTCCCTTTCTTATTTCCATTCATTCCTTTTGATAATTAAAATTTAGTTTTCATTTTTTAAAATTTTCGTATTATTTTACTTTTGTCGATTTAAAATTCTTTCTACATTACTTCTTGTTTTACCATTAACCCTTTTATTATAGATTTATCGTTCGTCCATCATTCTTCCGCCATTTTATACAGAATTTGTTCTTCATTTTATTGCCTCTTTTTTGCCTCTTCTATTCTATTTTTGTTGAAAGTGTTAATTATAATTTGTTTTACCGTTCATTTTTATATTTTTGCCTTCCTTTCATTCTACTTTTAATATTTTAATTATTATTTCTTGTCTTTTAATTAGGTTATTTATTACTTTTTTTTTTATGAATTCCACGTATGTTTTGATTTCACTTGTAATTTATACTTTTTTTAGGTGTATTTCCTTTATCTGCTACTCTTTCCCTTTTGTAGTTTTAGTTTGTTGACTGCCATTTTTTGTGTTTTTTAGATAATTTTACATTTCTTCTTGATTGTGCTTTCTTCCTTTCACATCATTTCTTGCTTGTTCTTTCGACTGATTTGATTTGATATGATATGCAATCATCTTCCATCCAAACCTATACCATAATTTTTGGCAGTTTTTATATTTCTTAAATTTTAGCTTTAGAATTTATCTAATTAATTCTTCTTTTTCAATCGTACTACATCCTACATTCAATTATAACTATTTGCGACCAAATTGTTTTATTTGCCTTTTCTAATTCATACTATTCTGATTCATATCTCGAATACTTCTCAAATTTTATTTATAATTTTGCTTAAATATCTTCATAATTCATGTATCTCTAATTCATATCTCTAATACTTTTCATATTTCTTTTTTCCTAGTAAATTCTGCTTAAATATATTCATTCTTCATTCCATTATATGTATTACTTTACCCACTTTTTACGGAAATTTTTCCTTTGTTTTATTTTCATTTTCTTTCTTCTCTCCTCCTCTTACTTTTTTTTCTCTTGATTTACTTGTTTTGTGGTACATCTTCTCGTTAACTTAGAACTATCCGGCGCAAAGGACTTTTTTGGGTACGTGAATTGGAGAGCAATACACGCCTTCTCCTACCTGTTGGAACACATAGAATATATCCAGTTCCATCGGCTGAAAATCGTGTTACACTCTATGATGATTGTTTACATGCATTGCAATCGATTAATCGACATTTACCCGTCTATGAGAATTTTGCACTTCATCGTCAACTGCCGGAACCGTATATGAGTGCTCATATAAATAATGGTGCCATTGCCCGCTGCACGACTTCCAACTGTTCGAGATGTCTGTATACAACATATTACTTTATGGTTGTGAAGAGGTAAGTCAATTTCTCAGTTGTTAATCCAGTTAAACCGGTTCAGTATCTAGAGCAAAGCAGATGGACCTATCACAACCATAAGAATCACAGTAAAGGTTATTTATCGATAGCTTAGAAATAGATACCGAAAGCATCTTATATAGAACTAAGATACAGCATTTAGATGATTGCAGTGATCCAAACACTAATACTTTAATTGATTAAATATGTAGAAATATATATACATATACATATTTATTTTTCCCGTAGACGTGGAAGTACATCAAAGCAACTTTTTACCTGTAATTTTTGCACCCAAAACTGTGCACTTCAATGGCTATCCGTTAACACAAAGAAATACTATCAATTGGATTGGAAAATCTCGGATGACGATGATGATGATGAGGATTTACACAAATAAACCTGGCAATAATAATAGACGCTCCCTCCTTCTCTCTATAGTGCAAATGTTGTAGATATATTATAACTATTGTATTTTTTTAATTAGTTTTATAAATGTTATTTAAAATGACAAAATGTTTAAATATTTAATGGCAACCGGCGCCGATTTTTTTTGTTTTGTTTTATTTGTTAAAAACTATGCCTAAAGAAAACTCTGCGTTAAGCCACGTTCATGTACATGGACATAATCATCCAGAAGACAATGGACGGCCTCAGGATAAGCCTGACGACAATTGACTCCATGTTTACCCATACGATATGCATCCACAAATCGAGCATCTAGCGATTTATGGGGTCTGGGAGAGAATAATACAAATAACAAATAGTAAAATATTAACAAATCTTTATAATACATACCTTAGTAATCTATGCAACAGTTGGGCATAAAGACCACTGTGTTCATGGACTTGTCCATTCTCACAGATAAGACGCTCTAAACAAGCTGTTCCATTTTGCCCAATTCGATTCATATAGGATTCAGCAAATTTAAATACCAACAATTGCGGTTCATCTATCATCATTGGTTTAACTGGAGCTGAAGGTATTAGATTGGACTTCTTAAGATTACGTCCACTGTTGCTACTATTCCATAGGTTCCACCAATAAATTGGAGTTTGTGGCTCATTAAATTGATAATGGAAATTCATCAACCATACTAATTGACGCCATGCCTTTTTATCCCGTAAATCTACGGGGAAAGCACAACCTGTAACCAACTGAAAAGCAAAACAAATATTACAAGCAAATAATTTTAAATATTATTAAATTAAAATTTTTACCTTAACAACTCCGCCATTCTGATAAATGAGAAATCTCTTCTGTCGGCGATGATGACGCCATGATGTAAGATTTGCACTCATACCCTTAACAGCTTCCAAAATCAGGAGCATTATAACAAATAGGACCCTGTGAAGGTCTTCATTAGCAACAAAAAAAGAAATATGTTTACAAACATTTATAAAACTCACATTATCTTCATTTTACCGACTCTTTTTCTAGCCCGATGGAACTGTTGAGAACGTAAATGTACAACTGGCAGATGAACTGCGTCATCTATTAGCAGTGAGGCATAGCTTTCTGACAAGCACAAAAAGAAAACAATGCAGACCCAACCCAAGAGTTAAAACTAGATTGAGAGAAGGTGTGATAAAAAAGCACGTGCTTCAGCGGATTTCCTACTTTTACATGTCACCCCAATTAACACACGTAACGTCTGCACCGATAGCGTCAGAACCAGACCAGCAACAGATGCAGACTCTCTAAAAAGAAAAAAATTATTATTCCGTAGGCTTATTTGGAATCAGAGCATGACCGTATCACACTATGGTATCCAATTGATAGGCAGGTCATTCATTTTCACCATGAAGCAGTGCGAAACATAAAATATTTATTTGTTTATATACTTATATCTATACTAATGATAGATTCTATAGCATTATCACTTACAAGTAGGATGTGGCGGTGTAACTGAGATGTGATAGCCATATTCCAGAGTTTTTTCCAGTCTTTAAGTAATATTAATTCGACCTTGATATCTTTAGTCTTTTTAGTCTAAAATTGCAACTATTCTTTATCCTTTGAATCCGGCAGGGCTTCCATAATTTATCATTAAGCCGCTTCGGGTACTTAGTCAGTATTATTATTATTGGCAGTACCCAGTCAAGTATTATTAACAATAATAATATTTATTATAATTGAATTTTTAGACGGTGAAATAGTTTTTCAAAGACAAAGCCTTACTTTCGAATTGACTCTTATAAATGAAACTGAATTAAATTCAACTAAATCCTTTATATTTTAACCTTCATTTAAATGTATTTGGAATCTGCATTTTTTCAACGCTTCCAATGAGTTTCTGTTTTTTAGTTTTTTAAATGATTTTGTGATAATTATCATTTAGAATTAATTTATGTTTTTGCTAAAAACATGTAAAATTGACATATAGTTATAGACCTTAATAACTTCAAAGAAGCTCATATTTTACCCTGTACTCATAGAATAAAATGGTAAAAAAGCAGCCAATACTTATGTATGTAACAGGGAGAAGAAAATATATCCGACCACATTAAATATAAATATTCTTAATCAACATCAACCGTCGAGTCGATATAGCCACGTCCGTCTGCTTCGGAGAATATAAGAGCTACAGCAATTAAATTTAATCAACATATCCTTCTAGTAACTAGTTTGATTCAAATTTTTTCCACGCCCACTTTCGCACCTATAAAATATGAAAAATAAAACTGTTAAAGCACCGTAGCACTCAAAAATATATCCAAATTTCCCTGAAATCGGACAATAAATATCGGAGATATGCATAGAGCCGTTTTGAATTGAAATGTAAATGTAACAACGGCTGTTATATGTGAGCTCCTTTGTTCTGCAAGCAGTTCAAATTTCCGCTAGCAGCATACGTTTCGGACATGTATTTGCTGTTGCGGCATGTTAAGAGAATTTCATTTTATTTTGTTTGGTAAATTGATGGCGACTTCGAGGTAATTTATTTAATTTCGATCCTCAACCTGCTGGAGATTCGACGGTCAACTGCACATGTATGTACATATGTATGTTTGTATATAGATTTAACAAAAAGAAAAGCATTTTTAAAGGACTTCAAGTTTCTGTATGACCTCTGCCTTGCGTGAGACATTACGTAATTTACTATATAAGCATATTATTTGTTATTGTATTTTAAAAGAATTAATCATTTTATGAAGGTTTTCAACGTGGACGAAATAAAGATATATATATAAATAATGTAAAACTTTTAGGATAAAATTGAACACCAAAAGCCTTCAATGTGAGCTATCATAGTTTTGTAAAACAAAATGACGCAACAGGATTTCAGTGATGGCACAAATAAGTCGTAAAATTCCTAGTTGCATAATATTTAGGTGAGATGTTAGCCATCCCTAGCATGCGTTCAAAATCCTTGTACATTCCCTATCAACAAATTCAGGAATTTCGACCACTGTTTAGTTAAACTCTCCATAGCTACCGCAACTAGTTGCAGTGGAAGCCACCACCAGGCTGCCATGGTAAGGATTCACCAATGCCAATTGTTTGTTCCATTTATCGAACAGCTGCGGAAATGTCGAAACACTTTTTACAGTCCAAATTCAGCTGCATAGCTTTAACTGCCACAGTTTTTTAATTTCGATACAAATGTAACCAAAATTTTCTCAATAAATTTCGCGGAAAAAAAAAAGAAAAATTACAAAAAAAGAAAATCCGCCTTCCAAATTAAGAGTAATCATGCTGCGACTACCGGGAATGCCTCTTCTGCCTGGAGCGCAATTCTATGACGTGAGTTCCACTAAATGGCTCTTAGTTAAACGATTTTAACAATTAGCATTCCATCAATTAGTATAGCAAACGGCGCCATCCGCGACAACAATCATTGATGCACTATCAGGGCATACAAATGCTCTCCGATCGCCGCGAACCGGAATTAGTTGAGCCAAATGGTATTCTTGTTGATCCCAAGTGCCCACCAGCCCCCTCACAAATCAACACTTTATGGGCACCCAAAGTTAAAACAAAACTTCCACCCTGGTTGGCATATGACAAGCAGGTTTTATGTTTCAATGCCTACTTTAAGGAGAACTTGACAGAAATATATCATGCTCCATATCAAGTGCGTAAGGTTAGAATATATTTCTATTTAGAAGATGGCACTATGCAGGTTACGGAACCCAAAGTTGAAAACTCGGGCATACCACAAGGTTGTCTAGTGCATCGTCAACGCATACCAAAATCACCGCCTGGGGAACGTGAATTTATTTCGATTTTTGACCTTAATGTGGACACAGATATTCATATTTTCGATCGTGTTTATCATATAAGCGGTTGTGACATCTTCACCAGGCAATTTCTAAATCGTGCCGGCATCGCTGTCCCCGACACGCAACAAGAACCCAGGTAAGTTTTACATGACACTACAAAGCGATAAATAGTTTTAGAATAACAAGAGTTGCCAAGTCACTGTTAGCCATTAAATTATCTACATATTTCAAAATTTTTTATTTTGACCTTCCTAAAATCAGAATCAATATTTCATATTTTAACTACATCTATCAGAAACATCTTCATCATCTAGATGAGTCACTTCGTAGCAAGAGTTACAAATGTATGTGATATTTTACCAAACAGTGTTCCCTCAGATAAGTCATTCTACGTTCTTGGTATTTTAATAGTATTAATAATAAACAAAATCGTAAAAACCCAAGAAAGAAAAACAGTTATAGAACCATATGTACATACATACATATGTACATACATATGTATGCGATTGTGTTCTTATCGATTTCGCAAAGGCAGTAGTTGGTTCTATCAAAAATTAGGACTGCGTAGATAGCTCGAGATATACAAAGAAGGGACTTTTATAAATACGTTTTCTATCACAAATACTTTTAATACTTTTACAAATTAATAATATTCAAATGATAAGTTTTAGCTTAATTGCAAATATTGTTAAAGGCACAATTTTTATGGGTAATGTTATTGAAATTCGATTTCCCAGATTTTTCGTAGTACTTATAAAGATACTCAAACGACTCTTTGCGCTATGTGCAGAGGAGTTTCATACGACATTTATTTCAATTTCTGAACAATATATAAATCTCTTTAAAAGCACCAATTATATAATCCATTAATTGCCCATATTCGATAGATCCTAGTTATATGAAAACATGTTACGCTTACAAATTTATTTTGAACTTTAATTGGAAAACTATTTAAAAACCAACCTTCACCAACTACTTTTAATCGCATGTTGTTTTTTTTAACCATTCAGTGATCCAACCACCGAAATACGCAAACGTTCTGGAATGAAACAAACACCGAGTGCCAGCGGTAATACATTGCCAAAACGTCATTCATTTGCTCAGTTTCTAGAGTTCGATAGACACGTACTCAAGTTTCAGGGTTATTGGAATGATCGCAGCGAATATGGGGATGTACGCAAACTGGAAATATGTTACTATTTGGCTGACGATACAATAGACATTAAGGAGAAATTTCCAAAGAATTCGGGTCGAGAGGGACCAAGTACTTTTCTCAGACGTGGCAAACTGCCCAAGGAGTTTACCGGACTTCATTTGCCGGGTCAACAAACATCGGTTACATTGCTCAATGTTTTGGGTAGCAATATGCGTGATGTACGATATGTGGCCGATCCATTGAACACGGGCAAAAAGCAGATCAATTATTATACAGATCAGGATCTGCAAATTGGTGCCGTGTTGAATGTTTTCGGACGCACAGTGGTTATCACCAGTTGTGATCAGTTTACCCAAAGTTATTACAGGGAGAAGGTTGGAACAAAAAAAAAAAGAAATATACATATATATTATTTTATTGCTTTTTACTTTATATTTTTGTATTTCTTATCATTTCAAGTATGGAATACAAGATTTCACACCGCAATCGCTGCCCCAAATCAATGATTTGCGCCCTTCCACACGAGGTGGTGTACTAAGTCGTCGTCTGCCGCCCTATAATGGTTGGGGTAGCTATGAAGATTCCGAGGGCAATTGTCTAACTGTTGAGCCGAAGCCACCTCATGCCGATTTTAAGAAACTAATGAAGTTCGATGGCTGCATTTTGCGCTATGGTGCTAAACTGGTATCTGCCATACGCGATAATTTGGAACGTAGCTTCATTATTAGTTACTACATGGCTGATGACACGGTTCAGATCTATGAAGTGGCGCGTCGTAATTCCGGTTTTCTGGGCGGTGAATTTTTGAAACGAACACGTGTTCCATTACCGGGACAAGAGAAATTTACCTCAAAGCGACCGGAATACTATCAGGCATATGACTTTTTTATTGGCTCGACCTTAAACATGAAGGATCACATCTTTCATGTGGTTTCGGCAGATGAGTTTACTTTAATTTATATGGAACAACATCCAAACGATGTGAGTATAATCTAATTTGGATTATAATCTATTTATTAATTGATTTCTTTTTCCAGTTTCCGGTTGCCAACATTCGTTCAATTATGCAAAAGATCCGGGATGCAGTACGTCCAGATTACAAACGTTTTGTGATGACTTGCAAGCCCGATGGTGATCTTGGCGAGCATACAACCATTGGCTATGATGCATTAAAGAGTGCACTCTTATCGTATCTATCCAAGGAATCGCTGCTTAACCATGAAATCGTTACCGTATGTCGCTTTTTCTCCGCTGAGCAATCCCCACCGCCAAGTTGTGATAGGAATCGAGTCCGTGCCGCTGCTCACTTGGAGCTGAAGCGTGCTCTATGTAACAGTGCAGAGGAGATGATAGCATTAAATTTTAGTCATATAAATCCCACATGTAAACCATATATATCAAAGGCTCAGATAAGATCCACATTGCGTGGCTGTCGCTTGCCTTTTAGTCTGGAACTAGTGGAGGATATCCTGCAGGTGCTGCATTGCAACAGTCAGGGTGAGATTGAGGTGCGTGATGTCTTGGACTTCTTTAATATGCGTACAAATGATGTGCCAGACATTGCACCCCTCAATATTGCCTTTGAACTGTGTCCCAAGTTGCCATTCCTGCATAAGGGAAATCTCGTAAATTTCACCTGGTTTCTAGAATATCTGGGCCTAGAGGAGGAACTCAAGAAGTCGAATAATTGAAAAACTTTTGCACATTTTCTATCAAAAATTGCATGTATATACAGGAAAAATTCGTGGCAATAAAATTTAAGGAATGCTGGAACATTGTGCTTATTACTAATC
The DNA here is from genome assembly GCA_018150375.1 of Drosophila sturtevanti. Taxonomy (NCBI): domain Eukaryota; kingdom Metazoa; phylum Arthropoda; class Insecta; order Diptera; family Drosophilidae; genus Drosophila; species Drosophila sturtevanti. The sequence goes on from JAECWJ010000690.1 coordinate 2,861,135, forward strand.
GATTGTAAATATCCTACAGTTTAGACTCTGTGAGCCAATTAAAGGATTGCGGTTTGCGGTCCGACGATGGACTAATGGCCACATTAATAATGGTGGGCCTATCCGTTAGCTGATTGGCAGCCTTAATTGCCGACTGAAGCTGAGTGATCTCTGTGCAGAAATAGCCCTGCATGCCGAACATTTTCATCATTTCCTCATAGCGCACCTGTACGCCCAAAGCAGAAGGTGGAGTACTACAAAAAAAAATGATTCGGAATAGATTATAATAATAGACATAAACGAGTTATTTTACTTACATTTGGGTGAGATCGCCTTCACTGCGTATGGCCTCAAAAGTATCCTTATCAAAGCCACCATAAATGCCATTATTGTTCACTATGACAATAGTCACAGGAAGTTTATACCTGACCATTGTCTCAATTTCCATGCCAGAGAAACCAAAGGCACTGTCACCCTCAACGCAAAGAACACGTTTGCCTGGGGCAAAGTCTCGACAGAATAGGGCAGCGGCTACTGCGAATCCAGGACCCACGCCCATGGTGCCAAAGGTACCAGCATCGAGGCGATGACGTGGCTGCTCATTCAAGAGCATGGAGCGTCCAATATCCATCGTATTGGCTCCTTCGCTTACAATGATTGTGTCTCTGGGCAACAGCTCGCGCAAATGATGGAAGACCGCATAGTAATTGAGAGGCGTTGATGTATTCAAAGACATCTGCTGGACTGTATCACGATTCTGTTTGCATTTGGCTGCCAGCTGCTTCCACCAGTCCTGTTCGTAGCCAAAGCGGAAATTGACGGCATTCATCTGCTCGAAAAGTTGCTCAACGAACGGACGAATGTCCGCTTGGATGGCTACCGATGCAACTACGGAATTATGCAGTTCTTCCGGGCAAATGTCCACTTGAATGAACTTGACATTCTTATCGTACCGTGGCGTGCGTCCAAAATGCAAGATCCAATTAAGACGAGCACCCAGCAACAAAACAACATCGGCCTTCTGAAGGGCCAAAGTTCTGGCTGAGGACACGCACTGGGCGGCCGTATCGGAGACCACACCCTTGCCCATGGGTGTGGGAAGGAAAGGCAAATTGGTATTCTCAATCAAATGCCTCAATGTATTCTCGGCATGAGCATAGGCGGCACCTTTGCCAATAATGACCAGCGGGCGCTTAGCCTGGCGCAGCAGCTGGGCCGCCTTGATAACTTCATCATGTGGGGGATAAACCAACGGTGGAGCTGGATGTGCCAACGATTTATAGATACGCTCCTCCGAAGCCTTTGATTGCAAAATATTGCCGGGGAAATCCAAATAGGCTACTCCCGGACGACCGTAAGTGGCATATCGCACAGCCTTCTCAACATGTAATGGGATGAGGGCTGCGGTGGGTGGACGAGCAGCATATTTGCAATAGGGACGCGAAAGCTCAACTTGTGGACATTCCTGGAAGCCGCCAATACCTTCATGATCCTGATTTGTGGCACCGCCAATAACTACGAGTGGCCAGCAATTAACCTGTGCATTGGCCATACCACCTAAAAAAAAAGGTGACATCAATGAGATAAACTGTACCAATTTGAATATCATAATATATATTCACCTGTCACATGCAACAATCCTGGTCCAGAGACAACCAGACAGACACCTGGCTTCCCTGTCAAATACCCAATGGCCTGGGCTGCATAGCAAGCGGCTTGCTCATTTCGCATTCCAATATACTTCAAGCCGGCGGCCTGGAAGGCCATAGAAAGCTCAATCACCGGAATTCCAATGATGCCGAACACATACTCAACGCCCTAGAAATACAGATAAATCCCAAAAAAAAATTATGATTTAAATCGAAGTAATATAAAATCGAAAAATTGACACAATTAAGATTGTTGTGCTATAATACTGAAGCATTTATTACGCTGACAAAACATTTTAAAATTAAAATTTGTTTTAAAATTTATATAAGAACTATCTAAGATTTGTTGGCACATATTTTTTTCAAAAATTGCTAATACTATGTATATGTAGTACATATTATGTACGTAAACATGTGCATTGTAAAAAATTGGATTAGCAATCCCTAAACTAATAACAATAGATAAAAAGGTACTTTCCATCATTATTCTAATATTATTCTAATCATTCTAGACACTTGAAAGTTATCTGATAAATATGCCTAGGAAATTATAATAAATGTATATATAGAAATACCCTAATACAAAAATCTTTTCCCTATGATTATAGTGAGAGGAATTTAGCGGAAAATATAAATTTAACGAAAATTTAAATCTTGAAAAAGAAGCTCTATGGAATATGGGACTACATAGTCCACCTTTGATCCTCTAATGTCCTTTCCTTACTAGAATACCTTTAACAAATTAAATCAAAAAATGTAAAAGAAAATTAGAAATAAAGGAAATTAAATCAATATAATCAATATTTTAATACTTCAAAAGGCTATGGAAAAAAATGCAAAAGGATCTTCACATAGACAACTCTAATAGTAAATTAGCTGGTAAATTAAATGGTCATTTCGCTTCAAGGAATCAGGTATTTGTTGAAAAAATATTATAGAGAAATATAGAAGTTAATAAGATTAAATACTAAAGAGTATTAATGCGACTGCTGGCACTGAATAAGAATATATAGTATACGATTATTCTTTTGAGCCCAATAGGGTCAGAGTACAATTATTCAAATGGTCATCCCGTTTGATTAAATGTCATAAATCCAAATAATTTCATTTTTTCTAGTTCTAACCCAAATAAACCGCTTCTAAATACAAATATCCAAAATAAAGTCAACACAATGTTAGACTTATCAGTGTGAAATTTCTTAATGGTATAAACACTATACATACATATTCTCTATTAAATAAACAAGCACGTTTTTAGCTGTTGCTGTTCTGAGGGGGGTCGAAGGCAATATTTTTATTGATTTTAATCTGCTGCCAACAAATTCATGTTATCGCATGATTTACAGTCTTAAGTTCGTTTTAGCCAAAGCCTATTCAAAACCTTTGGAACATTTGCTTTATCAAAATCTGCTCATATCTACATTTACTTTTATTAACAACAATCCCAACAACAGCACAGAACAAACAGCTAGGTAGCAATAGCAGCAATAACAGCAACAACATGGCCAACAACAAGAAGAAGAAGAAGTTTGAGTGTTTTGAACTTTGCACAAGCAGTTGCCAGATAAGACTCCATTCCCTCTTCAAACCTCTTTACCTTCGATCTATTCGCCATCCACAGTTATGTGCACATTGCACTTTTTCAGAGGTCATGCAGAATTTGCATTTTCAGCTCTTCAAACAAACCGAAAATGGAGACATAAAGAAAAGATGAAAATTTACCTGTTGCTTCAATGACTCCGCAATTATCTGCACTGCTTCAACTTCGGCCATTTTGAGCGCTTTTTACTGTTGATGTGCTGTGCGTATATGTACACTGACCACCGCGTTATTTTGCGTACTGGTAATTATAAAGTTTGTTTAATAAATTATAAAATAAAATGTTGGGATACTTGCGGTCCAGTATCGATATTACATTTAACAGTGCTTGCAAGCGATGGTATTGTGTTAACAGTGCTCGCATTTGTGCTGTTAAACTGACCAGTGTAGATAAACGAAGCTGTAAAATTAAGGAAATTGAAAAATATTTAAATTTAAATAAATAAAAAAAAATTTACTACATATGTCCTAAAGAAATTGTTCGGAAATATGGAGCATATGTGACTCGTTTCAACTATGTATTTACTTGTAAATAATATAATAATAATAATTATAGCTCGTTTTATAATTCAGTTATCACAGGATTTTTATATACTTTTTAGCCAAAGATTCATATGCAGTAAATATTTATGTCTATATATTTATGTTTTTGGAAATAAACATTGAAGAGCTGATCTAGATCTAGGCTGATCTAGAGCGTCCCTATCATCCATTTTGTTTATCATTGATTACTATAAGGCTTGCATTTCCATTTCCCCCTCGGATAGCCATCATACCTCTCTGAATAGTCATCATCGCAGCCTCTGCAACTCCTGATTACTTTTGAAGTCCTCTTTTGGAAATTCAGGATCTTCTCTTATCAGTCTTTGATTTTTTACAAGCCACTTTAACGTTGCTCACGATAGTACAAGCTAAAATAAATATACATTGAAATATTCAATGAATGCGTTGAAAATCCATACATGGTCATACATACCTGGAGAGTCACTCCTCCGTCTCTTATAAAATGGGGCTTCCTGGTGCCTTGCTTCAGGCCATATAATTATATCATCGCCTGGAGCCATCCTCTTTGGCGGATTTGGCAAAACTTGACAAAAGGACTCTTCCAACTCTTCTTCCTGATACAAATCTGACTCTTGCCCGAACTCCAGCACTTGTTCGAATTCTGGGTCGTTATCAAATTTTGACAGCATTTTAAACTCTACTTCCTGCTCGAGCGGGGGACCTTCTATCTGCTCCAGCGGTAACTCTTCCTCCTCCTCCAGAAATGGTTCATCCTCTTGCTCTAGCGGTGATTCTGACTCCAATTCTATCTCCAGCTTGCAGAATGATTCTGACTTCTGTGTTGACTTTTTATTTACCTTTGTGTTTTTGGGTGGCTTTACCACAAAGCCTTTCCCCCCGTGAACCAGTCGCAGATGTCTGACTACATTATTATGCCGTGCAGTTCTGTACAAGCATAATGAGCATCCATTTCCTCCCGTTGGCGCCTTCTCGTGGACAGCCGCATGACGGCGGAGATTAGCTGGCCATAAAGTTTTGTAATTACACTCACTAAATGCACAAAAATACATTTTCAGTGATAAAACACAGCAATTTAATGTTTTTGCGTTGTTATTACTGTGGGGCAAATTTAACGAGATGGCGACATGTTAATGGAACTTCAGTCAGCTGTGAAAATAACGAGTGATTTAGTGTTGCCAGACGTGAAATGTAACAACAAATTTTAAAATTTTCCGTTAACATTCACACTAAGTAAACGTTTTTTTTTTTATTTCAAACAAGTAGATGAAACTGAAACAATTTGTCCAATAATATTAAACTAGAATAGTTACAGAATTAAACTAGATCTATATGCACCAACAAGTAAATTGGTTATGAGCAATATCTTAACCAGAAAAAAATGTTGAATTTGTTTAGGGGAAGTGTTAGACAAAAAATCGTAATAATTTAATAGATATTATTTTATAAGCCTTGTAGAAAGAGATATATACATGGAAATTTAATTAGCAATTCTTGCACCGTTTAGCATGATTAAATTTCAAAGAATTTTAATTAAGTTTTGCGTCTATTAATGAATTAATTTCTTTTGCTGGATTCATTTAAAGTTGGTACATGTTAATTAAAATGATTCACTAAACAAAAATAGAAAAATATTATATTTTATTAATTTTGCTAAAATATAATACGTAGACTTTTTTACCTGAAAATTAAACTATTTGGAAATGCAAATATAACGAAATATAAAACTTTTTGTACGATGGACAAAGTTTTTATAAGATAAGTATCACTATGTACATATTGTTTATAGAAAGTTTCCGATTTAAGAAATCCTTTAAGCTATGGTTTTAAAATTAGAACTGCAACGTATTGAAACACAGAAGGTGAAATGGCCAAAAACTAAATATTTTATTTGATTACAAAATGTTTTCACATAATCCGTTGATGAGCACACTTTCTAATAGTATAATAGACACTTTTTTGAAGTGTATAAAAATTATTGTATTTTTTTGTTTTAGAAAGCACACTTGACACACTAACGTCACGTCATAGGCCGAGGCGACCATGATGTTAATGAATTAAGAGCCAGTTATCGAGTAAAATTCAAACGGCAAAATTCAAATTCTCAAAATTGATTAACACTTGTCTAATTGTCGTATCAATTTGCAATTTTTTGCAGAAAAATTTGAAAACCCGCAACCAGTTCCATTGCGGATTTTTATTTTATAAAGTGTTTCCCCCTCAGCATATCTAAGGTCATTCGGCTGACTAATTTAACTGGTTTTATTCGGTTTGTTTGATATGTTTTTTTTTCCTTTTTGTAAATTCAATGATTCATTGTTTTATAAAATGCAAAATCTTTGATTTATATAACAATAATTACAGAGTGTTTTAGTTTTAATAGGACTCATTTTAACATATAAAAATATATCATAATTATGGCAACTAATACTAGAGAAAATAAATGTTTAAAACATCACAGCAGAAACTATAACTTCGTATTGACAATATCTTCACGGGATTCTGTAGTCTGAACTTCATTCCATTTTTGAATTTTTCCCGAACCAAAGATCCAGAAAAATATTGCTGGCAATATATAGGCAGCAGCACCAATGATGAATATCCAATGCCACTCATCGATGGTATTCTATGAAATGAAAAATTTCCATTTAATTTATGGATCTCCAATCAGATTGTAAGATAAATTTACCTGTTCTTTAGTAAAAGCAGCCACAATTAAAGGCGAGAAAATGCCGGGAGTGGTGCCAACGCAATTAATTATACCATACAGGGTGCCCGCGTAGTTGGGTGCCAAATCCTGTGAATTGGCCAAATTAGAGGCAGTTGCGGCACCATTAAAGCCCAAAGATATGGTCATAATGGCCACACACACATAAGGATCCCGACCAAAGAATGCCAAAATGATGAGCATAATACCAGGCAAGATGTGAGCTAGTAATATGGAGAAAGATAATAAATAAATTTCTTTTTAAAATGCTTTTGTCTCGGCATCTGACTTACAGGGCAAGCAAAAAGCTTTACGCATCATTGTTACAGTCCACCAGCCTCGTTGACGTATCCAATCAGCCACAGCACCAAAACCAAAGGCACAAAGCAAACGTGCCACATGCGGCAAACTGGAGAGGAAACCAGCCGAGGAAAGATTGAAGCCAAGCACCTCACTAAGGAATTTGGGTGTGGCGGTAATTAGGAAGAAGAGACCCCACATGCTGCCATAATGCAAAAGCATCAGTGACCAGAAGGGCAGGGACAATACCAGTTCCTTGTATGGTGGCCATTTCTAAAAAAATATAAAGAAAAATTAAATTAAGTTTAATACTTTTTAATTGCACTGAATTGAAGGGATTATTACCTTTTTGTTGCTCAACGTACTGCCCAGACTTGTCTCAATGTACTCCCGCTCTTTGATGCTTATTGTACTATGTTGGGCCGGAGTATCGGCAACCAGATAGAACCATATTGCAACTACAACCAATACAAATATACCAACAATATAGAAAGCCCAATCCCATCCAAGATTCTCAATAATAACACCACTGAGTGGCCATGTTATTACAGTGCCAAATGTTCCTCCCATTAGTGAGGCAACAAATTTGCCCTTCTCGTCAGGCGGTGACCACTTCGATACCAAACTATGACAGCAAGGATACACAACACCATTGAGCAAACCAATGAGAAAACGTACTGCAAATACAGCATATTTATCCCAGGCAGCAGCCGCCGGTGTAAGAGCAGTCAGAATTCCAGCTACTAAACAGCTATAACCCGCCACATTCCTGCCGCCCATCATTTCCGCCAACGTACCAGCCGGCAATGAGGTTATCATATAGCCATAGAAATAGGCACCCAGCAGCAAAGCCTGATCCTGTTGTGTCCAATTGTAGCGGGGACCATACTGTAAACGAAAAAAAAAAAGAACAAATGCAACCGTTTTGTAACCTTTAAGTAAATACAAATAAAAGATACGAGAAACAAAGAATTATTTATTCACGTAACGCGCTAATCAATGAACCGTAACAGACTTTTTATGTAACAGAAACTCAAATAGTTTTCTGTATCTTCTTTGGGTTATAGCTGGCTGATATAACCTATATAACTAATTACAAATTGGTAGAGAAAAATTCAACAAATATTTTGTTACATAAATAAAAATTTCAAGTTCTAAGGAAACTCTGCATAATCTATAATTACCTTTGTTTTATCATAACTCTTTATTTATTTTGCCTCTCTGCATACAAATTTTGAATAAATATTTAAAATTTTAAAGAAAAATTAACAAAAAAAATTGCACAGCTGACTGTCTATACTCCAGATGGGACTCGAACCCACAATCCCCGGCTTAGGAGGCCGATGCCTTTCCATTAGGCCACTGGAGCCTCTAAGTGAGGGCTTAATTTATCCATTTCTAAGTGCCTCTAACTAGGAATTCCTAAAATTAATCTCACCCTTAGACAATTTAAACATTGTCTATTAAATTTCAACAGTAATTATTTCTATAAAATACACAGATGTCTAAAATCAGATTGACTTCTGTCTGTTTAATTGAATGATATTAGATTTTCCACCGTTCTAAGGAAATTCTAGATGCTCCTTCGACATCTTAAAATTTTAAGTGATTATACATAGAAATACATCTTGAATAACTATATTGTTTACTTATTGAAGTATAAGCACCATTAAAAAATAGTAGAGACAAAATAGTAGATCATTTAAACAATCAATTAATTATCTATATAAAAATATATCTAATTCCAGATATCGTAAAGAACAACCGTGCAAAAAATTTAAACAAGCAATATAAAAATTCAAAGTATATTGAGTTTAAGGTCTACAACTGTGGAAATAACTAAAATATATAGATCAAAGGTTTTATCTTTATCTCACTTTTAACAATCATAACGAAATCATTGTAATTAAACCATTATACCAATCGCTATCTAAATCTCCATTTTTGCCTCTTTTACGAGTATTATCAACCAATTTAATTTTTATTCGAAATACTCACATCGGGAAGGGCTACCTCTCCTTCGGTGCCATTATTACTGCTGGACTCCTGGACCATGGCAATAATATTGATCGACAGATTGACACGCATCATATAACTGAGTAAACAGGCCATAAATAACATTATGGCCAAATTGACCCGTTTGGGCACATAAACTGAAAAAAAAAACAAACAAAAAATTGACAATAAATATTGATTATTTGCGAAAGCATTATTTCTAGTTTAATTTTTGGCACGAGCCCCTCACAGCACATTAGAGCAATTAGCAAATAATATAAGATCCGTCAATCTTCATTCAACAAATCAAAAATAAGAATTGGCCCTCTCGATTCCAAGTTCCATTCGAGACTTTGATCGGTAATAAACGGCGCATGCTCAGCAGGTTTCATTTTTCAATATTTGTGATTCTTATTTTCGGGGATTTCATTTGCGATTGGTCATAATAAATGTGTGTTGTGAGCATCACGTGAAGTTTATTTATTTATATGGCAATTTGTTTATTCCATCGAAATGAAAGGTTTTTCGATAATTGAAGTTTTGAATATGAATACTTACAACATGGCATGAAGGCCATTTTTGGCAGCTTTTTATTTGATCAATTAATTTTAGCCCGCCTTGTGCGTCAACTGAAATTGTTAAAATAACAAAAAGAAACATATAAATTTGGTTAATTATTTGGGAATACTCCAACAAATTAAACTGTAAACAATTAGTATGTAACACTATGAAAAACTATATCATAAATCATAGCAAGCAAATTCTTTATAAAGTTATTTTTGTTTTACCCTATATTTATGTATATACATATGTATATATATATATTTAGCGATTTGTTAAACTTTATAAGCACGTAATATTTTGGCACTTTTGCAAAACCACGTGAGATGCATTTAAGCCAAATTAAGTCATGAATATACATACATATGTATGAAAAGTAAAAACTAGGTCATCTGCATCGAACTCTGGAGACACTTTACAATCTTTTGATTTGGGAATTTTTTTCTTAATAAGGAAATATTAGGGTCAATTTAGTAATAAAAGAATTAATATGAATGAAAAGTGCATATATTAACCAAAACATTTCTCCAACTAATTGTTACACTGGAATATCTGGGGGATATGTTCACTAACTAATTCATTTTAAAGGACCTTAGACAATTCGCGTTCTCGTCTTAATTATATAATTACATATATAGTTTAAAAATTCATTATGTATTCTTATTTAATATAATATGTGTAATATAATATTTAATATTATACATATAATATGAAATAAATAATATGCATAATGCATAATTAATAATTAATTTTAGGTTTTCAATTTAATTTAATTCAATAAATTATTAATAATATTTTTAATATTGTGTCTACTTAGGAAACTTTGCAAATGATTTTAAATCATTACTGACTTTAAAAAATATCATTTAAATTAACAAAGAAGCATTTTTTAGTATAACATATATAAATATATATAAAGCGTTTGTTCGTATAATCAAATCGTAAATGACCAAACTATTTTAGAATTATCCTTTCTAATTAAGTGGTTTTACAAAACTACTTAAAATATCTACATTTTCGATATGAAAAATAGGACTCCGATTACAATAATCTAGTTTTTACATTATTAGAGATGGAAAAAAATGAATAAAATAATCGACACAATTATTTGTCAGATCGCTTTTAAAATGAAAACCAGTTATAATATTTCTTTAATAGTTTAACATTTCGTATATTATTAATGTTATCTATTTTGCATTTTTATCTAAAACTAATGTACCCTTTAATAGTGTATTCAAAACAACAAAAATAACTTGTCGTGCGCTTTAAAAGTGTTTAACATTTAGAAAGCCGTTCATCATTGCCTGTCATTACCGACTGGAATGATAAGGTAATTGCTTAGAAGCACGCTAGATCAATTTCCAAATTTCATCCATTTCTGTGGATGTAATCGGAACTGAAATAGTTCATATACATACATATATTAACTAAATAACCTCGCCCTTGTCACATCTCCAAAGTGAGGGGCAATTGCAATTTAAACAGCTGCCTACTACTTCATTAATAACAAAAGAAACAAAATGTTTGCGACACGGCTTTCATTAAGTTAATATTACGAATGATCTTTCCGATATCTAGTATATACTATAGGGTGTATACATAATACCATTTAATATGGCACAATTGTTTGTGTATAGTACATGCTGATTGGAAAAAGAAAATTAATTAATTTATTTTGTAAACTGATAAATATATGACACAGATTTGCACAGAAATCCACGTGCATAAAATCGAATAATTTCATAGATCTAATATGAGTACCGAGCACCATGTTTATTAGCTATAATTCACCAAAAACACAAACTGTTTCTTTAAATCATTGAAAAAGCATAAATAACTTTTTAATTGTTATTGTCCATTCCAAGAAATAAATCATAAATTGTATTATTACTGCCTTTAAAACTCTCTTTGTGTTCAATTTTTGTTTCTCTTTTTGGTCTGATAAGCTGAGCAAGTTTCTCAATGAAATCGTGGAAATTTAAGACACACAAGTGGAACAGCAAATAACCTGCAGATTGTATAAAGTTCATCCATAATAACTATGAGTACTAACACACTTATTAACCATCTAATCGGTGTTCAATGCAATCAATCAGCAATAACTAAACATCACCTGGCGTTTTTTCCGAATTATAAAATGATAACAAGTTTTCTTTCAACTTTGTATATAAATTTTAAACTTAAATATTATAAAAAAAGGTTGCTCCTCAATTGTATATAAAATTGAATTCAATCATTAAATCAGGAACATTTTTAAGGGGATATATATAACAATATAAATAATATCGAATTCCATAATATAAGGAAGGAAGGGAATATATCACATATTTTAAAGATAATAATGAAATTTTTATTTTTGTTACTTGAAAAAATTGTTTGAAAGACATTTCTTTCTTATCAGCTCCAAATCATATAAAAGAAATTAAGATATTATAATATATTCTCTGCATTTCAGGAAGTATAAAGCATACAAGTAACAATCTCATTTGATTTAAGTATCTCTAAGAAGAAACTAATTTCCCCGCACAAAACATTCCTTTTTAAAGTACTTCGATTAAATGATTGTCTATAAATTGTTAAAAATGACACTTGAGTACTTCATAAAGCCTTTTTATTGTTGTTAAAAACTGACGTCCGACATAAATGTCCATAGAGAATTGTTTGTTGATGATATATGCCCAATATCTCTAACATATATATTATATACTTCATAGGGTTTACGGGGCTATTTATTATAAAAACAAGTGCCATGTCAAAATCTTCCGGAAAGCAATTTTAAGCAATGGTCGAGTAGTTGAAATACCCTTGAATACTGTAAGATTTATAAAATGGGCTAAAATCTGATTTAAATTAAAATAAAAAAAGAGTGTTCCACAAAATAAAAAGACTTTGTTTTTATAATCAGAGTGCTATAGCACTCAGATCTTAATTAGAACTCAATTAGAATTGTAGACAACGAAGTCTATAATATAGTATTCGGTTTTTTTCTGGCTAAAACAAGATCATTAAGATAATATAACAAAAGTTCATTCAGTATATAAAGATCTAGAATTTCGTATTTTATTTATATATTTTTATATGTAGAAACAATATATTATATTTATATAGAAACAAGCTAAATCAACTTCACTATTAATGCTGGTTTATAATATATTTATATACAAACACGCTTTAAGCGATAGCAAAAAGAATAAAAAAATTTGCAATATACTTAAGTTTATATAAACATTCTTTGACTTTTCTTTTATGCATTTCTTTATAAAATTTATCAAATTCTGTATACTTTTTTGTGGTAGTTAAATTAGTTAACCAAATTTGCTTTTGCTTGTGTATCTGAATATTTCTTAAACGTGCTAACAATTTGAATACAAAATCTATCCAATACGTGACATAAAATGAATGACGTCGATCATAAAGGCTAATAAGGCAAAGAATCTAAATAAAATTTTATTTTCATAGGCCATTGGTAGCAGGAATTGATATTTTTAAATATAACTAACTATTTTTTATTTGAATGGATTAGTTCTGATGTTTTTGAAACTTTTTTTGCTTTAGATTATTAAGGTTAAGTTCTCATCTCGTTCAGGTATTTTTTACACGATCAGTACACGACAAAAAAAATAAAAATCTAATGAAAGGTAACACGGAAATTATCTTACAATTTGTTTAGTCAGTGTGAATAAATGGAATCTTACTATACATACATATATATATATATATATGTATAGTATACATCTCAAAAATGCTACTAATTAACTTGCCGTCAGCTTCTCGTCTAATCTGAAACATGAGGCTCTTTATCATTTTCAGAATTTATGACACTTTTATGAGCAAAAAAACAGAGTAAAAATTATAAAAAATATATAACCAGTAAGGCACGCTGCCAGCCGATAAGATGCACTTTATGTTGTAAACTAGCCTTCATTATAGTCAAGTTAAACGTCCATTAGCCAATAATCATTATCTTAATTGTATACTATATACATAGAATGCTGCATTGATCCCGATTTTTTGTTATTTGTTCGTAAACGATTTGATTTATGATCCAAGAACCATAACCGTTTACAGTCAAACACATTACTATATTATTCGTATATTGGGTGAAATCGGAGATGTACGTACGTATGTACATACATATATATGTAATTATTTGCAATAGATTGTATAATCATATCACGCATAGTGATACTATTTACATAAGCCTTGCCATGTTTTGGTAATTTCTTTTTTTTCGGTCTTTTTTTTTTTTTGTTTCGTTGGACTTTTTTTTTACTAACTAAACGTTATTTGTTTGTAGCGTTTTTTGTTTGCTTTGGTTTTTCGATTCTGCAAAGTAATTCAATGGCAATGAACCGTATCTGGGAATCCAATTGTATTTAGTTAGTTAGTTATGTAGTTCAGTTCTCAGAGACAACAACTTTTGCACTAATTTTCATTCTCATTGAAATCGCAACGGTCGTTTTTGTTGTTTTTATTTTGTGATTTAGCATTTTTGCACGTTATAATTAACATTTAAATAAATAAAAAACGTAAAAAAAAACAGGCAAATTAAAAAAGACACGACCTGCAATTACATTGATACGTATACAAAAAAATTTAAATTATTTTCTATATAATAAGTGTGCATTACGAATATTGATTGTTTATTTCATTAACAATTCAAACTAAATGTCTAATCAATGTGCGAAATTACACGCCCTAATGCCAAAATTTAAAATACATATAGAAATTGTTGCTTAAACTGAAAAAAGTAGAAGAAAAATTGCAATGAAATCATTTTGCTACAGCTAAGAAGCAAGAAAAATGATTTAAAGTAAAATAATATTAATAATATTAATCCTCTCAAACACATTGCTAAGCGCTTCAGAGCTCTCACAAAAGTGATACTTAAAAAAATATATAATTCAACAAGTTTTAAATGATACTATATCAGTCAGATTTGACTATCAAATTTTGCTTAAAATGATTGAAAATCCAAATTCAGTAAACGGCCCTTTTAGTCCTAACAGAGCTGTTAACTAACAGTGTTTTGGGATAACTGCCCTTAAATTGCTGCAATAACTTTTTGTTGCCCAATCAATTGGTTCAAAAATCTTTCAGAAATGTGAAAAGTACTTTCCTTTTTTTGAGGTTTAAACAATTTGCAATTTAACGATATATAAACGACCTTTAAATAACAAATATTTAAAAACCAAAAAAAATTTAACAAGAAATTTCTCTGCCTGGAAGTATCGCCACAAATAAAACCATCTTAAATAAGTTTTATTTTAACAAAAACATGTTTTCTTCGTTAATAAGGTTAAGCCACTTGTCCCACAAATTTGAAAAAAGTTAAAAAAAAAATAAACAGCAAAAATAAATAAGAATTCCTTATTCACTCTTTCCAATCCAAAACAAAAACATTAAAAAGAAGTTTCAAAGATAAACAAGACTTTATATTATCTAAAATGCTAATTGGAAACGTTTGCAAATTAGTTTCGGTTTCTTCAAAACTAAAAATAACTACATACATACGAACAAATATATTCTAACTAATATTCCCAAATTAAGTTTCTTTGACAATAACAGATAAAAATTTTGCTTGTTAAAATACTTCCTTTAATTTTTTCGAAGTTCATTGTCTTAGTAATAAAAGTATTTATTTAAAAAATCACGTGTCGAAAAACCAGAAACCGTATTAAATAAAGATTTGACGATCAATTTGATATATGTATTATAATTATGAATGATGCTTAACGGCAACGGAGTACAAATTGGTTACGGTTCAATGAATTCGAGCCCAATAATAAACCAGTTATTATTCAAAATGCAAACATTTAACTAAAATGCAAATTATTTAATAAACCCCCAAAAATAGCTACACACACACACTCTCGCACAATCACCCACACTGGCACGAACGCATAAATGATAGGCTTGACTATACAAATTTTAGAGGGCACGTCTTTGAACATTTTGCCAACAATAATAATAAGAAAGTTTCAAGATTGGATCAGATGATGGACACACAAGAGTTTAGACGTTAAAACAAAAATTTCATAACACCCAGACACACATACACTCGCCACACACTCTTCTTTTGTTTTTGGTTTTAATAAATTTATTTTGTGACACACTTTTGTCCATATACAAAATTTTGCATAAAACTTTTCCATGACAGGCTCAAAGCATCATTGATTAAGAGATTTATTTTGGAGATAAGCAAGTCTCCTTGAGATCGGAATGGATGGAAGGCACTTTCTTGTGGAATTTACACTTGTCACTCACATAAGATTCTTATTTGTCAAACTGCTGTAACTCTTGCCGCAGGGAGCTGAAGCGCCGACAGCTGAGAACGTCGCGAAACGAATGAAGCTAAATCGCCAACTGCCAATGGTATATATGTGTACTCTCTATATATATATATGTATATAGATTTGTATATGTATATACATACATAAACCTTTTTTTAAGCAAAAACCTCGAGTAGCAGCAGCAACGCAGCAGCAGCAGCAGCAGCGACACTACCAACAGCGCAGCGCTGCGCAGCTCTAAAAAAACGGTTAAAAAAATTTGCTAAAATTATTATTATTGACAGTTGAAGCGCTTTGGTTTCTGTTGCCAAAAACTAAATTATGAGAAGTTGTTCAAAATCACAAAATCGTGCTAAATTGTGAATCAATAGCCACAAGTTGCTACTGCTGACTAATACATACTTCTTAATTGAAAATAAGCACTACGCCAAAAACAAACAAGCGAAACGAATTTTTCAAATATTTTTTTTTATTTGTTTTTGAAGTTAATTTGTCATCCCATCACACCACCATTATGAAAACCAATCAGGTAAAACACCTTAAAGATTAATTGAAATATTCAAAAACCAGAAGTTTAGACTTACTTCGACTATATAATCTGCATATATACTTATATATCTGTGTGAAGACTTTAATACTCTATCTCTTGAAGGCATAAATAATACACTGTTTATTGATACAAACTTATATATATATATATATATAAATACATTAGTATTTTATTAAGTAATAAATAAGACAAATATAGAACATTAGGCAAATGCCTAATACCTAATAACTTATTTGAAATTTTAGCTCACTTTTATATTTGAAATAGTTAATTTTTTGAATATTTGAAATAGTTATAAAAGAAAATATATATAACATATTATTAGTTATATATACATATGATATATAATTAGTTAAAAATGAATGATTTAATGATCATAAAAAATGCAAAAAAATTAATTAAAACTTTACCTAGATGTACTTAAATTTGTCAAGAATTTAAGGGTAAAATATCTTAAGGATAATAAAATTTTTAGATAATTTGAATAATTTTGAAACTCATTAACTATTAAATTTTGAAATTTTTCAAAAAGCTTAGCTACCAAATATTTTACAAGCCATCATGTGACCATCTAGACGAATGCCTTAAAAACAAAATGATTTGTATGTTGAAATTTGTTTTGCAAACTTTTGGGTAAAAGCAATATACTCTTATTAAATAAAATATTTACATACATTTTTTAATATAAAAATATTGCGAACCCAAAATATAGCTAAACACGTGTCGATTCTGGTGCGAAAAGTCACTGTACCGTCTATGCGAGGTGCGCACTTCAAATAACTTAAATTAAATTGCAATCTAAGAAAGTTAAAGATGTTAAAATAGCACTCTAAAGTATAAGCAAATTGAATTTCATCCTTAATCAAATCGATTAATTTTTTTTCCAGGATTTTTTGTAATTCAAATCAATTAGCTTTTATTGTGTTTTCAAGAGTTAAAAAACACATTTTCGTGAAAAAACTTTTCAGTTAGAAATGAATATTAATCAAATCATTGTTAAAGTTAATCAAATAACAAAAGTTTCATGTTTTCTAGAAATCGACTACAATCGAATTGTTTTAGCATTTATCATTGTTTTACCATTTACTTTTTCTGCAATAAGAAATGGCAAAAAAAAAAGGAAAATATTTACAGATTAAGGTTTTTCCGCAATCTTTGACTTTCGCCTTTTTTTAATAAAAATTCACTAAAATGTATTTTTGCAACTCCTCCGACAGCTCACAGCTTTAAAATCTGATACCGCACGCGATTCAAATATCATTCGTTTAGATTTAAAAAAGAAATAATATTGTTTATTTTAATGAAATTTCTTACACTTTCTGTTCATTAATTTAAAGTATATATCAAATATATAGTTAATGCATTGGTTAATAAAAATTACAAATAAGAGTTATTGCAATTTTTATGACTTCTCAACAATTCCGTTTGAAACGATATTATGATATATGAGAAACTAATCAAATCGGATACTTAAAATGACAACAAATTGTTTTAACTTATTTATTATTTTAAATGTTTATTTGAATATATTTTATTTTAACAAATACATATCATTTTATCCAAGGATTTCAAATCAAAGAACAAAGAAGAATAAGACAAAAACAACATACATACATATATAGGTATAAACTTAAATTATGTTAGCGAGACGTATTTAATAAAAACTATTTAATCCATTGCAAGCTAATATTTGGTACATTATTAAAA
The DNA here is from genome assembly GCA_018150375.1 of Drosophila sturtevanti. Classification (NCBI taxonomy): domain Eukaryota; kingdom Metazoa; phylum Arthropoda; class Insecta; order Diptera; family Drosophilidae; genus Drosophila; species Drosophila sturtevanti. The sequence goes on from JAECWJ010000690.1 coordinate 2,878,997, forward strand.
ACAACACGACTATATTAAAGTATCGACCGAATGGGAGTTACGTAATAGCTAACCAATTTAGACTTATTATAAATAGATAAGATCTTCTAAAAAATTGATTCGCTAAAAATGATCAAGAAACTTTCAAAATATATTTTAAATATTCTCAAACAGTTTTCAACTATTGCATTTTTACAATTTTATCTTGATTTACAATCATTTTATAATTTAATGCATCGTATCGAACGCCCCTCGTCCATTGTATTGTATTTGTTTAATTAGCGCACCTGACAAATGATTGTAAAAATTGGGAGAAACGCAAAAAGACACGCTATTAGCAATACTTTTATACTTCCTTTGGAGCCGTCTTTACCTAATTTGGCGTTACATTATAATGGTTGTGCTAACTAATATTAGAACTAATATTAGATCTCGTATATTTATACATTGACAGTAACTTTCCAACCAAGATAGCTTTCATATCAGCCATATTTGAGGTAAAGTACAATATAAACATATATATATCATCTTCATTTAGCCATTTTGCTTAAGCCCCTTGTGTGTCGCCAACAAATTAGTTTTTTTAATGCATATGGGCTGTCAGTTGTATGTTAATAACTTAGATAAGCGGCTATGATAAAAATCTGTAAGCAAGTTATCACATTTTTAAAGGAATATTTTAAGTAGCACATCTATTAATATGATGGCAAATATGAATAACATGATAAAACAGATTCAAGATTTGGTTAAACAATTGAATTGAGAATTTTTACTTAGTACATTATATTTTATAAAGCTGACTGAGTTCATATTATATAATCTATATGCAAGGCTTACAAAAATTTAGCTAGGCTCAACAGGGTTAAAAAGTTGTTCGTTAAAAATAAATAAATTGATAGATTTCTATTTTCAACTTTTATGTCCGAAACTTGGTAACATAAATCATGCGATGAGCACAGGTTTTGCCGACAAGTTTGCCATATTCAACAATCTCATCGCGTCCACGTATGTTTGATTTTCCAACT